>OX377204.1:35606830-35920959 GCA_947396885.1 Heligmosomoides polygyrus polygyrus | reverse complement strand
AAGTCCCACATTCAAGTTCATACACTGCACCAGCTTTGGCGCAATCCCCCAGCTTATTGTAGGGACATACAACACAGTTTTCTGATATACACTCCCTATCGTAGAGCCTATTTCGGACTAGCTGCTTCTTGATGTTGTCATTCGGATGTTTTACAAGCACAACATCATCTTCTAGCTGAGCCCGAACTATGCTCCGCTGTATGGCAGAAGTGATATTATCAGAAATAAAAGGAAGACAAAGGGGTATACGATCTCGGCGTGGTATATTACGTTGCACAGTGCGGACTCTTTGGTGGTGTTGTGGTACCACGTAGCCATTTTGGCAAGCGATCTTTGAGGCTAGCCTCAATGACTCTTGTCGTTCTTCCGAGCTTGTGCATACATCATCCAGTCCATTAGGCAAGCACAGGGTTTTATCCTTCCATTAGGCAAGCACAGGGTTGAGGGGCATGGAGAAACCGACTTTGATGTTAAGTGCACGGTTCTGACGTTTGAGACCGACATTTCGTCTAGGAAAGCGTTGGAAGCATTCTGGATTTCCGCAAGGAATCCAGCACTGAATAGTCGAAATGAGTGTCCCTCGATTACTAGTGACTTCTTGCCATTCCTTTCGCATTGTGAGCTATAGAACGACCGGTGGTGACATGAGTGTCCTTACGAATGACACTGGTATACTCAGTGTAATCAGTGCGAATGACACAGTATGTCTCAGTCACCACTCGACTACTAACGGCAGCGGTAGCGACGTCGCTCCGCTTCAACGGTGGATCAGCAGGTGAGTTTATTTTTCATGCATTGGGTTTTTCGTTTTGGCACCTAGGACGATGTCGGAAAGGGGGGGGGGGTAAGGCGCTTGGTCGGGTAAGTAACAAGTCTAAAGTCTTGAACCACTTTTAGGCCTCTGAAGACGACGAACAGGTCGAAACGTTAGGCCGCTCAATAAAACTGATCCACCTAACCTCGTTTGGCACAGCAGTATTGACAGATATTCTCCACAATTATGTACAACCTTTGCCGATGATTGGATCCCGTCTTCAAAGAAATGAGCTGGGTGCGGTTGGTCACCCAAGTCCGTATTTCGTCCCAGTCGGCGAACTTCTTCCCAGACAAGGCGTGCTACATCGAGCGGAATATGTGGTAGTCGGATGGGGCAATGTCAGGGGCTGTAGAGCGGATGAGGCAAAACGATCCAACCAAGTTTCTCGATTTTCTGCTGAACGACTTTTGCGATATGAGGCCTCGCATGAGCATGCAGCAAGAAGGTACAGGACGTGTCAACTCGGTTTGGATTTAAATTTGGAGCAGGATTTGGAGCAGACAAGCTCTACTGCAAGCACCGGTTCCGATCTTGTCGGAGCAGCTTCAACGGTATTCCGTGGAAGGTCGTTATTCAGGACAGGCGCTTGTCTTTCGTGTCCTTCGTCTTCAAGACGTTCAGCACCGGAGGTAAAACGTTGGAACCACCGTTCGCATCGTTTTTTTGAAAACGACATCTTCGCCAAATGCAGCTACATATCAGCGAACGATGCGATTTCTTCAATTTGAAGTCGTAGAGCAGGCACGAGCACAATCATTTTCTGATCCATCGTAGTCTGAAGGCTATAATTTTAGAAATCGATGAAGGAATGAAGTAGGAAAAATAAGAAATGTAGAGGAAACGAAAAATGAATGAAACGTCGCAAAAAACTAATCCTAAGTAGGCCTACAACCGATGCGAATATCTGTGAAAAGAAAGCCACAATGTATGCGACATTCATTTTGGGACAACCTAATAATAATAATAATAATAATAATAATAATAATAATAATAATAATAATAATAATAATAATAATAATAATAACACTTAAACTATAAATCAATTTCGAACAAAACTCCGAATGAGAGAGGAATGACGTGTGAAACATTATATTTTAACTGGTAATGAAAATGATGGTGATATGCTTAAACTCAAACGTAATTGTTCTCATTTTATTGCTACCTTCCGCGAGGAGAGGTAGGTTTAATGAATACACAAGATTCTATAATTTTAAAATTTAAAAAATAAAAATAGAAAATAAATATAAACATAAAATAAGGAAGTAATTTTATAAAATAAAATAAAATAATGAATTAATTAATTAAAAATAAGACGAAAAATAAAATAAATAAACAAATACAAATAAATAAATGTTCCTTATGTTCAGTGTATTTGTTTTCAATTGTAAAGCTTGATTGTTAGTACAATAGGTGAGAGTACAATATATATTACCCTGCATCTTCACTGAAGAGCCTCGGGGTAAATAATAATTGAACATGACTTGAATGAAGGAAGAGACGAAGCAGAACACGTTTAGTGTTGTTGTTAGTTGTCAATGTTTTCGTTGTTAGTGTCATTTGGTTAGGATTGTTGTGCCGTTGAGCTTTGTGATGTTGATGCTTTGTGTTATATCTGTATTACATACAGATTTGCATCTAATTCTACTCTACACGCAGACGAGCTATACGCTCACTTAAGGTGGCAGCCGATGAAAAAGAGGTGGTTTATGCTGCCCAAACAAGTCGGACACCAGTTCAAGAATGGAAGGCTTGGTCAGTCTTGGGAGGCCGAAAGAGTGAATCAATTTGCGATCCATGGGTCTGCTGCTCCTTCGTTAATAATGCGTTTGTAAGCCACTGCACCACCCAAATGCTCCGGTGTTTTAGGAAACGCTACTGGGTCTAGCAACTGCGTGAATTCGCTTTTCGAATAAGAACGGCGAAAGAATTGGGGCGGAGTATTCGTACGACAATCTATTTCTAGCTCTCGATAGGAATGGAACAAGAAGGCCGTGCACAGTGATGTCAACCGTTCCATTTCCGTCACAACAATAGAATAAAAGGAGCGGATAACGAGGTTCGGATGTTGGGCCATAGTACGCCATCTGCGTGTCTAGAAACTCCCACCATCACGCTGCGTTGGGGTAATAGCGTAACGAATAGTAATGGATAGTCCATAAGAAAATGAAACTGGCTTCACGAATCAACCTAGAAAACGTTTGGGAATTGTCCCAGAAAAAATAAAATTAAAAAGAAGCCCAGAAATTTAAGCGGTGCAGGCATGAATCTTAGTTGGCACTAGAGTGTTCAGCTATATGCACCAATTTGTGCAGTTGTTTCCAACCATTATATTGGCGAAAGCAAATTGGAATGAGGATGAAAAACTTGGGCAGCGTTTGCACAATAGCACCAGGTCGTGGACGAAAACGTCGCAATCCTTAAGGAACTGTCATAACGATGTTTTGTTGCGATCAAAACTTCTAGCGCCAGGCGGGACTCGAACCCGCACCTCCCCCTAACCGGGCGGGAATGCTCTACGCCATTACACCACCGGCGCCGTTTGATCGAACGCAACATCCACTTAAGAAACTTTTTAATGAAGAAAAAATACTTAAGTAATAGAATTTCTTAAGAAATCCAGAAAAGCACACCATGTTCTTCTATTACCGAGCCTTGAAACATCATTAAATCCGGTTAATTTTTATTGTTTTAATTTTTTTAAATTTCCATACCAGGGCCCTGTTGACAAGGACTGCCGGAAGGTTCTTCGGGTGTTCGGGTCTAGTCGGGACTGGCGGAAATGGAGAACTGCTACTAGGCTTGTCTGGTGGAACAGTAAGATCCAGTCTTTTCTCAGCTGGCTACCGTACATATGCCATTGAATAGGCCAAATACGCATTCAAAATGCCTCTATCCTCTAGTGAAGAAGAATGCAAGGCACGTCGCTTCAGGAATTGATTAACGCCGGTACTTGTCAGAGATTTGTGAAACTACTTTAAAAGGTTATCGCTTTGCCCGTGCTTTGCGCTCCGTTTTAACTCTTATATTCTGGAGCCAAGTTAGGACCGCAAACGATACAAGAACAGGTGGCAGCTAAATGAGTTCGTTCGCCGTTCCTAGGCCCAGCAAACACAAGTCGGGCATAGCGAGGGCATATCTATTCCTATACATCGTAACTATGCAATATTGTAGGGGAACTCAGCAAACGAGAGTGCAGCCATGAAGTATAGGCGAAAATCAAGAGCAGTGAATTAAACGCAGACAAAACACAAACACATAACGAGCAGGAGCCTGCTCACAGAGCTACGAGGAAGCAAAGATGGAGAATTAAAGAATATAATTGCTGTGAACACATATTTAGCAGCTGACCAGCAGCTCCTAACGATTGAAAGCCTAATTTGTGGAGCTGAATGCACAAGATTTTGTATTAGGTTGTAACGAAATAAATGGCACTGAACCACTGTAAATTTAAACAGTTAATATCTCGGCTTGTAGGCAAGTTTATTAATCGAAATAAAAACCTTCTGATTCTACACATTTTTGCCAACGTGACACAAGCTTTTTTATCCCAGTAGCAATAAAATCAGAAGTTCTGGAATTGACGAAATCTTCGAAGGCACTTTCGGCATCCTGTTGGTATTTGAATATTTTCCCTACCAAGAAGTCGCCAAGATGCTTGAAGAAATGGTTGTCTGTTGGGGAGAGGTCGGGAGAAAACGGAGGACGTGGTAGAGTTTCAATGCTCAGCTCATTCAATTTCTGCAGTGTCATTCGGGCTACATGGGGGCGAGCTTTGTCGTGCAGAAGGAGAACTCGCCTTCGGTTTACCAAGGCCGGCCGGGTATCCTTCAACTTTTTCATCATTTCTTCAATTTCAATGCAGTACTTCTCTGCCGTGACGGATTCACCGGGAGGGAGGAAGCTGTGGTGAATAATTTCCAGCGAACACCACCATACTGTCACCATTACTTTCTTTTGGTGCAATTCCGGCTTCGCAAAAACCTTGGGGCTCTCATCGCTCTGTCCACCCACTGTGCCGATCGTCGCCTGTTGTCGTACATTATCCATTTCTCGTCACAGGTTACGATGCGATCAAGGAATGGGTCCGTTTCGTTCCGTAGAAGCAGTGCGGACGAGATCTCATATCGTCGGTTTCTTTGCTCCTCAGACAGCTCGTGAGGCACCCTTCTTTCCAGCTTTTTGGCCTTTCCAATTTCCTTCAGATGCCGGGCAGCTGTGTTGTGACTGATGCCAAGAACCTTCGCCATCTCCCTGGTACCTTTGTGTGGATCCTCCTCTACCACATCTCTCAGCTTGTCCTCATCAACATCACTATGCCTCCCACGACCTTCATGTTCTTCCAAGCTCTCATCTCCATTCCGGAACTTCTCATACCAACGATACGCCGTACGAATTGTAGAACATCCTCGACCGAATGCGGCGTTGATCTTCTCGTCCGCCTCCTTAGCTGTAGTGCCAGCTTGAATTCATACAAGTAAATGCCTCGGATTACCCTTTTGTCCATCTGCAAAAAAGTCAATAAAACTCTAAAGTTTTCTTACTTTTACATAGAAAATTTGGTACTCACCGGTAGAACAAAGTTTGCGCTTCTAAATGATATGCCACATGTTACGGTTTGTTCTTGATCAAACGCGTAAAGACGCGCCAAAAAAATGGCGCGAGCCAGTACCATTTAATTCGTTACAACCTAATAGAATGCGCGGTGCACTCCGAAGAAACTGCGCGGCGACGAAACAAGCTCTCATAATTCTTTGGAGAAAAAGGAAATCTAAGGGAAGGGAATCTAATAGCACTCTGAGAGCGAGAATCTTTCGCAAGATCAAGTATACCCTGGACGCAGTAGGCCAACACAACAAGAAACTACCAGCCCCACTGGGGCATCGGCGGAGTAGTCGTGCTCACGAAGTAATCCCCTCTTTTTTTCAGTGGAAGCCCGATGTAGCCGAGGTCGGAAACCGGTTCGGGCCGACATGCAATACAGGCGCCACAATGGATGAACTCCCAAAAACGCCGCACCGCCGCCCTCCGCTGGTGGCATTTCGCCGACAGACGGGATTTGCCCGCCTCCGCCACTGGGCCCCCACCCTCCCGCACTGGTCTGCGCGACGGCCATACATCACTTGTTTCTCCACGATCATTTGGATGAGTTTAAAGACCCACTGAAATGGAGGAAATCGGTGAATAGCAGACTTTCACACGCAATCATTGGGGAGGGCTGAAAGGCACCAGGGGCCCGATTCATCAAAGTTACTGCAATAACTTTAACGGAGAATTGTAAGCCAAGAGCTTAGATAACGCATCTTATCGCTCACCATATCGCTTAATAAGCCGTGTTATCTGAACTCTTTGCTTACAATTCTCCGTTAAAGTTACTGCAGTAACTTTGATGAATCCGGCCCCAGGATGTCCAGAGGCCGTATTCATGAATCGGCGGGAGCGGGAGATAAGCGATATCACCTCTCGCCCCTCTTTCCTGCCTCGCTCTCTCGCCTCAGTCGCTTCCGTGGGAAGCTCGGAAGATCATGGGAACGTTCATGAATACGGCTACAGATCTTTCGACACTGAATCCATTTAGATAATAGATAAAGAACGGCGTTAGAGGACTCCCGTCTTGAATACGCTGCACGCTATAATTCTATATGTGACTTGGAGGCAGCGTTATGGTGGATTTTGTCTTTACTATAAACTGCAGTGTTCAACTGGGGATTGTCTTTTCAAAGCAAGGAAGCGAATCTATACTTCGTAGGGCCACAACAGACCAGGCCTCCCGCTTTTATTTAGTTGCCAAGCCGGAAACATGAAATACTTTCACCCCCAAGCAGTTTCACTGCGCACTCTTTGACCCGAATCGCCTTCAAGAACAATGTGTGAAACGAGTGGGGACGCCCTGGCAGCACTTAAACATCACTGACCGCCTGAACGTGTAGGCATTCTCCAGGGAAGCTGGGAGCTGGTCTCGACCTGACGGGTTCTGCTCAGAAAATGCTTTGATACAATGTGCGACTCCCAAGTTTGGCCTACCCTGGGAGTCCCGCGCGTTCTGCCTAGTATTGCGAACACTCCGACTTCGAGTGAATACTTTTCGAGAGAATGTTCTTACAGGTGACAGGAGCAACGTGTTCGAGACTAACAAATCTGCTAGCAACGGCAACCGTGAGTGGTAAATGAACTTCAAGTAGCCACCCCAGTGCCGCGATCTAGACATGTCCGAGAGAAGCCTCGACACTGTCATGTGCGAGTCATGCCCGACTGTGGGCGAAGGGAAACGTGAACCAGCGGAACGCCGGATCGCCGACGCCGATAACGAACATAAACAAATCCTCTTCGTAAGCAATCAGAGCTCAGATGCCGTCCATCGGACTGGCAAACTTCATCAAGGGTAGAGAACTAGCTGGAAACGAGATGGCATTGAAAGGTGAACAACAACAAGTTGGTGCTTCGTAAACAGCGACCGAATTCAGCTGACCTTTATAAATTGTACGCGCATGACAGGCTACTACTTAGAGCGCATGAGTGTCGAAGACCCTTATAGGGTGGCTAAACCACGGTTTTTAGTTGAATAACCCAGTTGAAACCTTCTCCAAAATCTAGAGTATGTTGAACGAGTTCAGTTGGAGCTGAAGATGACCCAAAAATAATCCAAGTATTGTGCCGCTCGTCTGTAGGTAACATAGCAACTGCCAGAAGTTCCACCGCAAGAAAAATGCCATGCCATCTGTGATGGCCGAACTAAAATGCACAGCCCCAAGTGCCACACACGAGCCACACTCCACCGTGAGCCAAACGCTGGAGCAGTCGACCGACTGGCTTTTAAAGGGTACACACAAGCGTAAACGAAAACGAAGCGCTGAAGCGGGAGCGCTTATCAGAACGGCGGAACCCGCTGATAAAGCGAGATGAATAAACAGTCGAATGACATCATTCGAATCGATGGTCGAGTGTTTACCCTGGCGGATGGTTCGGTGCAACTCGGCCGGCACAGTCCTGAACAACGAGGGCCCAATGATGGAGAGACGACGTGACAGACCTTTGTGGAATATGCACCGATCGCATTACGACAGTCGACAAGAATTTGTGGGGAGTTGAGGCTGGTGGAGGTGGATTCGGAGAAGCGAGCAGCGACATCTGCGTCTTCTACAGTACGCACAGGGTGAAAGCGAAGGCGGCAGGCAGATGTACGACCGCCTGAATTCCATGGGCAAGAAGAAGGAATGTGAGCGAGCAAGAAGCGTCAGCTACCCAGCTGCCTGCTTTGCTCCACAAAGACGCGAGCAGTGGAATTCTTACCCCGACAGATCGAAGGAAGGCACTCATGCTCAGATGTTTTCGTGGATTACCGAGAAAACGTAAAACTCGGATTTTACTCGCTTTCCACTTGCTTTCAGCTTGTACGACGCAAACGGTGTTAATTGTGTACACGTTTGCTAACGCACGCTGTGGACGTTCATGTCGTGTTACCAGTAATTGATAAATGATACGAATAATGGGAGGACTTCGCGGTGAAGCAGTTGCACTCCTCCGTACCCCAATAATCTACGTTTAGCCCTAGGCGTTTCTGCTCTTCGTAGTTGGAACCGAACCACAGCATTTGCTATTCGTCTAAGGGTGCGAAAAAATCGTCTAGGATGGTGTAGCCACCAGCTGCGTACTACTGAAGAGCGTACTACAGCGAGAAGTTCAGGTTAGGAGGGGTCATGGAAGAGCTAGGCAACACTGGATGGAGACGCTACATATGTAAAGATCCAGACGCATTCTGTCTGTACCCTGACAAGCAGATGACAGAAAGTAAAGAATGATCGCTTCCTGACAAGCGGACCCTGTCTCGATTTGGGACAAACGCTGAAGGACAAGTGAGCTGGAACTGTGGTTGGAACTGCAAAAGTGTCGCTTCCTCTTCGCTAAATAAATATAGAACGACGATTAATAAGTCTCCTATTGATCTGCTTTCTCTGATGAACAGCATTTTTGTAGGCGTTCTGGACATTCTGAATACATACAGATGCACTACCATAACTTTCTCAAATCTTATCGGATTTAGTCGAAATAAGCACCGTTTGAATCAGCATACTTTTGCCAACGGGCGTCCAGTCGAGTTTTTCCATCAGCGAAAAAAATTAGGTGGCCGAAATTCGACGAAATCCACGAAAGCTGCTTTGGCTTGGTCCTGATTGGTGAAGGTTTTACCAGTGAGAAAGTTCTGAAAGTGTTTGAAAAGGTGGTAGTCGGTTGGAGAGAGGTCTGGAGAATGTGGCGGGTGAGGCAGAACTTCAACCCTTGATCGTTCAATTTTCGAATAGTGATTTGTGAAACCGAAACGAGTGGGCAGGCGTTATCGTACAAAAGAATCGGGTGTCTTCTGTTGACCAATGCTGGCTGAAGTTGACGCAATTTTCGGTCATTTCGTCGACTTCCTTACAGTAGGACATTGCTGTGGTAGTTTGGCGTGGTGGCAAAAATTTGTAATGGATCACACCGGCCGCCGACCACCACATAGTGACCATTACTGTTGTTAGTGGAGGCTCGCCTTTGGAAAATGCCTAGGGGGTTCGTCGGCGTCCAACCACTGTCCGGAACGTTTACTGATATCGTGCAGAATCCACTTTTCATCACAAGTGATGACTCGATACAAACCGGGTCAGTTTTGTTGCGTAAAAGTGAAATCTCGAAACGTGATAATTTTTGCCGCTCACTCAACTCGTGCGGCACCCACATCTCGAGCTTTTTGACTTTCCGAAGGCGTCTCAAAGCATCCACAGCAGCAGTTCTACTTACGCCCAGCTCTTCCTCGATCCTGCGAACTGTTTGAGATAGCTACTTCCTTCAACTCGTCGTCCAGGATTGCTTTAGGTTGACAGCTACGGCGCTCATTTTCGAGACTGAAATCTCCGGTCCGAAAATTACTTAACCACTGGCGCACTGTGTTTTCTCCAACACTATTAGATCCCCACATTTGATTGATTTGTCGAGCTGTTTCGGCTGCAGATTCGCGCAATTTGAAGCGAAAACAAAATGCCGTTCGGAATTGCTCCTTCGACATACTTCAATAAGCCTTCAAGAACAGAAATATAAAACGTTAATAAAGGCGAATGAAAAACAGTAACACAAAACGCTGAGAACTTTCTGGACAACCTGGTGTATGAGTTTTTAAGGCGCTTTCTGTGATCATTACATAAGAGCGCCTTTCGTACTCGATCAATCGACCACGTTTGATTCCGATATCACTTTCGTTAGTACTTCTGAAGGCGACGGAAGTCGTCAGCTCTTGCATGAAGATGCACAACAAACTCGTGCGTTTCACTAAACCCTGCCCGGCTAAGAAGTACAGGTTACGAAATGAACAACAATTGCCGACAGAGCGATGATCTGCGGACAGAAGCCACAACTCATTCTAAACACCATTTCAGGGCATGTTCATTAAAGCTGGGTGAAGCCAACCTAAGAATCTTCAATGAACGTTCCACTAAGATGGAAGTGAAATCAAATCAGACCGATGTTTGGAATAATTAACGGGTCTTTAAGGACACTTTCTCATGCTACGGCTTATTGTATTTCATCGACGAAAAGGAAATGGTGCAGTAGTGAAATCACATGCGGGACTAAGAGTGGCAGCAGGAGAGTTCTGCACGCTTCTGCCATAGTATCCTGTGGAAGTGCCCTAATGAACGCGATACAGGACGGGAAGGATTTATGCACGTCGTGCACGGTCGATCTCTTTATGTGCATGTCGAACGTGGGAAGTGCAGAGCGACGGTCGGGAACGGCCCTGTTTTCGACTCGTACGAAGAGGAGCACTTCACTTCGGACGCGGAGCGCCCAGCAGGACGGGGAGAATGCAACGCCATCATTCGATCGGAGTCGAAATTTGGCGCTAGAACTCGGTATGAGAGGACGTATGAGAGAACTACGAAACCTGGAAAAGACTCGGCGAAGACTCTGCACCTCAGAAAAAGTCATGAGGTTTCAGGCGCGCACGGAATCCGCGTGATGAACGCATTGAGGTGGAAGGCGTCGATGGCACAAACTCAGATGAGAACTAGTTCTTAAGAGGCAGCTGTTTCACATCAGTATTCATAACCTGGAGCATAACCACACTAAAGAAATCGAAGAGAATGGTTGCAATCACAGGGGACGTGCAGAATCAATCAATCGAAACTCTAATGTCGCAGTTGAATTTCTAGTGATACTTTTGCTATAAATGCCCAACCCAATGCATAGCTTCACTTCGAAGCGACATGTATGTAGCTTTAGCTCAAAATTCTACTTATGATGTAGAAATATTAAAAGGAAACAAAATTGAAAAATCAATAAAGCGGCCCAATACCGAAATGTGACAGACGGCAAGGTTTTCGATTTCTTACTCTTCAGATGCCCTAATAATTTCATGAACAAATAGGTTTTGTGCATCAAGAAGGTTTTATGTCTTCAACTTCCCTGCACAAAACAAAACATGCATAGAGTAAAGTTCTGAAATAAGAAACCTTCGCTGAGTAAGTAAGACTCGCTAAGTAAATAAGCGCTGTGTTCCGTATTCATACGTATACCCAAAAAACCATTTCGAACACCAAATTATGATAGTTTTCCTCGACAGTGCTTGGCAGGAATTCTCATGTTGCGAAGGTTTATCCATTTACAATTGACACGCTTCCTGTGTCTACAACGCCCGCACGCCAGCATCAGAGGCATCCGTCGAAGATATGATGAAACAAGCCGAGAAGATCAAGTACTACATACATCATCGGACTTACCGAGACGAGAAGACCCCAGCCTCTTCACGCCGCCCACGACTCCTCAGAAGAACTCTCCCACGGGACATGCGACGCAGTTGGCCATGAACATCGATTCGGACGAGTTCAAATTTGACTTTACTCGTAGCCTACGCTCCAACATACGACTACGACGACGAAGAGGTCGAAGACTTTCTTGGTGGAGAAGTTCCGCATGGAAGATCACACCCTCCACAAGGTGATCTGAATATCTCCGCATTGGGATCCACAGCTTGAGAAGGAGCGAGCAAGGTGAAAGACATTCTGAGTTTATCATGTCGACCAAAACCATCCATGGAGACTCACAGTTCCAGAAGCCTCCCGTCCCACAAGGGACCTGAACATCCCCAGGTGGCCTGTTCCAGAACGAGATCGAGCACATTATCTTCAACCGCAAGTATTGCCTGACGTCTCCGTTGTCCCCAAGTTCTACACGGGATCAGGCCACCGCCTCCTTCGCGCGAGGTTCCGCTTTTCACATCAAAGAGAGAAGGCCGCGAAGTTTAAGAGGAGGAGTCCCAGAACGACCAACAATTGGGACCTTGACAGCTCTCTTGCCGGCCTTTGGGAAGACACCGTCATGGACAACATTGAATAGAATACGAACGCTTCGGGCACCATATCCATAGCAGTGTTAAGGAAGTCGAGAGCTTCAAGACCACCAAGAGACGTCTGCTTCCAGAAACTCTCGAGCTGATACGCCATCGTGGAACACCACGAGCAACAAGCAGTTACAACTGACGTCCGAGCTTGAGAAGTTATGCAGAGCGTCGATAAAGGGAGATCTTAAAGAGAGAAGGGCGGAAGTGTTGGCTAAAGCTACAGAGGCAGGATTCCCCGTCGGAACTTCGCCAACTTCAAGACCAAGATGACCGCTCTCCGACATCCTGATGGAGCCGTCACCTCTTCCAGAAGAACAAGGGGGAAGGTCATGCACAAGGAAAGGTTCCCAGTCCATGGTGAGCTTTGGCGATGCTATTTTGACAGGGTGTAGGGCCCTGTGAGCATAATCCAGAATCGCAGTTAGTTTTTGCTGAATGCTTTTTTAAAGACTTGAAAAGGAGGTCCGAAAGCGTGCGCGCAACTGTCACCCACCCCTACGACACCCCTCGAGATGTGCCTCGGTGGCGCAGTCGGTAGGATTGCCACCTGCTAGGAGCACACCGAGGCTTTTCAGTCCGAGTCCAAGTGCTGCCAATACTTTTGCACGTTTAGTTGGTGTTATCACGCTTTCTGAAGATCGCAGGGGTCAATTTTATCGTTAGGTCATCAGTGCTTACAACAGACCTAGGCTGTCTATTTGCGCCTTCATATGTGCTAGTTTTTCAACTATTCATATTTGCACCACTACTATATCGTACCGTATCACCAATGCTACCGTAATTACACACAAACACGCCTTTATTCAAAGTAAGTAGCTGGTATAAAATAACCAGTTACCCACTTTTGTTTATTATATATGATATAACGTATAAAATATTCAAAATATACTTATATTGAAAGTTGGTAACTGGAATAAAATATTATTATTATATAATACAAAAAGGGAACCACCCGTGAGTTTTCTTTTGATTGCAGATTATAAGCCAGACCTACCGACAGTTCTGCGCTCCGGTGTTTCGGCCGTGTCTGTCATACGCATGGGTGGCAGCTATTTATTTTGATGTCCACCCAGGATCCTTCTCTACACCCACAGATCACGCGTTCAACGAAGAAACAGTGCTCATTCTTTGCCAGGGAGTAGTTTGTTCCTAACTGGCTTTTGTAAGATGCTGCTGGTGTGACAAGCGCTTGTGTTGTACCTGTTTCACAGTTTTGTACCATAGCTGTTGACTAGAAGAGAAATAATAAATATAAGACTTAATCTCCACAGAAATTATATGGTGCAGATATGGATAAGGATAAGGATAAAGGACGGCGTTACTCAATCCCTTCTGGGATGCGCCAGCGCATTCTACTTCTACGGGATGTCGTGGAGGCG
This sequence comes from Heligmosomoides polygyrus polygyrus, assembly GCA_947396885.1. Taxonomy (NCBI): domain Eukaryota; kingdom Metazoa; phylum Nematoda; class Chromadorea; order Rhabditida; family Heligmosomidae; genus Heligmosomoides; species Heligmosomoides polygyrus. The sequence goes on along the minus strand of OX377204.1, from coordinate 35,907,398 downwards.
ACATGAATGCGTGTTTGGTCATACAATGACTTGCGGTGGCCAGCCGATGAACAAGTCAATGCTTTATCCTTCCCAGACAAGTCTGGTACCAATTCACCGACCCCGGAGGGATGGAAGGCTTGGTTGGCCTGGGCGCGAAATCCGAACCAGGAACCTGGTATCGGGTGCACGCGGCAGTCGCGCCTCCACCGACTGCGCTACACGCGCCCGGTGCAGATATGAGTAGTTGAAAAACTAGCACATATGAAGAAGCAAATAGACAGCCTTGGTTTTTTGTAGGCATTGATGGTCTAAAACTGCTTCCTGTGAAATTGACAAAGCGTCATCACAACAACAAATACGTGCAAAAATATTGGCAGCACTTGGACTCGAACTGAAAAGTCCGGCGGTGTGCTCCTACTAGGCGGCACTCCCACCGACTGCGCCACCGATGCACATCTCGTGGGGTGTCGTAGGGGTTGATGATAGTTGCGCGCACGTCTTCACACCACTTTTTCAGGTCTTTAAAAAAAGCGTAGAGCAAAAACTGACTGTGGTCTGGACTCCGCTCACAGGGCCCTACATCCTGTCAAAATAGCACCGCGAAAGCTCACCATGAACTGGGAACCTTTCCATGTAAGAATCCGCGGGACGGAACAGAAGCTGAAGCGATCAAGCCGAAGCTCTAGTTAAACAGAGCGTTGCTACTTAGTGCATGAGAGTACTTCTGTAGCAATACATTGCGAGACCTGAGAGGAAGAGTGAAGACCAACCGCCGGCAACAGCACCATCTCTGCTTCGCTGGCGACATTGTTCTGAAAACGCCGAGCATTAGTCGAGCGGAACGACTGCTGGCCGACTCTGATCGCGTGTGCGAAGCGCAGGACTAAAGCAGAGTATTTTGAAGTCGATATTCATGAGAAATGGACGAGTTTCTGATGCCCCGTTCTCGCTCAACGAATCGATAAACTCTGAATGCTCCAGTACGTGTATCTAGGTACGGAAGTCAACGTGGCCAAAAACTTAGTTTCAGAGCTATGCAGGGGAAATCAGCGGTTTGGCGGACTTTTCAAGAGGAGCGTCGAAGAAGCCGTGAAGAAAACCAAAGATGTTCATCTCCGTGCCCATCTACTCGACTCCACTGTTCCTCTCCCACTGACGTATGCCTCTGATGGTGAGACGTAGGCCATACGAATGCAGGATCAACATGCGAGATGCAGTCGGTAAGGTTGTTCGTCAAACGGGTGTCTGCTTAACAGATTATGTGAGTGGCCCACCATGTGACCCGTTCGACTAGAACCGTAACCGACTGGATTCCGCGTGTTCATCGAGAATCCACTGAAACATTCTGACACGCGACAAGAATTAATGGACACGTTCCTGAAGCCAGCTCCAGCCAGTAGTTCTTTATGGTGACTTTAGTCTTTGATGCAATGCGTTAACGAGGATGGAGAGGCAGTTTAAGAAGTTTCAAAAGCTTTCAGATAAAACAGGTGAAAGAAGATAATTACAAATAGCAATAGTAATAATTAATACAGCTAAATGAAAGGCAAATAAGAGCAAAGCATCTGTAGTTGGAACCAAGAACGATGAAAACGACAGAGACGTCAACAGTGATGACATTTCATATTAGCGACTTCAAAACTGTTTTGCACTGTCCAGAAAAATCAGTGCGAGAAAAAATGTTACGAAGTAACAAGTAACAAGTACCAAATGTAACGAACGAAATAAACGAAGTAACGTAAAAAATAGGAAAGGAGTAAACGGAAGGGCAGACATAAGTGCGCTCAGATGGGTCCGAGAAGTACGGGAATTCCACTTCTAAAACGAGAGGCAATTCCTTCGTCGAACTGCCCACACCTTGACCGCTCCGCTTGACGCAGTCAACCGAGACCGATAAAGAGTGAAGGAAAAAAGGAAGTTGATGAACTGAGGGAACGCCACCCCCATACAGAAGGAGCCAACTGAGGAACGAACTGATCGCATGGGACAGCGAATGGATGTGTGGCCGGGGAAGCCCGCTCCGACAGCTGTGGTGAGTCATCGCCTGCGCTTGCGAAAGCGCCGACCGCCACGACCGGTTGCCTGACGGAAGAGCTGCCCGCCCCTGACGGGCGACCGGCGGACTTTGGACTTATGCGGTTCTAAACTACGGAAAGCAAAGTTACCGTCTTCCAAATCGAAGGAGCCAACTGAAAAATTTAAAAAATTTACGGGTTTAACTACATATGGCTAGAATAACTTTATTTTCAAGGAATGTTCGGTATAACTTTCTTTAAATTTTTTTGTACAGCTGTAGAAATAATGAGTGCAGAAAATTTTTAAAATTTTTATTTTCCAGTAAAATACATTTTGTTTCAGAGCATAATAAGGCAGTAATCATATAATTTACTAGAAAAAGAGGGGTATATGTCGCGAAGATGAGCAGCATTGGTAGGCGGGAACGCCTAAACCAATCAAACCGCATGGAAGAGGTATGCCATTCAGAGAGGGCATGTGCTGTTGGTACCCTGATGGGCTGGTATGTGATCGGCCTGTGCTCTGTTTGCTTACTATTGGCTGGTGCGCTCCCACCTACCAATGCTGCTCACCTACGCGACATGTACCAAAAGAGGTCACGTCATGCACTTGCGATTGGCTCTTTGCGATATTTATTTAATTGGTCGTGTAAATGCTGCTTACATTACGCATCAAAATGAGGATATCTGTTTTCTTTACATTTGTTTTTGTTGTGTTGTTTGCACGTTTGAAACTCCAAGCGAACGGAGAGTTTGCTAACAATCAAATAAAACTCCCGACATCTTGGACGAGGGTATGGAGCGATCTGCTCATTCAGCACTAAAAATGGCAGTTCTTCTGCTCTTTAAAACATATTTAGAATTTATTCTTCATGAAAAGGGAATTCGTGAAACTTTAGACCTGTGTTCACTTACTTGGCAGGTGAATTAAGACGTCAAAAACTGGACCACCGCATTATTATGGCGTACAACTCCTATCCAGCACCATCCTCTATTCCTTTGCCTACTATGTGGGAGCAGTCCTGTCTCCTGCAGAACCTTGAAACACACTTAGGAAGAAAGCCACATGGGCACTAAGTAGAAAAAAGCTTTTCTGAAAATGCCCGTGCGAAAATCAACAAAATGCTGGACACTTGTTTGCACGTGAGGTAAACAAGAACGTTCATAAAGCAGCAAGCGCCTGCTCCACGTCCCCCTCTAGGATTCTATGATTTCTTCTGTGCTATCAAACGCTTCGGAATCTAAACTCTACGTGAGCGGCAGCAGAATGAGATCAGCATCCGACGACGGCGAAAAGCCATTCTTGATGTGAAAATATTCACGCAAGTGATAGAAAGCCTCCCGGATTGCGAGATTTGTCGCAACTTGTGGATCAGAGACGCTGTCGCTATGGCAAAGTCAAAGAACATTTAATTGGAAGACTTCTAGCGGAGAAGAGCGGTAATCTGCTTCATATGGCAAGATGTCAGAGAAGCACCCCTCCAACGCGCTGGTTGGCTAGATGTTCATTAAATCTGGGAATGAAATTTTGGAAGCTGTTCCTCACCCTTAAGTAATTAGAATTTATTGGATTACTCCAGCACGTAGCGAAAACAGATGGACACGTTGCTGGCACCTGTTCCAATAACTCTCGACAGCACATCAGGTGATACATACGTATGTACGGACATATAATTTCGGGACAAGAGGATTGATATGCGTCACGCATTCTACCCTTTCGGAGTATCGTAAGAGCAACTTGAATGCCTATTTGGTTTACTCAACTAGTTGGGTTGACCATTTGATCGTCAAGTCAGTGTTTTGCCCTTTCCCAACAAGTCTGGCACCAACTTACTGGCATGGGCGGGATTCGCGAACCAAGAACCTAGACTGCGTGAGACGGACAGCACTCCTCATTTAACGCTAACATGCGCTCAAATAGCTTATTAAGGAGAAAAAAAACTTTTCTATATCGCCGTTGCCATACTGGCGCAAGCTTTATGGTTAAACGGATTTCAGACAGCACTTACGAAAAGTGCCATTTGAAAAGTTCCGATGGAGAACATGAATAAAACGAGTATAAGGCACATCAACAAGAATGTCTTTTCGTGCATTCGTTGTAAAAAAATGCATAGGAATGCAATTTTATTTTAAGCAATGTTAAGTTAAAACGAATAATATGAATAAATGTCAACCAAATATTAGGTTCGTTTCGCCACCTTTCTTCAAACGAAGTTTTTTTTTCATTATACCTCCTTCCCAGTGGCTCGTCAGTGAAGAGGGGGGTAACTTTTTTAGAATAGTAAAATCACCATTATAATTAAACAAATTTTTTTAAAAATTAAATTAAAAAATAGTTTTTAAGGAAAAGTATTATAAGGTATTAGGTTGAGTCATAAATTTTGCAACATTTCGGTTTTTCTAGAATTCAAAGTAAACCCGCTGAAGTATTACATTCTGTTCGAAAGCATGTTTCCTAGCGATCATTTTGAGTTGTGAATCGTTAATTTTCCTTGCGTTGTTGAAAAGTTTTATTCTTTAAAACAATTACCATTCGAAGTGAAAAGTGCATTTTCAATTAGTTTAAGCGCGGCAGCAACTCAGCGACGGGGTCAAGCACATTCAGGAAGTCGCCCGCAGGGTCACTCCTAACCGAATAAATTATTGGAGATGGTATCGGCAGTTAAATTCTGTCCAGAAGGGCAACACAGCAAACCACTCCCGGGAAGATAACTGCTGTAAACATAGAACGCCTCCGCCAAATAATCAAGTCGACTTCTTCTCAAACCACACTGGGACTGACCGCTGATCCCCACACTTCCGAGTGCATCACCGTTCGTCGGCTGCAGAGGATTGGAAGGTCGCCAAAATCGCATTCATCAGTGCTTCATGCGTTGACGGAAACCCAAGTAAATCGCTGTGCTTCCGACAGCCGACGGCTCCGGCACTGGTTCAAGCGAGGGGCCTGGATCGAAAGCGGATGCTTTACGATAACCGCGAGGTCCGAAGCAATGGCTGGCACGCAAGGAGCCGGGGTTCTGATGTCAAACTAGGGGCTCCACCGAAAGATGGTCCTGCCATGCGTTTGGTGGATGTGTAATGGTCCAGCTCACCGGGAGCTGCTTCACGTAGTCAAACCATCTTCGTCGCTCACTTCTGCCAACAACTCGATTCTTTCCTGCAAAAAATTGTGGAGAAGGAAGTCAATACGAGCCATTGTTTCATCCACCAGGGCAACAGCCGATCGCTTACGGCACTTCAGACACCGGCAAAAAGCTAGGAATTGAGGTGGACCAAAATCAAGCAACCACCATACACCCCGGATATTGCGTCGTCTGGCTGCCATCTGCTTCGGGATGAAGCACTTCCTCCGTGTTAGGCGCTTCGCCAATCGATGAGGTCACGGTATTGGTACACGATTCTTCAGGTCGAAGCCGACCAAATTCTGCAGAGATGTAATCCACTCAGTTCATGAAAAGCTGAACAAACACATTGAGAATAACGTCAATTACTTCGTTTAAGCCAATCATTTTTCTTTTGTGGATAATCTTATTATTGCTGGAAGACAATTTTTGTTGCAAAATTTATGATTCAACCTAATATTAAGTTTCATTATAATTATTTTTATTATCATATTTAATAATTTCTATTACGACATTTAAAAATATTCATATTTATATTATGTATTATTACTATCCACGGATCTCCCTCGATAGAGAGCTTGGCTCAAAAGTCTCGCCCCGTCCCTTCGGGCAGTCTGGCTGGCTACCCGGAGTTCTTCGCCCGCACGACAGAGCCCGACTAGCTACCCGTGTGTACTCCAGTCAAAAACAGCAGCACTAAAGGGCCTCATTCCCCTGACCCCGAAAGAGCCCCCATTTCTGCAGCGATGGGAAGGACGAGTACGGAGAGGCTGCTAAAATCTCAGGGCCTAACCAGGCTGCGCAAATTGAGAAGGACTAGGATGACGATCTGTGCTTACAACGCCGGCACGCTTGCATCGGAAGCATCCGTCGAGGACCTGATGATGCAAGCCAGGAAGATCAAGTACGACGTCATCGGACTGACCGAGACGAGAAGACACCACCCCCTACACGCCGCTTACGACTCCGGAGAAGAACTGTTCCTCGGAACATGCGACAGCAGGGGAGTAGGCGGCGTTGGTGTCCTCGTCAACACGCACTTGGCCATGAACATCGATTCGTACGAGTCTCTGACAAGCCGAATCAGACGTCTGCGACTGAAGCGATGTGGCTCCGTGCCAGCCTTGACTGTGTTCGTCGCGTATGCCCCAACATCCGACTACGACGACGAAGAGGTCGAAGCCTTTTACGTGGAGCTGGAGAAGTTCTATAAGGAAGATCACACCTTCTACAAGGTGATCGTCGGTGACTTCAGCGCCAAAATCGGATCACGGAGGTCGCCGGAAGAACTTCACATCGGAACCCACGGTTTGGAGAGGAACGAGCAAGGTGAAAGGCTGTCTGAGTTTATCATGTCGACCAAGACCATCCATGGAAACTCGCAGTTCCAGAAGCCTCCCTCCCTACGATGGACCTGGGAATCTCCCGGTGGCCAGTTCCACAACGAGATCGACCACATCATCTTCAACCGCAAGTATTGCCTAACCGACGTCTCCGTTGTCCCCAAGTTCTACACGGGATCGGACCACCGCCTCCTTCGCGCAAGGTTCCGCTTTTCGCGTCAAGGAGAGAAGGCCGCGAAGTTCAAGAAGAGGAGTCCCAGAACGACCATCAACTGGGATCTCTACACCTCTCTTGTCGGCCTTTGGGAAGATGCCGTCATGGACAGCGTCGACGAGGAATACGATCGCTTCGTGCATCATCTCCACGATAGTGCTAAGGGAGCCGAGAGCTTGAAGACCACCAAGAGACGTCTGTCTCCGGAAACTCTCGAGCTGATACGCCAGCGTGGAGCAGCACGAGCGTCAGGCAACTACCAACTGACGTCCGAGCTTGCGAAGCTATGCAGAGAGGCGATAAAGGAGGATCTTAAGAAGAGAAGGGCGGAAGTGTTGGCTGAAGCTGCAGAGGCAGGGTTGAGCATCCGCAATGCCCGCCGGAACTTCGCCAACTTCAAGACCAAGGTGACAGCTCTCCGACGTCCTGACGGAACCGTCACCTCTTCCAGAAGGACCATGGAGAGGGTCATCCACGACTTCTACTCCGATCTCTTCGATAGCCACGTCCACCTGCCCCCATGCCATCTTCCGCAGGATGGATACGTCGTCCCCTCTGTTTTCCCTTCCGAGATCCGACACGCCATCTCGTCGGTGAAGAGACGTACAGCACCCGGTCCCGACAGGATCAGACCCGAACACCTGAAGAACCTCCCGCCTACGCTCATCAACACCCTGGCGCGGCTCTTCACACGTTACCTGTCGGAGTGCAACGTTCCATCTCAGTGGAAGACCAGCAGAACCGTCTTGCTGTACAAGAAGGGAGACGTGCACGACATTGGCAACTATCGCCCGATCTGCCTGTTGTCCGTAGTCTACAAGCTGTTCACTCGAGTCATCCTGAATAGGATTAGCAGAACGCTGGACGAAGGACAGCCATGCGAGCAAGCAGGATTTCGGAGAGGATTCAGCACGATCGACCACATACACACCATTACGAAGCTCATCGAAGTGTCGCGAGTGTACAAGCTGCCGCTTTGCCTTACGTTCATCGACCTGAAGAAGGCATTCGACTCTGTCGAAACTGAAGCGGTCATCGAAGCCCTGCTCACTCAGGGCGTTCCTACTCAGTACATCACAGTCCTTCGAGAGTTGTACAGTGAATTCACGACCAAGATCTCACCATTCTACAACGACTCGTCATCGACGTGAAGAGAGGGGTTCGGCAAGGGGATACCATATCCCCGAAGCTCTCCAGCGCCACCCTCGAAAAGGTCATGCGCGCACTAGAATGGGAAGACATGGGAGTGAAGGTCGACGGCCGGCAACTACATCATCTTCGCTTTGCTGACGACATCGTGCTCATAACACCGAGCATCAGCCAGGCGGAGCGAATGCTGGACGACTTCGATCGTGTATGTGGGAACGTTGGACTGCAGCTGAATCTTACGAAGACGATGTTCGTGAGGAACGGATGGGTTTCTGATGCCCCATTCTCGCTCAACCGAACGAACATCTCCGAATGCTCCAGCTATGTGTATCTGGGTGGCGAAGTCAACATGGCCAACGACCTAGTGCCAGAGCTGAGCAGGAGGAAACGAGCGGCTTGGGGAGCTTTCAAGAGCGTCGAAGAAGTCGCGAAGAAGACGAAGAACGTCCGACTCCGTGTCCACCTATTCGACTCCACTGTTCTTCCTGCCTTAACATACGCCTCAGAGACCTGGGCTATACGAAAGCAGGATGAACATGCGATCAGCGTCGCGCAGCTTGGAATCGAGAGGACGATGCTCGGAGTGACACGACTCACGCAAGTGAGAGAAGGCCTCCGGAGTTCCGAGCTTCGCCGAGTTCGAAGATCAGAGACGCTGTCGCGTGGGCCAAGTTGTCGAAAATTAGGTGGGCCGGCCACGTAATGCGCTTCGCAGACACCCGCTAGACGAGAGCCGTCACCGACTGGATTCCGCGGGATATCAATAGAACACCGGAACGCCCACCAACGCGTTGGTCGGACTTCTTCGTTAAAGCCCTGAACGACCGATATGACGCTTCTCGTGTCCCTCGAGCGAGAAGGATCCATTGGACCACTCTGGCACGCGACAGGGACGAATGGAGACGCTGCTGGCACCCGATCGAGCAATTCGATTATCAACGGGACGACAGGTGACAGGTGACAGGTGATTATTACTATATTTATTTGAAAATGTTTTTGAATTAGTACAATTACTATTAAAGAATTGACCTTACGTACATGATGGCGATCAGCTGACTGCAGCCTTCGCCTTTCCTCGAATAACCCAACCGTAGTACGCCGTTCGTTATCAGAAGGGATAACTATGATCATACTACAGCCAACGCATTTGTTTCGTCCAGAAATTGTTTAGTCGGTAGCATTATGTGTTTTATACTGTACAGCCACTATAGAAATGCGCAAGATGTGCTAGGAATGTCGGTCTTCTTATTAGTTACTCAATTTAAAAACGTAACTCCTACATCCGCTTGGCAAATAAATTGATCCTATCGTTAGTTTTCCCAAAATAATCTACCGCTGTATATTATTTATTTTTTTCAATTTTTTAAGCACTTTCAATTCCAAATAACTGAGGAGTATATCATCCAGCAAAATTGAATCTCCAACATTATTGAAATGTTTCTGTAAATTTTATTGCTCAAGCACGTACTTGTAAAATATTTGCCTGTTTTATAAAAATATTGCTCATGTTATTAATAAAGAGTTATTTATTAAAACCATTGCAGAAAAACAAATTATATACCTCTTTTATGCAGTAAAAGTGTTCAAATTTTGAACAAACATAGGATATTCTTCTGTGTAAATCATATACGTTTAATTCTTATAGAGACTTCAGAATCAGCATGTGGAAATCTGTTAACTTTAAGGTTAAAGAAATCTGTCTTGTTATACAGGTTGCTTTCTATTTTATTATTAGCAGTATTTAAGTGCTGGTCTAAATAGCTGCAAGCGTATTCGCTGTCATTTGTTTTCTTAAAGTCAAAGGTGTTTTTGTATATAAACCAAGTGTGCAAACAATGAAACTTTCATCGTAGTCATGTGCTATGAGCATATCGTCCATGTATCTGAGTGGTTTAAATATTTGATAGTTGCTCAAACTTACGTTTTTAGAGTATTCATATTTGAACATAGACATCGTTAGATCAGCAAGCAATGGTGTGGAGTTGCCACCTTGAGGAACACCGTTTTTTGCACATAAATCATACCGGCAAATGTACAGTAGCTGTACTTGAGTAAATAATCAATAAAATGTAGGAGATCCGTCATGATATAGTATCTGTACCTAATATTTCAGCACAGCGGTCCGTAAAGTGAGTTCGAAATCCATTACAAGTAATAAAGTTTTGTTCAGAGTTTTAAAGCAAATTTTAATAAGGTTTCTTGTTTTTTTCTATTATGACAGCGTGGCGATGGTTGGCAAACCTATTGCTAAAATCTGCAGAGTATAGTTTAATATGACCTGCGTTCATGTCTGTAATTTCTTGTATTATTTATGTTAGAATTTGTAGTGGCCCAGTAGAATTTAACAGCTCTAGAATTATTGGTTAGATCACACGTACAGTTAATAAGATGTTTCTTGAAGTAATTGAATATACTGCAAAGTTTTAAAGCAAGTGATTTCATGATACAATTGAATGCTTCTACAATAAATCTAAATTTTATTGGGTCTTCAAGAAGTTTTGGCAATTTTCTTTAAGTCTATTGTTAACTAAGAAGTGTTGATGTTTTGTATGATTGACATTTTATTAGTTGTACCTAAATTAATATCTGTGTTATTATTTGTACTGCTAGTAACAAATCGTTCTTCCTGTTTTTCGTAAGTGACTCCCATTTCTTTCATTAAATTAAGAAGGTAGATTTTTTTGCAAATAATTCCATAGTTGTTAATAGATATTCTAAAGGGCAAAATAAAAAAAATCATTGTGAAATCTTCCAATCGTTCCATAGGGCATGTAAACTTTTTTTATTAAATGTGTTGTTATCAAGCCATTGTTTTATTTTTTCTTTGTGTTGCAAATTAAAATAGCTGTTCAGTTTATTCATTTGGTTATGTGAAATTTCATAAAATCTGTTTTTATGGTTAACCACGTTTTCGAGCGTATCTTGATGTGTGTTATGTATTAGATCGTGACTATAACTTATGGAATAAAAAATAAAACCCTGAATGGAAATAGATGGTTTGCATCTGTTTTGTTTTCCAACCAAACTTCTCGTCTATTACAAACAAAGGCATAAAGAGGTCCTACCGCCTCTGCTGGAGCTATCAAATTCCCTGAATGCTCCTCCACATGCCTCGCTTTGTAACTTTTCGGGAAAAAGGGCCATGATGACAGTCATGTAGAGAACAATGCAACCTTGTAACTATTGACTCTCTATGACATTATTACCTACAGCCAAGCATTTCGTTGTCTTTTTATTTAACTGTTTTATTTGTTTGTTTGTTTAACAATAGGTAGTAACACGAAAGTTAATCAATGAAAGGCAGAGGAAGCGGCCGGTAAATAGAAACCTCAATCGTTTCGACAAGTGTCTAGATGGCTAGCCACTTGTCCCCGTCTTCATCTGCGAGCTGATGTTTCACTCTGCACATAGTTCCGGCTGCTCTCTTTCTCCTATCCATGCTTGTGTCAAACTGATTCGCACCAAAATACGAAGCCATATTTGGATACAGCATCCTGGAACGCTCCAATGGTTAGGCCCATTCCTCCCAATCGAACTGTCCTCAGGTAAGGTATCGACCTTCTCTTGTCGGTCTTCCACATAGTTTCTGTGAAACATCCAGTTCTGTGTTGCATGATTTGGAGTACTAATACTAAACGCTACAAAGTACGCTGCTATTTGTCTTCACAATTTTCACAAACACTTAGAACCGCAGAGAGAAGCGGCAGTCGGCTGCGCTGTTCCAGAAGTGGAGCTATTTAGGGCTTATCCGCCATAAGGAACAGGTTCGCGTGCAATGCGACAGCATTGCGAAGGCATTTTGACGTGGGAAAACAAGCGACTGCTGCTCATTTGCGGGCGCGTTCTAAAAGGGAATCTTTTGCCCGATACACAAGGAAGACTCTCCAATCCCTGCTTCCAAGTTGATAGACCTGCAACTGCATTGTAGCCACATGCAGGCTTTGAAGGCATCAGGTTACCGAAGCGTGCTTGAAGCTAACCATGAAGTACTTTCATTGCAGCGTTCAAGGACGTTTTCAAGTGCCACGTTAAGAGCACACCAGGCAACGTGCACTTTCGATCAAGCCCATGTGATCATAGGGTGTCTCGAAAAACGTGAGCGGTGTGTGAATGCTCGTAAAAGTGCTATCAGGAAAGCTGCCCGATAAGTTTAAGGAACATGTGGGACCGCAAAATAATAGAATCCCAAAATAGAAAATAGAAGGCACATAACATAGTTGTGCTCCCAAAATACTTTCGAACATTCGAATGGCTTCGAAAGCTCAAAAATTTTAAATAATCGAATTCGAATATCTTCGAAAAAATTAGTTTTTCTGAATAACCGAATTCGAACACATTCGAAAAACGCGATGTTTGAATATTCAAGTTCGAATATTGATTGAAGTATGCGATTTTTTTGTAATGGAACATTGGGTTCCACAAAGGAAGAAGTAATGATTGGGGCATTGGTGGCAATGACCGACAAACGGTTTGCCCTGACATAGCAGGCAATTTGCATTAGTTTGCAAAGCTTCTAGCGAGTTCTGCCTAAAAGGATGGAATACGTTAAGGGTCACTACACCAAGAAGCGTGTCGTTTAAAAGTCGTTTCCAAAGGCAACACCTTACCTAAGCCCGATGAATGACAGGATAAAATCGCACGGAATTTAGCAGGTTTAGGAGAAAGCGCTCACCTTTGGTTAGAATGGGGAATCTGCGGGTTACGTACGAGCAGACACTTTTTCGGCTCACTATGAGACTCCTCTACCAAGTGGAAGCTTTTGGCCGAGCCGACACAGTTACAATCCGCACAGTCACGGACACATCCACGCACACTGTGCATGAACATGCCACTGCCACGCACAAGGAACGCGTCGACCCGACACAGCAGGAGCAAGGAGTCCATCTCCTGCATCCCACCTGCGTCTCTGGGCAGTACACGGTCGCAATTGGTTCGCGTTTTCGTTTCCCTATCCATCACCCGGAGACGTACCACGTGGCCCGATATCCCTCTTAACAAGAGAGCCCGAGGGCTCTCTATCGAGAGAGATCCGTGGACTTCTCAGCATGGAACCGTTGGAATCTCTTAATGAAACTACTTGCTTCGTCGGAGCCAAAATCATCATGATGGAGATCTTCGAAACCGGAAGGTGCCGTCTGCTTCATCTTTTTATTCACATTACCTATGAAACATGAAGGGTACACAAAAAGAAGCTTGGAGTTTCACGTATCCCTGAAGAAGTTGTTAAGTGTTGTTTATTTTCGATGACATCGGAGTGTGCAGAAATTTACTATGTAGTCTCCATAGCTGAGAAGGGTGGTAGTCGAATAGATGGGTTAAATAGCTGCCTGCTCTACATGTGCTTATAGAGATCTTACGATTGTCCAACTTGGCCACAGTGGATCACACTCCCAATAAAGTCAGACCCATAGTCAGCTCGGGTGTGCGTTCCAACGAATAAAATAACATGGTCTGTTTCTTTTAAATGTTCTCAGTGAGCGCCTCTGCACAATAATATCCAGCACCACCCGTTTCACGGAAGCGCACACGTTACTGCTCTTTGCGCCTTTCACCTTTCAAAGTCTCAGCGCCCTGCAGTACATAAAGGACATTTTTTTTTTGCTCTACAGTCTGCGCCATGGAAAAGCTTCGATTTTGTACACTTGATAGATCCCAGGAATGCATATGCTGCGCAAAAAGAAAGTTATTATAGGCCCCAATATTTTTGCTATTACCTTTATATCAAGGACTGAAGAATAGTGGTGTCGCTTTTTCTGTATTGCCGATATTTGAACAACAACACATCTTGTGTGCGACGTAAGGTGAAACAGACAAGTACTTTCGGGTTATGGATAGCCAATCCAAGACCAAGAAGAGCATAACCGAAAAATATTGTGTGATCTGGCCTTAACTTATAGATGTTAAGATACGATCACCTGACCGTAGCAGGTGTATTACTAAGCGATAATCAAAACCCAACAAACATAAGCAGCGTTCATTAAAAGAAATTTCGAGATTAGATGCTTTTGATGCTTCTGTAAGATTGCAAACAAGACCAGTCTTGGGAAGAACCTCTCCCTCTCCTTGTATTGTGATCCTAAAAGTCCCTCAAGATTGGGTAGATCGGCGGTTGAACTTGTTAGTAGATTCAGGTTTTCCGTTACGCGTCTGGACAATAGCCGAAAGGCTCGATGGCTTTGATGTACTTGGGGGAATAGATAGCAAGGTCCGAATCGTTGAGCGATTGGAGTGCAAAGACGGTGAACTGGTCGGAATGTTAGGAAACTCAGTAAGGACTGATCAACCTTACGATTTCGTTCGGCATAGAAGCACATAAAAGCACAGCACATAGCACCAATGCAGATACGGCGAAGGATTTTTCCACTTTTAGCGCCTCTGAGTACTTAAATCTAATTATTGCCGAAAACAAAGATCCCAAGATCGACAGAATGTTACAGGTGCTCAGGACCAAAATACCCAGCGATATATCCAGAGCGATCGATGACGACAAGAGGGAACGGAGTCTCGTCATATCTGGTTTGCCAGAGTCGGCCGCTTCTATGATGCCCTCCCAGAAGCAGAGAGAATTGGAGCAAAAAGTTGAAAGTATCCTTGATATTTTAAATGTTGAGACCCGTCCTGTAGAGCTTTATAGAATGGGTAAACCTGACAGCGCCCGCCCTCGCCTAGTAAAGTTAGTGTTGCCTTCAAAGGCCCACTGGCTGACAGCTCTGTCGAATGCCCGCCTACTGCGCTCTTCCAAATTCAGCGACGTATTTATACGCAGGAGCATGACTTTGAAAGAGCTTAAGAAGGAGTTCGAACTCCGTCAGTAAGCTCGAAAGCGAAATGGTGAGGTCAAACAAAAGCAATGGGTCGTATATCGTGGTGCATTAATAAACGTTAAGGACTTAAGTTCTAAACCAAATTCGGGAAACGTGCAATCCGTCAAGGCATCCTCCCAAGCTTGAGTTGCTTTCTCTTTAATGCCAGGAGTATTGTGAATAAGCTCCACCATCTTCATCATTTTCTTTCAACAAATGATCCCGATATCGTATTCGTAACCGAGACCTGGCTTTCAAATAACGTTTGCGATAGTGAAATTGTAGGTGGACTCCCCTACGTTATCTTTAGAAATGACCGCAAAACTGGCAGAGGCGGTGGCGTCTGCTGCTTGTGTAAAGACGTACTCTGTATCAAGCAATCCTTTTCTCATTCAGAAACCCCATTTAATAGTTTGGTTTTGGATCTTTGAGCCTTGACGTTGCTAGCACCACGAGACTCGTTCTTATCTACAGACCGCCGAGCTCTTCCAGGGATGACGATGATAAACTTATAGAATTTTTGATTAATACATGCTCCGATAGAGCTCATATAGTCCTTCTTGGTGATTTCAACCTAGACTATGACTGTAATGCAAGATGTCCTGTTGGACCATCCTCTGCAAAATTCTTCCGCATATTTAGTGACCTAAACTTGGAAAATAAAGTACTTGAGCCCACTCGTTCTGGCAGCGTCTTGGATTTGATTTTGTGTTCCAAGCAAATGGTTGCGGATGTACAGCACCTGCCTCCTTTTCACACATCTGACCATATGATACTTAAGTTTCGGTGCTCCTTTCCAGCGTTATCTTCTGTAATGCTTCCACCTATCCCTAATTTTTACAGGGCAGACTTCATCGCTCTAAACCAATACTTAGCCTCCATTAACTGGTGGCAAGTCTTCCAAAACTACTTATCAGTAGATGACCTGTACAAGAGATTTTGCCTAGTCATGTATGAGGGCTTAAAAACTTTGTTCCCTTTAGCTTTCGATATAAGGCACCACCAAAATATCCGCGTCACATTCTCAATCTTTTACAAC
Organism: Heligmosomoides polygyrus polygyrus; assembly: GCA_947396885.1. NCBI lineage: Eukaryota > Metazoa > Nematoda > Chromadorea > Rhabditida > Heligmosomidae > Heligmosomoides > Heligmosomoides polygyrus. Next base: position 35,891,731 of record OX377204.1, on the reverse strand, counting down.
AAAAATCAAGACTTTCTTTTGACTCTTCTAGTGCACTCTACAGGAAAGTATGTTTTGATATAAACTTTCCACATTAAGAAGTTCCATGCATATTACGAAAGAAAATTAAAGAAAAAGGCGTCCAGTAGACATTTTTTTGAATACATTCGGCATAAAATGAAGGGTAATGCTAAGCTTCCTGTCTTGGAGGATGGTGGCCGCAATCTCTTGTTTACCGACCACCAGAAAGCGGAAGCGTTTGCTGTGTACTTCTCTAGTATAGTTTCCGCTAGCAACATGACAAACGAGATGCCATCTATTTCTTTCAGTGATCGTCCACACCATAGATTGAGTAATATTATTTTTGACCACAAAGACGTAATGAAGTACTTGCAAGCCCTGAAGGATTCTTCTTCCATTCCCTTCGATGGAATACCACAAATTGTTTTTAAGAAATGCGCCAAAAACCTCTGTAAGCCTCTGTCAATGATTTTCAACATATCCTTTATGTTTCATACAGTGCCCTCCATGTGGAAAGAGGCACTTGTCACGCCGATTCCAAAAGTTGCGAATTCGAACACACTGTTAAACTATAGACCAATTAGTATCACTCCTACACCGATAAAGATAATGGAAAAGATTATACGTGAGAAACTAATTAATTGGTTAGACCGTTGTAAGTTACTGCCGTCTAAACAGCATGGGTTTCTCAGAGGTGCTTCAACTACCACTCAGTTACTGGATAGTACCTCTGATTGGTATTGGGCTTTGAATCGCAATCTTTCTGTGGACATCATATACTTTGATCTTTCAAAAGCGTTTGACAGAGTTAACCACTTTAAGCTCGTCCGTAGGTTGAAACAGATCGGAATTGATGGTATTCTCCTTAAGTGGTTTGAGTCGTACCTATCAGAGCGACACTTGTGGGTCAGAATAAATGACTGTTTCTCGAGTCGTTACCCTTGCTTGAGCGGGGTCCCTCAGGGTGGAGTACTATCACCCCTGCTTTTTATTATCTATTGTTTTGACCTTCCTGACTTTCTGAAAACACACCCGTCGATAAAGGTGCAAGTTTTTGCGGATGATATAAAGGTGTATGGTGTCTATGGGAAGGAGGATAAACATGTCATTCATACTGCCCTGACTGAGTCTATTTGTAGACTGATGAAATGGACTGATTTATGGGATCTCCCCGTTAATCTCTCAAAAACTTATGTATTGCACATGGGGCAAGATCATGGCATGCAGTATATGTACTCTGACACTGTATTCCAAAACTGCAACGAGGTGAGAAATCTAGGCGTTCTAATAAACGAATCCCTCAATTTTCAAACACACATAAATCACATCGTTCGTAAAGCTTTTAGTAGTGTGTTCTTTCTTTTTAGAAATATCTATTCAAACGACGCGAGCATTTTTCTGAGGCTTTACAAAGCTTATGTGCTCCCACAGTTGGAGTACTGTTGTCAGCTGTGGAATCCTCACGGAAATAGGGGACTCCAGTCTCAAATTGAAAAGGTTCAGCAGACCTTTACTAGAATGCTTATGTATAGGATTTCGAACACAAGAGAGCACAACTCATTACCAAGCTACACTACAAGACTTAAGAATTTTGGTTTGAAGAGTCTATTGTATCGTAGAGTTTATCATGACATCGTCCTTTGCTTTAGAATACTACGGATGAATCTAAGCTTAAACCTAGCAAGTACTGGGTTTTCAGACCTACCTTAGGCCGTACAACTACCTTCATGATTGACTGCCCTCCCCTTAGAAGGCAGCACTGGTCTAAAGTTTACAATTCTTTCTTTTATCGTACGGCTCGATGGTTTCAGCTGCTGCCAGAGGATATTCTTAAGTCTCGCAGTGTTTCGGAATTTCGAAGCAGACTCAATAAAATTGACATTCTCTCTTTACTGAATATTCAGGATTTTTAGAGTCTAATATGTATTTTCAGGTCCTAATGAATGTCCTCGTGGTGCTATGCCGTAAGTCGTGTAGAGTGTTTCTAGCACTTTTCAGCCTCTAGTTCTCATAGTTGATGTGATGCCACATTGTGTTTTCTTGCAGGCTTCTCATAGGAATTTCGAGCCACTCTAGGTCTGCGATGGATTGCAGATTAGCCAGTGCCAGATAGGAAATGGTCCTCTGAGTGCTCCTGAGTTTTTTTCGCACCAACTCTATTCGGCGAAAAGAGCAGCACTTTCTTAGCGTCTTTTTAGTGGTTCGTGTTCCAAAACTGAATCCCTGTATTCTTCTTCGTCTTCACTTTGTTCACTAAGCCATTTGTGTTTGTTTCTTTCTGACTGTCAACAATTTCTGATGTTAGATTCGTTTCTGAACTAGGGTCTTCCTAAAATTGGATGCCTTCATTTTTCTCTTCACTTGGTTCCTCGAATCATTATGCCTGCCATCATTCTTTTTTTCTGATGTTAGTGGTTGCCTAGATGCTAGCTACGGAGGAGCCCATGCAACTCCACCTCAGATATTTTTTTGTTCTTCAATCAAATATTTATTTATTTATTTCGGAGTCAATATCGTACACGGCTCTACTTCCTAGCAGAGTTTTATTGCGAGTTCGGTTAGGTCAACTCAGTTCCTATGGAAGTAGCTTTGAATGGAAGCGTAATGGTGGCCTAGGTTTGCCCGGAATTAAGACCGGACCCCTACAGTACAGCGCATGTCTTTTGGTCAATTCCCGAAAAAGCCGCTTTGGAGCGTTCCAAAGCGGCTTTTTTATATAACTTTCTTTAAAATCAAGCGCTTGTGAAAAGAAACATATATTTGAGCTCAGCAGGCCAAGCTCTATCTTTTGACATATAAATCAATAGAGTTGAACAATGCATATAGGCCGGACATAATCAATCGAGTAAGCGCGAGAGCCTGTAAAGTGACCGTTTGGGAAGTTTTATCGAAATTCCCAGCCGTCGTACTTAGCAAATGTTCTAAGCCTGTCCAGCTTGCCTTTGGAGTGCGCCGTGAACAATGCATATAGAATCGAACCTATCAATCGAGTGGGCGCGACAGCTAGTAGAGTGAGCGTATGGGAAGTTTTTAAAGAAATTCCTAGCCCTCCTACTCAGAAATTGCTCTAAGACTGTCCAGCTTACATCCGGAGTGCGCCGTGAACAACGCATATAGAATCGAACCTATCAATCGAGTGGGCGCGACAGCTAGTAGAGTGGGCGTTTAGGGAGTTTTATCGAAAATTCCTAGCCGCCCTAATCAGGAATTGCACTAAGACTGCCCAGCTTGCCTTTGGGGTGCGCCGTAAACAATGAATACGGAAGCGAACCTATCAATCGAGCGGGCGCGACCGCTCGCATATTGCACTCGCGGCCATGTTCGGAGCGCGATAGCTCTGTCAATTGCGAATCTTTCCGGCTGCAGCTCAAGGGTTTTGTAGGCAGTAGAGGGCACTAGAAGATGGCAAAAGTACAGCGCTGCAGCCTTTAAGAAGGCGAAGTTACAGCGGTGCGAAAGTGCAGGTTAGCCTTGTGTGACGCGATTTTTTCCGAATTCACTCGATCACTGAGGGAAGACTCGACGAGCTAACGGCCTCGAAATGCGTGAGCGAGCAGACGACTTAAGGTACTTTACGAGGAAGTGCTCATGGCTCCTCAGCCGTCTAAACTGCCTTAGCCTCAGCTGCCATTTTAGAGCGGCGCAAGATAGCGGTTAGAGTTTCTTGCGCTCTTACTCGTCCATTTTTGAGTTTTCAACACCCGCAATGGCACCGTTCCGTTCAGCACGAAAAGCGCTATCGAACGGTATCAATCTCGACCAATTTCAGAAAGATCGATTTCTTGACAATTTTTCATCGAGGACGAGGCCGCTCAAGGGCGCGGCAGACGGACGATGACGTCATTGAAAATCGATGTCTTCGAGTTGCGCCATGCTTGCTACCATTCGATAGAGCTTTTCATGCTGAATTGAAATTGTGTTACTGAGCACAGGAAAAACTTAATCTGGGCGAGTAACACCGCGGAGAACATCTGCCGTTGTTGTGCTAAATTGAGCGCGCGGCCATGTTCGGAGCGCGATAACTCTGTCAATTGCGAATCTTTCCGACTGCAGCTCAAGGGTTTTGTAGGCAGTAGAGGGCACTAGAAGATGGCAAAAGTACAGCGCTGCAGCCTTTAAGAAGGCGAAGTTACAGCGGTGCGAATGTGCAGGTTAGCCTGCACATTCGCACCGCTGTAACTTACACAACAACGTGTTAAGTTTTCCTTTGAGATCGAGCGCATCGGTCGGGAACTCGTTATCGTTACCTGAAACTCCTTCTTTAGTCCGCAGTGACAGAGAGAGTGTGTGTTCTTGAAAAACTTACACCTGTCATTTCCTTGTGGATGAAATACATTTCACCCTGTCCTGTTGAGCTTGTCGAATGTATGGACAACCTGAAAATCCAACATTTTGCTGGAATACTTACCTAAAGTCCTCAGCCTGGCTCGACAGACACACCACCGCCGGAGCTAGTGTCCACCTAAAATGACAGTGTCTCTAGTTACGAAACAAAGCAACGCAACGAGTTGCGAAACACGAGCAATGTGCATGATAGACACCCCCCCCCCCCCGACCTAGAGATGCACTTCCGGAGAGCCAAAGCACAAAGGGCATAGAAAATTCTTCACCACGGTGGTGAAATCTTCGACTCGAGACTACCGTGGCGGATCGCGCCGCGCCGCGCCCTCCCTTCAGCGACGCGACGAAGACCGTGGCCCGAACTCCCCAAACGGTCACTGCACAGGCTGCCGCGCCCAATCGATTGATAGGTTCGATTCTGTATGCACTGTTCAGGACACTCGATTGATAGGTTCGATTCTGTATGCATTGTTCACGGCGCACTCCAAAGGAAAGCTGGGCAGTCTTAGAGCAATTCCTGATTAGGGCGGCTAGGAATTTTCGATAAAACTCCTCAAACGGTCACTCTACAGACTGCCGCGCACACTCGATTGATAGGTTCGATTCCATATGCATTGTTCACGGCGCACTCCAACGGCAAGCTGGACAGGCTAGAAGCATTTCCTAAGTAGAACGGCCGGGAATTTCGATAAAACTCCTCGAACGGTTACTCTACAGGGAGCCGCGCCCACTCGACCTCACTCTGCGAGTGGTCTCGCCCATTCGATTGATAGGTTCGATTCCATATGCATTGTTCACGGCGCACTCCAACGGCAAGCTGGACAGGCTAGAAGCATTTCCTAAGTAGAACGGCCGGGAATTTTGATAAAACTCCTCGAACGGTTACTCTACAGGAGCCGCGCCCACTCGACCTCACTCTGCGAGTGGTCTCGCCCATTCGATTGATAGGTTCGATTCCATATGCATTGTTCACGGCGCACTCCAACGGCAAGCTGGACAGGCTAGAAGCATTTCCTAAGTAGAACGGCTGTGAATTTCCAATAAAATTCCCGAAACGGTCACTTTACAGGCTCTCCCGCCCACTCGATTGATAGGTTCGGTTCTATATGCATTGTTCACGGCACACTCCAAACAAAAGCTGGACAGGCTAAGAGCATTTCCTAAGTGGAACGACTTGGAATTTCGATAAAACTCCCCAAACGGTCACTCTTCAGGCTCTCGCGCCCACTCGACCTCACTCTGCGAGCGGTCGCGCCCGCTCGTTTGATAGGTTCGCTTCCGTATGCATTGTTTACGGCGCACACCAAAGGCAAGCTGGGCAGTCTTAGAGCAATTCCTGATTAGGGCGGCTAGGAATTTTCGATAAAACTCCTCAAACGGTCACTCTACAGACTGCCGCGCACACTCGATTGATAGGTTCGATTCCATATGCATTGTTCACGGCGCACTCCAACGGCAAGCTGGACAGGCTAGAAGCATTTCCTAAGTAGAACGGCCGAGAATTTCGATAAAACTCCTCAAACGGTTACTCTACAGGGAGCCGCGCCCACTCGACCTCACTGCGAGTGGTCTCGCCCATTCGATTGATAGATTCGATTCTATATGCATTGTTCACGGCGCACTCCAAAGGCAAGCTGGACAGGCTTAGAACATTTGCTAAGTATGACGGCTGGGAATTTCGATAAAACTTCCCAAACGGTCACTTTACAGGCTCTCGCGCTTACTCGATTGATTATGTCCGGCCTATATGCATTGTTCAACTCTATTGATTTATATGTCAAAAGATAGAGCTTGGCCTGCTGAGCTCAAATATATGTTTCTTTTCACAAGCGCTTGATTTTAAAGAAAGTTATATAAAAAAGCCGCTTTGGAACGCTCCAAAGCGGCTTTTTCGGGAATTGACCAAAAGACATGCGCGGTACTGTAGGTGCTTCCTTCTTTTTAGCTGCTCGAAAGTGATCTCCTCATCCTCGGAATCACGCCATAGGACATACTGATTGACTAGCCTGAGACTTGCATTGCTACACAATAGTCAATCTACTTTATTTAGTTGTATTAAATGAAGTTGACTTTTTAATTTTATTCTCATTGTTTTATGACCACTCATCGTTCAGGCTCCTTGTATATTTTTTTCTTTCTCTAGTGGCAACATATTACCGAAAAATACGAAATTGCAGTGCATAATGATTCTCTAATTTTACCTTGCTGACCAACGTTGTTGACAATATTTGTGCGGATTGCTTTTTTTTGTGTTTCTGGATTGCTGTTTGCTGTTCTACCCTGTTTTGTTATGAGCGCACTTAAGGTGCAATTATAAATAAATAAATAAATAAAAGAAACAACACTGTTTTCCATAAGCATTCGCTCTATTCAAATTGGCAAAAAGGCACACCTAAGAACCGTTTGGTTGGGTGTATAAATGGATGGAGAGGGTAATGCCTCACGGAAAGAGTCCCGAGAGATAGTTGCTATTGATGCTCACGCTGTCCATCCATTCTTCTTCTTCAGCGTTTGTCCTCTTCGAGGCGGGGTCCGCTATTGTGGTGTAGTGACGCCACTTCACGCGATCAAATGTTTCATCGGGATGGACACCAGCAACCTTTAGTTCCACATGCAACGTTTTAAGCCAACGCTGCTTCAGCCGTCCTTTAGGCCGTTTTCTGGGTACATCTATGTTAAGGCCAATCTTCCTAACAGTGTCACCACTAGCTCGAAGAACGTGGCCATACCACCGAAGGCGAGCTTCACGTAACTTGTCAGCAATTGGAGCGACACCAAACGTCTGGCGTATTTCATCGTTATGAATACGGTCCAGACGCGTAACACCAGCCGTCCAGCGCAGCATTTTCGTTTCCATTACGCTGAGACGAGACTCAACCTCATTGGTTGCAGGCCAGCACTCAGCTCCGACCATCGCTACTGGTCGTAGGATGGTTCTATAAACCTTCGATTTAAGGCGTTCCGGTATCTTCCTGTCGCATGAAGCGCCTCTCATCGAGCGCCATTTGGACCACGCTGCGCTCACGTGCGAGTTCACCTCGAACGTCAGACTACCATCAGACGCAATTGCGGATCCAAGGTACTTGAAGTTTGTCGTTCGCACTAGCGCAGTGCCATTGATCTCAATGGACCCGGCTTCGTTTACGTCTGACGTCAAGTACTCAGATTTTTTTTGACGTTTAGCTTAAGCCCGAACATCGCCAAGCGGTCGTACCAAGCTTGCGCTTGTAGCTCGAGTTCGCTCTTCTCTTCGCTTGCAAGCATTACATTATCAGCATACAGCAGCGTCCAGAGGGTAGGCTTCTGAGGGTCTCTCGAAATGGCATCCATTACGACAATAATAGGAGCGGGGAAAGCGCCGAGCCCTATGAACACCGACGGAGATTGGAAACTCGCCGATGTGCTGGCTGGCGCTCGCACTCTACTCTGTAGGCCAGAGTAAAGTATGCGCACCCACTCAATAAGCTCTTCGGGAACACCGTGTTGTCGTAAGGCGTACCATATAACCTCACGCGGTACACGATCAAATGCTTTCTCTAAGTCGAGAAAAGCTAGGTGCAGCGGCTTCTGCTTTTCGCGATGTCTCTCTACAAGAAGACGAGGAGCATGTATGGCATCGATGATGCCACTGCCCGCTACGAAGCCACATTGATTGGTGGAAAGTTGGACGATATCGCGAATACGTCCATCTACAATTCGCTCGAAAATTTTCACGCTGTGCGAGAGCAAGCGAATTGGACGATAATTCGTGCAGTCCGCAGGACTGCCCTTCTTCTTCCATATCGGGATCGTCGTGTTTTTCTGCCAACTACCAGGTACCTTCTTTTCCGCAACAACTTGGTTGAAAAACTTCGTTAGCCATTCAGCAGGACTCCAGCACATCAACTTCTATAGGACGGCCGTTATATCGTCGGGGCCCGTTGCTTTGCCTGGCTTCATCTTCTTCAAAGCCGCTTTCGTCTCATCCACGGTGATTTTCTGCACAGGACCGTGCGCAGGAGGGACACAAGGGATGGGCGGATGGGCAAACTCTACTGTCGAAATTTTTCCGAAGTAGTCATGCCATCGTTTCATAGCCTTCTTGCGGTTTCTCAGTAGATGGCCATTCTCATCGTTGATGCTCAAGAATTTCTCAACGTCCTCGGCCTGACGATGGCGTGTCTTGGCAAGTCGAAGAAGATGTCGTTCACCATCGCGCGTCTCGAGTTTATCGCTGAGATCATCATAATGGACGGCTTTTGCAACGGCTACGGCCCTCTTTGCCCCTTTCTTCGCCTCCTGGTACATACGCCATTTGTTTGCGGTCTTGTCGCGCGGAATGCGTGATATAATTTTTTCTTCTCTCGGACTTTTTCTCTTACGTCGTTAGTACACAGCCACGCCAGCTTCTCGATCTTGCGGAGTCATGCCTAATTCAGAACATGCAACTTGTAATATCGTATCGGTGACATCTTTCCATGTTTCGTCGACGGTTGTCACCGTCGGTAACCGAATACGAGAAACAAAAGCTGCAGCGTTTTCCTTCAACCGCCACTACTTGATTCTCGGTGGACCGCATCGCTCGACATGTCTCAGCCTCGGAGGGGCGAACTTAAGAGTGCATATCAGCGGACGGTGCTGTGTGGCGACAGTCTCGTACGGCACCACCTTCGCATCTGTAACCAGCTTTCGATCGCGATGCTTCACAATGATGAAGTCGATCTGTGTCTTGGTGCTCCCGCTATAGAACGACACCAGATGGGAGTCACGCTTTCGAAATACGGTGTTCGTGATGATGAAGTTATGCGAGTCCGCATACTCAAGGATTCGTTCACCAACAGCGTTAAGCAACCCATAGCCGAATCCACCATGACAGCTGTACCCGAGCATTCCACGCTTACAATCGCGTCTCGGAAACGTTCGGAGGCGATTACACCAACTCCGCTGGTGGTCCTGTACCGCACATAAGTCGACTCGTCTTCGCTCCAGTGCTTCTGCCAACTCGCACGAGCGGCCCGTCAACGTATACACATTCAGTGTAGCTACGCGGGTCTTGCCTACGTTACGGGATTTTCGGACTAGCTCAGTTGCCCCCCGATGCCGTCCTCGCATCAGGGACCCTCGCATACTTTCCACACTCGCCTGGCTCTGCGAGTGCGCGTCGGCTCCCGCGGACGCCGTAGCGCTTTCTCGAGAAACTTGAACTGTCATCAACCATGTGATGTGACATGGGATTTCCATAGGCCGGCCTGTCACCAGGGCCTGTCGCCTGTACTCGAATGTCCGTGATTAGCTTAGCTCGCAGAAGCAAACAGTTTCCAGTGGCACCACGTGGAGGAACGGACATCGCCACCAAGAAGAAGAAGAAGAATGCTCACGCTATCCATGATTGTTCACCTGGATGCAGAGGAGAGCGGTTCGAAAAGGAAGACCTACCCATGTTTCGAAAAACCCCTTTATGTATAGCGCCCTTTCTCTCTTGTGAAGTTAGCACCTCTAATCAGAAATGTCTGAGAATCCGGTTTCTGTATTTGATCTAACACTTAGGAATTTTATAATCTTATACACGCGCAGCGCGCGACACTCTATCGTCCCACCAGACCCCAACTGTATGGTTTACCGCTCAGCTAGTAGGGAAGGCAACTCCACCTCATGGTGAATCCTGATCTGCCAGCCCTCGGGCAGGAAACACTCCAAGTAAGGCGACCCATCACCAAGCACAGGGTATCGCAGTGAAGGTGGAAAATTTGGAGCACGAAGGTCAATACTATGTGGGCAAAACTCTTAATGCATTCTGGATCTGCACCAGAGGTCCCACATAGGAAACAAAAGATCAGTCATATGTTAAATGGTACAAAGGTGAAAACGAAAAATATAATTAGTCGTAGCCAGTATCAAACGTAAAAGTAGATCGTGAGGTCCAATACGATTCGAAAAGTTTTATCCGATTAAAAGTTTAAGCCCTTCTGTGAGTAGAGCTTCTGAAGGATCGGCTTCTTATTCATTCGTGCTTCTTGTTAGTGGTACTGTGGAAGAGGACTTAGGAGGCTCATCACATATGGAGTGAGAGGGAGACGACGTACCATTTAAAATTCCTGGACCTCCAGTGCAAAATATCCATGCATGTGCTTTCAAGAACAATGATCCTAACCTCCTATTGTGCTGCAGCTGTAGTGTAAGAAAGAAATTCCATGAATCGAAAGGTATCTATCGAATATTCAAACAATTATGCTTTTTTTGACAATTTCGGCTTCTTCTTCTTCTTCAGCATTTGTTCCGCTTCATGGCGGGGTACGGTTCTTGTGTCATGTCGCCATCTTTCCCGATCCCGTGCTAGATCAGGGTGCACACCAGCTACTTTAAAGTCCTTGTGTAACGTATCAGCCCGGCGCTGCTTCGGGCGTCCTCTAGGCCGCTTTCCAGACACTTCGAAGTTTAGGCCTATCTTACGGACGCTGTCTTTCTTTCCACGCAGAACGTGACCGTACCATCGCAGGCGAGCTTCTCGCATCTTGTCCGCTATCGGCCCGACACCGAACTTCTGCCGAATAGCTTCGTTTCCGATGGGGTCCAGGCGCATGACTCCAGCCATAGGCGCAGCATCTTCGTTTCCATGACACCGAGGCGACTTTCCGTTTCCTTTGTCACAGGCCACTACTCAGCCCCGTACATCGCTACCGGCCGTACGACGGTTTTATAGATCTTTGATTTTAAGCGCTCTGGTATCTTCTTGTCGCAGAGTACTCCAGTCAACGAGCGCCACTTGGACCAAGCTGCACTCACGCGTGAGCTCACTTCAACCATCAGACTGCCATCAGAGGCTATTGCTGATCCCAGGTATTTAAACACCGAAGTGCGTGCAAGCTCAGTACCGTTAATCTTAATGGAGCCGGACTCATTTACGTCACTCGTGGAATACTCTGTCTTCCTGACGTTCAATTTGAGTCCGAACATTGCCAGGTGGTCGCACCAGGCTTGCACCTCTCGCTCGAGTTCACCTTTGTTTTTGCGGGGAGCATAACGTCATCAGCATATAGCAACGTCCAAGGGACGGCCTCTGAAAATCTCGCGTAATGGCATCCATTACGACAACAAAGAGGAGTGGAGAAAGCGCAGATCCTTGGTGCACCCCAACAAAGATAGATAATTCCGTCGAGGTTCCTGCTGCAGCTTGCACCCGACTCTTTGGACAAGAGTATAGCATTCGCACCCACTCTACAAGCTCTTCGGGAACACTGTGTTGTCGTAGGGCATACCATATAACCTCACGCGGTACGCGATCGAAGGCCTTCTCCAGGTCGAGAAGGGCAAGATGCACCGGCTTCTGTTTCTCGCTACGCTTCTCTACCAGAAGACGGGCGGCATGTATGGCATCGATAGTGCCACAACCAGCCACGAAGCTGCAAGCTGGTTGCTGGAAACTTGACGATTTCGCAAATTCGTCTATCGAGGATTCGCTCGAAGATCTTCATGCTGTGCGAAAGCAACCGAATCGGACGGTAATTTGAGCAGTCTGCAGGGCTGCCCTTCTTCTTCCAAATCGGGTTCGTCGTATTTTTCTGCCAAACATCAGGCACCTTCTTCTCCGCTACAACCTGGTTGAAAAACTTGGCCAACCACACAGCAGAGTACCAGAACTTCGACTTCCAAACATCGGCTGGCAAGTCATCTGAACCAGTCATCCTCAGAGCCGCGTCGGTTTCCTCCACAGTGATTTTGTGGAAGGGACCGTGGAAAGGAGCCACAGAAGGGACGGTCGGATGAGGAAACTCTTCAGTCGAGATTTCCTCAAAATTATCGCACCATAACTTCAAGGCATTTTTGCGCTCTGCCAGAAGATGGCCGTTCTCGCCAAAGAACTTCTCTATATCTTCGGATTGGCGATGGTGTGCTTTAGCAGGCCGATAAAGTTGTCGTTTACCATCGCGCAACTCGAGCTTTTCGTAGACATCATTGTAATGAGTGACTTTTGGAAAGGCCACAGCCTTCTAGGCAGCTTTTTTCGCTTCGTGGTACTTTTGTCAGTTATTGGCGGTCTTGCCGCAGAGAAACACATGATAAAGCGCTTTCTTCTCTCGAACCTTTTCTTTCACATCGTTCGTCCACAGCCGTGCCTGCATGTCGATCTTTCGTCGTCCAGGCTTCGTAGTGCCAAGTTCTGACCTCGCAGCTTGCAGTACCGCGTCGGTCGCTTTCTTCCAAGTTCGTCGACAGTAGTGACTGTCGGCAACCGCACGCGAGAAATCACAGCTGCTTCCCTCTCTCTCATTCGCCACCACTTGATTCTTACAGCACCGCACCGCACCGCTGCAGCCTCGGAGGGGCGATCTTCAAAGTACAGATCAGCGGACGATGCTGTGGGGCGACCGTTTCATACGGCACGATCTTCGCGTCTGTGACGAGATTTCGGTCACGATCTCTCACAAGGACGAAGTCTATCTGCGTCTTGGTGTTCCCACTATAGAACGAGATAAGGTGAGAGTTGCGTTTACGAAACACGTTGTTCATTATGATGAGGTTATGCGAATCCGCATATTCAAGGATACGCTCACCATCTGTGTTAAGCAACCCATAGCCGAATCCACCATGACAGCTGCACCCGTCCTTTGTAGCGCCTACGTGCCCATTAAGGTCATCAGCGACAATGACGTCCTTCGACGGTAGCTCTGCTGTCTTGTCATCAAGCAGGCTCCAAAACTCATCCTTGGCTTGATCGTGACAGCCAGTCTGCGGAGCATACGCAGAGAAGAAGTGGAAGAGTCGCTCCTTAGCGGCGGCAACGATCTTCATCAATCGATCGTCAAAGCGCTCGACGCTTACAATCGAGTCTCGGAAACTCTCGGAGACGATTATACCAACACCGCTGGTGGTCCTGGGACTACCGCATAGAACGGCCCTGAAGCCACGTCCTATGTCTCTTGACTTGCGGCAGGACCACCTCTTATCCTGCACCGCACAGAAATAAACTCTTCTACGCTCCAGTGCCTCTAGCAACTCGCATGAGCGGCCCGTCAACGTACCCACATTCAGCGTTGCTACGCGAGTTCTGCTACGTCACGGGACTTTCGGACTAGCTCAGTTGCCCCCCCCCCCCCCCGATGCCGTCCTCGCACCAGGGACCCTCTCATACTTTTCACACTCGCCGGGCTTTGCGAGTACTCCCCGGCTCCCGCGAACGCCGCAACACCATCTCGAAAAACATGACTGACATACACCCATACGATGTGACGTTGTGTTGTTCGCAGGCCGGTCTGTCACCAGGGCCTGTCTCCTGCATTCGAATGTCCGTGTTTGGCTTAGCTCGCAGAAGCGAGCAGTTTAAAGTGGCACCGCGTGGAGGAACGGACATCGCCACATTTTTTACAATTTCGAATATTCGAATCATTTCAAATGCTCACAAATTTCGAATACTCGAACTCGAATAAATTCGAAAAGGCGGTTATTCCAATTCGAATACATTCGAAGAACATGATTTTTTGAATATTCGAATCCGAGTGTTCAAATTCTAATGAAAGTAATCTCCAACTTCTCTCTTCTTCAAACCTCGGCATGGTAAGTTGCTAGTCAGCTAGGTTTTTTGTGCCAACACGAGGTTTATAGGTGGACCTTTATTTAGCAGGGCCTGACGTTTCGATTTCTCGTCGTCTTCAGAGGCCAATTGGATCCACCGTAAGCGCTGATGTTCGCCCACTTTAGTTAGCCAGTAGGGCCCCATTCGTCCCTACTGGCTAACTAACGTGGGCGAACATCAGCCCTTACGGTGGATCCAATTGGCCTCTGAAGACGACGAGAAGTCGAAACGTCAGGCACTGCTAAATAAAGGTCCACCAATAAACCTCGTGTTGGCACAAAAAACTTAACTGTCTAATGAAAGTCATTCGCATGCCTTTTCGAATAGGTCACCCGAGCTCGAGTATATCCCCCTCCTATAAAACACTGACTTGTTCATCTGGTTGCCACCGATTGTTGAGTGAGAGGAATACGTATTTAAATGACACCATCGACATCCCGTAGATGTGGAATTCCTAGCGCATCTCGAAAAAGATTAACTAACGCCTTCTTGAGTTCCTTTTGTTTTCAGGGCACGAATCCGTTTTGCTATCACTCGAAGCACAGGACGTTAGATGTAGATTTCGAAAAATAGAGGATTTTCTCTTTACTATTTGAATCTTATTGACTTGAGGAATATCCACTTGGTGGAAAATAGTAACTTCCAGGTATGGCTAAAAACTAAAAACGCTTCATTATGTATATACGATGGTTAAGAGCTAATCCCATTCGTTCAGTTCTGTACGTCATCCTTTGGTTTTCCAAAGGCTTTCCTTCAAGTGGGGCATCTGTAGTTGACTAACGACCTCAGGTTCCTAAATAGACTCACCCCACCGTTGTCTTCTTACTTGTATCCGATTATAGAGCGTCAGAACCTGGTGAAGACGCAGCATCTGACTGATTCGCAGCTACCATTGCGGCACAGCCCCATTGGCCGATGCTCGCGGTGTTACGGTAGCCCGGCGTGGTCCGGACCAGCCAGTTGGAAGACGCTGAATTTGAATTTCGAACTTTCTTCAAAAGTAGTGGAAGAACGGTATTTTTAAATAGAGATCTCCACAGTCAAATTCTTCACGATCTCATTGTTGAGCACGAGATTTGTTTTTAACAGCACCTGTTGCTAACTTTCTGCGTAGTAGGACATTTTTGGATCACATCGTAATCGCCTTGTTTCACAACCATAAGTTTCTATCTTTCAGTGAACCCATGAAAGTGCGAAAAAAAACTGCTATTAGGTTGGAAAAAAGTCTTTTCATTTTTCAAAGATTTATTGCTTCGCAACTACAATGTCAAATCAATTGAGATAAATTCCATTTTCCACGTTCGGCTCTCGATAAATCTTGGCATAGTAGTCCACGGTGTTGAGAAATAATATTTATCTCAAGCCACTCCAAGATTGGTAACACTGACAGCACTTAGGCTAATGTTTCGGCGTTCTCACCTTCTTCAGAGCCTGGAAAAACTCCATTTTGTTCCACAACACTTCTCCAAAGACTAGGTAATTTGCTAATTCCTCTCGCATAAAAAACTGCAAAGCATGAGTCAAACCATTGCTGGATCCAATGTTTGAGGTTGTTTGTTTGAGGTTCATCCGTTTCAAAATATTTCTCTCCAATTTCTTGCTTGTGAGTATGGAAGAGATGGTAGTCGGTAAGGGCGAGGTCAGTGCTATACGGTGGATGTGGCATTACCTCTTAGGTGAGCTCATTTAATGTTTCTCTTGTGAGCCTTGCAACATGTGGTTTTGCATTGTCATGCAGGAACATCACCTTTGACTTCTCAGGTCTCTTTTCTTGGAGATCTGCAGCGAATTTTTGGAGTTGGCCTCTGTATGTGGCAGCAGTAAGTGTCTCTCCACTTCTGAGAGTTTCCCAGAAAATCACTCCTCTGATATCCACAAAACACTCAAGAGAATCTTTCTTTCGTGAACATTGGGCTTGAGATCAGGCTTAGGATTCTCTCCTTTTTGTACCCATTGTCTTTTTCCTCTTAAGTTGGCATACAGAACACAGGACTCATCGCCTGTCACAATCCGCAGCAGAAACTTTCTTTCGTATCGTGACTGAAGGGAAGCAACGATGGAGGGCCGTTGCCCTTCCTGAGTGTCTGACAGGGCGTATGGAATCCGAGCTCCAAATTTCCTGCAAAGTCAAGGTTCTTCAGAAAGATTTCCACCATCCTATGAGGCACTTTGAGCTTCTCTGCCAGTTTACGTGTCGTCTGCCTACTATCGGTACGAAGAAGATGATGTAGTTCAGGATCGTCCATTCAGTTGGCCTTCCTGACCTTGCCTTATCCTTGAGTGAATGATATCCCTTTAAAAACTTTCCGAACCACTCATAACAGGTGCGATGAGTAAAAGATCCCAAGCCATATATATGTTGTTCATTTGGTCGGCTGCCTGACGTGCTGTAGATCTTTCAATGAATTTATGAAGAATGCCGTGCCGAAAATGGCCGTGAGGTAGATCTGGCATTGAGTCCGGAAGATTGGATCGATAGCGATGTTCCAGAAGGGTCTTTACCTGTGTCCGCGTGCGAACGGTAGTCAAATGTGATGGGATTATGAAATCAGCAATCAATACTGGCTAGTGTGTTTACAAGGAGAACGTTAAAAAAACTTTTCGAAGTGCGAAGAGACTTTTTTCCTACCTAATAGCACGGAAATGGTCAAAGGGAGTTGAAGCACGGCTTCTCAAAAATGATCAGGTTTTGGTAAGCCATCACGTGCATCATCCGTATTTCCTGGTGTTATACAGAGAAAGAACATACGATATTAATAACTTCGCGAAAGATGAATCTGGTGCAGGATTCTTTGTTGAACGTGAAAGCTCTCCTGTTTTTTCCGTTAATTGCCTCTCTGTTAGATTTAGCTGTAACAATAGTAACCCAAGACTACATAACGCTGTGATTAGCTTTACAGTCCACGGATCTCAATCGATAGAGAGCCTTCGGGCTTTCTTGTTAAGAGGGATCTCGGGCCGCTTGTCGCAGGGCCACGTGGCGCGTCCCCGTGTGGTGGATAGGGGAATTAAACGCGAACAAAATGCGACCGTGTACTGCCCAGAGACGCAGGTGGGATGCAGGGGATGGACTCCTTGCTCCTGCTGTGTCGGGTCGACGCGTTCCTTGTGCGTGGGAGCAGCATGTTCATGCACAGTGTGCGTGGATGTGTCCGTGACTGTGCGGATTGTAACTGTGTCGGCTCGGCCAAAAGCTTGCACTCGGTAGACTGGGAGTACATGTAAGGCGATTCGAGGCCGCCTTAAGTCTCGCCCCGTCCCTTCGGGCAGTCTGGCTGGCTGCCCGGAGTACCCCGCCCGCACGACAGAGCCCGACTAGCTACCCGTGTGTATTCAAGTCAAAAACAGCAGCACTAAAGGGCCTCATTCCCCTGCCCCCGAAAGAGCCCCCATTTCTGCAGCGATGGGAAGGACGAGTACGGAGAGGCTGCTAAAATCTCAGGGCCTAACCAGGCTGCGCAAACTGAGAAGGACTATAATGACGATCTGTACTTACAACGCCCGCACGCTTGCATCGGAAGCATCCGTCGAGGACCTGATGATGCAAGCCAGGAAGATCAAGTACGACGTCATCGGACTGACCGAGACGAGAAGACACCACCCCCTACACGCCGCCTACGACTCCGGAGAAGAAATGTTCCTCGGAACATGCGACAGCAGGGGAGTAGGCGGCGTTGGTGTCCTCGTCAACACGCACTTGGCCATGAACATCGATTCGTACGAGTCTCTGACAAGCCGAATCGGACGTCTGCGACTGAAGCGATGTGGCTCCGTGCCAGCCTTGACTGTGTTCGTCGCGTATGCCCCAACATCCGACTACGACGACGAAGACGTCGAGGCCTTCTACGTGGAGCTGGAGAAGTTCTATAAGGAAGATCACACCTTCTACAAGGTGATGTCGGCGACTTCAACGCCAAGATCGGACCGCGAAGGTCGTCGGAAGAACTTCACATTGGAACCCACGGTTTGGAGTAGAACGAGCAAGGTGAAAGGCTGGCTGAGTTTATCCTGTCGACCAAGACCATCTGGAAACTCGCAGTTCCAGAAGCCTCCCTCCCTACGATGGACCTGGGAATCCCCCGGTGGCCAGTTCCACAACGAGATCGACCACATCATCTTCAATCGCAAGTATTGCCTGACCGATGTCTCCGTTGTCCCCAAGTTCTACACGGGATCGGACCACCGCCTCCTTCGCGCGAGGTTCCGCTTTTCGCGTCAAGGAGAGAAGGCCGCGAAGTTCAAGAAGAGGAGTCCCAGAACGACCATCAACTGGGATCTCTACACCTCTCTTGTCGGCCTTTGGGAAGATGCCGTCATGGACAACGTCGACGAGGAATACGACCGCTTCGTGCACCATCTCCATGATAGTGCTAAGGGAGCCGAGAGCTTGAAGACCACCAAGAGACGCCTGTCTCTGGAAACTCTCGAGCTGATACGCCAGCGTGGAGCAGCACGAGCGTCAGGCAACTACCAACTGACGTCCGAGCTTGCAAAGCTATGCAGAGCGGCGATAAAGGAAGATCTCAAGGAGAGAAGGGCGGAAGTGTTGGCTGAAGCAGCAGAGGCAGGGCTGAGCATCCGCAATGCCCGCCGGAACTTTGCCAACTTCAAGACCAAGATGACCGCTCTCCGACGTCCTGGCGGAACCATCACCTCTTCCAGAAGGACCATGGAGAAAGTCATCCACGACTTCTACTCCGATCTCTTCGATAGCCACGTCCACCTGCCCCCATGCCATCTTCCGCAGGATGGATACGTCGTCCCCTCTGTTCTCCCTTCCGAGATCCGACACGCCATCTCGTCGGTGAAGAAACGTACAGCACCCGGTTCTGACAGGATCAGAGCTGAACACCTGAAGAACCTCCCGCCAGCGCTCATCAACACCTTGGCGCGGCTCTTCACACGCTACCTGTCCGAATGCAAGGTTCCATCTCAGTGGAAGACCAGCAAGACCGTTTTGCTGTACAAGATGGGAGACGTGCACGACATTGGCAACTATCGCCCGATCTGCCTGTTGTCCGTCCGTAGTCTACAAGCTGTTCACTCGAGTCATCCTGAATAGGATCAGTAGAACGCTGGACGAAGGACAGCCATGCGAACAAGCAGGATTTCGGAGAGGCTTCAGCACGATCGACCACAAACGCACCATTACGAAGCTCATCGAAGTGTCGCGAGAGTACAAGCTGCCGCTGTGCCTTACGTTCATCGACCTGAAGAAGGCATTCGACTCCGTCGAGACTGAAGCGGTCATGGAAGCCCTGCTCACCCAGGGCGTTCCTACTCAGTACATCAGGGTCCTTCGAGAGCTGTACAGTGGATTCACGACCAAGATCTCACCATTCTACAACGACGTCGTCATTGACGTGAAGAGAGGGGTTCGACAAGGGGATACCATATCCCCGAAGCTCTTCAGCACCACTCTCGAAAACGTCATGCGCGAACTAGAATGGGAAGACATGGGAGTGAAGGTCGACGGCCGGCAACTGCACCATCTTCGCTTCGCTGATGACATCGTGCTCATAACACCGAGCATCAGTCAAGCGGAACGAATGCTGGCCGACTTCGATCGTGTATGTGGAAGCGTTGGACTGCAGCTGAATCTTACGAAGACGATGTTCATGAAGAACGGATGGGTTTCTGATGCCCCATTCTCGCTCAACGGAACGAACATCTCCGAATGCTCCAGCTATGTGTATCTGGGTCGCGAAGTCAACATGACCAACGACCTAGCACCAGAGCTGAGCAGGAGGAAACGAGCGGCTTGGGGAGCTTTCAAGAGCGTCGAAGAAGTCGTGAAGAAAACGAAGAACGTCCGACTCCGTGCCCACCTTTTCGACTCCACTGTTCTTTCTGCCCTAACATACGCCTCAGAGACCTGGGTTATACGAAAGCAGGATGAACACGCGATCAGCGTCGCGCAGCGTGGAATCGAGAGGACGATGCTCGGAGTGACACGACTCACGCAAGTGAGAGAAGGCCTCCGGAGTTCCGAGCTTCGCCGACGTTCGAGGATCAGAGACGCTGTCGCATGGGCCAAGTCGTCGAAAATTAGGTGGGCCGGCCACGTAATGCGATTCGCAGACACCCGCTGGACGAGAGTCGTCACAGATTGGATTCCGCGGGATGTCAAAAGAACACCAGGACGCCCACCAACGCGTTGGTCGGACTACTTCGTGAAAGCCCTGAACGACCGATATGACGATCTTCGTGTCCCTCGAGCGAGGAGGATCCATTGGACCACTCTGGCACGCGACAGGGACGAATGGAGACGCTGCTGGCGCCCGCTCGAGCAAGTCGATGATCAACGGGACGACAGGTGATACAGGTGATTGTTCCCACGAGTTTACCAAGTAAATCTTTATTTGGCAGGGCCTAAATCCTGTCGTCTTCAGACACCAGCTGAATAGACCGCAACTTCAAGTGTTTCCTTCTGCCGCAGATCTCACGCCGTTGAACATTGGCACCTGAGCTGGACCCAACTGGCCCCTGAAGAAGAAAATTTCAGATTTCGAGGCCGCTCTATAAAGGTACACCTGAAAACGTACTATATACATTGGCTACAACTAACAACTTCGAATCCCAAACCGAAGGAAGTATCAGGCTACGAGTTACGTGATGCACGTGGGCTTGTCTTTTGCACACGGGTGTCGTCTTTAGCATACGACTAACGCACAGATACAAACTGTTTTCTATGGTGTTAGGTAGGAAAGTAACTTTTATCAGCTTTCGAGGTTTATATTCAAAAACCCATAACACCTTCTAAAAAATCCTCTTCAGCCAACTAATAACTGTTCTATGCGCCCCTGTTCTGCAGATGTGATCGATATTAAGAGATTTCATTCTCTGAAAAATCCGATGAGTTATGGCGTTTGAAATCACTGGAGGTGAACCCGACACTTCTGCAGGATTGTCTGATGGTAATTTGAGTTGAAAGCGAAGCAGCAGTTCAGTTTAGCAGTGGATCTCCAGACGGTTTGGGTGACTTCCAGTTGTGCAGACAGACTTCGAAACAATGGATATGGATATGGATAAGTAGGCACTGACAAGAACGGCCGCACCTTTCTAGGATCTCCCTTCTCTTCTTAAAGCCACAAGCTGAAGAAGGAGTACTTCGTTCTGAGAGATGGACCTCCACCGATCGCTCATGTTGAATCTCGTATGTGGGTGGCAATGTATGTGCAGCACCCCGCTACCGCGCATTTTGTTCAGTTTCAGGATTCGTGGAATGGTTAGGAATACCGATATGTTAAAAGCCTTCCTATTATGTATATTTTGGTGTCTAATTGCTTGCTGACCGTCGTTCATGCCTGTTTCCTTAGTTTAGGTCCTCCTTATTAGAGGTATGTCTAGCTGTACCACTAGTATATGGTCTGAAAAAGGGTGTTGGAGTAAGTCGAAGACGAGGTGGATTCTTCGGAACCACACACACCTAGAAAGAATCATTATACAGAACACCGCGTAAATGCTTAGGGATTAAAATGCAGCACCAAGCAATGTTTATACCAAGCGCGCAAAAGCTGATAGAATTTTCCTTACAACCAATTAGAACGTAGACGGGTGTCCATTTTCAGTCGCAGGAGCCCAACCCCTCCTAATCCTAGGGTGTGCACGTTTTTTAAGTTTTAATAGATCTGAGAACTGGGATCCGATTTCTTGACGACGGAGATGACTGGACAAAAGCAAGAGATGGGTAAAAAACAGTTCTTAGCATCACTTCATCTGTTTGGTTCTTGGAGGCGGCCCGAGCACGTTTGATATGTTTGTCCGAAGAACGGAAAATTCTGAGTCGTCGCTAGTTATTCTCCGAATTGTTTCCATTTAAAGAAACCATAAATGCTGTTCTCAGGCCAACTATGTAGAGAACGTTGATAAAGTGCTTTCGAAGAGTTGGACCAGCTTGAAGAACGGCTCGGTGTGTGAGTCACGAAACAACTGTAACATTAGAAATCCGTTCACACGTCATGTCATATTGGGTGACTCACGCTATCGGAAACTGAACCGGTTTTCGGCCTTCTCTTATATAGACGATTCTCTTCTCTACCACACCTCATCTCTGACAGCATTCACATCACTTTGATTGTTCTCTGCCTTCACCCTGTGGCTACTCTCGAATGCGCGGCTTCTACAGCAGTTTGCTTGCGGGAGGATTGATTGATAAGTTTCCCCTCCATGTACATAGAATCTCCGAACCCCTGTGGTTTCTCTCGCTGATCGAAGTTGTCGTTGGCGCCTCACCTTGTCCATGTTAATCGATGAAGATGTTACACTGCCATCATGTGTTAACTTGGGAGTGGCAACTAATTCGAAGTTGTTACACACTTCCATATTCAGATCTCTTCAACTGTTCGCTGAACTCACACTGAAATGCGGCTTCTTGTCGTTCTTTGCTTGATCGCGACTGTCGAGGCCGGACTCTTCGACTTCTTCTTTGGAAACAAAAACAAGGAGTCGACACCGGTTCGTTGTTTAGCTGTCTTCTACAAATCTGACCGCTTTCTATGAATTCATTTTTTCAATTCTGGAGCTTCCGTTTGAGAATAATTGATTTCAACCGGCATCATTTTACAAGCCGGAAAAACAGATCTTACCTTCCGTTTTTAAAGAACTGCCAGCTACATTTAAATTTCCTCAGTTTTCCTTGCTGGTCAATTTGAATTACTTATTCATTCATATGCAAAGAAGGCGTAGATGCTGATGAGGGAATAAGCAGCGTTTAAGGTCGGTGTCTTTCTTTTGTGTATTTTTCCAACTGTAGGAACCTTCCTACGAGTTTTTCTCTTCACATGCAAAACACCAATCCTCATTTTTTCTATTACTCATTCAGTTTCATGCGATTTCAGATTCACGAAACGCGCCCGGATGCAGGTGAACTACCAGGATCAAACGCAAATCCGAACTTGGGAGACGAGGTCGAGATTCCAAGCAGCGGATCGAACAGCCACGGTGGAGGCACATCAAACAACCGGGTTCCGGTTAGCAGACTACAGTCTTCCACTTAAATGTAAACAAAATAAAACTATAATAAATGGTAAAGCTCTCAACAGTGGCATCCCCAACAACGTCGATATCGCCGCACGGCCAAAAAGCCGTTGCAACCGACTAATACTTCACAAGCCGTGTCATGCTCATAACTCATCCTAATCAACGTTTTTGAGAATAATCCAGGTTTTTGAGAAAAGAAACCTTGATTAGGAGGAGAATCAAGGTTTTTTGAAAATCAAGGTAAATACATTTCGACTCGTTCCTTCACGGTCTACACAAACGTATAAACAGCTCTACCAGGCCACCAAAGTTACTAGAGTCTCTCAAGCATACGTGACTTGGTAATGTCCCGTAGTGACAGGCATGCTCCTTCAGTTTTTCATAATATCGTTAGTGTCAGGCGTCCATTTGGAATGCGCCGCATGCAATGCATATAGAGTCGACGGAATCAATCGAATGGTCGAGAACATTTCCATTTGCTCTTATTAATGGAGAAAACTGAAATATTTAGTGCTATTCCAATGACTTTAAAAAGTGCTTCAGTGTTTTATGCCAAACCTCAGGCAGGCCTAGTTCGCTGGCGCTTTATTAGGTGAAGATAAGGGGATTTCCTATCCCTGCGTTGGCCCGTGCACTTGCACATAGAATCTATCGAGTAGGTAGCTCGGGTTCGGTGACTTCATCCGGTTTTCAGACGGCAGAGCCATTGGGTCTGGAGTGGCAACAAACTTGACAATGTGCTTAACCAGCCTCTGCAGCCTGACTATGACTGGAAAGAAGTTCACGATTTCCACTTAAGGAGTTCACGTGAATGCGAAAATTTATAGTACTCACGTGTTCTCCCAGGGTTAAGGTCTCCCTGGCTGAAAGTTCTCCATTTTGGAGACATGGCACTACTCTAGCAGGAATCTGAGTGCTTACGTGTGTCTTGGAATTTGAAAAAAAAATAGAACGTAAGCGTAATGGACTCGCACGTTTCCACTCTATAGCGAAAGTGTGTATATTTTTCTCAAATTCAGTCGCCAGCTGTCGCCAGCTTCGAGAAGCCTGGAAACGCTCCGTTAGCAAGGAGACGAGTTTCACAGAATCGTCCCTGTATCCACCCCAATACCCCAGTTGGCTGGGCCAACCGCTTTCAATATAACCAAGTTTTGCTATGAGGTCTTTGACAGTATTACGATGTTTATTGCATGTGAAGTAAAAGTGAGTTTAAGAGCAATGCGAGCAGTGACGACTGTAGACCACTGTTAATCTGGTGCCTTAAATATGCTCAAAAAAGAACCAGTGTTCTGCGGAGATGGTGTGTATGAAACGTTCAGGTTCGACATCCACCCCTAGCAAGTGCAACAACTCGCCCGGCCACAACTACAACTGAGCACTTCACAACAACAAGGTTGGTAGCGAGCAGCTTGCGTGACTCGCAACTCTTTACCTTATATTCCAAGCGTTTTGAACGTTATCTTCATAATACACATAGCATAAGTAATGTACGGAGAACCAACAGGACGACGTAGATCACATCAATACATGTTGGCCTAGTCGAGCGATTGCGCATATAAGTGAGCATAATGTAACAAATTTACCCGGGATTTACGGAGCATATTAAAGAGAACAAAATATTACCTAAAAACAAACAAATAAATGAGCAATAAATGAGCAAATAAATAGGAAAAGGTCGCCGCCGTTCTAATGAAGTCTCGGCTGGCAATGCACATTCTTTCACAGCTGACCACCGCCTGGCATGTTATATCAGGGATCTTTCATGTGATGGAGGCACATAAAGCCGCTTGCGGCGTATTGACCGCTGCCTGATATGTTGTAACCGAGATCCACCATGGTGAAGGGCGCACATCGCTTCACAACCGTGGTGATTTTTTTTGTTTTTGCTGCAATTTTTTGGTGAATTTTGTCAGCTTAGGCCCCATTTTGCCCTCTAAAACCCTAGCCATTTGTATAGTTTAAAGTTATGTGCTCCCTCCTCGACTAGGATAGATCCGAGAATTCGCCTAAAGACGAAACAACTGAAATGCGCATTGCTCTCTTGCTTTCTGGCGGTCCATCTTGTTGAAAATGAACCAGGTAGTTCAATATTCGCCCACCTCTAGAATGACAAGGGCAGCGACACGCCTAGCGGTTCGTCTTGCACTTGCTCGTTTTGAGATGCGATATCGCACTGTACAGATGGCTGTTCCACGTATGAGACAAGTGCTACTCTCAGAAAATTCAAAAACTTGTTCGCGATAAACTAAAAAGATCGTCGAAGGATTTTGGTTGAACACGCACCTGGAGAAATTCTTTATCTTAGCTGAAGCTCACTGTTGAGATTAACCTTCTTCTTATTCCTGTACACGCTTCCATAGTGGCTGCGAAAACACGGGATAGTTTCTCAATCTTCATAGACAACACAGTCATGAGAAATTTAGCTACGTTCTATTGAAAATGGATAGCCCTGTCGCTTTTCCAGGTTTAACATCTCCATGGTCTTCCGTGGTACTAATGCTGTTCGGTACGAGCTTGTCCTCCAAAACGTTTTGTAGTTGCCCATCCGCAATTCCATTCATTGTTAGTACCTCAAAAGTGATGCTTCATATAGGATCCTATAAGCGACTTGGTCGTTAAGAAGTAATCTTCTAAATCTTTCTTTGGAACCCTAGTTACTACCTGTTGCTCTCACTGTTTTCATAAATGCGGCTTGAGCAGTAACTGTCTTTACTACAACTCTCAGTACATGTCAAATTTGGTGATGGCCTATCCATTCAGTGGTAGCCGCACATGATCGGACTTTAAGGAACCGGCCGACTGGCAAACGTCAAAGCTTACAAATAATACTTAATCACTAGTTATGAGCAAATTCAGTTATATAGCTCCAGAGTAGCTGCTGGAACATGCAAAAAGATGAACAATTATTGAGAGCAACTCTTCCAAATATAATTTCTATACACGCGTGTATTAATTTTAATTCAAGGGTCAGCGAAGGCGAAGACTGCCCCTCCCGTGTGGACGCATACTGTCAAGGTGAGTTCGAGTCAATCTATTGTCCGCCTTAGGGCTTATGAATGCACTCTGCATGCGAAATTAGAAAGGCTGCCGTTTTCTTTTTTCAGGCTAGGTTCTGTTTCCTTTCTGTGGAATTTGGCCACGAAAACTCGAAGGGTTACTGGCTTTTAAGGTGTTTCGCTTAGTACATTATCGCTTGCCTCTTCGGACTTCTACCGAAGTCGCCACATCAATTTCATAGTCGCTACACCACTTTCCTTGTTTTGAATAACCAACGAGCACATTTAAAGATCTTTCAGTTGGGAAGTACTCCTACCTCTTCTCGAACGAGCGAGTCTACGTCATTCTAAATGACCGAGTGCAGTCTTCTGCAGCTATAAGGGACGTATTCCCGTCTGGCCCGGGAACCGTAAACGCTGCTGTGTATGATGCGGAAAAGCTCTTTGTCGTGCTGATAGAGGAGCGAACGGTAAGCGAAACAGAAGGGTCGTTGTTCGTCCTAGGAAAAATCGAAGTTCCCATTGCCACTACTACGATGGACAATTCAGCTCTTTGAAGGTTTACGCCTACAAGCAAGTTGGAGGAAGTCGATTTGTTTTGGACGCCGCCTTTCCTAAGGTAGGCTGATCTACGCCATTTCCTTTCGAAAGACTTCACACCAGTAGCTTATGCCAGTTGTGCTACATATAGAGATTGTGACGTTTTCCAAGCAGTTTTGGGTACTCCTAGATTGAATTCTCTTCGACGGTTCAGGGTTAGAAGGTCGGGGGCATAGTCTGTACATATTTTCCACCTCTTGTACTTTATCAAGATGCGTCGCCTACTAAATAGCATTCTCGATAAATTCTAGAAATAATGCATGACATTCCAGTGGGGTAGACAGTTTTATAGGTCTCCCGCCCTTCCCCCAAAGAGGTATTACGGCAGCAATCTGAAAGGTTTCTGGCCTGAAACACGACTTGCGGAAATCAGGCAAGGGACAATACTGCGCTCTATGCTTCCTAGGCAAGTTCGATGTCAGATTACCGTTCCCGTATATACAAAAGACATGGATGGCTGGGGAGGGACACGAACCTCGACGAGGATTTTCACCAACTGCGCTGAATGCACTGAACTCTCAGTAACAACATATCTTATAGCTTTTGATAAACTGCTGAGCAAGCTACAAAAACTCAGTCTTCACCATTCGCGAAGTGTGACATCCTTACGTATTTGGGCGTCTAGAATTAGTGAGATTTGACGTCGATAATGAATGTAACAGCAATTTCATGTAAGCATAGCAGAGTGTCCACTTTAGCAACTGCCGGAGAACGTCTTCACGCCAAACGGAGCAATGAGGTGGCACGACACTCGTCAGATGCTTCTATCTGTAAGTTTCTCATAAATCATGTCTGTCTTCTGCTCTTTTTAATCGGTCCAAAATGGCTCGGCTGAAAGAGTTGCTCATTACCTAGCTTAACCAATTACATATACTATTGTCTTCTTATTTTAAATTATAAATGGATACATTGAAGAGAAGCCTTTTCTCCTCTTGCGATAAATTACTGAGCGAGCTACAAAGAACCAGAAGGTAGAAAGGGTTATGGTTTTTAGAATTCCTATGGCGAGATAGACGCATGGACCCACAGTGTCCGGCCACGAACGTTTGACATGCTAAAGGGCCTTAAAGGCTGGTTTTCTATAAAGAGGTGTTTTCTGCTTTTCTTTTACTTCAACTTAACCAGACACATACTTGCAAAATCTCACCATTCCGTGGCAGACATTGCTATCTGTTCCTTTGATGACCCTATCACTCTATAAACGGCAATTGTTCGACAACCGCTTCTTCTAGAACCATTGTTTCTAGAACGGTGGAAAGTTTGCTCTCTACGACGAGTATTGGAACAAGTCTCTCATGACTGCCCGCGCCGCTGATTATTTTGAGGTGTGTGAAACATTCCTTGTCTGCTAGGCAAACGCAGTCTGATTTGTTCTATGCAAATGAAATTCCAGGGCCTTCCCGAGAATGTCCGCGGAGTGTCTAGCTGGGAATCAGGCGAAGCAAAAATGTTCACGAAGAATTTAGTTTTCAACTATCGCGTCTCGCAAAAATCAACTACCGGTGACGGAATCCCTGTCTCGTCATTTTTGCATTGCTAGTAGTCATTCCGACAGCATCTTTGTCTCCGTGTACAGTACCATTTATTTCTCGTTCATCCGTTTGTGTGCTCATTGTTGTTGTTGCCTTCTGTGCCAAGCACGTCTTATGCCGTTATAAATAAAAGCATTTATGTGGTAACAACCGAAGATGCTTTATCAGGAGTGAAGCGAAATCATCAAGAAAAGTGAGGGTGTTTACAGAACTACAGGACTGAAGTGATTTGAATAATGATAGCGAAGGTCGCTCCGGGTGTTCTGGGGAACCTACGCCGATGCATATTGGGTGAGGATCCTGTGCTTCCTGTTCATCGGTAGGTAGAGCAAAGACAACAAGAGCAAATGGCCTAAAATTGCCTGAATACAAAGAAAATGGAAAGAAATATGGGCATGATCAGGAAAACGTAGTCGAAACCCTTGTGATTCTGGACGTACTATTTCGACTGCGACCATACAACCCTCGCTTTTGTTTCTTTTGCGCTAAATCAAAGTGTTCAGTGGAGCAGAAGAATGTATGGAGGAAGTGTGCTACCCAGTTCTACTCTAGGGCAATGAGCAATATGTCAGTCGCTGGCACTGGCTGAACGACGCACCATTCCGAGACTGTACGTTAAAATCAATCCAAATCAAGCGCTTCAAGGTACTGACTTTAGCTTGTCTGCTCGATTTCTCCGAAATTGGATGTTTTCTCTAAGGATCCTGTCCCTGCATCGCTGATAGCGGCAGAGAAGCGGGGCGTGATTTCAAATTCCCACCGCCGTCCGGAAACTCGTACGTGCGTTTTTAGCGCACGTTTAATGGCGAGTGATTTGCTTGAGGGACACTATCTATCATGTTCACAACTGAGATCGTCGTAAATTTCGTGCATTGATGTATTAGAGAAGTGCATGGTTCGCTATCAACTCATTACACATCATGACACCTCCACTTTTCTGTGTTTTGGAGAAGTCTGAGGGCGTATCGGAAACTGAGGTGGTGAGGCAACTTTTTATGTTCACTGAAACAATTCACTGTCATTACAAGTTCGATATCTGTTTTGAGGTGACGTAGAAGACAAAGCTTCTTCCAACTCTAGTGACCTCGCCCATGCTGCGTCCTAAATCTATTTCTCATCTATTTCTCCACGCTGTCACTCAGGCTCAACACAACGCGAAACGTTCTACGTTCAAACATGAAAGGTGTTAGTAGTCACCATCCCCAAGAATGGCTTTGGGTTACCAACAAAATTCAACACAAGCATCTTGGAAATGTCCAGCCTAAAAATTCTAGTTAATATTCAGTTTTGAAGCACACAAGGAAGGCTGACCAATTTGCAGAAGACAGATGGCACTAAAACGATAGATTCTTTTGAGATGTTAATTCTTCTAGATTCTTTTACATCTTAGTGCTCAAACGTAACGATGCAACAAAGATCTCGTTCCTATTTCGGACTTAATTTGATCGAAAAGGAAACGGCAAACACTTTTGGCGAGGCAGGAAAAACATGGAGTTTTGTCTCAGTTGCAGACTTTCTCTCTGGTTCCCATATGTAATATTATTCTTTTTCGGAATAGAAACAGAGGAATATCTCTTATAGGTTGTCCGAAAATTAATGGAGGTTTTCGACCTCCAACTTTAGAACGGGAATTTTTGGCAAAACATTACCTTGGAATGGTGCATAATTGTACATTGACTGTTCGGTTTCAATATAGATTTTCGGCACGGTAGATTTTGTGGGCTATAAATGAACGTGTCGAAGTAGCAATTTCAGCAGTTTTCTATGAGTTCAAGCTCGGTCGTACTGCGGCGGAAACAACTCGGAACAGGTATGGGGCCAAGGAAGTGTTAACGAATCCACGATGATGCGCTGGTTCCAAAAATTTCGTCGAGGTGAATTCGATCTTGAGGATGAGGCAGGTCGCGGGCGCCGCTCTGGCATTGATGACAGCGGGGTGAAGGCCTTGGTGGAAGCAAATACACGTGTGACCGTTCGAGAACTTGCGAAAGACATCCGGTGTTTGGGAACAACTGCGGAGAAAGACGAAGGAGTTAGAAAGGATACGAGTTGAACGACCGCCAAATAATCGTCGGTTCGAAGTGTCGTCAGTGCTGCTTCTTCGCAACAACAACGATCCATATCCCGGCCGTATCGCAACTTGTGACGAGAAATGGATCCTCTTCGATAACCGGCGACGATCAGCTCAATGGTTGGACCGCGATGAAGCTCCGCAGCGGTTCCCGAAATCAAAACTGAACCAAAAGAAGATCATCATAACTGTTTGGTAGTTTGCTTCTGGATTAATTCACCACAGTTTCTCGAATTCGGGCGAAACCATGAAGAAGTACGTCCAACAGATAGACGAAATGCACGAAAAATTCCGACGTATGCACTCGGCCGTAGTCAATAGAAAAAGACCGATCCTTCTCCACGACAACGCGCGACCACATGTTGCTCATCCGACGCTGCAGAAGTTGAACGAGTTGGGCTACGAAACTCTGCGACACTAATCATATTCACGGGACCTTTCGCCAACCGACTACCACTTCTTCAAGCATCTGTAAAAGTTCTTGAGCGAGAAATGCTTCTATAACCGGGCCCAAGTGGAAACTGCCTTCGACGAATTCATCCGCTCCAGAACTCCAGACACCAACAGGGATAAATAAGCTAGAACATCGTTGGTAAAGATGTGTAGACTCGAATGGTTCTTACTTCGTTTATTAAAGTTTAGTTTGAGCTGAGATATGTAGTTTTAAATTTTGAGGTCCAAAACCTGCATTAGTCTCCGGGCAACCATAGTTTTCAGCTGCTCAGGGGAGCACCACGGAAGAACTAGTTCATTCGGGAACAGCGCCATCTGTTTCATAGTTCAGAAGTAGAGAATCCTATTACCGCAACGATAAAGTCACGCCTCGATACCTTAAATGTGTAATCCACATGCGTAATCACCGTGAAACGCTGGAAGGGCCAATCCTGCAAATGGAAGCTTTGTGGCAAACTTAGTGAAACAGTTTTGTAGGCGGGTATAGAAGCTAATTTTAAGTGAGGTGTTCTCAACAATCGCCTTTGTTCGACCAACTTTTGAAGTGTGGAAATGTCTAGGGCCTTCAATTTTTTGTCGCCATGCACT
Source organism: Heligmosomoides polygyrus polygyrus (assembly GCA_947396885.1). Taxonomy (NCBI): domain Eukaryota; kingdom Metazoa; phylum Nematoda; class Chromadorea; order Rhabditida; family Heligmosomidae; genus Heligmosomoides; species Heligmosomoides polygyrus. The sequence goes on along the minus strand of OX377204.1, from coordinate 35,860,618 downwards.
GTCCTTGGTTTTTCAACTGGAAAATGTTTTATGACACGCTTAGCGTCTCACAGAAACGTTCCTTCCAATATATTTTATGTTACACAGTGATCAATCAATGAAAAACAAATGCAGAACTGACAATGACACGATTGGAAAACGAATCCCTTAATAACTTTGCGGTAGAGAAGAACTTCGAATGAGCAGTGGTATTACTTTAAAATTCCTCGAAGTACCATGTCGAGCGAGCTACAGTTTTGTATTCGCTCATCAAACTCATTAAAGCTTGGCAGCTCCAACATTTTAAAGCGGCTTCGTCACTCACTCTACCTTCTTTCTATTGATAAGGAGCAGAAATGAACAGTAACACGAATTGTCATCCCATACGTAATGCATCTGCCCAACTAGCCGCACCATATCATGCGAACCTCGAATGCGACGTGGTTCCGTTCTCCGCAACACCTCACGTCTGGAGTGGTGATTGGCAGTCATGCACTTCGCAGCTTTTTTAGTTGGGGAGGAAGAAAGGGGAATCAGAGAAGCAGCATTCGCGCGGAAGCTGCACTGGTTGCCCTCGGCCTGCGGTCGCTTCCGTCTCGCCGCTCGCCTCGTCCGATGCGCGCCTTGCTCGTTGCCTTCCTTTTGCTGGCTGCACATGCTGAAATCATCCTTTTCAAGGACATGATGGCGGATGAGAGCGACAACGCGACGGTGAGCTTTAAGAATACGCAGGATGTCGTGAGTAGCTCTTCGACTTGTCTTTTATAACATGAGTAGCATTCCGCTTCCTACAGGGGGATTTCGGAGGCTTCAGTTTTCGTGGCTTAAGAGATTTCCTTTATTCTTTATTTCTCAACAATGCTGCTTTGCCAGATCGACTTTCAATTAATTTCGGCATTGTGAAGTTTTCTCTTTACTTGGTGAGGGGTGTTACGAGAGGATAGTAGTATGGCTTTACTATGTATCTAACATTTCGAAGCAAATGGCCGAGACGATTCATAGACTGAAAAGCTCCAAGCTCCAGTTAGGAATCCCACAAAATGTCGTTTCAAACCTACAGTTCGGCCTTAAGTTCAGTGTCAAATTTTTGAAAGGCCAAAAGAGAAACAGACCAAACCCCGTGCCTTGTCGTTCCACCGAAGAGCCCGCGGAAGCAGCAAAGGGTAGATTCGGTATTCGGAACATTAACTAATTTACTTCAAAATGCAGGAAAGGCTTAAGATTTCGCGTTTTATATACACCCGCTCCTTCTGCCGCTCCACCATGGGGTCTCTGGAGGATATGGAGAATGCTCCAAGGCTTTGAGCGCGGCAGTTCGACCCTTGCCAAGGAATCTCCACACTAACCCAAAAATATTCAAAACACTCTTTTTTGATGCGCTCTGATCTACCCCATAAGAACCTGGGTCCTAATTTTTAGAGTTTTTAAAAGTTTTTTCGGCATTACCACATCTGGGCGCGTATAGCGCAGTCGGGCGAAGTGTCGGCTGTCGCGTGCCCCCAATACCAGGTTTTTGGATCGGATTTCCCGCCCAGCATCCGTCGGGGATTGGTGAATTGGTAACAGACTTGTCTGGCAAGGATGAAGCCCTGACATCGTCATCGGCCAAATACCGCAAGTGGCTCTATTGCCAAATACGCATTTAAATCGCCTCCACGATATCTCGTAGAAGCAAAATGGTGACGCACCCAAAAAGGGATTGACAAACGCCGTAATTTGTTTTTTATATTATTCTTATTACTAGGGCGCGTGTAGCGCAGTCGGAGGTGCCCTCCGTCGCGTGCACCCGATACCAGGTTCCTGTTTCGGATTTCCCGCCCAGGCCAACCAAGCCTCCCATCCCTCCGGGGTCGGTGAATTGGTACCAGACTTGTCTGGGAAGGATAGAGCGCTGACTTGTTCATCGGCTGGCCACCGCAAGTCATTGTATGACCAAACACGCATTCATGTCGCCTCCACGACATCCCGTAGAAATAGAATGCGCTGGCGCATCCCAGAAGGGATTGAATAACGCCGTCCTTTATTCTTTATCCTTTATTCTTACTACTACAACATTTACATATGCTTTCTGATGCATTACCTTTAGCGCACTCTTTGAAGCGCATTATTAATAAATAAATCATACTAATCCCCTTTCGTTATAACGCCTCTAGAAGAGACACCTCTCGATATAGCGTTTCGGGAACCGGCCAGGTTATCTTTAGGCCAATACAAAGCAGCAGTTAAAGCGCGTTGTATATAACGCCACCTCGTTATAGAGCGATTCCGAGAGGAACTCTGAGTTCAAAGTCACTCCCTTTATGTGTATTAGATGCATTTCACCGTTTTCGCGCGTTAGCAACAGTGTTCATTGTCGGCGCTATTTCGGGCAGAGTGAGGTGGAAGACTCCCGGTAGCCGTCAGAAGTTGCTGTGTTCTGAGAGATTTCCTCTATCAGAAAAGAGAAGAATGTGTGGTGACGCTCAGATTATTCAGAACATAGCCCTACACATTTGCTTTCAGCTTAGAGCGGCTGGTATAGATAGATGCTGTGTTATGAGCTCTCATGCCATGCAGGACTTGCGCCTGCATCCCATACTTTTCGGGAGGGTTACAGCAACAGCGCTGTTTGATCGCACTTAACATACCCAAATCATATGAGAGTGTTGAAAATGGCATTTGCAATGACGATATCGCGGATATGGCGCGCGACTTACAGTACCGGACATGTTCCTCCGTTCATTCGCCGGAAATCACGGAAAGGTCAACATAGGCCGCTTTGGAACGGTCGAAAGCGGCCTTTTTAAATAACTTTTTTAAAATTGAAGTACTTGTAAAAAAACATATATTCGAGCTCAACAGCTCAAGCTCTATCTTATGACCTATAGATCTCAGCAGAGTTGAAGAATACATATAGGCCCGACAGAATCAATCGAGTGGGCGCGACAACCTGTAGAGCGATCGAGCGACAGCTTGAAGAGTGAGCGTTTGGGGAGTTTTGTCACAAATTTGCAGCCGCCCTACTCAGGAATTGCTCTAAGTCTGTCCTGCGAGCTTTTGGAGTGCGCCGTGCACAATGAATATAGGATCGAACCTATCACTCGAGTGGGAGCGACCGCTTGCAAATTGCACGCACGGCCGTGTTCGGAGCGCAATAACTCTGTGAAGTCCGAATCGTTTCGGCTGCAGCTCGTGGGAATTGTAGGCAGTGAAGCGATGTAGTAGTACGCTGAAGTGGAGCGGTGTAGCTTATGATTAGGTAAAGTTACAGGGGCGCGAATATGCAGGTTAGCCTTGTGTGACACGATGTTTTCGGATTTCAGTCGACCTCTGCAGGAAGACGGTCGCTCCCACTCGATTGATAGGTTCGATCCTATATGCATTGTGCACGGCGCACTACAAAGGCTCAATGGACAGCCTTAGAGCAATTCCTGAGTTGGGCGGCCGCAAATTTGCGATAAAACTCCCCAAACACTCACTCTTCAAGCCGTTCTCGATCGCTCTACAGGTTGTCGCGCCCACTCGATTGATTCTGTTGGGCCTATATCCATTGTTCAATCCTACTGAGGTCTATAGGTCTTAAGATAGAGCTTCAGCTGCTGAGCTCAAATATATGTTCTTTTTACAAGTACTTGATTTAAAAAAATTATTTAAAAAGGCCTCTTTGGACCGTTTCAAAGCGGTCCAAAGCGACCTTTTTAAATAACCCCCCCCCCCCCCTCAAAACGAGAGGATATTGTATACAATAAATCGCTAAGAGGTATAAACCGGCGCCATGCAGAAATTAGTGATAAAAGTGGGGATGGAAATTCGCCATAAGATAGCGCAAAATAGGGAAAAATACCCAAACGTCTTCTACGTGTCTGGAGATTCAGAGGACGTGCCGAACTCGTCGCCCAGCGCGCCTGGTGATTCAGACGACCGTCGACGGAAGGCCTTCACGGCAGATGGAAGGTTTCGATCGGGAAGCCAATATCCGTCGACATTACCGATTTCCTTACCGGTGATTTAGGTTTGGGAGACACGCGGATATAATGGGCGACGGAAGTGCTTCACGGAAGGTGGAAAGTTTCGATCGAGAATCCTATATCGATCGATATTGTTGATTATAGCTTGAAAGTGACATTCCTTTGTTTTTGTCGATTACGGTTAGGCAACTCTTCACTGCTGTAGCGGTCTCGCGTGGAAAGAAATTTCTGTTCAACATCGTACTAGAAGCGATGGGAATCCTCCGTTCTGGCAAAAGCACGTTTCGTCGTGTGACCAAAATCGGTCTGACGCTCTGTACCTGTCAAAAACGCTTCGTCTGAGGTCGAGTGTTCGAGGATGAGGAATGGAGGTGCCTGCTGTTAAGTTAGCGCTAGAGTGAAATGGGGGCATCGGGAAGGTTGTTTAAGAACTAGGTGACGAAGGTAGTGATTAGCACAGGGCAGCGACATCACTGAACCGTCCAGAGATAATGCCGATAATGATCGTAGTGATGGTGCTGGTGGTGAAGGGGGGGGGGTTATTCTGGATTAATTCATACCGCAAACTACTCACCTGATCTTGAGGAAGCTAGAGCAAGGTTGGAACATAACAAAGTTCAGACGTCCCGCTTTTCCTTTTGCATAGCATGCAGATGGAGATCTAAGTTCGCCAAAGGTTTCTTTTCAACTTTGGGGTTGTTGAGTTATCTAATCACTCAACTCTGAGGTTAAAATCCTGTGTCACTCCTAGTAGAGCTAGCGCTCGATTTCAGAGATCCTGTCTTCGAGGGCACGAAAAGACGAAAATAAAATGAGGAAAAAAGAATGATAACATCTTGTTGTAGCAAAAATAACAAAAGTAATGCTAGTAACCTGGAGTTCGACGTTGAGCCTGATTTCTGAAGTCTTACAATATTTTTTAGGTGTCTCATCAGCCGCCCCCAACAACGGCAGCGCCACATGTGACGCATGTACCAGCATCGCTGAAGACGTGGGAGGCTGGAGCTCCGATGGAACTCAAAAGCAGAACACTGCGAGGCAGACGACTGCCACCAGCAAAAAGGAGGAAGAAGCCTGCGATAGATACAGCACCGCTCCTCTCGACGGAGGGTAAAGCAACGCGTAAGAGACCGCATGACATCGCTGTTTCACCGATGTTCGTCGCATCTTCCTCGTAAGCTCTGAAGCCTATCTTTACTTACAATTCTTTAAAAGCTAATATTACATGACTAATACTAATACTGTTACAAATATTTCACGGTTGTTTCCTAAACATACATCGACTAAAATTGGAACAATACAGAGGAGACGTGACTAATATTTTTGCAACTTGAAGTACGTTGACACGTCTAAGCTTTGACTTAGCTGATGCCTAAAAAACTGTTCAACTCTCTTTTTCCATAATAGCTACACTTCACTTGGCCGATTCTATAGTAGCTCCAATGACCCCCCCTACTCCTTGGGTTTAAAGATTTGGCAAAAAACAATTTTATGTTGAGGGAGATTCTACCCATACGACTCGTTTTCTCCATTCAGGCATACGCTTCAGACTCTTCCCTTGTGAGAGACGAAAAACTTGAAGAAAGAAAATACAAGATTATTGATCTACTAGACCTACTTAAGCAGTCAGAGTAAAGCCACCATATTTACCAGGCTGTCCAATAACTCCTGTCCGAAAATTTTCAAAATTCTATAATTTTCCTTAGAAGTGTTATAATATCAGGCAAATGTAAAAACCTTCTATAAGGTTCTCCAGAGTTCCACGCTAGGGGTATATAAGGCACAGTCGCCGCGTCTAGCTACCAGTACAAGCTAAAATGGGCCAAGGTCGAATTCGTACGTTCGTGCACTACGAGTGGCTGCTGGGCAACGACACTTGTACCGATGTCGCCAACATCTGCAGAGCGTGCAAGGAGGATGCAGTCTCCCAACGCACAGTCAGGCGCTGGTTTACTCGTCTCGAGAGCGGCGACACGAGCCTCGAGAACAGGGAACACCCGCTGAAGATCATGCTCTACTGCTGGTGGGACACCAAGGGCATGCTGTACTTCGAGCTGCTCTCGCAAGGCAGGACGGTCACCGCCTCCATCTACACCGATCAGCTCGAAAAACTAGCCACCGCCATCCGAGAAAAGCGTCCCCGACGGGCCTCGGTCCACCTGCTGCACGACAGCGCGCGCTCCCACGTGGCGAAGGAGACCCAGCAGAAGTTGGCGACGCTCGGCTGGGAGACGGTTGCCCATCCGCCGTATTCCCCGGGCCTCGCTCCCTCCGACTACCACTTGTACCGCCCGCTGAAGCACCATTTGGCCGGAAGAAAATTCACCAACTACGACAACCTCAAATCCGACATCGCGGACTTTTTCGAGTCGCAGCCTCCGGAGTTCTGGGCGAAGGGCATCGACGACCTGCCCCAATCGATGGGCCACTGTTGTGGATAACTGTGGTGATTATATTGTTGATCAGACTTGTTTTTCAATAAAGCTGAAAAAATTAAAAATGGTGAAATTCTCGGTCAAGAATTATTGGACAGCCTGGTAACTACCTTCCTGTTATTCACCGAATCATATCAGTTTTCAGAAATTGCTTTCGGAAGCTATACTACAATAAGGCAATAATTTGCCTTATAGTTAGTGCGTATGCAGTCAAAAGGTCTACCACCGTAGAGGGAGAAGGAATATGGGCGGGACAAGCAGCAGTCATGAATCTCATGATGCATGGACCTACGAACGGCGCAACTATTTCATCTAGATCCACTTCCACACCTATCTCTGCGACGGTTGTGTCCTTCTGCGCATAGACCATCTGCAGCAGAGTACGCTTTAATTTCTTCTCCGGGGTTCGATGGAAGCTCACAGGAAAACGCCAGCACCATCCATTCCCGATAGAGTTTGGCAAAACCAACGCCTGCACACCCTCTGGATGGAGGCCTTTCTGCAAAGTCTATTTCGAGAGACCGTTATGAAAACCGCTATGCTTCGCAGTTCGATTTTACGATGTTTTTAGCATCCTTTGTGCCGACAATACAATACAACGTCGATATTTAAAGGAGGTTGAAACCAGCTGCTGCCGTATCTTCACGCCTTTTTAGAGCAATAAATGATGTTCACTGATTCGGTCTGTTTAGCACTCCTACTGAAAGTGGCAGGACGAAGACATGTGTCTATCCTGATGAAGTGGATGCCTTTTGTTCAGGTATGCAAACCAACAATAAAAGATATTCCAAAAAAGAGTAGATGGTGCACAAAGTGATCGTATTTTTGTCGATGTTGTCCATGACGGTATCCCCTCAAACGCTAATTGGAGAAAAGTAAAATTCTCAGTTCATGGGCTTCATGGAGCTGCTCTTCCTCAGCTTTGTAGCCTTCTCTCCGTAGCGCGCAAGGCGCTACTTTTAGCAAGGAAGGCAGGTTTTCCGACCTCGTTTTGGAACTGACTGCCAAGGATTTCCAGGTCAATCGAAAGGCGGGAGGCTTCTGCAAGTGTGAGTTTCCATGGATGGTCTTGGTCGACATGGTCAGACAGCCTTTCACCTTGCTCCTTCCACTCCAAACCGTGGGTTCCGATGTGAAGTTCTTCCGGCGACCTTCGCGGTCCGATCTTGGCGTTGAAGTCGCCGACGATCACCTTGTAGAAGGTGTGGTCTTCCTTATAGAACTTCTCCAGCTCCACGTAGAAGGCTTCGAACTCTTCGTCGTCGTAGTCGGATGTTGGGGCATACGAATACAATCAAAGCTGGCACGAAGCCACATCGCTTCAGTCGCAGACTCCAATTCGGCTTGTCAGAGACTCGTACGAATCGATGTTCATGGCCAAGTGTGCGTTGACGAGGACACCAACGCCGCCTACTCCCCTGCTGTCGCATGCACCGAGGAACAGTTCTTCTCCGAAGTCATAGGCGGCGTGTAGGGGGTGATGCCATCTCAGTCCGATGACGTCGTACTTGATCTTCCTGGCTTGCATCATCAGGTCCTCGACGGATGATTTCACTGCGAGTGTGCGGGCGTTGTAAGTACAGATCGTCCTGGTCCTTATCTATATGGTTAGGACCTACTATGTATGCTCAGTCTACCGAGGGCAGGATACAAACTGCGCAAACACACCTAGCACGCTACTTCCACTCAGAGGGTATGGAACAGCCTGCCCTCTGCTACCACAGTGGTGCATTTATATGGTCTCATTTGGTCAGCAGTTTCTTTTCCACTTCTGGGAACAGGTTACTTTATCTTGCGATGGTCGGCTCAATTCCCAACGGAATTCCGAGGACTCACTAAATGGTGGGTTCCCAGGAATGATCACGTAACCCGTATCGATGGGTTGAAGTTCATGAAAATTTATATTAAGTTATGAAGTTTATAAAAGTCACGATCCAGTTTTCCCATTTCAAGCTAGGAAAAACCAGAAATCCGTAAATATCTGTGTGAAAAGATTTGACTTAGCTTCATTGTTTTTAGTGCGGAACACTTCGTACTTATTTTCTGGTGCTGAAGTGTTCTCCATAAGTGAAGACAGGTTTACATCTGTTCAACTCATTTCGGAAGTGTTCCCCTCAGCACCACAAGCCGTTAACGCCGCCGTCTACGACAAGAACAGGAGACTGTTGGTTCTCTTAGGAGGCCGTAAGGTAATCGTAGACAAATCTACTCTTCGCTTCTTCTTGTGTTTTCATTGTAATGTCGACCAACGAGGGCAATGGGATGCTGCACAATTTGAGGAGCATTTATGAATCCTACAAACAACTGGCACACCATTGCAGGGAGACTCATGGTCAGAAATGGGAGGGGCGTTCATTCTAATTCACCAACGAGTCAAACAAGTTCCTAGCTGTACGACTGGAGTAGGGTGTTGACCCTGTGTCTTCTCCATGACAGGTAGCTTTAGTCCAGCTGTATTAACACACTGACGACGATCGCGTTTTGCGACAGACAGCAGCGTGGGACGCGCGCGCGATTCTACACGCGGGCGCCGTGAGCCACCAGTGGCCCCTAATGTCCCTCGCGGACCACTTTTTTGTTTCGTGCACATCTTTGTAGACGTTTTTTCTGTTCTCTATTCACCTGTGATAGGAGGCTGTCCAATAGGAATAAGCAAGAAAAATATTGTTGCTTTCGTTACATATATCGAATTTAAAAAATTCGCTATGAAGGGAGGCCAATTCTACAATTAAATCAATTCAAGTCAGTCTTTTCGTCCAAAGTTCGCCCGAAGGGGTAATGTGGGGTGCTGATCACGAAGCTGGCATCCGCTTTCGAAAATTCGACCGATTGCGGTAGGTTACGGCAGGTACGGGTGAGTAAGGCTGTCGGAATCACCGACTCCTAGACGAAGTTTGTGCAAAATCCGTGACGATGACGCCGACATTCTCATTCGCCCGTACACACCGTAATCGGCTGAAATTTTGAAAAAGGATTCCAGATTCGAGATCGGCACCCCAAATAACCCCTGTAGACGAAGTTCGGGCAGAATCGGTGACCATGACTCCGACAGCTTTCGCCGTGCCTATTTTTTCACTATACTTTTACTTTTTCCGTACTAAATTTGAAAATGGATGTCAGATTCGTAATCTGCACCTCAATTTACTTCCTTGGGCGAACACTGTGACGAAAAAAGACTCACATCAACTGATTTGATTGTATAATTGGTCTCCTTCCTAGTGAATTTTTTAAAAGCCGATGTATGTAATGAAAGCAACGACATTTTTCTTCTTACGGTCGAACAGCGCCGGTGGTGTAAGGCGAACATCGCTGCCCGGAAAGCAGAAGATGCGGGTTCGAGTCCCGCCTGGCGCAAGAGTTTTGATCGCAACAAAACATCCTGTAACGACATTTTTCTTGCTTATTGCTGTTCGACATTCTCCTGTCACAGGTGATTAGGGAACAGAAAGAGCATCTATAAAAAGCGGCAGCAGCAGGACAAAAAATAGCGCGAAAAGTTATGAGCCACCGGCGGCCTATGTTGCCGTCAATGTGCTAATCATAGGATTCTCTCCGGAGTCACAACGTGTACGCAATGGCGCTGTCTTTTCCCTCAAGCCTTGGTGTGCGTCTTCTATGGTTGTTTTGGAGGCGAGCGGCGCTCGTATTGGCTGGTCGACGACGTCGCGGCGCCCGTGCTCGTTGCAAAGCCTCAAACCCCTCCCTGCTCGTGGTCTCCACTCGCGCTGTCACACCGTGACGCGCGCGATGGAGGCGACAACCAAGGGCACAGATTTACAGTATTTATAATCGCTAACGGATTTTGGGGATTTACAAACCAGTGTAAAGATTCGTGTTGGTACGAAACATAGTTATATTTCAGGATTTCGAGCTCCTTCTAATGAGCTCCACCTCAACTTTTCACTACTGCCGTCGATGCGAAATTCTTTAAATTTGAAGTCAAGTCGTAATTCTCCGCAAAATTTCTTCGAAACCTTGCAAGGCATATTTCCAGGCTAAAATGTCACATAGAATTTAAGTGTATCGTCGAAATACCTTCTAGAAGAGGTCATTTCTTGAAAGAAATTGTTTATATCACATCGTTGCAGAAATGTATCTAAGCCAACATTCTGCGCAGAGCTCAATTACCAAGGTTATATTCATAAATATTTAGTTTTCTTTTTATACAACATAACCTAACTTTCAAAGCTAAGGTGAACTGTCTCATAAAATTGATGTCCTGTCTAGTTGTATGAACAGTATTCCATACTGTATATTTCAGGTTGTCCGCCGCTGACGTGTCTTGACGTCCTTGTGCAGAATTTTCTTATTTCTCTCGTACTCACTCTTCTGGTTTGGTAATCCTTGCTTACCGCCGTCATGACCTCTGTAAATGGGCCATGTAGCGAACTGGTACCAATTCTTCATTCTACAGTTAATAACTGTGAATATAAGCTTCGTAATCGAGTTCAAGGATTTGGTTTGGAGACATATCTCCAGCAGTGTGATACACGCAATTATATTTTTTTAATGATCTTTTCTGGAAGGTAATTCGATGATGTAGATAAAATCTATCTGAAATTTTAGATCCTAGAAGTACCTTGCACACCTTCATAGCAGGGTTATTCTTTATTCTTTGGCTTTAAATTTCAAAAATTTCGCATGAATGGTAGTAGTAATAAGCTTGAAGTGGGGGCAGTTAGATAGAGCTCGAAATCCTAACATAAAATGCTCGCTCGCTTCATTCCAACACGAATAATTGCACTGATTTTGTAAATGTTTTTTAAGGTTTTGTAAAATGGTGGAACATTGTGAGATTTTGTCGACATCATTGGCAAACCAAAGCGGGAGCGGGAGCATGTAAGTGCACTCTCAACTTCAGGCTTACCATCGGCATCACGAGCTTTGCAGCCAAACCGCTATGAGTGTAGTAACGCTCCCTCTGGTCCAACGCGATTATTACGCTCACGTGCAACATCGACCATGCCTTATGCTGACGCTTCCTTTGTGTTTTCATCGGGAAGAGAACAGAACTCGCCCCTGTTGCTCGGAGCAGTCAGTCTGTGGAGGGTAAGCAGGCAATGATCGACATTGGTCACTGCTCTACGTCGAGAAGAACCTTCATGAAGTGGAATCATCGATACGTTCAACGTTTCTAATTTCGTTACGGAAACGAACAGACGAGAGAAGAAGAACATACTTACATCACCAGTGGTTCTGCCGCTTCCGAACCAACGTAAAGGCGTGGTCTCGTGCTGCGGCATGACCACATCGTCCGCGCACGGCGGAGAAGTCTATTTTGCGCTCCAGTGCTTTGCGAAAGCCATCCACTTTCGCGGACGCCTGTGCATACATACTGATCATATGATGTGACGCAGAATGTGCGTAAGCCAGTAGCGTAGTAAGGAGCACGCGTATTTACCCAGACCCTTTGGACTTGCCCGAGAGTCTGATGGCTGCTTGAGGAAATCTTGGGGAACCAAACATTTTTGACCGCCCCTTCGGCGCCGAAGAAGTAGCGTCCCTACACCGGCTCCGCCGCCCGCTTACTGTTCGGTTAAGCTAACCATAAACCTGCAGAAGCAAGTAGCTTCCAGGGGCACCCTGTGGAGAAATCGATATCACCATCACCACTTCTGTATACTAAGGATGACTAAACTGGGATTTGTATAAAGTCGTAGAACACTTTCATACGAATATTCAGAGAGAGAGAGTAAAATTGATCACTTGCAGAAGATTCAAGTGAACATTGTTTACGTCTGAGAGATGATACTAGTACTAGTGCTTAGTACTCCACGCTCACAAAAGAAAGGCTTTGTCAGAGTCATGTTGTCTCTTCACGTTTAGTGCGCCACTGGTTCAGGTTTTGGTTTGGTTCAGTTTTCAGGTCTACGCCTACAAACCGTCGCGTGGAAACGAATTCACACTGCATCCAGAGTATCCAAAGGTTCGACAAAGTTTATAGCTCACTATCGTCAGCCAGGCAGCCTAAGAGTTTTCACGATATTGCAGACGTTGCCGGACAACGTTGTCTTCACACCGATGGGAGCGATGAGATGGCATGATAGGCGACAAGTTCTTTTATCGGTAAAGAATATTACGTTGCCATAAAACGCTAATTGAAGGCATCAAGAAGGAATTAGCTGTCAATCCTTTTTCTAAATGTCACACCACAGGGTAAGACGAAGTTGATTGGTCCAAGATGTATAGTAGTTTTAGCGAATTCCAACCTTAATTCCTAGAAACGTTGGCGTTTTAAGTTGTATTGGTTTGTAATGTATCTTATTCCACCTAAGTTGTTTCCGGGTCCCTTTACTGAATCGACGCGACGCTTTAACTTTACATTCTGTTCAGAGCCTTAATTCTGCTTAAATGTTTAAATTTGTAATCTGGTCCAGTTCCTCAACCACTTCATCACTTTAGGTACACATCATAAAAGAGAATCGTACCGCAGTAGCCGTTAAAAGGGAATTTAAGAACCAATAGCGTTCGAACCGTTTCGGACCATTTTCCTAAGAAACTTTCTTTCGAACCGTTTCCACCAGAATTAATTCCCCATCGAATGATAGCCAAACCGCTCCAGTTCCTCCTTCCCTTTACGCTTCTTCTCATTTTAAACCCTTCCTCCTGTCTAGAGCGCTCTCCGTATGACTAGCACATGCACTAGCTCTAACATTGAAATCGAATTAAAGACCTCTGCGATCTGCTCAAAACCGCTCCTTGATCTGTGGAAATTCTTGTAATTTTCGAAACTGGAGAAACTAGTCGTACGCCGACGTTGAGGTTGTAGGGCTGAAGCGTTATTATTTGGATAGTAGCGCAAGACCTGAGGTGGATGGTACTAAATATGACATCAAACACGACAGCGGTCGTTACAAAACGCTGATGAAAAGATTAGTATACCATAATTTTGCGATATCATAATTTTCCTGGAATTATTCTAGAGAATCATAGAGGAGAACATTTTGAGAAATTTAAGAAGAATTTAGGATGACTGTTGACTCAGGCCGTGATCGAAACCATTCAGCGCCTTTATTTCCGGAAGTGAAAATTTTGACTTTTATACAGTTACATGGCCGCAAATGTGATAGGGACTGATTCTTGGAAGCAACGATAGAATGCTAGGATGACACGGCAGTTCCAAATGCGCTCTTTCAAACGATGGTCAGCTTTCTATCACTCTATCGTCTATAACACGAGGTGGCAATGTAAAGCTATGGCCGGGCTAGACCTAGTATTCGAGCCCGTTCATTTGCAGTAAGAGCTGCATCCGCATTCGTTCTCTTAAGGTGAGCTAAGCCTAAGCCCCTTCTCAACCTAAGCTAAGCCACTTCTTAACCAAATTTATTTCCTTCAAGCGATTGGCCTCGAAAAAGAAGGAGATTGAAAGCCGCCTCACTGTAATGGAGACGACGATGCTAAGGTGGACGGCCGGAGTAACGCGTTTGGACCGCGTTCCCAAGAACATCATACGACAAAGGTTTGGTGTCGCCACAATAGCCGACAAGCTGCGTGAAGCTCGTCTACGGTGGTATGGCCACGTGCTTCGCGCTAACGACGACACCGTCTGTAAGATTGGCCTGAACCTTGAAGTCCCTGGAATACAGCCCAGAGGACGCCCGAAGCAACATTGGCTAGATATTTTGCGCTGTTACTTAAAAATAGCTGGTGTGCATCCCGATCAGACATTTGATCACAGGAGAAATGGCGTCATCACACCAAAAGAGCGGATCAAACGCTACTGAAAATGATGATGGCGATGATGAATTGGCCTCGAAAAACATCCCTAATTTCTAAGGACCATATCTTGTGTTTCATCTACCTCACATCTATTTTTATCGTTAAAGCGATAGTGCCTGTTACCGCCTTTCTTTTCTCAAGTTTGTTGTGTTTGAAGGTTAAGCGGATAATAAGTATAAACGCGATAATAGGCACAAAGAGCAGTAGCGGTCGGTTACCACTGCAACGCGGGTTTGATACCTCAAACTTAGGTAATTCAACTTTGTAATATATGCACACGCGTACACATGCAACGGAAACAACGCAATCAACTCAATGAACGAAACGCAACTAATGAGCATAGAAACAGAAACTGAGTAACTTGAGATCGAACTTAGGAAACACAGGAACTAAGGAATCTAACAAGACATCTAATATAGGAGGAAATAGAGCTAACTGGTGCTCAGGAGTTGCTCTCGACGACGGTACTGACGGCGTGCGAGATCTCGTGTCAAGTCGTAGGCCTTCCTCCAACTGATACTCAGAAGAAATAATACACTGATGCATATAGTGTATTATTTCTTCTGAATAGGGAAGGGTTTCGACCTCCCATGGATTTTCAAGTTGAGACGAGGATCATTAGAAAGAGCTGGGAATGCTGATTACGAATACTGCGTCAAAATTGCAAAATGAAACTTCTGAGAGAGTCATGGCCTGCCGAAATCGGGAGGCCTCACCACAGGCTGGCTGCGCGACATACCTGGCGCGAGGGTGTGAGTCATCGCGAAGGGCTGCGCAGTGGTGCAGGGGTTATGCTCTCGCTCGTCAGGTGCGACGTTGTTGATTCTGTTGCCGTTGCTGCCAGCTTTTTTGCAAGTCATAATTTATTTTCGAAATTGCCTTTTTGTTCTGAATTATGATAGGTGTTTGATTAAATAACCAGAAAAACTAACATATAGTTCGTAAAAATGCATGAAGGCAAAAACTACTATGGTGACATTTTTATTTAGTATTTTGCACAAAAAGAGTCTAAATCATATATTGAACAACTAGACGTGTTTCTATGTAACAACCTCGCCATTCATGGAACAAAGCAAAAGCAAATGTGTGAAGCAGACGTGTTGCTCATACGCTACACATCTTATACATGCAGCCCCTCTACAGCCAACAAGAAAAAGTCAATTGTAGCAAGATCAAACAAATATTCGCCAGGAGTGACAAACACCTGGGTGGACATCAAGCAAAAGTGCAGTAGATCAACGACGTTTTGTTCTTCCTCATCATACATTCCACTTCTTGCTCCACATTCTTTTTTTGCTTTGTTCCATGAATACCTATATTGTTAGAAACACCTCTAATTATTCAATATATGATTTGGGCTATATTTGTGCAAAATAGTAAAAAAATGTCGCCATAGCAGTTTTTTGCCTTTAAGCCTTTCTACAAACGTGTATGGTAGTTTCCCGGCTATTTAGTCAAACACGTGTCATAATTCAGAACAAAAGGTTATCTCGAAGATAAATTAATTTGCAAAAAAGCAGCAGCAACGGAAACCGAACCAACGATGTGGCACCTGACGAGTAGGAGCGCTATCCCTGTTCCACCGACGCAGCTGGAGGGCCCTTCTTACGGAGCCCCGATGACTCGCCACCCTCGCGCCAGCTGTGTCGCGCAGCCAGCCTGTTGTGAGGCTCCCAGATTTCGGCGGGCCATAACTCGCTCAGATGTTTCATTTTACAATGACAGCAAAATTCTCAATCTGCATTTCGAGCTCTCTCTAATGATCCTGGTCTCATCTTGAAGTTCTATGGAAGGTCGAAGCCCTTCCGTAGTGAATATCAGCTGGAGGAACTTTCTAGAACTAGTGACAATGACAGTGTGAAATAGCGCACACGCCTAACGAATAGAGACCGTTAGTGGGCAGGCATACAATTTTTGGCGGGCGATCAGTAGTAAAAGAAAGGAAACCAGATGACTGAATCGGGTCAAGGGCCGCACTCATGAAAGGAATGTAACTTTCGCGGTTTCTAGAACTAGTGGCAATGTAGCGCCTCATTGAGCACGATTGGTACTGGAGCGCTAACTACAAAAACGGCTCTGAAAGCATTGCTTATTGTTTGATACTAAAAGGTTTGGTTGATTTCAGTATGTTTTTGTTCCATTTTTTGTTTTTCTAACGACCTTCATATACGTCGTAATAAATTATTGTAATTATTCGCCTTTTCCATCATTAGGTCTCTCCTACTCAGGCAAGTTTGTAAAAAAAGGGCTACACTGGCAGAAAAATCAATTTGATTTTGAAAGTCTGCTCATGTTAAAGTTTGAAAGGCTTGAAGCGACCACCTACGTCCATTCACTTGTTGTGCTCCCCATAGTTCTTCCTCGTGTTTCTGTGAGAAGACGATTAGGCATGTAGGTTTAGTCCTCGTGCATCTCGAACCCTATCGATTATCCACGTTCAGATAAGAATACTTCGAAAGTTACGGATTCGCTCCAAACCTTCAAGATTTCCCTCGCACCTTTTGCTCATCTCTCAACTGGTCGCACATGTTACACGAAGAACACTGGTGTTAGCAGCAAGCTCCATGACTGAACTCGTTTCTCTCATTTAATCTCTCTTTATATTTTTTAGGTGTGAAACTAATGAAGTTGAAACCTTACCGATGGTAAGATTGCTCAGATTTATAGGAAACTAATGCGATCTTTTATTATCAAAAAATTTAAATCTACAGGTTCTCTAGCACGCCTTTTCATGAAGGAACGGTTATGCTGGCAATCTAGGGTTATAAAAAAATTTAAGCGCAGTTTTTTTAAATGAACCTCAACAATATCGCTTCAGTGCCAACAAAAAAGTATGCTTTTGGGTAAGGGTGTTGTCCAATCGATGGAAAATGCGGACCTAATCGGTGGTGTGTGTGTGTGTTTCAATGTGTTCATGTTTTTCTAACTACAAGTCATAGAAAACGTTTCTACCAAGTGCGTCACTAGTGAGCACAGGTAGAAAGCAAAAAGTGCTATTTTGCTACAATTGTTGTAGGCCAACGTGAGCAGTTTACAAAGTTCTAGATTTGTACGCAACCAGTTGTAGCGACGAGCTCGCGGTTCTAAAGCAATATTTCAGGATGACGGAAGGTTTGCATTCTATGACGAATACTGGAACAAATCCCTAATGATCGCTAACACTGTGGACTACTTCCAGGTATGCTAGTATGTTCTGTTTGCCAACATGGTGATTTTGCATAATTAATCACCCGGTAACAGTTTATCACTATAGTACGCACTTATGAAGTGCTTGCATTGTCTATCGTCCTCATCTGCGGCGTTAATTGTCAGCGCTATATGAATCGATGACAGAACTTGAAGTGCACATGGGATCCAATGGTAACCCGATTCGTTTTCGGTCGTAAGCTGCGTAGATTTTTTTCCTCGTGCATCATCGCCTGTCACCTTTAAACCGTTTTGTCGCGCAACAAACAGTGCTGGAATTTGCTACTGCCCTACCACCATTTACCAGTTCTTCTAACCATAAGTCATCGTAGCCAGTCTATTTAGAAAGTTCCTGATTTCCTCTTTCTTTAAGAGCGGGGTTCACTCAGAATATAAATTGCTCAAAATTTACCTGAAAGTACCAGTTAAATATCAATTTCGCATATCTTTCTCGTTTCTTCCAACAAATTGAAATCATAGTGTTCAGAACCTGCCTAACGACGTTCGTGGAGTTTCGAAATGGCAAGATGGCAAGGCGAAAATCTACACCAAGTACTTAGTCTACACCTACGACGTTGTCAAAAACGCGACCGAAGAAGGAATTCCTCTGCCTTCTTTTCTGCGCTGTGAGGCTTGAATGATTAACTTTGTTAACAGTTTATTGTATGTTGCAAGAAACATATCCCATTGTTTGCAATGCCGCTAATCATGGCCAACCAGAACTTCACAGACGAGCAGCTCAGACAAGGAGGAGCACCACGGCGTAACCTTAGTGATTAGGACCAAGGTATTTCACCATTACTATGGGTGAACAATATTGCCATTGCAATCCTCAAAGACTTTTGTTTAATTGCATGTTAATAGTTCTTGCTGGTTCTTTATCTCCGATCCTGCAAAAAATAATAAAAATTTAATATCTCTGTTTGCAGTGCTGTTGTTAGGTGATCCCAGCACGAAACCTCCTTGTGAGGTGTACCCATCCAAAAACGCATATCCCTCCGAGTTGGCTTCGATCCACTAAACAAGACCTAGACAAACGCAGTACCGTGCATGTCTTTTGATCATTGACCGGAAAGAACGCTCAGGCCGACTTGTTCCAAAACGGCCCTTTTTATTTTTTTTTTAATCGAAAACCCGTGAAAAGAAACACATCTTTGAGCTCAAGAGTTCGAGCTCTACCTTGTAAATTACAAAAGCCAGTAGAGCTGACCAATGCATATATGCCTGCAGAATCAAACGAGTGGAAGCAGGTTGTACAGTGAGCTTAGCTTGACGAAAACAGCTTACCTATTTCACGAAAAGTATAGCAAACCAGTCAAATTTTATAATTCTACCATAAAATGTGTTCTTCAGATCCACCAACTATGCATGATGTTGATGGCAACTGCTAAATGGGATGCGGGCGTGTTCGGAGCGCATTAAATCTGTCATGCCCGAATCGTTCCGGTCGCAGCTTGTGGATTTTGTAGTCAGGTTCTAGTAGCAAGCTAAAGCACAACAGTGTAGCTTATGAATGAGAGAAATCATAGCGATACGAAAATGCAGGAAGGCTCATGTGACGGATTTTTTGCCAAATTCAGTCGATCACTGCGGGAAGATGCGGTGAGCTAACGGGCTGGAAATGCGTAACGCTCAAGGTACTAGCGTAATACATAAGGCACTTAACGATGACGTGCTCAAAGTTCCTCAGCTGCCTCACTGCCTTAGTATCAGTTGCCACTTTAGAACGGCGGACTTTACGGCTGAAGTTCGCTGCGCTCTTATTCGCCCAGATTTAAGATTTCGACACTTGAAATAATACAGTTGTGTTTGTTATGGAAAGCTTCAACAAACGGTGTTAATCTCGACCAATTTCGGAAGAATTGGTTTTTCACAATCGCATCTTCGTATTGAGTGCGAGACTTCTCGAGGCAGCATCAAATGGACAATGACGTCATCGAAAATGGGTGTCCTCTAAATTGGCAATACTGACAATGTTCGATAGAGCTTTTCACGCCGAAGGGAACAGTAGCGGGAGTAGCGAGAATTGTAATCTGGACAAGTAACAGCGCGGAGAACTTCGAACGTTACCGTCTGCAGCTCTAATATGGCAGAAAGTTCTGAAAGAATTTAGGTATCTGAAGGACTGTGAGCAATTCTTTATAAATTCTAGTAATTTTTCTGTTAGCATACGCATTTATTGGTCGTTAGCCCACCATGTCTTCCCGCAGAGGTCGACTGAAATCGGAAACAAATCGAGTCACACAAGTCGAACTTGCATTTGCGCCGTTGTAAATTGGTCCATTCATTATCTACAACATTGTCTTTACTGTTCTAACAAAACCTTTCACTCGCCACAAACTACAGTCGAAATGATTGAAACATGACAAAGCTATTGCACTCCGAACACATCCACCGTCCAGTTTAGCAACACCCGTCCGACATCCTGCATAAACGGTGGAATTGGAAATCCCATTGTATGCTAGACATAGAGAAGTTATTTGTTGATATTGATTAGCCACCATCCGCTTACTGGCCGACGTTTCGGCAAAATCGCCTTCTTCAAAGGCCTAAATGAGGCAGAACATTCACAAAGTTGAACGACCAGATCCCTCGACAAAGCCTTACAGTAAAGTTGATGTAGTACTAGTCAGCAAACCAAAGAGATCAAGTGCAAAAAACGGACCTTATCGTTAGATAGATCCACAGAAGTGGATGGTTGTGAGGCCACAAACTAGGCAGTCGGTATTATAGGTCCCTTCCTGTGTTTTGAAGGTATTGGTTTAAATAGGGCAGTGACTGCCTTCGCACTGATCTAGGTCAGGCCGTGGCCCAGGCCTAGGTCAGTCAACAGAGTCCCAAAAACGGGGAAAGTTTGCTGGTAATAGCGAGACATTCCTTTTTCCGGTTTATTTTTGGGTTTTCAGAATGGATCCAAAAGGTCTCCAATGTCTTTCGCGCAGTGATTTCGGATTCCAGGCCCAGAATTTTGACAGAAATTTCGAAATCTTCCCCTGTATGCCTTTCAACCCGATGGGTGCCCAGTGGGGTGGAGAGCCGCGACCTGGATTTGTCCTGCAGATATTCCTTGATTCGAATGTAGAGGGGTCGCACCGTCTCTCCAACGTATTGGTCGCCACAGGCGCGGCACGAGGTTAAGTAGATGGTCCCACTCTCGCTGCACTCACCCGATTTCCCCCAGGCGCAAACTACACAGCTAGGGGTCACGCACTCTTGGTCGTATATGCGGTTCCTGACAAACTGCTTCTTCAAAGTGTCAGGTGGTATTTCTACCAGCGAGACCAGCTTGTCTAGGTTTTCGAGTATTTAAATAAATTCTCGTCAGGCCAACTTATACTCCCCTTCTACAAGCTGTAGTGTCCACTCGATTGATCCTTTCGGACCTATGTGCATTGTTCAACTCTTCTGGGATTTGCATGACAAAAGATCGAGCTTAAACTGCGGAACTCAAATATATGTTTCTTTTCGCATTAGCTGATTTTTAGTTTGATTAAAAACTTTGATTAACTTGAAAACTACAAACTTAGGGGAACAATCAGCCACTGGTTGGTCGAAGAGAAGAGAGCTTAGAGCTGAAGGAATCCAAGAAGGGGTACCGCGGCTGGATCCCACAGAGTAGTGGTTGACATCCAGAATCGATGATCTCGCCTTTGTCCTGCGTGAACAAGACCGCGGTGAACAGGCTGAGAAGAAACCTCGATAGAACGTCGTTGACCATTCCACGCAAGAGTGATCTATCGAGCGTCGAAATCGATTGATGTCGCCTTTGTCCCGCGTCAAGCAGAACGTCGGTGAGCAAGGCGTCTAGAGGATCAAATAAGACCTGGTAGAGTATTCCACGCCCGAATAATTGATTGAGCGCCGGAGTGCCGATCGCTTTGGGGCACGTTGCCGGATAGAAAATCGGTCCTATCGCGGAATAAGCGGCAAAAGGCGCGAAAAAAGTAGCCAGAGGCCAAGAGTATCGAGTGCTATCGGATTCGACTTAGTAGTGTTAGGTGCCACTTGTTGCGATATATTCGTCATGTTAAAGTGCTTGTCTCTACGAACTCAACTTCTTCGAGACTCCAATGTGCACTGTGTGTATACGTGCGAGTTTTCATTCGGGCCTAAGCGAACGCCATCTCTTCGCTTTTGTAGGCCATCGAGGTGTCAGACGACCCGCTTGCACCGGAAGAGCTAGACGCTATGCAGCTCGAAGATACCCGTACGGAGTTAGCAGTGATTTTTCTACAAAGTTTGAAAAAGGTATACGCAGTATAACGAGACAAATTGACACAATAACAATAACTGCGTCACTGAACTAGCCAGAACCATACGCGCTGATGACCCGAGGTGTGACGGTATTAGGGATGCAGTGAATGAGCAAACCGTGCTGGTGAGGAATTAGTAAAGGGCGCGCTCGCGGGCAGACATAACTCCAACGCCGCGCGAACCCCCTGGCGTCGCGCACGGTGCGCGACGAATTTGGACGAGTTGTCGCGGTCCGATGCTTCCGACGGCTAGAAACGCTTCCTACAGGGACATGTGGCACGGCACGCCTTTGCCTTATTTCAACGTTTCTTGGAGATGGTATATGAATGCGGTTTCAAAAGGACGACCAGCGACAGTTTATACAGGAATCCTAGTCATGTGGATGGTTTCTAGCGTCAGTATTTGCCATGTACAACTTCTTCCGTCAATTTTTACCTTTTTCTTGATTATGGTTATACTAAGGAAAAAAGTCACTATCACCCATTCTCAGATCAGTTGTCCTACTGCAGACTGTTGCCTACCACATTTTGTGGGATCTCAAGTTCCTTGCTAGAAATGTGGTCTTGGAGCTTAATCACTGGGAACATTTCGTGCTCTGCGGCTAACTATGCGTCATCGAGCGCACGTCCGCGTTTCAGCGCCGCGATGTCGCGTTGGAGTTAGGTCCTGGAGCCGTGCGCGCTAGCTGAAATGCGCAAGCTGTGTAGCTGTAGCATAGATCCTGAAGTAGGCGCGCTATTAGAAGCAGCACAAAATCGGGGAGTGCAGCAGCATAGATGACACATAGAAGTGTTTGATGAAAGCAGAACAGCGACTAGAGGGATGAGCTCTCAACTGGAGTGCTCAGAGGACGCGGTACACGAAGGTTGGAAGAAATGCTACTAACGTTTCGCGCTGACACGGAAAGTAGTAGAAAATTAAAACTGTCTCGAAAATGAGATGATGCAAGTCGAAGAACTCCACCATGAAGTAGACAATTTGCGTGGCGCGTCAAAGGATAGGACGACCAACAAGAGAAAAGGTACGGTTCATGGTGCAGATGGAGCGAAGTGTTAGTCGAAATGTACGGTATCCTTTCAGGACTCTGGAGCCTCGATTTTGATACCATCAATCTGAGGTTCCTGCTCAAGTACGCGAACAGAAGAATTAGAGAACAATCGGAAGGCACGACTTTTGTCGAACACCGGTGAGCATGCGGACTTTTCAATATATAACTACATTCGAACATTGGCTCTCCCGGAAGTCCAACCATTTGCGGGCAGGCCGAACGATTGCTTTATGATTTTTTTCCGGTCGTTTGAAACTATTTTTCCGAGAAACCAATGGAGGAACTCGAGCCGTGTATAGTTGTTGCATCACTTTTTTTGCGTTGGCCCGCCTTAACTATATTTGAGACATTGCCTCGGAAAGTACGTGAGGGAACATTTGACGAGGTAGTAGAAGCTATGAAGAAACGCATGTCTATTGATTAAGACAGGGAGGAGTTAAGGCGTTAGCGGATCCTCGCAAGCTGGATATTAGGGACGGCCAGACCGTAACCGAGTTTTGCCTGGTGGTAGAAAGGTTATTCAATAAAGCGTATCCCGATATGCCTCAGGAAGTGAGGTCGTTGCAGAAAGCTGAAATACTGTCTAGGCAGCTATCTGACTGGGACGGTAGTTCTTGCTTTACGGTGGCATTAGAGACAAGCGCATCGGACGAGGCTTGGAACGGAGTGTCATAATGGCGCGGGAGTGGGTATGAGGGAAAGCAGGTGCCTATTGGCAAATACTCGGGTTGATGCGCAAAACTGAGTGGTACAAGATTTATGGGATGTGATAGTGAGACCTCGCAGAAGGGATCAAGGGGACGGGAAGCAGCAGGATAACCCCAGCAGAAGTGAGAAGGTGGTCAGGTCGAAGACAGCGAGTGGAAATATCCAGCTGGACAGCAGGGCGAAAAAAAGGAGCCCCGTCCGTGTTTAAGTGGCCAGCCAGGTCACTTTGCACGGGAATGTGGCGTTGCGACTCCAGCGCAGAAGTCGGGCGTTGAGGCTCGGCGACGATTGCCGGGAGCGTATACGTCCTTGGTAGAAAAGTGGAGCTGCACAACGTAAACGTCGCAGGAAATAATCGCGACCTTTTTGGTGAGAGACGGATTGCTAATATTACTATTTGTGGAGTAGAAGCAACCGCCCTTTTGGACACTGGGTCGCAAACTACAATATCCCTATGAATTTGCTAAAACGGGCTATAGAGGTTGGGGAATATTTAGATAAATACATTGAACGGTTACCGTATCCTGACATGCGTGTTCTCGGCGCATCGGGAAATGATATGGAATTTCTGGGCACAATAACGGTGGCTGTAAAAATAGACGGAGATTAATAGTGCATAGCGGCCTATGTGGGTAAAAGCCCAGAGGAATTAGTTTTCTTGGAACTAATGCGCTATAAACGTCTAATGTGCAATTGGAAAAGAGCGTAAAAAGACTGCCTCCTACGTGAAGAGCGTGAACATCATGCGGAACGAAGAACAAGCAAGGGTCAAACGGCGGGTCTTTGTACCATCAGGAGGAATCGAGTTGAGACTCTGTCGGTTTCATGTGCAACTTCGCTAAAGGCTCGTCAAACCCAGCCATCCGAGATGGGATCCGCAGTACATCCGATGAGAATGAGGTTCACATCCGTGTGCTAAACAAGACCAGGAAAGGAATGGTATTCAAGGAAGGCGACGTAATAGATGAATGAAGGAATGAGAATTGGCTAAAGCCCAAACTACCTTGAGTCAGGTAATGACATGTTAGATTTGGTGTGATCTAAGAAATGGGTTACGGGCACGAAAAGGCTCATCCCTTCACTAGGCGTTGGAAGGTGACAGGGCTTGTCGACAGTCCAAATAGTAGCATCGCAAACTGAAAGAGCCCTTCACTTGCTCTAAAGGCGCTCTTCCGCTTTGCATCCGCAGTTAACTTAATTTGCCAATAAGCAGATGCGAGGTTTATGGTCGAGAAAACATTCTTCCCGCTTAGACTCTTTAGCACAGTATCAATAGTCGGGAGTGGGTGGGAGTCCTTACCGGGTTACTTATTTTGCTCCCGATAGTCTATACAAAGCCTTAATGTTCCGTCCTTTTTCTTCACTAGTACGAGCGGCGAAGCTCAGTCTGATGGGCTCTCCTCTAGGATTGCTTCCACAACCGGGTCCTTAATAATTCCCTTAAACTCATTCCTCGCTCTAATCGGGGTTGGTCTCGCTTTTTGCTTTATCGGTTTGTGGCGCTCGGTTTCGGTCGTTCGGGTCTATTTCATGGACAACCAGGTCTGTCTGGGTGAACTCAGCATCCGTCACGGCAATTACATCGCTATAGGGCTCTATTACCGCTAGCTCTTCTTCCGCCACTGGTTCATTTCGTTGAACCATCTCCTTCCCCATGCTGAGCCTTTCCGTACCCGTAATCCATTTCTTCGGTTGCACCCAATATAACATGTTAATGACTGGCTCAACGTGTTTGGACTCTATCCATTCCTCATTCCTCCATTCACCTATTTCGTCGCCTACCTTGAATACCATTCCTTGCTTGGCGGTCTGAGATAGTCCTGGAATCCACCAACCGGTGCAGTTCAATCAAAGAGAACTTCTTTACTTACGAAGCTCAGGATAACGAGATAAAGAAGCAACACTTTAAAAATGCAGTAAAAAAGGGACAATAGGGTAGCAGAGAGAACCTCGCTTCTAAGATCCGTAAGTAGTTATAGGGGACTTCCCCGCTGTCTTGAGGTCAAAGATAGTGGGCCTTAGCCCTACGACGCAGTGACAGTTGAATCATAGAGGTTACATACATGATACGCAACAGATTACGGTTACGGGGTTAAAAGATTAAAAGAACGGTACAAGTGGACAATCGAACACAGCGTGGCAATATGGGATCAAAAAATGGGACCAATTTTTTTAAAAAGTTAGAGAAGGCCGCTTTGGAATGCTCAAAAGCTGCGCAAGTGGGCCCGCGCGTTGTTTTCGGCCTATGACCAAAAGACGTGCGCGGTACTGTAGATAGTAGGTGCAGGTCCTTGCTATCCTATGTGTGTGTTTTTTAGTAGCCCATCTTATTGCTCTTATGACCAGTTTATACATAGGACGCCGAGCGAGACGAATAAGAGAGGGCTCATTGTACACGCCTATTCGAGAACTTCTGTTTTGCTTGAGGTCGATCGTGTCTGTGCTTTTATAAGACGCGACGGCATTTTGACTCTGAACCGAATGTTATTTGCTGCTACAATGCTTTCTTGTGCTTACTGTGAAATGCAGCGAAATGAAATGCTACATTTCACAGTAAGCACACTATGAAATGAAATGAAATGCACCGCCAAGGCTGCTCTCTGATTAAAATCAGCTGAAGGACATCACTCGTTATGAGAAAGGCAACCATGCCAGCCTGAAAGGACGTCAGCAACATCACACTGTTCAATAGCCGCCTCTCTGTTTTTGCCGCGTACTCCACTCTTCACCAACTGATATAGTTTAATGCCTCGCCTCTTTGTGAGATAGTTCGAGAGACAAAAGGTGGCGATGACAAGAGGTGGCTCCACGGAGTGGATAAGCAAATGTTAAATAGTTAATAGTTTTACCACGGAGCACATAGAACACCACAGTTTTGAGATGAAAAAGCTATATAAATACTCCACTACTTTTAAGTTCGGAGGAGCTAACAGAGCAGCGACCCAAGTACAAGCAGTCACTAAGTATTTCGTCGCTATAGATTACAATCTTGGTCACAAAAGTCATATTCACTATACATAGATCCTGCTAGCAGTTTGACTGCAGTTTCGAGCAAAATTTCGAAGAATGAGTGCATGATTGCGGAAAACCCTTCATTTCACAAAATGCTATCGAGACGCACTGCAGAACGTCATCTCTGTGAGCATCGCTTAATGTGGTGCGGTCCGCGAATTGTTGCCACCTGAGTTCAATCACCGCTGTTCTTTGACAGAGATATTCACAGATTATTTTGAACGAAATGGCCAGCCGACGTGATTGCTCCATCCCGACCAACCTTCGCACATTCGCACGCTAGGAAGCGCTTCGGATGAGTGTGTGACATCCTCTTGTGCTCCGAAGTCAAAGGTCGTCTGCGTCATCTTCCAGGTCACCGTGGCGGATGGAGTTGCCTGGTGGTTCGGTATGCTCGCTTGTTCCTGCTTCAAATATCAAGTATTGCTGAATCGAATCCAGTGGCTTTCACGCTTTCCCTTTAAATGGTCTCCGAGTCCTGCAGCAGTGGGGAATGTGCAGAACAGAGAGCTATTTCGCCCATCTCCGAAGGGGAGGAGTGCAAGTGCTGCGATGCCTCGCCCCGTACAACGTCACCAGTCGGCTCGGCTTGGATTTCACACGTCGATAGTAGTTGCGATTGCGCGGGCAGCGTTCGCAGTTTAATGGCGACTCGACCCGAGTTGCCTTTCCTGCCGGGAGCACCAGCTGCCTTCCTGCCCAATCGACGTGAGCTCGTAGACCACCAGCTGATGGCTCCCTGTTTATCACTAGTGGACCGCTTCTAGTGCGCCTGTTTTACTGTAGTCGTGGAGGGCCACTTCCTTCCGCTCATCATTGCTTTGGCTCATCTGTTCCTTGCCCTTCCGCTTAAAAACTTTTGTGCTCCGGTTAATCATTCATTTAAAGCGAAGCTTCAATGCACTTGCAGACACAGCATATATTTATGTACCTACATGTATGTAAGTCATTGAGAGGCAGAAAGTTCTCTCTCACTGTAAATTAGCTGATATTGTACGTAGAAGACAGACATCCTGCTGACCTATTAATAGAGAAATAATCTGCAACGTGTCACAGATAAGAAGAAGACCAAAGAGGAATGAAATCAATTTGTGTTACAAGGAAACCAGCAGTGGGAGCGCCAAACAAGAATATGAAGTTGTATCGTGTTTGGGCAATCCAACTTATTGATGTTAGACAAAAGCATAAGAGGGCATCTCAAATTATTCTTAAATTAAAACCTATGGCAATGGTAGATACACTCAATGTCTGCAAAAGCTGAGAGGCTGAGCGGAAATTTCCTTGATTCTTGATGAAAACTCCGTTCGTAGACAGTATCAGTCGCTAAATCGTCAGCTTGTCCCGCTGTCCTGTCCTGCTCTAGCTGCGCGTCCCTCATCCTGGTCTAGAAGTCGCAGATCTACAACGATCCCGTTAACTTCAAATGTTGTCAAACATGCACATCCTTCGCATTCCGGTAAGGTTCCGGAAAGTTCGGTAAAGCTTAGACCAGAGACAGTCATACATTAACAGAGTAACGCACTCAGCGGAACATCATATAAAGTCACCTTTCACCGATACATACAACGGCTCTGAAATATTAACCTTTAAATAGAAAAAAAAGGTTAAAGGTAACCCTGAGGACCGATGCGGCACAGAGTCAAGCTTAAGGTTCGGAGATCGAAAGGGAGACGATCATACTATGCCTAGTTTTTGGGGGAGGATTCTCTCGCACTTTCTAATCTTTCTAGGTGATTTTTGTAACCCTAAATAAATTGTTTCTAATGTACTGTGGCTTCAAGGAATGAGGACATTTGTGCGCAGTTTTGTTCGATGAACGAGACATGTTATGAGCATACAACTGAATCATTATTGTATCCTATAAAGTTTTGAATGCTGGCAGTTCTACAGTTAAAAATAGAAATTTCTACAGCATTCTTGAATTAATTCGGACGGATTCTTTTTCTGTCGATTTTAGCAGATTGCCGTGGCACTTCACATTCTTCTACCTGAACGCGCAACATCAGGATTTCAAAGTGTACTATATAAAATGTCGAGTGGTAATTGTTAACAGTGAATTGTGTGATAGCCCTATCAAGATTTTTTGAAATGCTCTTAGAACGATTACGGAGCCGCATGCTTGACTTGTCGAGGAAATACGTTTTTCTATGTGAAGGAGATAATGTTAGGGCGAGACGTCTTATCCTACACAATTTTTAAACCTATCTACACAGTAAAAACCAAGTTTTCTGCAATGATCTACAATCCTTCATGATCAGGGAGTTCACGTTTTCAACATTTGCTGAAAGGAAGCGAAGAGAAATCCAGCTCCCTGACCATATAGAAAATCTAAAAACGCTTCAGTGCGCTTTATATAGTACAACGAGCAAAACTTAAAAAGCACTATTTCGTTATTTTTGTTGTCCTTTTCAGGCAGAAAGATATTTTCGTGACGGTCAAGTATTTTCCTACGACTATGCAGTCGACACGAAGAGCGCTTCAAAGATTATTTGCACACCGTAGAAATTCGTGGAAATCTAAAAAAACACCAGAATTACCACTAGTAAGTAACAATCATCATTTAATAGTTTATAGGATTGTACCCGTATCCATACCATATTTCTTTCAGCACATAAAGCTGAGCACAGATCTCCAGAATGTCAAAGCCACATCTGAAACCTGAAATTTGTGAAGAAGTAGGAGGATTACATAGGAGACTAAAAAGAGGCTAAATAAAGCATCTAAAGAAACAAAACCTTTGCAGGAGACAAGGGAGTCGCAGATTTCCGGGAAAATGAGCCGCACGCTTGACCCTGGTGCGAAAGAGGCATCGGCTAAACTGATTGTTGTTTGCACTCCGAACTGATGCAATCCGCTCGTGCATAATTAGTCAGTCAGCCCAGGCTTTACAACCTTCCCGGATAGATGAATTGGTTTTAGAGTGCTCTGGAAAGCTTAACGCTCGGACATTTCTTCCACACGGCTATCAACAACAGTTCATTCTTTCGCCCAAAAAAGCGTACAATCCGTCCTCCCCTTCGCACCCCGTAGGAGCAGACAAGGTGAGAATAAGTGGTGCATCATACAAAGCGTTTGATTCCCGGCCTTTACCATACCGAGACGCGACAGAGACGACGATACTTCTAGTCAGTTTCAGTCAAACTCTTCTCAGTTTTGTCTACGAACCCTTGCATAGATAGACTTGGGACCTCCAAGCAACCAACACGTAGGGAATACCTGGGGCCGTCTTCATCAAGAATAAACCTGTGGGCGCAAGGGGAATAGATACCCACAATGAAGCATTCACATCTACCCTTATAACCACTACCCCATATACCTTGCATACCTGCCAGCTTCACTGTTGATGAATCTTTTTCACTGATTTCCTAACTGTACGCCTACGTCTTCGAACTCTAGCACCAATGCACCCCAACTCATATGCAGAGGAGCTCACTTCTTCAAACAGACCTTTCCTTTCTCAGCATCTCACGGTACAACGATGCACGCACTCAGAGAGGTCGACTCATTTTTCAACTCAGTAATGTTTTCATCTCATCCTAGAAAGCAACGTCATGTTGACACCGGCAAACGGGTTCGCCGGTGGGATGACGTTAGTGTGACGTTGCTTTCTAGGATGAGTCGATCAGCTTGTTACGCGGTAAATAGAAGCAGCACTCAACCTAATCTTTTCCGAACGTGAAGTTGTCGTCGAGAAAGCATAAGCTGAAATCTATTCGTGACTCAATTTCTCTTGGAATAACACGTAGATGAAGAAATTGTTTGGTGTTCTTACTGCAGCAGTTGTCTAGGCCTCACTACGTGTCCTCATCTGTTTTATGATGGCTTGAGAACGAACACGACCTCCTCAGCTAATGTTTGCTTGCGGACCAACATTCATTTCTTGAAGGTCCAGGTTCTGTTCCTCAAGCGTTATGTGCGCGTGATGATCGAGAGAAAGCCAAATAAAGGTGAAGTAGGAGATTCTGGTTCATAAAAATCCAAAAAGTTCCACTGCCTTGGGAGACCACTACTTCGAGTACTGCCACTCGGTCTACTGGTACTATTTGTGTGCCCCTAACCCCTAGCCATCGATCGCATCTGATATATCGCCCTTGTTCCGTTTTTCATGAGCTTTACAGCAACGGAAGGCGACTTTGGGGTAGCCGTGCTGACACCGGCCGTTAGTTGCCTCCGTACAGCTAAGACCGCGATATTTTCACCTCGCTTCCTGTTTTCGGCTTCAACTGTGCTCACTCTTTCTGTAGATGCAGTTAGAATTGCGGCGTTCTATAAAAGCCTCTGGATATCATCAAGGATGCTTTGTCAACATCGTAAAGATGTTTCTACTTCCTACGCACAAACTGCTTACTGTAACATGTTAACTAATGCTGTTCAGATGGGCCTTTATTCTGTTACTAACCCTAAATATGCGACCATCTGTTGTATAGGACCCATAATCTACCATGAATATAAGGTCATCCAATAAGTAATGTCGGGTTTTTTGCACTACGGTTTTAGCTCATCATTTGTCGGCAGATTTGTGCATTTCGAAGGTGCACTAAAGTGATTCTAAGGTAAATGAGACTTGCTCTTTTAGAATCTACCATTCTTTGAATTGTTGGTATACAAGTTTAGGTGAAATGGCTTAACAAATTTCAGAGGATATATACATATTCGGCATTGAACGCTGTTTGAATTTCGGAAGGGTAGTAACGCAACGTAGTACCAAAAATATCTGCGATGTATATCGAGATGCATTGGACTCGCAAATGCCAGCGATGGTTACTGAGAAGCCGAATCTTCATCTCAGAAAGGCACTACTCTGGGTTTTTGGTGGAATATCCGTGGAATTACCCAGTTTGAAGTGCTTAACTCTGGACAGACCGTTGACGCAGCCCTTTACCGTGAGCAATTGGATCGGGTGAGCCAAGCTTAACTGCAAAGATATCCGGCGATCGTCAACAGAAAGGGCGTAATTCTCCATGACGACAACGCAAGACCGCTCTGTCCAAAAGGGACGATAGGAAAAATCAACGAATTAGGATGGAAGGTTCTGCCTCATCCACCGTATTCTCTCGATCTCGCACGTTCCGACCACCACTCATTCAAGTCTCTTCAGCTTTTTCTTAGTGGCAAGAAATTTGAAAGCTTGGAGGGTATTCAAAATGCTATCTCCACATATTTTGCTCAAAAACAACAGTTTTATTGCTCAGGTATTGAAGATTTGCTCGTTAGATGGAGAAAGGTCGTTGATAATGATGGTGATTATATTGTTGACTGAAATGAAGTTTTGTTGAAAATTTGAGCAATTGAAGTTGAAATTGACAAAACGGCATTACTCATTGGATGACCTAATACGTGCGCGGATGTCGTGTAGTAAAAACAGGAAGATCGAAGGCTGGCGTATGAATTTGCGCCTATGATGTGCTGTCACTACAAATCATGCAGCCGTTCTTCCGCAAAGAAGGCACTTCTATAGGTTATCTTCGTCTACGAATGACAGACAGAGGACTGATTAAAGCCGACCTTTATTCTTTTTATCTTTTCTAAAGATTTTGCTCGACTCCGAGCTGAGATGTGGTGAGGTACAGGAAGGCGCTTAATTCCACGAAGCTAGAGCATCTAGCGGCTAGCTCGTTGTCGTGCTCCAGGCATTTGAAATGAAACTACTTGGAAAGAAATGCATTCTTGATCGTATTTTCTCTTTTGCACAATGTCAACGTTATTGGCTGAACTGAATTTAGTTTCGGATGGAGAAAAGCCAGTTGCGGTGAGTGTTTAGCCGCAATTACAGTTTTAGTCTCGCTTTTGTTAGCTCTATGGAACTCTTCGCTAATTCTGTCTACTTTATCAAAAATTGCACTTATTGTTCACATCACCGGGTCCTTGGTGGTACGTTCGACCTTCAATAGCATTTACTGACTACTGTGAGAACAACAGATTTATGTATGCGGTTGCGCGTTCCAGTGGCAGAGGTATGCACATAGCTGGTGAATCTGTCTATGAGTGTTTTATTTAGTTGGATAACCATAGTAGGCGACTAGTTCTCAGCACAACACCGAATACCTCTTCCAATTCAATGTGTACTTTGAAATCAGTCGAATCGGAGCATCTTAGGCATACGTTTGCTCATTGCTGTCTTCTGATCGAGCAATTGGTTCACCAGCGTCCGTATATTGGCGTCAGCGTAAAACATGCAGCGCATGGCCTCTTCGTACATACGATTATGCAGCATATGACCTCTTCGTATGTACGATAATAATTTGACGAAGTGTTCCCTGATTCTCCTATTGGAGTACATCGTCCAAATTACGCACTTTGTAATTATCGCTTAGTACGGGCCTTCTTAAATTTTAGAGAGATGTGGTACACAGCATGTTCTCAGTCATTATCTCCCTGCCGAATTTAAGATGCAGGAAACATGCATCCTTCATTTTCCCGTCGTTCTTAGGGGCAATTTTTACTGCCTATTAGATCAGGCGAACCCATAAATCAGCGAGGTGTTTGGGGCGAGCCACCCTCGGGCAGTCTCTCCTTTCAGTTGAAGTTTTCTTCGTATTTCATTGTTTGTTATCGTGCGCATGCCAGAATGGTTTTTTGTGATCATTATCGATGGCCTGTCTCTTCGACTTTCCGCGTCCTCGGAGGCTTCAGCGTATTGCATACCCTTCTTGCTTCCACTCTTCAACAACCTTGTCAACAACAAGTTTCCTACATAACAGTGAGCTTAGTTGAAAGGAACAAATTCATAACACAAAGAGCCACACCACTTGGCAGTTCAGTGTTAAAAACCTGTGCAGGAAAATGGATATCACAGATTGAGAAGGAATTCATACATAGAATGCATGGGAATGGAGTCTCACATCACTACGAAAAAGGGATGTGCGGAATTTCCGTTTCCGTGTTCCGAATTCCGGCCGTTTTAGATCTTCCGTTCCGTTCCGTGCTCCGCTTTTTTTGGGCCGAAAGACGGAACGAAATGGTGACTCATCACTCAGTGATTGTTTTGCCCTGCCTCCATTCACCTATTGAACATAAGCGAAAGGCTGAAGAAAGAGATTAATATACGTCGCCCTTTTCAGTGATTGTATTGCTTTCAAACTGGTGGTGCATAACATAAGTGTTTGAATTAAGAATCAAAATCCTTATCGGAGCCTGGTCATCTTTCTCCCTAGTAATATTAGGTCTGGTCTGGAGCACCTATTCTAGAGTTCTGTAAGCACTGTTAGGTTGCTAACATTGCTTTTCAAATAGGATATTAGATATATCCTAGTCGGAGGAGGGCATGCGGTGTCTAGCCTCTCCAATCCCCTCCTCGGAGTTTGCTTCAGAGCTTCAGCTACTTACTGCCAAATAATACAGTGGTACCCCTGCGAACACGTAGAGTGGGTATCGTGTCGTGGGATGTTGAACGCAACTGTAACCTTAGCGCTGCTCCTAATTGCGAGGGATGCAGGACGTTCAGTAGGACCGGCTTCGTGTTATGAGTGGCGAAATCTGTGGCATCTAACTCGTCAGGTGGATTCGTTGCGTTCAAAACACTTTCTCCCTATTTACAGAAATATTTCGCATAGGCTTCAATTTGGTACACTAATAATGTTTGAAAAATCATCAAATTAATGAGACGAATACAAGGGTGTTTTGTTGCTTTATGTTGCTGGAAAAGAATCGAATGCAGCCTTGACTAAACTCGTGACAGCAAATTGGTTATCACCACCATCATGGATATATATATATGAATAATTAAATGAAGGAGTGAGTTTTGAGTCATTTCCGTTTCCGCGTTTCGTCTGCCGGTTTCCGTGCATTTTTAGCTCTTCCGTTCCGTATTCCGTATTCCGCTTTTCTCGAAAATGTTTCCGCACATCCCTGCTTCGGAAGCATCCCCAAACTAGAGCAAAGCTGCGTGTCGCCTGTATCACCTGTCGTTGATCGTCGAGTTGTTGGAGCAGGCGCCCGCAGCGTCTCCATTCGTCCCCGTCGCGTGCCAGAGTCCTCCAATGGACGCCTTATACAATGTGTTATTGTTGAGAAAACGAAGAGTCTTAAAATGGCTTCGCCTTTTTCGGTGTGGGCCGAGATGTTGCGTAGGGTGGATGTGTCCACAGAATATGAACACTACTTTATGTAGCATTACAGAACTGGCATTCAACCCATTAAGTTCTGGGGCGATCTCTGAACAGCCTTCCTCGCTTGATAGCGGTCGTTTATTCCTGAACTACATCTTGCTTCATGTGACTGGTATTGAACAAGCTGTCAAGCTTGTATTGTCGTTCACATTTCTATCTAGCTTATTGCCTCATTCGGAAATTATTCATTAGTTGAATCCTTCTGAAGACTTGCACCACTGCTAACATCAGTCTCGCTCAATATCTCATTCATTAGTTAAGTTACTAAATTCGTGTGGCAAGTGGCACACGCTGATTTTGGCATGAAATTTGTACAATTTTATGCGTATTGCGGTGTTGATTTGACTTTTTAGATATGGTAATACTTTACAAGCCTCCAGCGGCACACTAGTAGATTCAGATGGATGCATGCCAAGTATTTCCCTTTGATAACCTGTTACGCTCTATCAGTGATCCATGATCAGTTGTGTTGTGATTCAGGCACAAAACGGGAATCGAAACCTAAGCTCACAAACGTCGACCTAAATTCCTCGTGCGGCATGCCAGCAATAGCAGCAATAAATTTCGATGCTTTAGAGAAAGAGAAACTCTGGTAACTGTTTCAACAAAGATTTTTTCGGAACAAAATCGCACGGTATAATGTCCTCCGACGAGCTGATCGGCGCGCAAGATTGCTTGTGAACAATCCGTTATTTATTTACTTTTCTGGGGGATTTCGGAAGTCGTCTGGACGAGCTCTATTTACTCTGTCCGTGACGATCAATTCCGCCCTCTTATCGGCTTGAGCAATGGTGAGCTTGAGTATTTCGTCTGTAGCATGTACAACTTCTGTTACGGTGAGTTTTTCTGTCGTGGTTCTGCGTGATTCCGTGGCTTCAGAAAGGACTATCAAAGCTGCCTCCACCTACACCCCAATTATCGTAGTTCTTTCTTCGATGCAGCGCTGCACTGCAACCTTTCGATACCGGCTACAAATCTCTTCCCCGACCGGCCATATATCACTCGGACCGCGTCGTCATCATTATATCTGGTCCGCTCTGCTGCTTCTGTTTTTGTAAGCGCATGACTGGAAACTGTGATCGTCGTGTTGCATCCATTGCTGCCCTGCCGACCTTTCCCCCTTCTCGTCTCCGCCATCTCGAGGGCTAGCCCTTTGACGTCCGCGAGTGCTGTTTTTCGATGTATCGCGTTTTTCAACGACGCTACAGGTTTAGCTACTGCCGAAGCCTGCTGATTGACGACACCCTCCAAAAGCACGAGGGGCGACATCTTCTTACAATACTTAGGAAACTGTCGTAAAGGACAGGAAGACTGCTTTTGAGGTGAAGTCTTTGCGTGTAACGCTTTTATATAAAGTCGTCCACAATTGCTAGAAACCTCTACATGAAAGCAGAAGAAGATTCGGTCGCATGGCATGCTTGCACAAGGGCTACAAACAGTTAAGGTCTTGGCAACGCTGATAAGAAGGGGCATGTATTGAAACTATAATTGACTTGACCTTCTTTTAAGTATTTGTTCTAGGGAGTAGATGCACCGATTAGGAAACGAATGGCAATTGAGATACTTGCTTTTTCTGTATTTTATCACAATAATAACGTCCATTAGCCTCTGGGAATTAGACGACTTCATTCAGCAAAAGGAGATCGAACTATTCATTGGGATCGAGTGCATATCAAATTTGACTCAGTCATACAATTCCGAAGAACAGTGTGCTTATTTTCCAGTTCCGGTTGTTTATGGCAATGTTCGTTCAGTAACCCCAAGGAAGGGTAATGTTTAGGACCACAACGGCAGCCCTCCTGCGAAATAAACTGTTGCGGTCTTGAATCGCGCCTGGAACTTAGCCGCTTTTCAAAACTCGTTCTAAGCCTGAAGGAAGATGCGGGAAGGTCTATTTCGCACCCGATTTCTTCTATTGTAGTATTATAGATGTAATATTATAAATGACATATGACAGCTAGCCACTATTTACCGATGTGAATACAGATATGTAATGCTTCGGAGGAATGAAACCAAACAAGCCATTAAATGCTGGATTTAAGATTAGTATAAAAGATAAAAAACAATATGGAAACAAGTTATAGATGCTAAAAAATCCAGTTCTCCTTATATATACTTGCTTATTGAATATCTAATATTTATTAAATAAATACATTATTGGATGTATAGGGCAAAAATTGCCTTGCAATGGTGATAAAAATCGATTTTATCATCATTGCAAGGCATTCGTGAGCGAGCACTCAAACATACAATTTGTTCGAAGTCTTGAAAACGGATGACCCTCCTCCTCTCTAACGCGCCTACAGGAGTTGGGAGACCCAACATGGAGTTTGGCAGTTTGATCTTTCATACCTGCCAAAAGAAATACGTCAGCCTACTTCAGGGCATTCAAAACGACTTATGTAAGTTATCGTCATATGCCATACAGTGCGTGAGAGATAATTTAAATGGTTCGAACTGGACTGGTCAGACACATCCTCGGGATACCTACTAGGGAAGGGTTTCGAACTCCCATGGAACTTCAAGTTGAGACGAGGACCGTTAGAAAGAGCTCGGAATGGTGATTACGGATATTGGTGTCAAAGTTACAAAACGAAATTCCTGAGCGAGTTATGGCCTGCCGATATCGAGTGACCTCACCACAGGCTGCCCGTGCGACACAGCTGGCGCGAGAGTGGTGAGTCATCAGAGATCCGTAAGAAGGGCCCGCCAGCTGCAACGGAGGCGCAGGGGCCTCCTTCTGCGGTGGTGGCGCAGGAGTAGTGCTCCCGATCGTCGCGTGTAACGTCTTCTTCGTACATCATGATTGATCTTCCAAACGACCTATTCTAAATTATGGCACGTGTTAGATTAAATAGGGGGGAAACTATCACACAAATTTGTAAAATGCTTGAAGGCAAAAAACTGCTGACATTGAGGATCACTTTGAAGCTCTAGGCTACTTCACGCATAATGGGCAAAAACCTCATGTCCGATTGAATCAAGAATTGTGTAATCATCCCAAGTATATATTGAAGAAGTCCACTTCATCGTGGACTCATGGACATCTTTTCGTAAATCATTGAGAAAACTGTACCGAAGGTGTTTATGCTCACCATCATTTCTCACCACATATTTGAAATAATCTTACTGATTTACTGTTGTGAGCATCCTCGCAGGCTGCCAAATCACTTTGCATAACATTTCTGCCCGGGCTACGTGGCTGATCCAACCTCTACGTTTTTTCCTCGACCCGATGAAAAACCTTTAAAAACCTTGCCATGGCAAATGCGTGGAGTTCAGTATGGCCCAGAAAGACAACCTGCGACGGGTTCTGTCGCAGATTTACCTTAAATTTTGAGCTCCTAGATTTTCAAACTTTTTGAAATACTCGTGGCATAAGGCAGGTTGCACTAATGATCATTAAGGTGTATTTTTCACTTCTGGTGAATATTTGTTTGATCCTGTTATTAGGTTG
Source organism: Heligmosomoides polygyrus polygyrus (assembly GCA_947396885.1). Taxonomy (NCBI): domain Eukaryota; kingdom Metazoa; phylum Nematoda; class Chromadorea; order Rhabditida; family Heligmosomidae; genus Heligmosomoides; species Heligmosomoides polygyrus. The sequence continues at coordinate 35,822,765 of OX377204.1, read as the reverse complement.
TACGGAAAGTTCTCAGCGTTTTGAGTGCTTCACTTTGAACTACATACCATAACATTCTCAAATCTTATCGGATTTACACGTAATAAACACCTTCAAATCAGAACACTTTTGCCAATGAGCCACCTGTCGGTTTATTCCATCAGCAAAAAAAATAGGTGGTCGAGATTCGACAAAATTCACGAAAGCTGTTTTGGTTTGGTCCTGATTGGTGAAGGTTTTCCCAGCAAGAAAGTTCTGAAAGTGTTTGGAAAGGTGGTAGTCGGTTGGTGAGAGGTCTGAAGAATATGGCGGTGAGGCAGAACGTTACCTCTTAATCCGTTCAATTTTCGAATAGTGATTTGTGAAACCGAAACATTTGGGCGCGCGTTATCGAGCAACAGAGTCGGGCCTCTTCTGTTGACTAATGTTGGCTGAAGCTAACGCAATCTTCGGTGCATTTTGTCGATTTCCTTACAGTAGTACTCTGATGTGATCGTTTGGGCTGGTGCCAAAAAGTTGTGATGTATCACAGCAGCCGCCGACCACCACACAGTGATCACTACCTTTTTTGGTGAAGGTTCGCCTTTGGAAAGTGACAAGGGGCCTCGTCGGGGTCCAACCACTGTGCGGAACGTTATCATACAGAATCCACTTTTCTTCACAATTGATGATTCGATACGAAAGCGTCTCAGTTTTGTTGCGTGAAACTAGAGAAGAACAAATTTCGAAACGTGACAATTTTTGCCGCTCACTCAACTCGTGGGGCACCCGCTTTTCGAGCTTTTTCATCTTCCCAAGGCGTTTCAATGCATCCGCAACAGTAGTTTTACTGACGTCGAGCTCTCTCGCGATCCCGCGAGCTGTTTGTGATGGTTCGTCGTCCAGGATTGCTCTACTTCGACTGCTACGGGGGTCATCTTCGAGGCTGAAATCTCCGTTCCGAAATTTACTGAACCGCTGGTGCACCGTGCTTTCTCCAACACTACTAGGACCCACACGTGCTTGATTTGTCGAGCTGTCTCGGCTGCGGATTGTCCCAATTTGAAATTGAAATAAAATATCGTTCGGTAATGCTCCTTGGACATACTTCAATGAGCCGTTCAAGATCAGGAAAAATAAATGACAGATAAAGCGAAAAATTCTGGACAGAAAGTAGCATCAGTGCGCAGTGCAAGTTGAATTTTTACTTAATAATAGGCGAATGAAAAATAGTAACACAAAACGATGAGAACTTTCCGGAAAATGTAACACAACTCACTGCTTTGTTTCTGGTTGTAGAGAGGCTGCATGTATAAGATATGTAGTGCGTAAGCAACATGTCTGCTTCACACATTTTTTTTATTTTGTTCCATGAATGGTTGTTAGAAACACTTCCAGTTGTTCAATATAAGATTGGGCTCTATTTGTGCAAAATAGTAAATAAAAATGTCACCATAGCAGTTTTTTGCCTTGACGCATTTTTACAAACATGTATTCCTATTTAATCAAACACATGTCATAATTTGGAATAAATGGTCATTTCGAAGTTAGGTCTTGATGTGCGAAAAACCGGCAACCATGGGGACCGAACCGAGGACGTTACACGTAGCGAGCTGGAGCACTACCCTTGCACCACGCCGCAACTGGTCAACTTGAAGCTCCATAGGAGGTCGAAACCCTTCCCTAGTTAGCGGAGGGCAGACAACCATGGTGGTTAAAATTCTAGGCAAGAAAGTTTACGTATATATCATAGCCATAAGGTCTTGCGTTTGTATGAGCACTTTAAAGCGAGCCTTCGAAAGGGAGGTGATTGAGCTGCCATTCTCCATATGTACCCGTCAAAGGCAACTCGTCATCCACTTTCCTATACACTAAGTTTACCTCTTCATCTAAGCGTTTTCAGAGCAGATCACCATTTCCATCGTTTTTTTAGCATTGACACTTCTTATAAGCAGGCGTCGCTTCAAAGTTCGTTTGCAGAATCGTTAATTCATTTAGATTCCATCGGGGCATTTTTGGTTATTTGTTGGATGTTGACTAGCTTATGAAAAGAGCGTGAAAATTTTACCGCGTTCTTGACGCAAGGATTCTTAGTTCCTGTTTCTGCCTATTCCTGTACCCTCAACTTTAGAATCCCTTTAAGAAAATACTGTTGAATGGCAATTTGTCCGTGAAATACTGAGGCGCAGAGCTCGATTTGGCAATGTTTTCGGGGCCGTCGTGATTCGTCTGCAGTTGTATCGAAAAACGCTCTATCATTTTGGTCGTTGTAGGTGAGCTGGGATGTAAAACGAGAAAGTTTAAGAAAGCATGAAATATTATTCAGTGCTCACTTCTATGAAAACTTGTTGTGTGTGTGTTGGATTTGTGAAACTACTTTCGACCAAGGTGTGGAAAGTACAACGAGCATTCGTAGAACTGAAGACAATGCCGCAACAGTTCTTAGAAAAAAAAACGAGATGAAATAATAGCTGGCAGAAATAATTTAGGGCCAACTCGTGGTAGCGCATTCGGGGGGGGGGGGGGGGCTGCTACGTGCACCCGATAGCAGGTCCTTAATTCGGATTTCTCATGCAGCAAAGCAAGCCTTCTACCTTCCGGGGTTGGCTATCTGGTGTCAGACTTGTCTCTGAAGAGTGAAACACACACTGAAGCGTGCGTCGGCAGGCCACCGGAATTCATTGCATAGGTGAAATACGCGTTGCATCCACGACATCCCACAGGAGTAGAATCCATTGCGCATTCTAGAAAACGTTAATTAATGCTGTATCCTTTCTCCTATTATTTTAGGCGCAATTTCAAATCAGTGTTTTTGACAGGTTCTTAGTGGTTTATTCGCATTTGAGTAATGAGAGTGTTCTGGCAGATGCATTCGTTCGCTCTCGTTGCCTTCGATTGTTTGAGTTAGTTTTCAAGTTATCTTTATAAGACAGATCTTCAGTTGGTGGAGTGCAGAGGTTTCTCGAACTTGGTGGATAATTGTGCCTTCACTGCCGAAAAACGTGTTGATAATAAACTAGTGCTTCTAAATAGGAACTTAAATTTGCGAAGCTTCTATGCGGTTGACACTAGCTGATTAGATTTTGATAGCTTCAATAAAAGGCTAGAATGACTTCATCTGTTCTCCGATTCAAAGTCACCAATCTACCTGCCAAGCAGACCCACCTCGGGTCACGATCTGTTCATTAGTCTTGATTTGGAATTCATCGCAAACAGTAGACGGACAGCATCGGCGTTGCAACGAAATTTTCACTGACAATCAGTCTCCATGAAAATGATAATCTATCGCCAGGTGCTCTGTGGTATAGTGTTTAGAAGAGTTTTTTGTGAACGTGTGCAATTCACGAATTGAACTCACTTTTGCATTGGTAATATTACACTAGGTGATAAAAAGGTAGCTTGGCATAAAACGATATTTTACAGATGAGGCTCAAATAAAAGTCGTGACCTCATAGAATTATTTCTCTCTAGTACAGGGTGCACCAAAATAATGGACAAGATTTTTTGTCATAATTATAAAACAACCAACAATTCGAAAAAAACGACGACTAATTTACAACAACACAAACATTGAGGTACACCATCTTGAAGTGGTTTCGAAGTGGCCTCGGAGCGGATGCAAAGGGCAAAACGTTTCGCGAAGTTTGGGAGCGGTGGACCGCAGATCGTGGCTGGGAGCAGATTCTGTTCACAGATGGGAAGCTGTTCACAGTGGAGCAGGCGCACAATCGCCAAAATGATAAGATCTGGTCTAGAGAGGCTCCAAGCAGCTCTGCTATCGTCGAACACCGCCAGAACCGACAATCGGCCATGGTTTGGGGCGGAATCGTCCCTCTGGCAGGGCCCCTCTGGTTTTCGTGGATAAAGGATAAAGGTAAAGGACGGCGTTACTCATTCCCTTCTGGGATGCGCCAGCGCACTCTACTTCTACGGGATGTCGTGGAAGCGACATGAATGCGTATTTGGCCATACAATGACTTGCGGTGGCCAGCCGATGGACAAGTCAGCGCTTTATCTTTCCCAGACAAGTCTGGTACCAATTCACCGACCCCTGAGGGATGGAAGGCTTGGTTGGCCTGGGCGTGAAATCCGAACCAGGAACCTAGTATCGGGTGCACGCGACAGTCGCACCTCCTCCGACTGCGCTACACGCGCCCGTTCCTGGATAAAGGAGTAAAAATCGAAAAAGTTGTGCACCAGCGAAACATTCTCGAGTCCGTAGTTCCTCCTTGGATCCAGTAGCACTTCGGTGATGCCCATTGGACGTTCCAACAGGACTCTGCACCCGAACATACGAAGAGTACGCAGGCGTGGTGCAAGGCCAATCTCCCCGATTCCATCACGCCTTCGGAATGGCCGCCGTATTCTCCTGATTTGAATTCAATGGACTATAGTGTGTGGTCATTTTCTAGACTAGGATCGGCGTCAAGCGCCACCGCAGTCTCCAGTCCCTGAAGGAATCATAACGCCAAGAGTGGGAACGATTGTTTCCTGATGACCTGCGGCCCATCGCCCCCAAACCTCGCGAAGCGTTTGGCCGTGTGCATCTACTCCAAGGGGGACCACTACGAAACCACTTGAACATGATCTAGCTTGATGTTTGTATAAGGTTGTTCCATAAGTCTTCGCCGTTTTTTCAACGATTCACTGCAGATTTCGCCGGCGGTATTTTGCATAGCGCTGCATAGCTTTCGAAAGAGAATGATCTGCTCTATCAGAACATGTATTGCATTTCTTTTTCATCATGGATTTTGTCAATTTTTAGGTCGTTGAAGTGAAAAGTGAAAAAGTGAAAAAGTAGCCATTTGCGCACTTGTTCTCTCCGCTTAGTTTTGTATTTTTTGCGCAGTTTTTTTTATAGCGTTTGGAACACAATGTTCTGTGCTACAAGAATATGTGTTAGTGCTGTTTGCTCATTTGTCCTTTATTGATTTTTAGGTCATCAAATTGGGACGTCCGAAGGAGGATGGTTGTTTTTGCCGACAGCTCCTGCTCTTGGGTTGGTGTTATATGTCATTCGAAAGAGAATGCCTTGCTCTATAAGAATATGTGTTGCGTTTATTAATTTCTACTGAATGTCAACAAAATGCCAAAAAGAGAAAAATCGTCTCCACCAACAACTCCTTCTCCTTCTTCAGTTGTTGATATTCGACAGAAATCAGCGTGAGCGAATAAACGCGACACAATTTCTTGCTGAGTAGGACATCCTCTTCCAAACGACACATAATCCCAAGCAAAAAACTCCAACCACAGAACAGGAGTTTTGGTAAAAATTCGGACGGAAAAGTCGGAATTCCCAATTTGATGGTCTAAAAATCAATAAAGGGCAAGTGAGAAAATAGGACCAACACATATTCTTGTAGCACAGAACATTGTCTTCCAAATGCTATAAAAACTGCGCAAAAAAATACAAACTTAAGCGGAGAGAACAAGTGCGCAAATGGCTACTTTTTCACTTTTTCACTCTTCACTTCAACGACCTAAAAATTGACAAAATGCATAATGAAAAAAGAAATGCAATACATGCTCTGATAGAGCAAATCATTCTCTTTCGAAAGCTATGCAGAGCTATGCAAGAGACAGCCGGCGAAATCTGCAGTGAATCGTTGAAAAAAACGGCGGGGACTTACGGGACAACCTATTAGGTTGGAAAAAAAGTCTTTTCATTTTTTCAAAGATTTATTACTTCACAACTACAAAGTCAAATCAATTGAGATAAACTCTATTTTGTTCCACTACACTTCTCCAAAGACTGGGTAATTTTCCAATTCCTCTCGCTTAAAAGACTGCAGTTCTGGAGTCGAACCATTGATGAATCCAATTTTTGAGGTCTTCATCCGTTCCAAAATATTTCTCTCCAATTTCTTGCTTGAGAGCACGGAAGAGATGGTAGTCGGTAGGGGTGAGATCAGGGCTATACGGTAGATGTAGCATCACCTCCCAGCCCAGCTCCTTTACTGTTTCTCTTGTGAGTCTTGCAACATGTGGTTTTGCATCGTCATGCAGGATCATCACCTTCGACTTCTCCGGCCTGTTTTCATGGAGAGTTACGACGACTTTGTGGAGTTGGCCGCAGTATGTGACAGCATGAAGTGTCTCTCCACTTCTGAGAGTTTCCCAGTAAATCACTCCTCTGATGTCCCACCAAACACTCAAGAGAATCTTCCTTTCGTGAACATTGGACTTGAGATCAGACTTAGGGCTCTCTCCCTTTTGTACCCATTGCCTTCGGAAGTTGACATACAGAACCCAGGACTCTTCGCCTGTCACAATCCGCGGAAGAAACGATTTTCTTCCTTATCTGGACAGAAGAGAAGCAGCGATGGAGAGCCGTCGACCTTTCTGAGTGTCTGACAGGGCATGTGGAATCCAAGCTCCAAATTTCCATGAAAGCCAAGATTCTTCAGATGGATTCCTACTATCCTATGAGACACTTCGAGCTTCTCTGCCAGCTGACGTGTCGTCTGCCAACTATCGGTACGAAGAAGATGGTGTAGTTCACTGTCGTCCAATCCAGTTGGCCTTCCTGACCATGCTTTGCCCTCAGTGAATAATCTCCCTTTAAAGACTTTCCGAACCACTCATAACAGGCGCGATGAGTAGTAGATCCCAAGCCATATATATCGTTAATTTGGTCGGCTGCCTGACGTGCTATAGATTCTTTAATGAATTCATGAAGAATGCCGTGCTGAAAATGGCCATGAGGTAGATCTGGCATTGAGTCCGGGAGATTGGATGGATAACGAATTACAAGAACAGTCTTAACCTGTGTCCGCGTGCGAACGGTAGACAAGTGTGATAGGATTACGAAATCAGCTATCAACATTGGCTAGTGCGTTTACAAGGGGAAGGGTAAAAAAAAAATTCGAAGTGTGAAGAGACTTTTTTTCCAACCTAATAATATTATTGTATAGTTGTTGCGTTGGTTGCTTTATAATTATGACAAAAAACCTTGTCCACCTTACTTTGGTGCATCCTGTATTACAAGTTTATGTTGTGGCATTGTAAATTTCTCCGAATGTTTCAGAAGCTAGAGAAGGGAAATCGTCGAAACGTGAGCCGTGATAACGTATAACGTGGATGGCATAAAACTGTACAGCACGCAATAATTGTGGGTGTGTTGGTCAACAGGGATTTGAGGAAATTCTGAGTCGTTGCTAATCCGTGAGAAGGTTGGAATTTCTCCACATTATTGCTCAATTTCCGGAGTCGTTTTCACAACGCTTGAACGACTGATATGATTTCTTCGGACATGTCGACCGACATTTTGTAGATTGCAGCTCTTAACCTTCTTTAAGTGGCATCCTAGTGTTTGTAGCTGAAGATTTCATCAGACTTCAGCACACGGTGACAGAAGATGCCAGCTCAACGACTTTCAACGTGAAAAGTCCTTAGAAGTTCTTTTTTAGGATTGTCGTTTGGAACCCTATTACGTTGTTTAGGCACGTGGAGTGTGATGAGGCGGAAAAAAGGCTATGGCTAACCTGGGTGCATTCTCCTGAGTGGATTTCTCCAAGCTATGGTCTAGTTCTTGCCCAGGCTTTTTGAAGAGGTTGCAGGCTACTTTGTAATTTGAGACCTGTTCAAATGTCCTACGCAAAACGAGTTCGATTTCCATGCGTTTCATATCCATTTCTCATCGATTGCAATCAAGAAAAGGCATATTTTTGTTGCGCAAAACGAACGTGGAACATACATGTGCCTCATGTCTCTCCGTTTATCAGTCAAATCGTGGGAGATCCATTTGTAATCCACAATGAATAAGTGTGGGAACACCACCACAGCTTCGGAGGGGAGATTTTCCGCGTCACAGCTACAGCGGTCAACTTGGGTCGTCCCGTTGTCTCTCCTGCCATCCTCATCCTCCCTTATCAACTCAGAGCCACGCTGTTCTGCAGGACACTAATCCTTAAAATGAATCAAATTGTCTGCCCTAAAGGTAGGTCGACATTTTGAGCAATCAGATCTTCCAAATCTGTGCTGGAAGTATTCGATTCGATTTTATTCCAGGGATTTAGCATTCCTATTTTCCCCCGTCGTGAACTCATTTTTGTCTATCTCTGAGAACTGCATCAAGGAATATGGTAATAGCATACGTCTTATATCGATATTCAACCACCAGAAAACTCTTGTCCTTCCTTGGAACATGTATATAGTTGAAGAAAAAAACCTCATGGGGGCTGTTGAATGAGGATTCACAAAATTCGCTCTCGCTAACGAACCAGTCTAACAATAGCGATTTCTCTATGCACACTTATATTGGCGCCAATTCTGTAAACATTTCTAGGTGATTGAAACTATGACTGACGCTATGAGGTAAATTCGCATTTAGCACAACTACATATGTGCTAAGTGGTGTTATGATTGTAGATGAATACATTTGCAGTTCACGTGCAGAAGTGGATGACTTTGATAGTCCTCGAAAGTTTGTTTGGAGGTCTCCACCTAAAAAATCTCACCGCAAAACTATACCATTTCAGTTGAAATTCAAGGTTGTCCAAACCAGACTCAACGTTGTTCAATACAAATTCAACGACTTCCGAATCAAACTACACATCTCCTTTGCAAGTTGTACGTTTCAATGTTTACTTCTTTTCAAAAAATTTCTGCTTACAACAAAAAGGCTATGCAACGAAAAATTAGAAATAACTAGCAAGTTAAGCAGTACTCCAGTAGTAATGCGATACAAATACAAAATAAGCAAATTGAACGATAAAATTACAAGTGATACAACAATACGATAAACAATACAGAACACAAATAACAACACAGCAATAACTATTCAAAATAGCAGAATGAGCAAGTGAAAGTAAGTCCTTTTTAGGCCTTCAGGCGTTTTGAAGTGTTCTCTATGACACCAGCAGTCTGATCAGCTTCGTGTGTGATCCTTCCGTCGACGAACACCAACTTAACCAAGATCTCCTTCTGACTCCGAGACACTCGACTGTATCGGCCGCATTGCTGGCTTTGTTGAACTTGATCATTGCTCATATTGCCTGCAGACATGACAAATCGCCCAAGAAAAAGTGGAGAGGTCCGTTTATATAATACGGGAGAAGATTCCAAAAGGACGTTGAAATTGGTTTGAAAAACGTTGAATTTGTTTTGAAGAACGTTGAATTTGGTTTGGACAACGTTGAATTTGTAAATTGTACATTAGAGGAAACCTCAACGACGAAGAGAAGTAAAAGAATAACCTCGGTGAAAACAAAGCTTGAGAAATTTGTTTGCACCAACTGTCTGCTGATACAGTGGCGTCCTTAAAAGTATGTAGTCACTCTTAAAGCCACGTACATGTTACGTGCGGCCGAATACGCCAGTGGTGTAAGGCGTAGCATCGCTGCCCGGGAAACAGAAGGTGCGGGTTCGAGTCCCGCCTGACACAAGAGTTTTGATCGCAAAAAAAAACATCCAGTAACAGCATATAGGCTATCTTCCTGCTGCTCCATGCTTAGGCAAGTGTGTTGAAGTCGTTAAGAACTTCTGTAGTGCTTCTTTGCCACGAGGTGGTTAGGTAGAACTTTCATTGGCCTGACTTTGAAAACTTCAGTTGAGAGCGGCTATTCCATACCACACCGAAAGACGAGCTGTGTACCGAAATTTTACACGCCGCGGAAACATGGTTCCTTTATGTCTCTCTTTCATCTCTGACGCCGCGTTCACCGCTGCATCTCGAATGTGTATTCTCCGTGCAGGATGTTGTTCTGGTCAACATACCGAATGAGAACACTAGAAAACAGCTGCCTTCACTATAAAATCGGAGAATCCGCACAAACCGGAGTGATTTCTCTGATCTTGTACTAGCAGATATATAGAAGCAACAGGGAGACTTCTATATATCCGAATAAAGAACATCTAGCTGGCAAAAGTAACATATCTACTCCGATTTTGGCGTACGAGACAGAGACTTCCTCTAGGAAAGCGCTCGAGGCGCCCTGGATTTCTCCCAACACGCCTCGAGCGCCTTCCTAGAGGAAGACTCTGGAATCCAATGACGAACCACCGTAATGAATGTTTATCCGTAACCAGTAATCTCTTTCCCTCAACACGCACTGGAAGCTCTGAGCATGACTAGCAGCAAAATGCTGCCCTCAATGTTATCGGTGTATAGCGACGAGGGAGGACTCGAGTGCGCTAGCACGGGTGAGGTTCTTGGTCGGGAAGGTAGAAAATATGGAAGCTCGAACCGTTATAGTATTAGGCCTCTGAAGACGACGAGACGGTCCAAACATCAAGCCAATAAAAGTTCCACCTAACAAACTCGTGAACGGAAGTATTATACAAGTTCTTAACAGCAATACCCCGAGGTTTCAAGATGAGAGAACATGGAGTCTATTCTTCAAGCCTCTCATAGTTTAGGTGATGACCTTTGCACGAAGCTCCGTCCACCTAGACTGATCTTGTTGTAACGCGAATGTGCTCCAGAAAGGTTTCGTCCTATTCATTCAGTGAACTTCAGTATTACTGAATTGGTATCATTCCTAACGGCAAACCTTGCGGACGACCTTGCGGAGATATCCTAGTCGGAGAGAGGCACCGCTAAAAAAAGCGAGACAAATGTGAACAAAGGTGGCCTCCTCCGGCAAGGAAATTGATAAGAAAACCCTTTCATAGACCTGTATTCCCCATGTAAATTATTAGGTTGTCGGAATATAAATGTCGCTTTTGCCCAAAAAGAAATTTCACTACAAGAAAAGAAAAAGAGGCCACAACTTAATTCAAGAGGTAATCTCCGTTATTATAAACGACATATCACCAACGTCCTCGCAAAGAATGGATGTATTTCTTGAAGAACTCCGGCGGATCCGAAGAAGTTGGACACCCAAATTTTGGCTTCGTCACGGTTCTTGAATTTTTTCTCCGCCAAGGCGTGGTGCATCGACCGGAAAAGATGGTAGTCTGATGTTGCGAGGCCTAGGCTATTAGGCGGGTGAGGCAGAGGTTCCTAGCCCAACTCTTCAATTTTTTTGCAGCGTGATATTTGCGGCGTGCGGTCTAGCGTTGTCATGGAAGAATTTCACAGTTCCTGAGTTCACTCCTTGTTGACGCAGTGCTTGGTCCATGCGTCTCAGTCGTTCTTTGTGAAGGTCTGCCGTAACTGTTTGGCCTGCATTCAGCATCTCAAAATGCACCAGACCTCTACTGCTCCGCCAAGCACAGAGCATGACTTTTTCCATGAATGTCAGGGTTCTTCGTTGCCTTCGGAGCCTTACCGGCGCATTGCCGCTTTGGTGTTGGATTGTCGCAGTTCTCATCCGACGTCACGATCGCTGTTCTTGATACTGCGGATGAGAATTCCAGGCGACTCGTGCTGCCTTGTTTGTGTCGCTGAATAGATGTGGCGCCCATTTTCCACACCGATTCGACTTTCCGACTGCACGAAACGATCGGCAATGGTAGAATGGTGACTATCAAACTTCCGTGCGAGCTCACGTGCAGTTCGTGCTGGATCCAACTCGACAGTTTCCTTTAATTCCGGCCATCCACAACTTCAGGACGCCGTTGATGTTCTTCGTCTTCAAGGCTCTTATCACCGTCTCGGAAACGTTGAAACCATCTCTGGCACTGACGTAATGACAGAACTTTAGCAAGTACTTCAGACAAGATGCGATGGGATTCTGTCCCAGTTCTTCCTTGCTTGAAGTCGTACAACAAGCATACCCGTATTGCGTACAATTTTCAATCATCTAAGTGAATCTATAAAAATTCTCTAAAGGGGTAATTGGAACGAACCTTTGGCGAAACATGCCTTCGGAAACGCTTGTTAAGCACGTAAAGTTTCATGATCCAAGAGATAACAATAGCAGAGAAATGACAAATCGAAAGCAGGCTCCATTTATAATCCGACAATCTAATAGTTTGCTTTTAGTTTGGTCGCTGTTGTCAACGTCAAAGTGGAGTGCCTTCCCACTAGGATAGATCCAACGTTGCTTCAATCCTTACTAACCAACATGGAAAAATCGCACATTAGCCACAAGCAGGCGTCCTTTCAGTCTTGTTCTTATTCGTTAAAAGCACCTGTTCATGTGCATAAATAAAAAATCAAAAGTGACCAGCACATTGCATTGGTCGAGAGTCCATGAGAGAGCAACTACATGACACTGCGCTCCGAAGCCGAGTATTTCTGTATGGATGTAGACTGACCTAGTTCTTCCTATATGTTGACAGCAAAGGTCTTCCTTCTGCGCCTTCTGCGCCATACGTCCTTCTGGACTTGATTCTGGAAATGATCAGGGCCGTTAGAAGAACGCTGTTAAATTTCCTAGAGCATTGTAGCAGTCCGATTCTCAACATACCTGTAAAAGAATAAAGACTGGGCGCATACTAGCTGTATTCTGTTTCCTTGATCTATATCTCTTTTACTGCAAATGACACTACGTATGCCTAAGAGACGCGCGTGGATGAAGGCGCCGGCTGAGGCGTGTTCTCCGAGCTGAGATTCTTGGTTCGGTTCCGCCAACACCAAATACACCATCCAACGCTCCGACTTCGGCTGAAAACAGAAAGCACCGAGTTGTGCGACTTCAACGAGCCAAATACAATCAAGTCTGCTACGTTCTCGCTTCAAAATAAGCTGCGAGGCTTTATTGTAGATAGAAGTATGAATTTTTGTAAACAATCGGACAGCGACATCATTCTCAGGTTCTTATGTAGCCCACATACGTATTCAAAGAGCTTTAAGTATTCCATAAAAGTGGAATTCGAGGTGCATTCCTCGACGGGATTGGTTAACGTCATTATTCATCCTTTGCTCTTTCATTTTTGATTCATGATCCAACTATGCAGTTGCAGCTTCATTCGAAAGGACGCCAACTAATTAGTGATTATGTGCTCTTGAAATGTCACCTTTTTGGGAATTTCTCCTCTGCGGATGAAGGACTGCGTCTTCCCCAAAATACTGGATCCACCTGTAATTTATAATTTATGCGGTTTTTCTCGTTCCTTAAAGGGTTGAAGGAGTAATGCTCCTTTCAGAGGATGTTAATTGGGAAAAGCAGGTTCCTCCAACCCGAAAAAATGCACGTACGGTAGTGAGATTCAGCACAACTTATCAGGAAAGCGTACATAAAATAGATTACCAAGGAAAACTAACTGAATAATTCATCAATGTTTAAAAAGTTCATAGATTCATTAAGTTTCTATGAAAATTTTGGTTGTGGAGGGGCCATGAACCAGTGTGGCTTATTTTTCAAAAGAAAGAATTTGAAGCGCGCTGAGAGTCTGCAGCTGAAAAATCTCTTAAAATCAACGATTTACACAAATCAAAAGTATTCAGCTTTATTAAGGCCTGTTAAGCAATTTACTGAAAAAAAACATGATTTGCGGTTAAAAGCAGGAATTGCCATTTTCCATTCTTGACAACATTTCTTTAATCAAAGTTAGTTATCTCATGAAAATTATATATTGGCTTCAACTAGATGTTGAGCGACCGTTTTATACATATAAAAACAACACTTTTTCCTTACTAGCTTGAAATTCCGCCAAGAAATTTGGGGAATAAAGCAGTCCTTGAGTAGCACTTTCTCTGCACATCAGAAACTTCCCGCGATGATCAGTGCGGCTAGCCATGAACAAAGACCATGAAAACGTCGAGCTGCTTACGCCATGCTTCCCAGAGATTAATTTCTGCGCTTTTCAGATCTACAACAAAGTTCGCTTCTACGTAAGCGCATGGTTCAAGGTGGATTGCTGCGTGTAGGCTCACTGACAAGCCAGCTTATCAGGTATTTTTACAATATTAAAAATTCTCAGGTGGACAACGATTGTACACATATTTTGAAAAAGTGACGATGATTCCATTGCTTGTTATGCGATGTGCTTCATCCCTCTCATACATCTACCTTTTACACTACGGCTTGATATGTGCTTCTGTTTCAATGAGGTCGGCGAATGAGCCATTCGGTATAAAGGACCATACACAAAAATCAAAGCATATTGAACAAGCTTGAGGAGATCCACAGAAAGGCCAAATCTTGCGACCTCTTTGTTAATTTCGACATATACTATAGCTTATTTGCTCATTCCGTATACCTTCAAAGTCTTTCTGCAGCTGATATTAACTACCAATCATTTGCTGAGCATTACATTGAGTTCAGTCCTAATACTCTTCTTTACTAGTCAAAATTTTGGGTTGGCTATCTATGTACACCTTTGAAGTGCCTCCTGCAAAACCTGTTACCCATTAGACATGGGATCCGAATCGCGCTTTTGCGGCCTGATTTATCCGGTTTCGTATTATCCGAAATCCGAATCTTCCGAAAATGTCGTTATCTGAATCATCCGAAGATCCGTTGTTTTGAAAAATGCAATGATTCGGATGAAATCGGATAAAGCTCAACTCGCAATATAGCGAAACCGAGCGAATACTAACTTCTGGTTGAAATCCAAACTATCGCAAGTTAACCATTGCAGTTTGTTCGCGCATATATTACCAAGTCTTCGTATTGAGTTCTTCTGTGCGGTGCACAGATTGAAAGTTAGAGTACTCGATCCGTGTGCTTGTTCATCGAAGGTTAAGATTTACGAGTTACGGCCAAAAATGTCTATGTAGTTACACACACCTCTGTTGGATTGTCGGACGTTTTCGGAGTATGCTTCATAATTGTTTCGCGTGGGTTGCTTCCAGATTCCGCCTGGTCTTTCGCAAAACTATTTTTGGAATTGTATAGTAATTCCTCCAAGGACATAGCGGCAGCAGATGAACAATCCACCTACCTCAAAATTTGTCCAGCGCGATCATAGCGCGACTTATACATCGTGCCAGTTCGACAAAAGATTTCTAATTACGTGGACTCCCACATGTGTAGCGGTATTACGAAATGACACCTCCTCCCAGCCCTATAGTCACTTAATGCTGTTTGAGGTTTTGTTGCATCTTCATGTTTAGCCATTTCCTATTAATCCTAGCTTTGACGAATTTATTAGTTTTGTTGGCGATTATTTCTTGAAGACTTTAATAACTGTTGTGCTCCTCTGATTCAATCAATCCTGAACAAATTGTTTGTCCGAAAATCCAGCCAATCGAAAACTACCTTCATCTGAATCATCCGAAGATCCGGGGTTTGAAAGCCCATCTGAATCATCCGATTATCCGGAAAATCGACGTCGGATCCAATGTCTACTACCCACTGACTCACCTGTATCACCTACCGTCCCGACCATCCAGTTTCTCGAGCGGGCGCCATCAGCGTCTCCATTCGCCCCTGTCCCTGCGTGCCAGAGTGCTCCAATGGATACTCCTCGCTCGAGGGACTTGAAGAATCATCCGTATGTTTCTCAGGCACATGTGTCATATCGTTCCTTTATGGTATTCATGAAGAAGTCCGACCAAGGCGTACGGCGTCCCAGTGTTCCCCTGACATGCCGCGGAATCCAGTTGGTGACGGCTCTTGTTCTGGAGGTGTCCGCTTCAGTTTCGACCAAGTAGAATGCTTGTTTGCCCCAAGCTAGGGATGAGATTGTACGCGAACACTGAATGGTTACAGATAGGCTGAGGATTTCTCTTAATTCATGTAAATCTTTTCGTTTAAGTTGTTCTGATAGCGTCGTTTTCTCTTTAGCAGATAACTGCACGGCAGCAAAGAACCAGATACTGGACTAGATTGTTGCTAGAAGTTGCGTCAATACTTTGAGCAGAACACTCTGGTTATAATTGAAGGGAGTATAATTTGCCGCTCAGGCTGCTACACATCATTCAATCCTTCATTTTGGAACGTAAGGAAATGTTCATAAAAAATTTCATTCTCAACACTTCTTTCGAATTTTAATTCGAATGGAAGCCAACGGTAAGGTTGTTCCTTATCCAGTGAAGATGCTCCTAATCTTGGACGCTAGCGACGCCTGCGTAGCATGTACTGCTACATTCACTACGTCTACTGCTCTTACAACTGCGTAGACCCCTAATGATCTCTACACCCAGACACTTGGGAGCATGCGTTGTGAACGAAATACGGATTCCTTATTATAATGAAAAACATCACTTGTAGAAGCTATACATACTTCTGTATAGTACAGCGTCGCCTTCAGCTTCGATAGAGCTCAAATTTTACATCACAGCAGACTTCAGAGGGTTGCATCAATATCGACTCGCCGCGCATGCGGCAGTGCCTGTCGCTCGCACGACGAGGAATCGTTGTTCACACATACGGGCATTAGTACGTTGCTCGGTAAACCAGTCCACCGAAAAACGGTGACACTACCGAGAAATCAAGTGTAATAGATTCCACCGGCTGTTGGCAACAGCGTTGTTGAGTTGGACTTGAGTCGCGCCGTTGGATGACTTCTCTATTACCTTCTTCATGAATAATGAGGGGATATTTTTAGCAGTCTTTCACAGGAGACCCGTTCATTCTTTTAGTTCACCTAATCTTCCAGAACTGCAGGTGCAAGACAGTGATGGATTCTGGTGATGCAGATTGTGCACATGTAAATAAGGCGATCTTGAAAGAAGACGAACAAACTTCGAAGCAGTAGGCATGATAGTTGGCAAATGATGAAGACCAACGCGAACCATGTCTCCAATATTACTAACGCTTAGCGCTAACGCTAAGCGCTCGCTTCAGGGAACATCTTGCTGGTAAGGGAAAGCGTAGTTTGGTAACCCCACTCGGTAAACATCGAGTGGATGTCCATCACGGAGATGATTTTAATATTAAATGCACTGTGTTGCTTCGTGAACGTGAGATCGGTTCCTGAAAGGCTCTAGAGGCCTTCTGGATTCTCGAACGTAATCCAACAATGAATAACCGAAGTGAGTGCATTTCGATCACCAGTGAGTTTTTGCCGTTCATCTCGCTGTGCGAGCTCTGAGACCGTGCAATCTATACACTAAACATCAGTATGGATCCACAGTTGATAGGTCTCAGTTGCTCAATGGTGGTAGCGTTCGACTTCGTTCGGCTTGCTTCAGTTAGATTCCGCTTGAACTCGTAGGAAATATTGAAACTGACAGAGCTGGAGAAGGACGTTTTTGCCGTCCAACGTTTTTCTCGCGCAAATTAAGGAACAGATGTTTAGAAACGCACGGATTAGCACGGATTTGAAAGAAGACGAGATACGCCTGCAGATAGCTTGGCATGCAGAAAACGTACATTCTAGACTTTGAGAAGGATGTCCCGACGAAAAGGAACCCAACGGGTATAGGCACTACTGAAGCTTTAGTGAAAGTTTCATGGTTTGTATTTCGTAATCTTTGACCTGTTGCGTTGGAGCTCGTCTAGTCTTAGATGAACTGCAAGTACTATTCAAAATTGCCCAGAGATTATTTGCTATTCTATTTGAGAAGATCTCGTAGGCACAACTTTGTTTTTCAACAAGATAATCCATCCATGTATCACAGTCAACTACAGATTGGCTTAACAGATTGACGACGGGAGCGATTTCCACGAAGCGCGCCGCACAAATGTGACACGACACACTGTGACCCAAAGCTCGTCTAAGGATAAGATCGGAATGCTAAACATTATGTTTATGTTTGTCTTAACAGTACGGCCGGTTATCTTCTTCCATAATTCTATTTTTTTATTTTATTTTTTTATTTTATTATTTATGTTTTTATTCAATTTTTATTTTTAGAGAAAATAAAAAATAAAATTTGTCTTGAAGCACAGCAAACAAACATATAACGCATTAAAAGATCAGGTCGCGTCATGCACTCAACACACAACAACTTTATCGCAATTTTTAATTGATTGATAGTATGATTGCCTCTTACATTTACATTAACTTATTATCTTCTTTACACTGCTTCTTGTTGTATCGTTATCAGATGTCAAACTCCATGCGAACAGAAAGTCTACTATCAATCGAATCAAAATCGAAAGAGGGAATGGCGCAATTTCGTTTTTTGGTACTAAAAAGAATGGCCGCCTTCCTGCTCTTTAACACAAATTTTGGTCCATTATTTTATCTCAAAAAATAAATTTTTATGACAATTCGAACGATGTGTTTACCTACTGGGTAGCTGAACTATTTAACAAGTCGGTGGTATGACACGACTATCGATTACCAAGGAAACCGGCCGTAATCGTCCAAAGGACATCGGTGTCTTGTTCAGCATAGAGAGAAGCCTCTCTGGACAAACCTTGGATGGACCGGATATCAATCTTGTCATAATAATATACCGTCGCGCACCATTGAGCGACATCGTCCCACGAGAGAGAGTGGCACCATTAAGCGACATTGTCGTCAACGTGTTAAGAAGTAAATACTACTGGAGTCGATCTTCTGGAGTGGCCCAGTTGTTTTCCACTATTAACCCGACAGAGAACTTGTGGGACATTCCTCTTCTCAAGGCGTCCGAAATTGGAAGCGCTTACTCCTCGGCTTCCGTTCTGAAGAACACCAGACTTGATGCATCGGCTAGTGTAGAGCATACTGTTATTGATAATCTTATTATTACTTACTTACTTTGATACTTTGATGGTCCTTTTGTCGGTGAAGGTCTTCTCAGCGGGGACCACAACTCTTCCAGACCGCTAGATCTCTGGCTGCTTGCATCCAGTGAGGCAGACTCCGCTCTCTGAAAGATCTTGAGAATGAGTCTGCCCGTCGCGTTGGCGGTCTTCCCAGTGGTCTACTATGATCTCTTGGGAGCCACTCTGTGACACAGAGACTCCATCTATCGCCTTTCGTCGAAGCAGGTGTTCGGTCCAGCGATATTTGGACTTCTTCATGTACTGCAGCAGATCTGCTAATTGCAACTTCTCCCATAGCTCCGAGCTTCGTAGGCCTTCTTGCCATTGCTGACGAAGGCTTGTCCTCAGAAGACATCTCTCCAGTGCACGATGCGTAGTTTGCATTGCGCTGGCGATTGTCTTGTTGTCGGTCCAGGTTTCCGTCGCGTAACACATCGCAGGCAGTTCAGAGGCGTTCAATATCGAGGCCCTGAGGCCGGGATCATTGACCTGATTGGTGACTTCGCGAATCGAGCTGAAGGCTGCCCATGCTGCGCGTCTCCTGCGGGAGATTTCAGGAGCGAGGTCGTTATCCATGTTCAGCTCTCTTCCCAGATAGACGTAGGAGTCGACCTGTTGTAGAGCGACTCCATTTAACTTTGCGAGTCCCGTGTCACACCACTGGTTGACCATAAATTGTGTTTTGGACATATTCATGTCCAATCCAATCTTCATACCTGCCACATTGAGCTCGTTCAGCATTTCCTCGACTTCTGCCGTGCTGGTAGAGATGAGAACAATATCGTCGGCGAAGCGAAGGTTGCTGATCCGTTTACCGTCGACAAGGTAGCCTTTATCCTCCCATTTTAAGTCTTTCATGGCATCCTGGAGTGCCGCTGTGAACAGCTTGGGAGAAATCGTGTCTCCCTGCCGTACTCCTTTCCCGATAGGAATTTTAAGCTTTCGATCGAACAGCTGGATGGTAGTCGATGTGTTCGAGAAGCATTCGTCGAGAAGTCGGATGAAGGGCGGTGGTATACCAGCGTGCACAAGTGCGTTCAAAACGGCGTTGATTTCCACAGAGTCGAACGCTTTCCGGTAATCCACGAAGACAAGGAAAAGTGGGAGGTGGTATTCGCGGCTACTCTCGATGAGCTGTGAGACAGTCTGAATATGGTCCATGCAGGAGAAATCCTTGCGAAACCCTGCTTGCTCCACTGGCTGATATTCATCCAAGCAACGCTCCATGCGGTTAAGCAGTATCTTGGTGAAGATCTTGTACATAAACGAGAGATGACTGATGGGTCGATAGTTGTTGATATCCTCCTGCTGACCTTTTTGAAGATTAAAACTGTTTTCGGCTCCTTCCATGAGTCCGGAATCCTACCAAGTCGAAGGAGTGGTTGAAGTGCATGGCAAGAGCAGAGGGCACTGCCATCCGCACGAAGGAGATCAGCAGAAATGCCGTCCGGTCCGGGAGCAGTGCCCAGCTTCATCCTTTTGATGGCATGAGCAACTTCTGATTCCAGAATGGGAGGTACTTCCTTAGCTGGTGGCATCAAGCATTTCGGGACAGTGATGGAAGAACGGAACAGATCTGTGTAGAAATCTTGAACAATGGCCTCCATCGCTCTTCGAGACGTTTTCTTATCCACAAGGGCTGACATTAGTGCCTTCTGGTCGCAGAGATCTCGTTTGCAGCGCTTTATGCTTGAAGCTTTCCCAGCGGCTTCTAACAGCTTCAATCTTCTGTAGTCTTGTATGGACTCCTTCGACTCCTTCACTGCAATTCGACAGGCCTTCGAGATAGTGACTTTTTTCAGATGGGAAACATTAGGATCCAGTTTAACAGTTCTTCTTTGTTCCAAGAGTTTAATCGCATGTGCGGTTGAAGCAGACGGTGATGTGGCTCCGCAAGAGCTGTTAGCACATTTCAACAGTCCTTTGGAGAGAAGGTCGTAGTCTTCCGATGGGTCTTCAAGAAGATTCCAATCATACGACTTTATTGCATATTCCAACTCCTCAGACTTGAATGTGGAGATCCTCACCGGTGTAGGTTTATGAGTGTCACGCTTGAACATCCTCTTTTTGAGAGTCAGCTTCGCACGGACAAGACGGTGTCCGAGCCGGTGTCAAATGAAGGCAGCACGGAAACGTCGAACAGACTCCAGCGTCTGTTTGTAAGAACATGGTCGATCTCCGAACGTGTTTCTCCGTTTGGGCTTTCTCAGGTCCATGGTCGGTTTGAAGGCTTCTTAAACATAGAATTTTCATGGTAGAGACGGCACGCGGATAGGAACTCTATCAGGCGCTCTCCGTTTTCGTTCCTTGAGAAAGTTCCATGTGGTTCCTAGCCTCCATTCGTCGTGATCATTCGTACCGACGGCGTTAAAGTCACCAACGACAGCTTTGTAGTAGCTCTTCTCGTCGTTGACAGTTCTTTCGAACAGCTTGTAGAATTCCTCCTTTTCTTCATCTGAGGTTGCAGATGTTGGAGCATATCCATTTATGATGGAGATGGTTCCTTGATCTTTGGTTTCCAGACGAAGAACAGCATCTCGCGGACTGATGATCTTGTAAGAGTCTACTAGGTGGTGCACTGTCGAATTGACGAGAAACCCAACTCCGCCAATATTCTTTCTGTCCACCTTTGCTCCGATAACGAGAAGCTTGTTGTGGTCGGTCCTTCTTATGGTTTCCGTTCTGCCTTTTGTTTCCTGCAGGGCGATAACGTCGTATTTGATGTTGCGTCTTCTTTAAAGCAGTGTCCGAAGATCCTGCTCAGATGCGATCGAGCGACAGTTATAAGTGCAGACGAATAGGCAGTTTCCGTGTCGTGGTGGGAGGGAGTTTCCGGTAGTCCGATTCCAATGACGTCCTGATAGTTTAACTCCGAGATTAGATGGCCCCTCGCCGGAGGTTGATGCAACCGACGTCGTAGAAGTCCACCTCCGGCGCGCGGAGGACTGGGGCACGGGTTTAGTTGTTTGAGCCATAGCGGTGGTCTGGTTACTCACATGTTCCTGGCCAGCGATACAGGAGAGCCGCCCATACACGACAAAGCGTCGCGTACTGCGTGACCGTTTGTGCCGTTAGCCATCACAAAGTGATGTTCACCCCTTCACCGCGATGAGGTGGCACATGAAGGGGTATATCATTACTATGCCGAATAAAGTGTTCGATGTTGTTTACAGAAAAGACGATGTAACAAAGTACTTATCGTATCTTCTTTGTCACTATTTTTGAAATGAATGGTTCCTTTACGAACGGTACCCATTCTCTTGCACCGGTCTCCCTCTTCCATTTTTCCAACAAGGTCATCGCACCCTGCACTGATCAGGTATCTGGTTAGGATTCTTATGTAAGGGTTTTTGCTGATGAGGAACACAATAGTAAGGTCAATGAGCGATCTTGATGAACGATCTTGATGCGTCTGCCACGTCTGTATGTTTGAGTAGGCTATACATGCTTAACTGCCTTGCGCTGTGGTATATGATGGAGTCCAGCCCGTGCATGTCATCAATAGAAAAAATCAATGTCTGCTAAGTGGCACATAACGACGGTGAAGGTGGCACTCCGTCCGTACTGTCTGGTACATACGCGGCCAAATATTCACGTGTCTTGGTAAACCGTGAACACCTGCAAAACAGTTGCTGACAGCGAATCTGAGGCGCTTGGAGATACATATGTGCAATTAATAAACCAACGAGGAGTCTTTGAAAATGGCGACGCTTCATTAGCGTCCAAGATAGGCATCATTCGCCGTCCGTGTTCGAACTCCTTGCACCGATTTCGAGTGGAATAAGAGCAGCCATTTCTTCGCGCTAGCTTTTGCACAACCATTGCACGCAATTGTGGTGACGTTGGCGGTAGAAAATAGTGGTACATTTCAGTTTGACAGAAAATAGTTACTCAGAATGTTGTGAAATGTGCAGTTGCACTTTTAGATCATACTTTTTTGGTACGTGGGAGTGTAAGGCAGTACTTTTTCCTCGAACTCTGCCAACCAAAATTATTGCTTTCGCAGGAGAAGCCTACGCAAAACTGATCAATTCAGTTCATGTTGGAAATCTCAGATATCCTTACACCTTTTCCCTAGTTCCTACACCTAGGAGCAAATTGGCGATTTCTGGGCAGAAACGTTGTATGTTACAGCGCTAACATCGCCTCCGTCTCTCCCGGTGAGCCAAAATACTCAAGACGGAAGTCGATCACCTCCGCTATCACAGCCAAGCTTCCACTTCCGCGGAGGATAGCGATTCTTCGGCGACCGTCCAGTGCGTCATCTGACGACGTAGGTGCCAGATTTCCATACTCATTTTTCGTATGACCACTCTTCAACTCCTTGAGAGAGTGATGTTGCTTAACCGCAGCTGAGTTTTTATCTGTTAACAGATTTCCCACATAAGCTCCTAAAGAAACTCATGCCGGACCTTTAATATTGTTGATGTTCTGTAGTCAAATTTCCGAAGATTGGTATGTATCTCAAAATATATATTCTGCCTTTCTTTTGATGCCGAAGACATCTACTAAACCCAAAGCATCTCGGACGTACCTGCAGCTTTGCAATTACACATTTTCTTTTTTTATTACACAATTATCTTCGTGTGTTAGTGTAATCGCCTGCATCAGAAATACAATACAGTGCAACAAGCCTTTACCAATAAATGCTAGCAGCTGCGTATCACAGAAACCTACTAGCGAGAGTTAAGTGAATAAGAGCGTGCAACATCTGAACCTTGCTTCACTAGAAATATAGTTGTGTTCTCGAATTTTGTTCGAATATTCGAATGGTTTTAAAAGCTCTCAAAAAGCATTTTTTTAAATATGAAAAATATTTCTCAAAATATGTTTTTCAATTACTAGAAACTATTATTTTAAAAATATTTTCGAATATATTCGAAAACATTTTTTAAAATAATTTTTAATAATAGAAAGTAATAGTTTTTCTGACTATTCGAATTTGGGTACATTCTACATATTAACGCGATTTTTTGGATATTCGAATTCGATTAGAGCATCGGGTTCCAAAAAGGAAAAGAACAGGGTTGGTGCTTTGGTGGCAATGTCCGACAAACAGTTTACCCTAACGTAGCAGAAAATTTACATTTGCCTGCAAAGCTTTTCACAAAGTTTCAATGGAGCAATCTTTTCACTAAATCGCCCTATTGAACGCCTGAAAGGTGAAATATGCTAGGAGCCATCACACCAAATATCGTTCGGTATGGAGAAAGTGTATGAGAGAGCGCTCACCTTTGATTAGAATGCGAAATCTGCGCGTTTACATTCGAGCATCCACATTTTTGTCTTACCATAGAACCCTTGGAACCTATCAATGGAGTTGTTTGTTTCGTCGGAGAGCAAGGTAGCCGTGATGGAGATCTTCGGAAGATGCCGCCTGCTTCAACCTTTCATTCACATTACTTAAGAAACATGGAGGGCTCATAAGAAGGAGCTTAGAGTTCTGCGTTTCCCTGACGTAGTTGTTGAGTGTTGTTTATTCATTATTTTCGTTCGTTCTTGCGACGAATAAAACAGCATGGCTTGCTTTCTCTGTTTTAAGCTTTCTTTGCGCAGGACGTTCCAGCACCATCCGTGTCAGGGAGCCGCCCCGTTGCTGCTCCTTGCACCGCGTTTCAATGTTTCAGGGCTTTGCTATGCAAAGCATATTCTTGCTCTACAATCTGCACCATGGCCTATCCTCTCCTCCTCTTCGTATTGGTAGTCCTAGAAGTCACTCATGGGAAGATGGATCAGCGTGTGAACTTCTTGTTAGTAGACTCAGGTTTTCCCTTATGCGTCTGGACAATAGCCGAAAGGCTCGAGCCTTTGAGGTGCTTGATGGTGTAGATAGCAATGAAGAGCACGGAACGGATCGAAACCTTATGCAACTTAATAAGGAATAATTCTCCTCGTTTGAACGCAAACGTATAAAAGAGAAAACAGACATTTCCATAAACAATCACCCCATCCAAGTTGAAAAAGGCAGTCTTGAGAAGCACTTTGCTTAGGAGTGTGCACAGAAGGTAAAGGCATTGCCAATCGATTGGAGATCCGAGAGGTAGGTGCTCTTAATGATCAGGGTCTCCATAAGTGTTCACTGGATGCAAGGAAGAGCGGTTCGAAAAGGCTTACCCTGTCTTGAAAAACCGCTTTGTTATGCCCTTTGTCTCCCATGAAGTTAGAACCATTCCAGAAATGTCTGAGCAGCTGTAAAATCTGGTTGCTGAATTGATCTGCACCCAGAAAATAGAATAGAAAATAGAAAACTTATACCATGGAAATACAATAAAAATTATCCAAAAGGAATTAATCATAGCATGATAAGTTTCACTCCAAAATAATGTCTCTAGAGCATTTTACATTGCAAGCATGTGGTGTTTTTGGATGTGCTCGTGTAGAAATTGCGCCATACACTCATGAACTACGCTGCTTTGTTTGTATGATTGATTGCATAAGTGCTGCTGACATGAATGTTTGTTGGACCGTAATTTCCAATGGTCGATTCCCGCAGAGCCCTTGGCGAAGCTGCATTTCTAGTCCGAATCTTGCCCAGTTCTTGGTTGTAGTAGTAGTAAAAATAGTAAGAGACAGAAAAGTTTAAGTCACCTTTGATTTCGCTGATTTAGTGATACAGCAGCAATACATGAAATGTTTTACATATTATTAATAATAATAATTAATATTGGGCGCGTGTAGCGCAGTCGGAGGAGGCGCGACTGTCGCGTGCATCCGATACCAGGTTCCTGGTTCGGATTTCCCGCCCAGGCCAACCAAGCCTTCCATCCCTCCGGGGTCGGTGAATTGGTATCAGACTTGTCTGGGAAGGATAAAGCGCTGACTTGTTCATCGGCTGGCCACCGCAAGTCATTGTATGGCCAAATACAATTCATGTCGCCTCCACACATCCCGTAGAAGTAGGATGCGCTGGCGCATCCCAGAAGGGATTGAGTAACGCCGTCCTTTATCCTTATCCTTAATAATTAGTATTAATAATATTAATAATAACAATATGGAGAGGGCATATGCTTGATCCTCATTCTATAGTCTCTACACATTCAAGAAAGCACTGTCACCTAAAAACTGTGTGCTGACAGCCTCTTCAGCCACAATTTCTGTTGTTCTGTGAAATATCAGGCTAATACACAACATCTTTATTCTGCTTCCATGGGAGGGATTTCGACCTCCCATGGAACTTCAAGTGTAGACCAGAGTCATTTCAAAGAGATGGAATGCTGATTACGAATGTGGGTGTCAAAATTGCAAAATGCTGTGACCGAACAGTGACCTGTTGAAGTTGGTGGGCCGAACTGCAGGGCGGTGAGGAATTGAGGCTCCATAAGCCTGGTCCGTCAGCGGCAGTGATGGCGCAGGGGTAGCGAGTGCTACGGTCTGTGGGATTTGAGGTTATAGATTCGGTTCCCCTCGGAGGCGTTTTCTTTTCACACATCATGATTTATCTTCGAAACGTCCTTGATGAGACATAAATGAAGCACTTGATAGGAGGAATAGGAAAAGTTCCCAGTGAAAATTAATTTATTTACAGGTACCATTTTCATTTATGTAATGAACACGACATACATATGAGGAACATTGACGAGCTTTCAGCGAAGTTGTTTTTTAATGCTTAGGCTAAACGGCGTCCGATATCCTGTTGAAAAGTTACATAAAAAGCGACAACTGCTAGAGACTATGACACGTTTTGATTAAAGAGTGGGTAACAACCATCATACAGCTTTAAAATGTTTGCAGGCATAAAAACTGCTATGGTGACACTCTACTTACTTTTTTGCTCTAGTGGAGTTAAGATCTTATATGAACAAATGGAGGTGTTTTTAGCAACTTTAGCGTTCATGAACTGAAGCAAAAAATGGTGAAGGAAACATGTTGTTCATACACTGCACATCTACATGCTGCCTCCCCACAACCAGCAGCAAAACAGTCAATTGTAGGAAGATCAAGCAATATTCACCAGGAGTGACAAACACACCTGGGTGATCATCAATGTTACACGCCTTATACCATGAGTATTTTAAAAGTGTGGAAACCTAGAGGCACGAAACATACGGTGAATCTCGATGCCACCTTCACTAGCTTGTCCCTCTGGGTCATATTCAACTTCACGCTCATAATTCATGTCATAATTCAGAAAAAGGTCATTTCGAAGATGAGTCATGATGTGCAAGAAACGGCACCGCACCAGCGACCACGCACCTGAGAAGGAGAAGCACTACCCCTGCGCCATCGCCGCTGGCGGACCATGCTTGCGAAGCCCCCATCCCTCGCCGCTCTTTCGCACGGCCAGCCTGCAGTCCGGCCCACCCAACTTCGACAGCTCACAGCTCGCTCAGGAGTTTCGCTTTGCAATTTTGACACCCACATTCGTAGTCAGCATTCTGATCTCTTTCTAATGACCCTGGTCTCCACTTGAAGTTCCATAGGAGGACGAAACCCTCCCCTAGAGGGAAAACCGATATCACAGATGGACTTATAAAATCGATCGATATCGATTGTCGTTTTCCGATTGGGGGCACTGTCTTCGGAATCCGGCGCTTGCTGGACAGGTCTGGATATTCTCCCGTGTTTTGTGACCTATTTTACGCAATTTCATGCAACTGTTCTCTGCCAGTAATTTCCGACACAGCTCTTAGCGCGTTATTATATAGTATTCGACTGGAGAGATCTTTCAGATCGCCTTAAAGTATGATCATAAATCTTAAGGTAATCTGGACCAATTTTGCTTTCCACTCAAGCTATTTTGGACCCTATTTTCGCTGTAAACGTGTAAGCATAAGTCATGAGGGACAGCAGAAGGAAGGATAACGAGAAATTCTTGTTTGGGAGGTGCAAGCATTCCACTTTTATTACTGCGCCTGTGCAAAGCATCCGAGGAAGGGTAGGAATTCTCAGATGTGGAAAAAAACTTGGAAATGATGATTCGATCGGTTTTTCGAACGACACTCATACTACTTATCCCTCACCCTGCAGTTAGGAGTTTGAGACCACAAGGCATCAAACGTCTGCAGGATGCGTGTGAGGATCAACAGAGGTGCGCCTCGATCATGTGCCACGTCCGGTGTCTTCTGGTGCAAAACAATGCCTCATACAGTCGGTATGGTGATTTTCCTCTCGCTACTCGTCGTGCTCTTCCGCTCCTCTGCGGTCACTGAATGCTCTGCTTCTGGTTTTCGTTTCTACAACAACTACGGTTCCGCAAAGCTATATTACACGGTGAGCGACCCACACATTCTACTTCTATGGTTGTCGTGGATGCAATTTGAAGGCATATTTGGCCTAAACAATGACTTGCGCTGGCCAGCCAATGGTCAAGTCACTGTTTTGTCCCTCAAAATGAAATCTGGTACCAATTCAGCTACCCGAAGGGATGCAGGCCTTGCTTGGCCTGGGCTTTGGGGTGCACGCGACAACCAGCATCTCCTGCTGCGCTACCATGCACCGGTAAACATACAGTAACGTAAAACTGTAATATAGACACACCAGACGTTCAGCGGCTTAGCGGGTATATTCGATTCGAATATTCGAATCGTGTTTTTCGAATGTATTCGAATTCGAATATTCAGAATGACCATGGTTTTCGGATGTATTTGGATTCGAATATTCAGAAAGACCATGGTTTTCGAATATATTCGATTTCAAATGCCCAAAAAATTTGGTATTCGAAACCACTCGAATGTTCGAATAGGTCATTCGAGCACAACTGTTGGTGCTAGGCGGGCTCTAGAGTGCACTGCGCAATATTCGTATCTATGTCGGCGTAATCAGTCGAACAGGCGGAAGTATTTCCACTGAGACTCTACTTTTCTAAAGGGTCGAATCTTCAACAATAGTATAAAAGAATAAAAACAAAAATCTTCAATAATTCGAAGACTTTGGAAAATTTTGTGGCAAACCTCCGACCGCCTTAGCTGATGCGCTACACCAAGCGTACCTTTGAGGTGCGCCATGCACAATGAAAATGGAATCGTCGGAGTCGATGGGTGGAGTGTGCTTCCGTCTTTGCTTATTAGAAAGTCTGAAATACTCAAAAACTATTTCGACCACGCTTGGAAGCTTTTCTGTCTTTCATATAAAAAACCAGGCGGCCTACTTCTTTTCTAAACTGTGATGGCGTCGATTGCGCCGTGCACGATCCATATAGAATTGACGGATCAGTCGTGTGGACAAACCAGGTTCGCCGACTTAACCTGTGTTTCAGCCGGCGAAGAAATCAACCTCAGTGACAAGAAATTTGACTATGTGTTCGATAAGCTCCTGCTGTCTGACTGTGACTGGAAAGAAGTTCATCCCCTCCAAAAGGATGCATGGAAATAAGTTGCTATTGTTTTTGGATAAACCACAACGAAATTGCACTGTCCCGGTAACACTAACAACATTTGCTTAGATCTCAAGGGGTTGAAGGCATCTACTTTTTTCAGAAACCCTTGATTTGGGGGAGTTATGAGCATGAGACTGCTTGCGAAAGATTAATCCATAGCAATGCGATTTTCCTTACCGCGCGATACGAACGGTGTTGTATTCTAACAATAAGATGTGTGGTATTCGCCTAAGTGTAGGATGGTGCGGACTTGCGCCGCCTGGAATTGAAGACTTCATAAGTGGTCATCCTGCTTATAAACCCAGAGTGGGGGAGGGCTATCATGCACAGCATGCAGAGCTGGTCAGACGCAATGGAAAGCAACGTGAAAGGATGAAGACTTCATGGAAATCAATGGTATCAGATTTTAATGGCGATCACATGCAAAAGTGCGGTCCCCACTGCAGTTTCGCGTTCAGCTCAGACTTCAGCTGGCTAGAAAACGGATTGGTTTCACGTTTCTCGATTGATAGTCTGCTTGCGAAAAACCACGGAGGCCGGAGGAAGCAGGAGCGGGGCAGTTTACGTCCTCCGACGGAGGAGTGCAAGGGCGGCCATCGATCAGCGAACGTTCTAGAGATAACCAACGCGAAAAAGCTGTAAGCGAGTCCCCACTTTGCACTGTGAAAAATTTTATCGCCCAATCGCAATGCTCACGGGAACCTCGGTTGCAGCTCCGCTTTGTTCGCTTTACAACCACCGCGCCCTTTAGCTGCCTCGCAGTCGAAAAAACCGTTTTAAGCACTTTAGGCGCAGTTTTTCTTTGACTGTACTACTCGTAAAGATAGAAACGCTCTCAATTATAAGCGTTTGGCCTCTTCCTGCTTCTTGCAAATTGCCGAGCAGAATCTCGTCGCGGCTCCAGGTGAGGATGGTTTTCTGGACGAACGCGATCGCTAAGAGGAAGCAGGCACCTGTACCCGAGAAGGTGGCTCTTAGAAAGGCTCCGCGTTATACTATACAGTCCGCTTCGCTTTCTACAGTGTTTCTCTTTGGTAATCTACCTTTCGACGTTGGCACTTCAAAAATGCCACTGCGAAGTCGGCGTAGGGAGGAGCGATGCGTCCAACTGCTCTCGCCGCTCTGCCTTGATTTAATATTCACTCGAAACGGCCTCCTCTTTTGCGCACTTTGAGGGTTTCCTCGGAAATATCATCATCCCTCCTCGAGAGCGCGTACAGTGTTGTTGAAAGTCATGTCATTCTTCAGTGAAGCAAATACTTCTGTATTATTTATTCGTCCTCAACGAGCTCGGAAAAGGGCGCTTTCGATTTTCTATCCCTCACGACGAACGCCACTTAGATGTGACTTCGCTCATGTATGCCGCATCAATAAAACAGAAAACGGAGCTGAGTACTAGTCTGTCCTTGCTACCAAGATTGTTCTTGTCCGGACCATTAAGTGATTATAAATCAGCAGGTTCTAAAATAAAGGCGGAATTTCGCCATCCCGTTTAAGCCCCAACACCTGGGCTCTAAAATTGCATAATGCCTAAATACAGAGTGGTGTGCAGAAGTAAATGTTTAGAGATCCTGGTGCGCGGTCGCACAGAAAGAGGAGGCACCAGATGTCGCGGGTGGTTGATTCCAGGTTCTTTGATCTTATTTCTTGCCTAAACCAACCAGGCCTCTATCCCTCCAGGTTTGGTTCTCGGCATCACACTTGCCTGGAGAGAATAAAATATGTACTGACTTACCTACCGGTTGGCTACTGCAAGTCGTATATAGTCCAAATGCGCTTTTGAATTGCCTACACAATATCCAGTGCAAATAGAATGCATCCCCAACGGGGCATGACTATTGCCGTCCTTTATCTCTTCATCCTTATTTCGACCTCCTTGACGTATCACCAATTGCTTAGAATGCCTTCTGATCTCGAACACTTCCCATCGTCACAACACGAACAAGAAGTGGCTCCATGATGTCGCTTGAATGGATCACGGAAGCCACTTGTGTTTCATAGTCTACGCTTGTCGGTAAATCGTCCGAGGTTCATTTGTATATCTCTTGAATCCTCAGCGAATGAGTTGACACTAAGTGAGGAGGAGCGTTTGATGTGCTGCCCATTTCACCGGAGAGGTCATCGGCAAATTTTGCCAGCTTCCGCGAACGGAATCTTTCCATTACTCGCAATCAGAGCTCCGTTGCAAAATAACCTGCCACTATGCGCGACGAGATCGCTCAATGTAAGTGTCCCAAAATCCCTTTGATTTCTGAAAGGTTTGCAAGATGTTGTCAGGTGCCTGGAACATTTAAGCAAAGCAGGATGGGCTTATACATCGCCCACCCGGAAGACGTGCCCTCTTTGTTATATCAATTTCAGGACCTTCGTGAACGGCGTTTCATCTTCTTTTCTTTTACGCATCCTATCTCTTGTTATTTATATTTTGTTTGCGAAAACACGTTAAGGTAATTTTGCATTTTTGACATTTGCACATTTTGCTGAAAATTGTCCTGGCACAGTTATTCTTTCGAATATTACTTGTACAGTGGTTTGATTTGAAGAAGCAGAGGTGATGGCTTGCTAAGCCTTCCTTGAAGGCTTTAGAACTTTTCACAGTTCAGCGGGGTCACGAAAACCACAAATGTATGCAATATGGAACGCATCCATGCTCGCTGAGTAGGGATATTTCATCGCTCGATTCAGCAACATTTCGCTAGAAAGACGAGACGAAGAGCCGTTCCCAGCGCCGAAAGTTGCTGAGCGGCTTCTCTGGGTCTCGCGGGGTGCTTTTGGCGTCGACCAGATTCGGCATACCTACCACCTGCCTTGCCGGACATCCCTCCATCTTCCGAGCGGCTTACAGTGCAGTACGTCATGCATTGACGAGCAATCGTCAACGAGGTGTTGCACTTCCGATGGTGATACCCTATGCTTGTGCTGCAAATCGGGCGGTGTCCACGGGTTATAACCGATGACTGGCCGGAGCCCTTCTGTCTGCAACAAGTGCTGTTCTCGTTGAAGACAGGAGCAGAGAATGTATGCACAATTTAAATTCGAGCTACACAGGCGGAAGAGGCGCCGGCTCTCAAGTGCACCGCGTACCACTCTCATCTAAGCAAGACAAAGCATTCCTTGCCCCACATTTAGTAAATCTTTGCATAACTCTCCAGGATTTAATTCATCGTTGAAGATCCAGCTAGAACAAGCTTCGTATGACTCGGATTCCAGTCCCGTTATCATGTATCCTTTCAAAACCATAGCAACTTGTCCTCTAGTCAACGTACAGCGAGTATAAATCCGGACGAACTAATCTTTCTCCTTTTAAGCAAATTTATTAACACAAAATACAAATGAAATAGAAAGTTCTTTTACACGCAAATGGGGGCATATCTCAAAAGTAAAATTACTCACTATATCCTTCGTCGACCGCAGGAACCGTCTCCAATATTGGCCTCAAGCGCTCGCATGCGCTCTTTGAAGAGCGCTGTCCATATTTGTGGAAGCTGCTGCAATGACTGTGCGAAGAGATGTGACATTAGGCTGCCTCGTCTTGTTAGCAACACTTCCGACTGCGCTCCAAACCTATTAGTCAGGGGGATTCAAATCCGGGATATTCGGGGGCCAGAACTCCTTATACCAAGGCATGTCCAAGTTACCGGACAGCCAGTTTTGGACTGTATGATTCATGTGAACCGGTGCGCCGTCCTGCTGAAGGTCATATGGCCTCCCTGAGTTGCATCCTATGTAAGTCCTCCTCTGAAATCGCATTCGCTCGCTGACACTCAACGCTGCCGCCAATTTCTTCAACGATTGCCAAGGTTCGTCCAGAATCAGCGCCTGAGCCTTTTTCACGACGGCCGCAGTTCTTCACACGCGTTTCCGCAATTGGGTTCTCCTCTCCGGGTCTGCAAAACCTTCTCTAGGCTCCTCAGAAGCATTGCACCTGGCCACAGTACCGTAAACTGTGGATCTTGGGTAGTCGAAGATTATTCCTGCGGTCGAACGCCCAGCGCGAATGTTTTCGATAATCGCGCTCTTCGATTGTATTGTACTCCGCACTTGAATGCAACATCGAGGCCGTTCTGAGGAGATGACTGTTTATTGGAGGTTTTTGGCCTTCAAATTTCGACCACTGACGAAATTGCGGTTTGGCGGCAAATTTGAGTCTAAGTTTGTCGGCATCTAAGCGCCGCATTCTATATAAGATAACTGCTGTTGAAGTGTTTCGCCTTTATGAAATAGAATCCATGGCGTCTCCCACCAAAGAACTGGTTAGCCAAGGCACGGCTTTATCCATTCTTTGTGCGCAGTTCCACAACAAAAGCCGATCCACGAGCGTGCATGTCGCGCTTCCTCTTCATTTTGCTCCGCGTACTCCCAGTGCAAAGAATTACTACTCCCTTCACTGTGGAGAAGTCTGGAATGCATGAAAGCGTGGGAAGTTGCTGTTAAACACATCTACATCTACAAGAAGCACAAGCAAATCGCATCCCATCAAACACGACCAAAAAACCGTGTAGGTTTGCCACTGACACTCCAGAAATTATAACGTGCCCGGCTGCATTCTCGAACATCGGATGTCGGCTTCAAACATCAATCTCAAATGTGTAACACTGGCTTTGGTCACCGAGAGTCAGAGGCTGACCTAACGACGAATTATCATTTGAGGTAAACCTTCCCATTGAGCCAAAGTAGAGAGACTTGTGAAAAGGTTAAAATAAAGCTATAAAGCTAAGCTATCAGTCTCTGAACGAGGCTATACTACTCCTAGACGAATGGAAGAAACATTCACCACGTTCCATGGACCACTCGGTGCCTTGAACGATCCTTCCCTCGTTTATGCCTTTGAAACTCCATCACTGGATACGCGATTATGTCACCTGTAAGCAGGAAATAACTCGTGGTATAAAGTGATATAAAGTAATCAAGATGTCGTCTGAGAATCCGCGAATCGAAGAGTTTAATCCACTCTTCGTGACCGGTGAAAACCCCGATTTTCGTGTCAGTGATAGTTACAATTTGAGCTTGGAAAGCATATGCTTAAAGTGGATCGAATTATAGAAGCCGCATTGAGTATTTCTTTGCTGAGAAAGTTGTTATCTTAACAAAGCGTGAACCACACGGAATCGAAAGACTGTTTCGAAGATTTGAGGCGAAACCTAGCCTCCTCGAACCGTCACGTCACTCTCAAGAGATCGTCCCTAGAATTGTGTGGTCTATGTCTGCCGACATAATCCAAACAGGAATCAAATGGGCAAGCTAGTGGATAAGAGCAGAGGATGCTAATGAGGATCTGAAACGGAGCATGAAAATCTGTTGCAACTGTGTCCTGCTCGATTACTTCCTACCCTATTTAACTCCAAATGACTCATCTCGAACCGTATAAGCCCTGTACAATTTTGTGTTTAAAATTCTGCCTGATTCTGCAGAATCTCTACCGACGGCTCTTGGACAGGAATGTCTTTCGAATTTCCGAGATAGCTCTTAAAGGAGAAGTTTCGCCGTATGTAAGGGTCGCGAATGTATCCAACAATTCATAAACTCTATCCCAGTCGTTCACTTATAAGAAACACCTTTCAGTGGATTTCATCGGATGGAATATGCCAAATGTAGCACTGTTATCATGATGTGTTCGATACTGAAGGGCGTTATGGTCATTTCATGAATCTAGGAATCGAAAGCGACGTACTTTCGGCGTTACCTTACAATAATTTTTGTGCGTCCAAGGCCACTATGCAAATAAAGCCATGTAGAGTACAGAAAAGCGATCTTTAAGCTGTACGATGCCATCATGAAGAGGTGCGTAAAATTAAGGAAGCAGAGCGGTTACCAATTTGATTAGAACATAGAACACGTAGCCCTTATCGGGCCAAAAAGTGATTCAAAAAAAGTTTAGTACAAACCTTCATAGCCAAGGATGGCTTTTTAAAGATCATGGAATTTTAAAATTAGGCAATGAAGTGTCACCTCCGACACAGTCACTGCTGAGAGGGACGGCTGTTGTTCCGCTATTCTGCATGATCTGTGGTATTAATTGGATTTTTTATCTATTATTTTTATTAGATTAGTCCCGGAGTTTGACTCAGTGTGGGTAGTGAAAGCCTAAGCCCTAACGTGGTTGCGCGTATGAGGTCTCTCAGGCGAAATTTGCACAAGAGCGTTCCCGCTTTGGAAGAAGTTCGGGTCTTCAGCGAAGAAACGAAACGTGCTTCGAAGACAAGGGTTTTCCGAAAGACTCCATTTAATACTTCGCAGTCTCTTTTTTTTCTTCAGTACCTTCTTCTATTTCCTTCGACAAGATGCTAACCTGAACGGTGACAATGTTTGGAAAATTGTACAGCTTACTGTTTCGCTGCTATTTTCTAGCCATCAGCCTCTGTATAATACCAATTGTATATAACTCTTTCCAAAGCGGTGTTGGGTTTCCCATATTGCACTCTAAAGAATGGGTTGTAGTGAACGTCTAGAATGGCCGGAGTTCAACGACCTTTCTCCTGCAATAAAGAGATATCGCTGGTGTGCACCTCCTTTATGGCTCAAAGCTTTTCGCTTTTCTATCTGCATTGCCTAGTTCTTATTTTCAACTTGTATTCCCTAACCCTTCCCTTCCTCGTAATTTCCGCGTTCTTATCCTTCTTGGGTGGGCGCGATGTAGCGCGGTCGGAGAGGTCGCCCCGTGAACCGGTCCAGGTTCATGCTTCGGATTTCTCGTCCATGCCACCCAAGCCCACCATCCCAGCGGGGTAGGTAAATTGTTGGCAGACTCGTTTGGAAAGGAAAGAACACTGGGTTGTACATCCGCTGGCCTATGTACAGACCAAATACGCATTGAACTGGCCTCCTCGACGTCCCGAAGACGCTTGGTTCGTCCTAAAAAGAACTGATTGCACCATTCTCTACCTCCTATCTTTTTTGATTTATAATGTTGTAAGATACAGGGTGCGTAAAAAGTATTGACGCAGTAAATGACGGTTGTGGAAATAGTATTGCGCAGTAAGTTTTCAAATATTCACTTGAGAAATATGGAAAATGATCTTGCGAACACGATAGAGTAACTCGTAATTGACATTGGCTCCTTTACTGTGAATACAGGAGCGAAAACGACGGAAAAATTCATGAGCACGCGCCGCAAGTACTCGCTTGGATTTCGTCCCGTGCTTTTAACAGGGTAGCCTTCTGCGACTGGTCACTTCTGTTGAAAGTAGCCCATACCTCATTCTCCAAAATCGCCTAAAAAGAGTAATCCAGCGGATTCATGTTTAAGCTGTGATCGTCTGAGAAGCTGTCCACACCTGCGCGCGTTACCTGTTTGCCGTTATCGGACAGAGATTGATAATTTTGGCTTCGAACGTTATCGTGCTTGAACATATTGTATTCATTATCTGTTATAACAGAGCCGTGGCTGACGTTTAGGTTGCTGACCTCTTTCCTCACCAACCGTTTCGAACAGCGCCTAATTCTCTTGTTAAGGAAATATTCAGCTCTTTGGGTTGCAGAAAAAAAGGCCACCGTAGCGACGATGGTCATGTTTCATCAGTTTTTTTCGTGAGTGTTTTTTTCAGCACAATACAGGAAACAAAAATAACACACAAAAAATTAGAGAGGTAGAAAGAGAAAGCTGGAGCTGAAACAAAATATAGGTGCGTCAATACTTTCTGCGCACCCTGTAGTTTATAAGGCATTAGAAGCACATGCTAATGTCCTTTGCCACTGATTCTACTTCCATTCATTGCTACCACCCACAACTAGGATACTAGAACTTTCTGAGAGACTGATTGACAGCGAAGTTTTCCTTTCTCTACATATAGTGTTTTGCACGTGTGGTGCAGATGAAAGCTATTAGTTCTGTTAGTTTTGTATTGGATATGGTCATCAATTGACGGAAATGTATGGCTCTCAATTTTACAGCGCCACATTTTGATCTCAATAATACCAAAAATCTTAATGCTGTTGCTCAAGTCATAAAGAATAGCCGGCAATCGTCAAATTTTTGGAGAAGAAAATCTTTTTAAATGAAAACCACTGAAGTGAAGTTCTTCCGCAATCCAGTCTTACTTCAACATAGGGCTAAACGGCAGTACAATCGTCGGCTGAAGTTTGACGAGGCCGTAAAAACAGATGTTCTGTGTTACGCTGCCTAATTTTCTTCTTCTTTTGTTCGTATCAATGACTCTGTCGGCTACGAGCCTCCTCTCGTCATCAGTTTTTTTCCATTTTGTCCTTTCGAGATCTCCAGCTACGCACTAGCTTTAGTCGAAGGGCTTCACCATTTCTGATTGCTTTTTTAGGGTTAGTGAAGGGCTTAGTTTTCGATGCAACGAATTTTTGCGTCGTCTATTTTTCATGAAATCAGCCTGACCGATTCTTGTGAAACGAATGTGTATTCGGCATATACAGTGGCTTGCGGTGGCCAAGCGATGAATAGGTTATTGCGTTATTCTACACAGACAAGGCTTGTACCGATTCGCTACCCCAGAAGGGTGAAAAGTTTGGTGGCCTGTGAGGAAAAGCCTGTGAGGAAAATCCAAACTATGGACCTTGAATGGAGTGAAAGCGACAGCCGGCGTCTCCTTCAACTGCGCTACTACACGCCTACCTCTATATAATTTGGAAGAATTGGTTGTCGGCACATATCAAATTTTCGGAATGATGCGTATACGTCTATATAGCGAAATGAATTAAAAGAGCCAAAGTAATCCCTGCTGAAGCTATGGAGTTTGATGGAAGAATGAGACCTGCAAATTTCTGATAATGTATTGTTTCGAAAAAAAATTGAAGCCATTTCATTGATGCTATCTATTACATGAATAGAAGTGCTCCTCTGTGTGCGGTGGGAATTGCGGACAGATTACAAAGGAAAATAGCTGCTTCTGCGTGCGACTGCAACCTTCTGATATTTCAGAGCTTTGATTCAATGGACGTGAACATATGGAAGGCTAAGAAGCGGCACTTTCGAGAGACGGACGAATGGCGTCGAAAGAGATCGCGGATAATAAGCAAGATGAGAGCGTTGTCCAGAATCAATCTGCTGATGGTGCTGTCGAAGATGCACGTGAGTTGTTTACATGTCGTTCACTTTCACCTAAAAGGCATGCCGTGTCTTCAAGGTGAGATAAACCCTTGTTCGTCTTCTCAACTAAGACACGGAGCCGAGGAGCGGTCTTCATTGTTTAGCTTGAAACCGTTTCTCCGCAGGTGTAAGACTTCCCGAGGATATCCTTAGACTCACACTGTCCCTGTGTTCTTGAAAATGGTAATCGTGTGTTTTGTCATTGAGTGGAGTCGTTATAGCTTCATAGCACCGCCGTTTACATTGTGAGGAATGGACTGCATGGATCTACCAAACTTCTTCAAACCTGATCTTGTATCAGTACCAGCATTAGTTTGAGTTGGAGAAAGCTCGGTTCATGTTCATGTTTCCTGCCCTTACGATTTCTAGCTCCAAGCGTGTTCATGAACTGAGAGTT
The DNA here is from genome assembly GCA_947396885.1 of Heligmosomoides polygyrus polygyrus. Classification (NCBI taxonomy): domain Eukaryota; kingdom Metazoa; phylum Nematoda; class Chromadorea; order Rhabditida; family Heligmosomidae; genus Heligmosomoides; species Heligmosomoides polygyrus. Next base: position 35,784,627 of record OX377204.1, on the reverse strand, counting down.
GAACAGCAGCTGAATCAAAAGTACCATTTGGGAAGCCACTTCTTACATAGAGCTTGTGGTCATTAAGAACGTTAAAGGCTCTTCATTCCCACTGAATATTGAACGGATGAGTATTTACTCTCTGAGTGGCCATCTAGCGGTTGTAAAGCACTCTTGTACGTTTCAATGCGACAAATAACGGAAATTTTCGTAAGTTGTTGCAAAAGCAGTTGCAGTTACCTTTTAATCCTATTTGCGCTGACTGCTTCTAGGTTTTATCTCCTCTTTCGAGTTATGTTACAAATTTTCTCCCATATTCATTCTGAACGCTATTAAAAGGTCTTGAAAAGGATGAACCGACGCGAATTTCGAGTGATTGAGCTCTTCGAGTTCAAGCTCCAGCGGCGGCGGAGCTGAGGCAACGTGTAATACTGCGAAAGCATTCGGCTTGTAGTCGCATTCTGGACGTACGATGAAGTACTGGTTCAAAAAGTTTTTTTTTTGTGGGGATTTTATCCTAGAGGCAAGAACGCATGTTCCTGGTTGGAGGATGTCGCTACGCGATCAAGTTTTAAAAGCACCCGTCGAGTCAAAGCCGGACGCAACTATCCGAAGGATAGCTGTAGATATGGACGTGCGCTCCGCTACAGTATCTAGGAATCTGGCCAAACTCGGCATGGTGAAGAAGATGCGTAAGTGTATACCCTGTGAATTGACCAACAAGCAACGCCTAACTGGCTGCACATCTGTTCAAGCCTTCTTTTTCGCCTGGAAAATGAGGCTTTCTTACCACTAGATCGCTTGATAATCGTATATGAGGAATGGATCTTGTATGATAAAAGAAAGCGAGGATACGCCTAGGTGGATAAGCCCACTAACAGACTTTCCTAAATCGGATTTCCACCCCAAAAAGACGTTAACTGTATGTTAACTGTTTAGTGGTGCTGAGAAGAGTTTATTTATTTATTTATTCAAGGGGTAGACATGAGTCCACGCGTTACAAACTAACAAAAGAACTGAACAAGACAACTAAAATTCGTGAACAACTCAATTAGGTGTCAATTCTTGTGCAACGTTATCAACACGTGTCATTTAACACAGCATTGAAATATTTGTCAAGCAAGATACGTCCTACAGGTACGCGCAGACAGACTCGCCAGATCATCGTACCTCCCAAGCAGCAAATTAAAATCCTTCGAGATCCTGTACGTTAAGACGTCTGACCTAACTCGCGTCCTTGCTATGGAGGCTCGAAGTTTGAGCTTCCCCCTTACGGATCTAGTCAGCGTTAAATCAAAAAATTCTTGTGCGTTAATGGAAAGCTTGGTGGCAAGGATTTTGTACAACATGAGAAGGTCAGCGGTTTTTCTTCTCGTTCTCAGTGACGAAAGACTAAAAAACACAGATAGTTGAGGGCCACGAGGTATTAGGCTGTAGTTCATCGAATCACACCTCATCATGAGTTTCCTGGTGAAGTTGTTTTGAACACTTTCCACAAGGTCAGTGTCCTTCTTCTTCGTTGATTAAATACATTAGTGCCCGATTCCACAATAGGTCGCACATAGGATTTATAAGCACGTATATAGACTTCAGGGAGCTTTGATTTCAAAGCCCTGAAGAGGTTGTATATACGAACATTGGCTTTTTTCACCAAAATTCTGCAATGTTGAGAAAAACATAGGTCACTGGTAACATTGTAGCCTAAATCTCGAGCTTCATTCACTCTGTTGAGCGGGTCGCTGCTAATCGTGTACGTCGGCGTACGAGTCTGGTTTTTGGGTCCAATCATCAAAAGACGAGTTTTTCAGTTGAAAGTGGTAGTTCCCCAAAATTAGGCCCAACTACTAACAAAGTCAATCGCTGTCTGAAGGGTTTTAGAGTCTTCAAGCCCATCAATTCTTTTGTAAATTTTACGTCGTCGGCATACATGTTGCATTTGACGCTCAAATTGTTGATGAGTCCCGGCAGTTCATAAGTATACAACAAGAACAAGAGTGGAGAGAGCACTCCGCCTTGCGGAACACCACTTAATGCAGGGAAGACTTTAGAGAACTCACACTTGATCTTCACTTGGTAGTTCTTCCAGACAGGAACTGCCGATTCCAACCCATTATCATGGGATGGATCAACACAGCTCCCATTTTTATGAGCAATTTCTTAAGAGCGACTTTATCAAACGCTTCGGAGAAGTCAAAGTATACCACATCCGTGCACTTTTTCTCTTCAAGAGCTTTGGACCAGTCATTGAGAGAGGTGAGGAGCGCAGTTTCTACGGATTTGCCCTTGAGGAAACCATAATGGTAATCAGAAATTTTGGTGCCTTTCTAGGTGTGCCAGAACGTGCTTCTTGAGAATCTTTTCAAAAGTTCTAACGAATATTGAAGTGATGCTAACTGGCCTGTAATTTTTTGCATCGTTGCGGGATCCCTTTTTATGAATGGGTGTTATAAAAGCGTGTTTCCACCTAACGGGGACCTGGGCTCTCATAAAACTCAGATTAAATATGTGTTCCAGGGGATAGGCTATATAATGGACAACATTTTTTATAAAGCTCAAAGGAACCAAATCTGGAGTTAATGAAAGCGATTTGGGCCACTTACTCAACACATCAATAATCTCATCCCTTACAAACCATACCGTGCTATTCATCTGAGGAAAATGGGGCAGATCCTAACCTATCTCACCCCAAGGATCGCTTCCCCAGATGTGATCCTTGTTGTATGTTTTGAGGAAAACCTCGCCCAAAAGTCAGCTTTGTCACTTTCCGTAGAGGCCAGCTCACCATCATGCTTTATCAAACTAGGGACCCCATTATCCTTTCCAATCCGAGAGCTTACGTACCTATAGAATGCTGTTCTATCTTTAGACTTAGCACTCTTCTTGAAACACAGTGTATCGATAAAGAGCTTTATTAGCCTTACTAGACAGTGCCTCGTACAAAGCCCAGTCTTCTTCTCGACCGCTGGCACATGCCTTTTTCCACTGGAAAACAGAGCGACGATTCATTCGTATAAGATATTCAGGAAATCCGTTTGCATCGTCTCCAATTTTTCGCATAGGAACGTACATATCAATTGCATGCTGTAAAATTGCAAGAAAGGTGCAGTTCATCCATTACGGCATCTTGCAACCCGGTAAAACAGTCACAACAGAGGCCTACTGTTGTGATTTAGAAATTCTGTTTGAAAACTGCGAAAGATGGCCGGTGGTGTTAAGCAGAAGGGGCCGTCTTGCTCCAGAACAACGCTCGGCCTCATTCTTCGAAAGTTACCAGGCGGAAATCAAGGTTCAAGGCAGTCAGGCTTCGAGGTTCTCCCTCACCCTTTTTATTCCTCTTACCGAATGTCACTTTCTCCGAGCTCTCAATGCAAATCTACGACAGCACCTCTTCGAATCTTGTCATCCAGATTTTTATTATAGAAGAACATGGTAACGTTGGCTTTAATTTTGATGAATAAAGCTGTGTATAGCCCGAGTCATGACCTTTCAAACTATAACGTCCGTTTCGGCAATTGCATACTTTTGCAGTCCTCCAGTACGTCACAACATTTGTTTGCCTCACTGACAAGTTTCTTAGCAAATGCGTAATAGAAGAGCTTACGTTTTAGTCACTTAGTCACCTTCTAGATCAGACCTCTCTATCTATAGGATTCCGAAGGAATTCAGCTTCTTGCATGGCAAGCATGGGACTACCTGAGAAGGCCGTTTAAGTTTGTGTAAAGTCGATTAGGTGTTTCTCGTCGCGAAGCCCTCCATGATAAGTGTGGTCTCGGTTGCCCGATCTATGCCGAAACTGCGATCGTACTAAAAATTGCTTCGCAGTTTGTTTGTCTCTAAACCTGCTTACGACAGACTGCTGATAATGCCTTCAAAATCTTACCATATATACCATTTGCTCGTCGAATTGGACACCTTTCAAATCAAATTGGACACTTTTCACGTCAAGTCGGACACCCTTCTCAGCTGGCATATGAACTTTGAAATCAAACTGTACGTCTTCCAAATCTAAACGAGCCTCTTACAGGTTAAACTAGAGACTCTACAAGATGGTAAATTGATTTTTTGTTTAAGGAAAATTTAGAAGAACTTTTTCTGAAATTTTTATAAATTCAACTGCCCGAATGAGTGTAACAATTTTGTATAATTTTTATGTTTTTAGAAAAAATAATGAATTAAATTTTGTTTTAAACAAAGCAGGGCAGCAATCGTGTAGTCCATTAAAAGACTGGACCGCGCCATGCACTCGCAAAGCAGGTCGCAATGTTTATCTGGTTGATAGTGTTAATACTGCTTGAATGCATCAAGAAGGTCAGGATATGTGTGTCTTCTACAGTAGTTTATCTTTCACCGTTTGCAAGCGTGAAACTCCATGCAAACAGAAATTTTGCTGTCAATCGAATAAAAGTCGCGAAGTTCTGGACGAGGACATGGCGCAATCTCTGTTTCGGCAGTATAAAATGGCCGCCTTCCTGCTCTTTAAAACGAGGTTTGAATCATTGTTTTTTCAGAAAATAAAATCTTTATAATGCTTCAAACTATGTGTTCTCTTATTGGGAAGTAAATTAAAGCTTCAAACAAAGTTATACTAAAATTTTCCTCGAACAAATTTTTTTTTGAAGAGTCTTTAATTTAATGTGGAAAAAGCTCGTTTTGATTTGGAAGAGTTCGCTTTGATTTGAAAAGTCTTGGTTTAGCTTAGAAGAGTGTCCAATTTGACATGAAAAGTGTCCAAGGTATGGTTGGGGATCAAGTACAGAGCGTAGGGATTTAGAATACGTGCCCTAGGCATTGTTCAACACGTGTCAGGATTCTAAAGGCTTGTTTAAGACGTCGTCCAACGTGCATAGGGATTCATAAGATGTGCCGCAGACATCCTCCAACGGATTCAGAATACGTGCTGAAACTTCCAACTTGGAGTTAGGCATTCCGAGAAAGGGTACCAGTAGGAGGGGACCAGTGAAGAGGGGATCAGCAAAGGTCGACCACTAGAGGCGGGGGGGGGGGAATAAGGGGACCAATATTTTCCCTCAATATCGGCCAATGTGCGTCGGGTTCCTGAAGACGGGTCACACAATTCCTGGAATGTGTGTCGGAATGCTGAGGGAGTGCCATACATGTCGTGGCAACGTCGTAAGACGTGAGTCCGGGTTAAGTGTCACATGTGAGTGCTTGACTGAGGAGGAAGGGGGGGGGGGAGGGAGAGGTAGAGAGGGTGACTATGGGAATCGGACGAGTGTTATTGCCGTCGGACAGTAAACGTTGTCGACCTGTCGACCAATAACGATTAATTTTAATTGTTTCTGCAGATTAAGCACTTCGAAATGGGACTCTCATGGTCTGTTTCTCGCCACTAGCGAACGGGCACTTTGGAAATTAAATCACGTACATTCAGTAGAGGGTGGATGGCCTTCACAAGAGCAGTGAAGATTCTGCCCTAACATATCCCACTGCACTAATCTATATAGTAAAACCGTTTTTTTTACTTAATAAAAGTCAGAAAGCCTAAAGGGGAATGGAGGAAAGTTGACAACCAGACGTTTAGCGGTCGCTAGGCCCGTGAACTTCAGGTGAATATTTAAATAAATAAGGAATACGTTGTATCCTATTTACAAAGGGTCAATACCGAATACAATCCTGTGATGAAGGAGGAAGTTTCTAGCGCTTCTGTTCAAGTGACTCTTGATCTTCTCATTGACGAAATCATCACTTGTACACCGTTCGTAACAGATCGCCACACTAACACTCCTGATTTGGCACAGTACCCGGAGGTAGCATCAGGACGCCGTAAGATGAGCACACTTCTTTCTAAATAAGATGATATTCGAGTTCCAAGAAGAGCGAGCGTTTTTACGATGGCGACTCCTGTCGACTTCTTCCAGTAAGGACATAGTTTTATGAAAAACGTTCTAAGAAGCCTCCCATAAGCGCTAACTTGTACTAAGCCGAAGTTTTCCAAAACGACTAACGAACAAGGAGGTTTCACAAGCGCGATTTTCCCATACGGGCACAAAATCTACACCGTAACCTTATCGGTTATCTTCCCACCACCGCGGCCTCATAAATACGGTCAGCGGTGTTCGCAAAGTCATCAAGAACTCATTCTCCACGTCGGCATTTCACTAGGCGGCTGCGTTATCCATTGCTCCGCTATCACTTTGCCTGGTGCCAGGTGCTCAGAGCACATTTTCAGTGAAATGATGCCCGAACAACAACAACAACAAAAATCAACTGCTGTGGTTATAGGTGAAGTGAACTTACAGTCAAAGCAGAGAGCAACATATAAGAACATAGCAGGAGAAGCATTCGCGATGGAACGACCGCACGTACGAAGGAACGGCGTGAAATGCGGGGCACGATTTGAAATATTCTGTTATTGAACAAACTATGACGCCTAAAAAGATGAGGTATAGAAATTCTGTGCGTAAGGTAGAATCATTTCTGTGGAGGTTTCTCATTCACAAAGGCACATCTTGAAGTTTCCTTAGTTTCCACGAGAAATCGTTCCAGTTTCCTGCAAACCAAAATGTGCCGCTTCCTAGCACCAGAGATGACAGAAAAAATACAACAAGCCGCTCAGTTACACATCTGACTCTCGAAAAGAAATACGACTTACGTTGAAACGAAGCCTTTTTTCGTGTGAGAGTTGACTTGAGATCAGGACCGCAGCCTTCCTAGATCTTCAAAAAAAAAGCTTCCGGAGCAACTGCCCTTGCATATACTGAAGAGGGAGTTGCCGATTCGGGCACTTTGCAGGGGTCCAATTTCACTGCTATTTTAAAAGCACACATTTTTCAGAATGCACAACATAAAGCTACTTGCAGTGAGGCAGTCGTGTTTAAAAAAAAACTATGCAGAGCAGACTTATATCGGCAACAAAGAGGGGATGTGGGCGATGCTAGCCGGACTGTAGCTAGACGGATACGCTTTGGGGAAATGCCGTAGAAATTTCAAGATAGATCTCATATTTGCCTACCAGACGTTCAACGGCCTGCCGGCCGCCAAACCTCTGGTTGGGGGCTTTGCCTCAAACCCGGAGAGTAGAACACCTCGAACGTCTTCTTGTCCTCTTCAGGCCTTTTCTCATTCATTGGAGTAAAAAACTGATTTTGCTGTATAAGATGGTTAGCAGACTATGGTAGGGAAAAATCTTCAAAACTGTTATTGTGCTGCCTCACCCTTTATTCCACATACGCGATTCATTCTCTGAAGTACTCGTTCTATTTATTACTTATGGTCCCCCTTCAATGGTTCTATTACCCTCGAAAACGTCATGCGCGAACTAGAATGGGAAGACATGGGAGTGAAGGTCGACGGCCAGCAACTGCACCATCTTCGCTTCGTTGACGACATCGTGCTCATAACACCGAGCATCAGCCAGGCAGAGCGAATGCTGACCGACTTCGATCGTGTATGTGGGAACGTTGGACTGCAGCTGAATCTTACGAAGACGATGTTCATGAGGAACGGACAAGTTTCTGAAGCCCCATTCTCGCTCAACGGAACGAATATCTCCGAATGCTCCAGCTACGTGTATCTGGGTCGCGAAGTCAATATGGCCAACGACCTAGCGCCGGAGCTGAGCAGGAGGAAACGAGCGGCTTGGGGGGCTTTCAAGAGCGTCGAAGAAGTCACGACGAACGCCCGACTCCGTGCCTACCTATTCGACTCTACCGTTCTTCCTGCCCTAACATACCCTAACAGAGACCTGGGCTATACGAAAGCAGGATCAACACGTGATCAGCGTCGCGCAGTGTGGAATCGAGAGGACGATGCTCGGAGTGACACGACTCACGCAAGTGAGAGAAGGCCTCCGGAGTTCCGAGCTTCGCCGACGTTCGAAGACCAGAGACGCAGTTGCGTGGGCCAAGTTGTCGAAAATTAGGTGGGCCGGCCACGTAATGCGCTTCGCAGACACCCGCTGGACGAGAGCGTTACCGACTGGATTCCGCGGGATATCAAGAGAACACCGAGACGCCCACCAACGCGTTGGTCGGGCTTCTTCGTGAAAGCCCTGAACGACCGATATGACGCTCTTCGTGTCCCTCCATTGGACCACTCTGGCACGCGACAGGGACGAATGGAGACGCTGCTGGCGCCCGCTCGAGCAAGTCGATGATCAGCGGGACGACAGGTGATACAGGTGATTACTGGACCCTCTAACTGGTGTTCCCTTTATTCGCTCCCTTACTGGTCCCCCTTGACTGGGACTTCACTGGTACCCATTTATTGGTCCCCTTCACTGGAACCCAACCCCCTTCACCGCTTCACTGTTCTCCTTTATAGGTGAATCCTTTACAGGTCCCTCCCCCCACCTTTACTAGACCCCCTATCCCTCCTTCATCGGTCCCACCTTCACTAGTCCCTTTCCAGCGGTCCCCCCTTTATTGTCACCCTTTTCCGGTTCACCCTTCACTGTTCCCTCCCCCCCTCTTCATCGGTCCCTACTACTGTTCTCACCTTCACTGAACCTCGATTTACTGGTCCGCTCTTCACTGGTCCCGCTATCCCTCACCGGTCCCCCCTTCACTGGTAGCAAGTCGTCTGAATCCGGACAGGCCTTTCGCGACATCAGTGACACTTCTTCTGAACCCCGGCACCTGATGAATGACGTCGGTGATATGTGTTCTCAATCCGGACGTGTTTTGAGAGCACGACATCGTTGACACGTCGTCCGAATCCGAACAGGCCTTTCGCGACGTTGACAACACCTCTTCTCAACCCAAGCACCCGATGAAGGACGTCGGTGACATGTCTTCTCAAGGACATCCTTTGCGTGACATCAGTTACATGTCTTCTTAACTGAGACACCCATTACGCGACATCAGTGACACATCGTTTGAATCTGAACACCCCTTGCGCGACATCGGTGACACCTCTTCTCAACCTGGACGTCCTTTGTGCGACATTGGTGACATGTCTTCTAAACCAAGACGCCTGTTGAACGACGTCGATGACACATGTTCGGAATTCGGACGCCCTTTGCGTGACATTGGCGACACGTCTTCTGACCCCTCTCAACACGACGTAAATGACACCACACAACTACAACCCCCCCCCCCCATCCCATACTTCCCCAACATACTCACCCAGCTGATCTGTGCAAACAAACAAACAACTATTGTTTGAAGCTTGCGCTCAATTGAGTGGTAACTCGAGTAGTACATCTTCCCAACAGACTGTCCTAACATATCTTCAGACTACAAAATGTTAGCCACTAAATCTGAAGTCTTATATTTGAAGCCTACCTGAGAAGATAGCGCTACAAATTCCCGAGAAGATGTAGCTCAGCGCTATCCTTTCACTCCTCAAGAGGGCGCAGTACCATTGGGGTTCGCACCCACGTCAAGTCGCAGCGATCTCAGAACCCAGCAGAGACGAAGGCGGCAAAATATCGATCCTCTCAATTTTCGATAATGTTAGATCGATCGAGAGCTCCCGTTGTGCTTAACATCGTCAGCACAACCGTTTGCCAAATCAAGCCCAGGCTACTGAGTAAATGCTGAAAACATTGGAAAATCGGGATTTTTTGTCCAAATTAAGAGGCCTGAAGATAGAAACTAAGAAGGAAGTAAATTTTTCTATGACCAGCGCCTTGAAGCCGCCGACGTGGAGAATAGATGGAAGCAAGCTTAGCTCCGCAGCTATATTCTCTAAGTTATAGTTCGGTAAATCTACAGAAATCACTTGCTGGACAGAAAAAGGCACGGATTTGAAGGTATAAAACTTGGACATTTGTTGAAGTTGTAAGGGCTCTTGTTGCAAACGTGGAAAAAAGCACGTTCTTTCATACACTTCTAAGGTCAGTTTCATATTAGAGAAATCGCTGGCTGTCGAAATGAAGGCCAAAATGTGACGGCCATAGCATGCAGAAGGCGAATTTTCTGATACAAATACAATTTTTTAAATTCCTGAGAAAACACCGGCGTAGACTTCGGAGGGTCGTAAAACAACTAACGACCTCTCCAAGGAAAGCTGTCTACAGCTAAGTCAATTTTTAACAAAATTAACATTTTCACATGGATTTGCGCTGAAGCGGGGAATCTTTGGTGTAAGCTTTGTTTCAAGACAATCGCTATGAACGAAGTTGTGCGAGTGCGACGATTTGCGACGGAAAATCTATCGCAAAGCGTCAGTTGTTCACGAATTGGGAGTGGTATTGTATGCTTCTGAATAAGGCTAGTCAACGTAGCAACACAGTCGAGAAAATCAACTACCTAGCACAGAAACAGTGATGGACGCCTTTCTTTTAAGTCTTTGCTTGGTAAGCATTACTATTTACTTACTCCGACCATTTATTAACATGCAGTTGTGGAATCGTATCCAGTGACTATGGTAACATTTCAAGAATGAAGTGTATTGAGATACTGAAATTTTGCTGAAGACTGTTGTGTTGTAATCCCTATCCATTGGTTCTTGGAAAGGTCTACGGCAGTGTAATGAAGAAAAGGTGAGGCCGTGAGCGTCATTTTTCCTCTGACTACCACACCTCGACAGCGTTAGCGAAGTCGTCAAGTATTGAAAGGATTCTGTGATGCACTTACCATTCTTCTGTTAGGAAGAACTGCAACATACGTCTTATAAAAGGATAGGATGTTTGCCAACAAATTTCACTGGAATACTATCGTTTCAAAAAATTTTCTAGTGAGTGGGTTCGTAGTACTGGAATTCGTGAGAGCGTTAGAACTCCGGAATTGAGGTCCTTCGTTAGGGTCCCAGTTAGTCCAAATACGCCCTCCACACACGGGAATGAATTAGTGCAGCCTTTTCGGAAAAGGAAAACTTCCGAAAAAACCAACATCGGCCGGTAACTGCAAATCATTTTCTAGGCCGGTTGTGCATTTAAACTGCCTTTATGACATCTTGTAGAAGTTGAGGGCATGGCGCATCCCAAACGAGGATGCAAGTGTGTGCATCCGTGTGTATACAATTTGACGTGCCCTTTCGCTTTGATGTGCCTACCACAACGCAAGGGGCTCCTTCTGGAATCTTCTTCCAAACCTTATAGCATAAGCTGCTTCAATTGCCTTTGTGTCTGTGGACTCTCCCACCGTGTCCTCTTCTGTTACGGGAAGGAGGAGCCCTTCACGGCCACAAATCCTCGCTTTCTGAGGTCTTCAAGCGAAAGGGCTTTGTATTTAGTACCGCTTGTGCTGCTCCTGCTCCTGAGGAGGGCACAGATAGAGAACTCCAGTCTTTTTACCACATTCAAGTCAACAGTTGTTATCCATCGTTACACTTTCTCAGCAAAAGAACACAAGTCTCTAACTATGACCTATGATGTCTTTCACTTCAACGCAGCGAAAAGATGTTTTCTGGTTATTATTTTACAAAAATCCTTTAGATAGCATCGAGTCTCCCAGTATTTTGTTTGCTGCACCACTGCGCTATGCTCCAAACCTTTTTAACATGAAAAGCTGATGTGTTTGCTATAAGGGGCCCGTTCGGAAAGCGGTTTGCAACGTAGTCTTCTTCTGTTTTCCCTCAACGCTCACTTGTTTCGCTGCTCGCGAATGCGCACAGTTCGCGAGGTGGTGTACCATACCTCTGGTGCTGCTGCTTACACTGACATCATTGAGAAAACTTTAAAAAGCACGGGATGGATGGAGGTTCTATTCAATACTTGAATCGAAATGATAGTGAAGTCGGAGTCTTACTTATTCATTGATGGACACAGAACGTGTTAAAAACGCCTCTCGGCAACATAACAACGTCGAGGGAAATAAGAAGCAGCTCTTATGGTTAGACTTAACGATACGAAATATAGGGGAGCGAAATCATCGGCCTTCCACTCTCGTGGACTTATTGGCGTGAAAAGTGTCAGTCCAGCGTCTCATCACTGAGGACCTTGTTGAGCATACCGTGAGCACTACACAAAAACCCCCGACCCGGCTTCGCTCTTGACAAGGCAACTTCAATTTTTATACTGCCACCTCTTGTCATGGACCTAGTAAACGTGGGGAAGCGTAAACATCTGACAGAAGCATCTCTTGTCAAGCGCTTGTATGTCATATTTAGATCCATCCGCTCTCGTCTGCTTAACCATCTAGACAAATCGTAGATAGGGCACCAACAACCACCATCTGGATTGAGTTCACAAAAAACTCAAGCAAAAGCAAAGCATAGCAAATCTGCGAATGAATTCATTAGGACAGCGCCCAATAACTCATAAGTTAGTATCCTTCTACTTATATGGGAAAAGACCGTGGTTCCAAACCCGCTATGGGTTTCATGTACGCTTTGCAATCTCGCAACTGTTGGAAAGACCCTAGACTGCAAAGTGTTCAACAAATTCTAAGCATGGCTCAGTAGGCCTTCGGAATCTATCCTAAAGGGGCACTCGAACTCCTTGAAGAAGACCTCTCTTCGCACTTACCTAGCCGTGGAAAGCCGCACTTTACACATTTGTTTCGATTTTCTAGCATAGCCCTTATGCGACTAGGATAGATCCGGGCTCCGAAACGAACTTTCTGTAGCGACGATCAAAAGCCAGTTTTGTATGTAAATCCGAGATCCTTAACTTCATTAATCTCACAAAACTCAGGATTTCTGACCCCACTTCACACCTCGCTTCCAGATTCCGTTATCGAACAGAAGTCCATATACGAAACGACCAGTGAGCGGTTCTATGTAATTCATTGCTGAACATCTATACAAACAATACAGTGCGTATTGTTAGTATAGAAGCATTCCGGACCTCTGCAGGACCGAAAATGCAGCACTGTGATTGCAGTCAAAGTCTGTGTTGTAGAAACCAATAATGGTATTTTTAATGGTATTCACCGTCCTATTTGAAACTTTTCGAAAAGTAGATTGCAAAAGCTGTATCCAGTGTTCCAGCTGTGTCGCGCGGCACACCACATTGGACGAAGTTTATTAGTAAAAGTTGTTTATTGATTTATTGCTTGTAAGTATCCAAACAGCCGCTAGCTATCTCTGAATGTGAGCATCGCTTAGCAAACAAAGCTGAAAAGCCCAACATTTATCGCCACACTGAGATCGCACTAGGTGAGAGATTGTTACTCGTTCAACTCCTTCCCCTAGAATTTTGAGTGAAGTTTTTGTACGCATTAACAAGGCCAGAAGAAATAGTGCAGTAGACAACTGGAGGTGGAATTCAGAGAAATATCGTGAACAGATATAGGATAGGGACACAGATCCTGCTTCTCCAATACTCCCAGTATTTTCATTTTATTGCTACATACAGACCTTCGTTTTAGAGAACAAACAGTCGTTAGTTTTAGAGAACAACGTTCGCAAACACAATAGATTCGCGCTGGAGCAGCAGAGTGTTCGAAACCTGTAGCTGTAGACGAAGTTCTTGCTGAATGCCCCTTTCAGTTTTTGATATATGTATGCTATTCCTTCTGTTCTCATGAATCACTATCTCGTAGAACTCCGATGCAAAATCTGGTGGAAATGAAAAAAATCAATCAGTAAAATCTACCCAGTGGCCGCCCTATGACACGACAAAGTTAAACCTATCACCTATTCAGTGTTGTGTAGCGGACGGTAACGGACGTCCATACTCCTATATATTTAGCGTATATTTGCAAATACTGAAAAACCTACTGCACCTAATCCTAAGAATTTTTGTGAATAAAAAATCATTCATCTAATGTATGGGTGCCTATTTATTTATTTATTTATTGAATACGTCATAAGACGCGCCATATAAAAAAAAGCCGAAGAACATTCTCAAGCAATCTAGGCAGATTTTCCATGGAAGCAAGCGTCGTCCACACATATCAGTGTTGTAAACACTGACAACAAAACTCCAAAAGACGAGGAAAAAAGGGGTGAGTACGAGGTGCCTAGTGCGGAAGGATGGATATGTAGGAGTTTAAGGAAAAAACCTAATTTTTGAAAGACCTGACGGTGGATTTAAGGCCACCGTTAAAAATTTGTAGACTGCTGGTTTAAATAGATTAGGAAAGCCAGCCTACACGGGCTGCGTACATGTCGGCGAAGGTCAACGAAGAGCATGTCCCCTAGACAGTCCTATAGAAGAGGCTTTTAAAGGTATGTGAACGATTCCAAGCGGACTATAGAATATATTGGAACATGACACTGTGGCCCAATGGAGCGCCGTATGTAATTTACCTATCACGTGGGTTCAAAATAATTCATAAGCCAAGAGATTCATCAATGCCAGGTAGACAGCTGCCATAGGAAGCGTAACGAAATAGAAATAGGATAATATAACTCAATAAAAAAACTAATATATTAGATGACAAGCCTTCAGCACTAAACACCCCTGAGAATAAACTTAACATTCTGAGCATAGCCACACTAGATTACATTAATAAAAAAGGTCTGGAACGCTTGAATACATGGAAAATTTGCGGATGTCCCAATGATTCAATTCAGTTCAACGCAACAAGCTTATATGTATACATATACACACTGTATATGAGGGTTGTTTCCGTCCAGGAGTTTATTTGAGCCACTAAATGTATGTAACCATCATATAGTTAGTATTTGGAGCAGATTGGATGCTTTCTTTTTCCCGATTTTCTCTATTCTGAATTTGTATTACCTTTCGAGGTTTATTTTTTCAATACTTATCTTGACCTCACATTAATCTGCAAAACTGCATGTGTGGGAATAATGTCTGTTTAATTCGTAGTAGTTCTTCTTTGAACTCCAGGCGAGTTTGTAACAGCATTTGTTATGCTTACGTTTCGGCGGCATCGCCTTCTTCAGAGCCTGAAAGGAAACAAACCTAAGTCTGACCACTCGACCAAGGGTCTCCTCAACCCTATGGATTTTGAGACCTATTAAACGTACATAACACTCAACATTGTGCCGAGGTTCATAGAAAGTCGGACATGAGAATGGCTGTTTACTCTCTCAAAGTCTGGTTTTTAGGCTTGGACTCGACCACACTTGTAATAAGCATTTAATCATGTTTGCTGTTCATATTCTCGAGCGATATTAGAAAAATACTTTAGGCAGGGGTCGTGACAGCGCATTTCGATGAGCCGGTACCCTTCGAGTGCAAACGCAATCGAAGTTTTTAATTTGGGTCGTGGTCAGGTTAACGAGGTCCCCGTACTCCGCGAGGTCGGTTAGCTGATGCTAGGCTTGCTTCAGGGGAGAGGGGACAAAACACTGTGCTATCATTGTTTTGCTAAAACAAGCTTCCGGGCAGCCGTATTTTTTACATTCGGCTGGCTGATAAAATCGACCTCGACGCCAAGCAAGTTCGACTGCTGTTACGAAATCAGTAAGCAAGCCAACGCTATCAATGCAACAAACATTTATTGCCACGATGGGTGTTTCACTGTGTTCCTACGACACAGGAAATGTTGGGTTCAGGAGTCAAAACGAAAACTTTGACCTCGAATGTTAACCGTTGTCTGGAGGGATAGTGGCCGTGGATGAGGAGCGCCTTCTGGAGCAGGTTGAAAAAGATCCCCAGCGCAGCCGATGTCAGCTGGCAGATGAACCTGAGTACAGACATATCAAAATAGCTGGTCCCTTGTGTGGTCTTGGGGAGGTATCGAGATATGGCGCCTGGATTCCGCATGATATTAGCGGCCTCCAGCACCAGGTCCGCAGGGCTGCATATATGAACTTTTTAACCTTTCGGGCGGAATTTTCCTTTACTCGATAACTTGGTCATCAGCGACGAGAATTGGGAAATCTATGTCAACCACCCGAAAGCGTTGGTGTCTCAGTCGCAGCGAACCGACTGAGTTGAGTCGAAGAGCTCTTCTTGGAATACAAGACAAGATCTTTCTTCACTGCAATGCACGAAGGAAACTCTGAAAAGGCTACAGTGGTTCGTATCGCATGTTCTGTTCCGTGTTCATTGGACTTGGCCCAAACAAACTATCATCTGTTTCCTTCGTAGTCCAACCATTTGCGCTAGAAGAAGTTCCACGATAGGGAGTATTTTGAAAGACGTCTATGTGAATTATTTCATCAAAGTCCCAGATATTCTATGGAACAGGAATTCACAAATTACCTGACAGATGGCAATATGCTGCATATAATGGTGCACATATTCATCAGTTGTTAAATATACTGAAAGAGAGAAAAAACTGAAGTAGTGATGGAAACCTTTTGAACAACCTATTACTAGTGTGATGAACATTTCTCAAGAAAGAAGAAAAACTCGCAGAACATCGCAAAAGAGAACTCAGACTTACACTCTGAACTGTGCAAAATGTTGTTGATGCTTCTTCTTCTTTGCACGAGTGAAGAACATGTCATCACTGAAGAAAGTGATAGCCGATTTTCTGGATTAGGCGAGAAACAAACTGTTTTGGTCGATGGCGACCAGAACTGTCCCTCCTTCCCCCTGTCTCTGAACTCTCCCAGCTTATCACTTTTCTACAGTCGCTGTTCATATAAACAAACTAGGACAAATAGCTGGGCTGTTGCCTAAGATGGCTAGAGAATGCAGCTTGATATCTGGTGCCCTGGTCACTACAGACTAAGTTGCGAATATTTGCTCGGAATTACGCTTTGACATGACTACTGATGTATGCAGTGGTCCAGTAACAGTCCAGATCGAAGTCACTTTGAGCACTCACAGCGACTTTATTTACCACTCTTTAAGGGCGAATTTCTTTGTACTGCTATTCCTGCTCCAAAGGAGACGAGCCTATGTTTAGAAATCGGGCGAAACGATTTTTCGTTGGAGTTTCCGACTTTATTTCGGTCAATTTTGAATGGAGTTCTGAGTAATTCTTACTCCATTCCGAATACGCTCCCCTCGGCTAGCGTCATAACGCTTTGCTGGATTCCTTTTACTATTAACTCCAGCAACACCTCGTGCGACAGCCTCGTCAGCGAGCCGTCTTGTCGCTCCCGACGGCCGCCTGGCGATGTCGACAGCGATCTGGCAGTGTTTGTGATCCTCTCCTCCTCGAACCCCTCCCACCCTCCTCGGCGATTTCTCTCATTTTTCACTGTCTATCTCTGCACTTTTTCGAACCTCATAAGCGCCGAATTTTTGCCAACTTCACTGCAGCACCGGAATCTTTGCATCGCATCGCTTGCCTCCAACCATCCATTAAACGACATGTTCAAGCTCAATCCTGACGAATTCTACGAGTTCCGCCATCGTTACATCGACCAAATGGCCACAGTTGACCATGGCGACGAGGATACGCAGGAAGTGTTGAATGTTCAAGTTCGTACTTTGGCTTTGATTTGATTCTCCCTAAAAGACGCAGTCTGTAAATGCTGTTTCGCTTGTTATAAATCCATGGAGTCCTTATAATTCTCAGCATCTCAGGGTCATACCTCTTTTCCTTTCAGCTAAAGAACGACTTCGCGCTTGTGAGTTCTAGACAGTTCTCGATTTCTTGCTGTCTGTCTCGCTTTCCGGCTTCAGTTTCTCTCTGCTTTTTGTTACACCTCGCAACACTGAGTCCGCGCGAAGAATTCTTCTTCAAACAGAGCTCTTCAAGCGATTGGCAGCCTCCGCTTGACATGAATCGAAGCAGCCAGTGGATCTTGTTTCCGTAGTGGTGAGATCGATACCTGCTTCTGACTGAGCCAGGCTCTCGATGTCACATTGCCAGAGCGATTGATTTATGCTTGTGGGTGGTTGCCACGTTTTACACCATCGCGTCTGCTGCAATATGGACGGATGACTATTTTTTCCTCTCGTCTTTGGTCGAGCTTTCCCCCTATTGTTACCAGAGCTTGCGAAATCTCATTATTACTCGGTTGTGCTCCTGTGCGGTCGACTTTTTGAAAATAAATTTCGCTAAAAAATGTAAAAAAAATTTGGTCCACCCATTATGCCTCCCAACTTTTTTTTTGACTTCGTCACCGACGCGAAAAGACGAAAGGCACCATTCTCTTCCCTTTTCTTCGTTCGCAATTGATTTTTTCTGAAGATTTCGTTCAATAGCATGTGAATGGCCTACAAACGGAGAAAAACCATGCGGGAAAATATTTGGCTGGGAATGAGCGACAACGGTTTCGCTTTTCTCGCTTGTGCAGTAGAGGAACAAGGCACGGCAGTGTACTACGGCATCTCTGCGTACCCCATGACTTTCTGCTCAGCAATTGCTCATAAAACTTTAAGACATATTGCATTTCAAATAAATCAACAAAAGAATGAACGGTCACAAATTCATGTACATATTTTTAGCTGTAGTAAACGTCCTCAGCCTATTTCAGAGAGAAAAAGAGCGGAAATCTCTCTGTATGTTGAGTGTTAAGATTGATCCATGCAATGTTCAATGCATATATCACAATGTTTTCTTGATTGGTGAGTTAGAACTATGCAGCATAATATCACACACCTCATTGCTTTTGACTATGCATGCCATGCAGATGCATTAAACATGCACCCCCCCCCCTTAAGTATCGATCTTCAAAAGTTTGAACACGGCAGAAAGTGTAGTCCTATTCGTGCTACTAGAAGGGAAATTGATCATTTCTAGGGAAAACAAATTTTATTCTTCACAATTAGAATTAGTGTGCTTCCATGGAGGGTCTGAAGTTGGATGGATAGTGCACTCGGTAGCATAATTTTGATACTTTTTGAGAAAAAGTTGTGTATCTAACTGTTTCATAAATGTGGGAATTATTAAGCACGAGTCCGTCAGTGGGCCTTCTGAAGTACGTACCTCCCAAGAATTTCTGACGTCTACAACATTTCTTCTGTGGTTATACGGAAGTATTTTCTTCCTCAGTAGCTAGAATATCCGTCTGACTTCACGCCATCACAAAGGCGATACAAGCCGTGAGTGTGTCGGAGAATCCTACCAATGCTAATCCATTTTTCCTTGAAGCAACTAAACATGAAATGCACTGGATTTTTTCTAATTTTTTTCAGTAGTACCGAGGTATATCTGTGTCATCCAAGCAAGCAAATTAACTAAAAGACTCTTTTTGCCTTTCTGACGTCTGTCCTCGCAGATGCAGAAATTTCAGCCTTGCCGCTTTCTAACAAATCTCCAGCTTTCACATTTCCTCAGCCCCTAGGTTTATTTTCTGGCAATGTGCTGACCTCAGCTTTTTTAATAAATATCGGTCCAGTCTCCAATCTACCGTTCTAGCGCTAGGAACCTATCAAGAGTTTGTCGAGTTTCGTGAATACCCAAGTTCTTATGGGCTTTGGAGAATTGTCAGCATTTGCAAATATTATTACTTTGTGGTTATTTATATTATTACTGCTATTAGTACACTTAATATAGTAAATGTATATTATCTGCATCCTATATTACGTATGCCTTATGCATCGTGCAGCAATCACCTGTATCACCTGTCGTCCCGTTGATCATCGACTTGCTCGAGCGGACGCCAGCAGCGTCTCCATTCGTTCATGTCGCGTGCCAGAGTGGTCCAATGGATCCTCCTCGCTCCACACGAAGAGCGTCATATCGGTCGTTCAGGGCTTTCACGAAGAAGTCCGACCAACGCGTTGGTGGGCGTCCTGGTGTTCTTTCGACAATCCGCGGAATCCGGTCGATGATGGCTCTCTTCCAGCGCGCGTCTGCGAATGGCATTACGTGGCCGGCCCACCTAATTTTCTCCAACTTGGCCCACGCGACAGCGTCTCTGATCTTCGAACGTCGGCGAAGCTCGGAACTCCGGAGGCCTCCTCTCTCTTGCGTGAGTCGTGTCACTGCGAGCATCGTCTCTCGATTCCAAGCCGCGCGACGCGTGTTCATCCTGCTTTTGTATAGCCCAGTTCTCCTAGGCGTATGTTAGGGCAGGAAGAACAGTGGAGTCGAATAGGTGAGCACGGAATCGGACGTTCTTCATCTTCTTTGCGACTTCTTCGACGCTCTTGAAAGCTCCCTAAGCCGCTCGTTTCCTCCTGCTCAGCTCTGGTGCTAGGTCGCTGGCCATGTTGACTTCGCGACCCAGATACACGTAGCTGGAGCACGCGGAGATGATCGTTCTGAACGGGGTATCAGGAACTTGTCCTTTCCTCAAGAACGTCGTCTTCGTAAGATTCAGCTGCAGTCCAACGTTCCCACATACACGATCGAAGTTGGCCAGCATTCGCTCCGTCTGACTGATGCTCGGTGTTATGAGCACGATGTCGTCAGCAAAGCGCAGATGGTGCAGCTGCCGGCCGTCGACCTTCACTCCCATGTCTTCTTCCCATTCTAGTTCGCGCATGACGTTTTCGAGGGTGGCGCTGAAGAGCTTTGGGGAAATGGTATCGCCTTGTCGAACCCCTCTCTTCACGTTGATGACGACGTCGTTGTAGAATGGAGAGAATGCAGAATGCTTATCGCTGCACGATTCTCCATTCTCCATCGTGCAGCAATAAGCAAATAAATAAATAATTTTTATTGCTGCACGCATTCGTGCACACTCTAGGAGAATACGAAAACTATTTCGATGCAAAATACTATTTTTATATGGTTATTGTGGGTGGTTTCTGCAAAGAAGGAAGAGAAAAATAATTAGGTCTGCCTATTTTCTTCTACTTAAGCTGGATTTGCCGAGCAGCTTAGCTCGTGTGGAACCGAGAAAGTCGAACAGTCGAGGTATCCCGTTAAGGAATCCAGAATTGAAAGTCTTCTACCGCGTACGTGATTCAGCAGAACGCAGATCTCTTTCTTAAGCAGGAACATACAATTACTGCCAACCGCTGTAGGGCATCCCGAAGAAATCATTGCTAGAGCGAACAGACAAGTACCTGCGAGTGTCCTCTTTCCTCTCAAAAATCGCTTCTCGCTTCAACAGATAGCTGCAATGACCTCTAATTTTGGAGGCACATGTGTTAGCGCACAGATGCTAACCAAGGCGTTTACACCCAAGTGGATCAAAATTAGGCCCAAAGCGTGCTTGAGTTCAATTTCTATAAATCCTAACACTATGGGAAGATCGGCGGTATTGATGAACGAGATTTGGAAACGAGCAGAAACTTTCCATAGTTACTCGTGTGTTGACGTTTTCAGAATGGGACAGCTAAATAATCAAGATATCTCAATCGCTCAAGCCTTCTATTAGGGGGGGGGGGCAAAAGTAATGAGACACCCCATGCCGTGTCCATATATCTCGTGGCTGGAGTCTGGATTCGTACTTGTTGTATTTGTATGTTTGTGTGCTACTTACTGAAGCCCATCTGAGAAGTTACCACTTCCGCCCTTTCCAGAAGCATGCCAAAAACCCCAGCCTGTCTCATGCCGAAACCCCAGTCTGACGAGTCGACCTGTGTCGCGCAAATCTCCCCCAATTCCCAACCCCGAGCAGCCTGGGCTCAATATTCACGCAAGATGAGAAGTACGTCTTCTACCTTAACCCTGCCAAGCAGCGAGTCTGGGTGAGGCCTGGTGAATTGTTACCGACCTTCGTTCGGCGAGATGTTGACGGCGAGAAGCATCTTCGGAGCTTTTGGGTCTGCGCCCATGGATCGGTTTACCGGAGGCTGTTTTCCAAGAGCACTACGACGAACTCCAAGGCCATTGTGAACGAAATAGAAGAGATGGGCCGGCGACTCGCTCTTATTCATTCGCAGCGCTTCAAGAAGGTTCTCCTCTTCGACAACGCCGCACCCCATCGGGAACAAGTAAGCACGGATAAGCTTGCCCAGCTGGGCTACGTTCACATGCCTCACCCACCGTATTCGCTGGACATCTCTCCATGCAACTACCACTACTACTTGAGCCTACAGGACTTCCTAGTCGGAAGGGACACAAGAACCCAAGCAGTCCTTGACAACCATATCGAGCAGTTGATCAACACCAGGCTCAAGCAGTTCTGGAAGGATGGGATCGGGAAGTTGGCTGAGCGATGGCAGCAAGGTCCTTGCCCTTAATGGCAAATACACTCCTCAGCATCGTTGAGTTGTAATTGAGTTATAAAGAGATAAAGATTTTTTTTTCATTTTGTCTCATTACTTTTGGCCCCCCCCCTAATACTTCTAATCTCGTTAATCTTCGATATATTTGCAACAATTACCTCCTATTTAACAAAAGGTCTAGAAAATCGACCAACCTCGATAGGACCACCTGACCACTGGAGACATCGCTCGATGAAACCCAGCTAGCCTTCAAGCCTTGCTGTGTTCAGATATCCACTGGCCTTAACTCTACTCCGGATTGAGAGAAACGTGCTCACTGGTGTTTCTGGGTCAAGGATACATCCATTCGCATATACCATTTTCACGCCAAAGCGAACTCTTAAAGCCAAAATAGACACTTTTCAGTCGAATTGGATACTCCTCTGAGCAAACCTGAATGTATTGAAATCAAGCTTATGGTTGATGTCTTCGAAACTAAAATGAGCATTTTCCAGACTAAACTAGAGGTGATCCGAGAAGGTTAGGCCAACTTTTGTCCAAGAAAATTTAGTGCGACCTTCTTTGTGTCTTTTATTCATCCCAATAAGTAAAAAACACTGTTTGAAGTTTTATAAAAATTTTATGTTTTGAAGAAAATTAAAGCTTGCATCGAAAGATAGAAGGGGTGCAATTCTATTAACAAAAAAAAGGTCGCGCCATGCACTCATCCAACAGCATGTTGTGGTTTTCATTCTATTCACAACAAAAGTTCTGTCTGCGTGGAGTTATACGCTTTCAGAGGCGTAGCAAATTTTTTTAGAAACTCCACATAGACGAGTGCGTAGCGCGATCTCTTCTTTTAACACGACAGGAATTGCTGCCTGTTCTGCTCCGAACACGCTTTATACTACAACTTTTTCTTGAAATTGAAATTTTTATAAAATTTTAAATAGTGTGTTCATTTATTTGGGCAACTCCTTGTTTGTAGCTAGGAGTGCGAGGAAGGCGTGAAGCGATTACCTCGAAGCATGGAATGCTGCTGTCTTCGGGATTCATTGTCAGTTGCGACATCGCCGTTTCCGCGTCGTTGCTGCGTCCTTTATTGCTAGAATGGCCGCTTCCAGGATTGTACAACCCTTTCCTCTACCAGAACAGCTATGACGCCCTTGAAGTCCAAATCTGTAAGGTGAAGCCAACTAGCATACCCTTTTCAAAGCTGTTGTTCCCATCAGGGGTGCACATTTAACTGTTAACGATTTAACGAATTTAACGAATTAACGGCATTTTTCGGTAAAATCTGGCTTAACGAATTGACGGGAATTTTTAGAAATTTAACGGATTTTTTAACGGACGTTTTTCTCAGTGAGTATAACACCTCTCATCCCCCCGGATTAGGGCTGCTCCTGAAGAAACTATTGTTGTCAGCAAAAATATTTTAATATTTTCATGAATTTGTTTGGCTTTTTGAAATAATGCGTTTTGGGGTACGTGTAGAGCAGTCGGAGGAGATGCTCGCGCGCACCCGATACCAGTTTCCTGGTTCGGATTTCCCGCTCAGGCCAATTAAACCTTCCATCCCTCCAGTGTCGGAGAATTGATACCAGAGCTGTCTGAGAAGGAAAGGGCGCTGACTTCATCGGCTGGCTACCGCAAGTCATTTTACGGCACAATACGAAATCAAATCGCTTTCAGGATATCCCTTAGAAGTAGAATGCGTGGCGTATCCCAAAGAGGATTAAGCAACGCCGTCCTTTATCCTTATCTCTTAATGCATTTCGGAGCTAGACATTTCTTCGCCTAGCCAGCAAGCACGTCAACGAATTCACTAAGTACTAATCTAATACCTCATAAGATATGCCTATCCTCACTTGGCGTTGTTTGTCCCAGAATACGTTTGCCAGCCACCTAGAACAGTGGAGACGGAGAGAATGTTTTCGGCTGCTGGACGTATTTAAAGATTTTAGAAAAACGCTAATAACAAAAATTAGCAACGCTATTTATCGCGAACGTTAACACGTCGACGACGTGTCACACCTTTTCGGCAGTGTGGGATGGTGTGACACGATGCCGCATCATGGTCCCGACGTTCCAAAAAATGAATTGGTCCCACACAGCAGGCACTTGAAAATCATGTGTTTGACAACGTGTTAACATGCCACTGATGGGCTTTCATGCCACGGATGGGCTTTTAATTGTATTTTTTATTAACTCTTTCAGTACTAGCGGGCTGGTGCCCGCATCGAGATTGTATATGCTCGTAGAACAGTCACACAGAAAGGTTTGGCAAAGAACTAGGAAAGGAGGGAAGGGGAATCCGGGTTCTGCCTGATGACACATTTTAAGATGCCCTGTCGGTGGTCATCATCAATGATAAATCCATAGCTGTTCTTACTCCACTACTCTGGGTAATTTTTTGCTGAGAGCTTCCCTATTTTTTTATGTTTGTTGATGTTCAATTGATTAATTTACATTGTAGTATTACACTCCATTCCTTGAACTTTAGCTGTTGATCTCTTGAAGTTTAAACGTAGAAGGTTTTCCTTGATTTTTTCCACTTGAAATAATAACTTGCAGCTAATGGCATTTTTAACGAAATTTAACGATTTACCGGAAATTTATCGAAAATTTTCCGTTAAAAAATTTCGTTAAAAAATGTAGCGCACAGAATTTTGTGTGCACCCCTGGTTCCCATTGCGAGATGAATGCAGAGTCCTATTTTTCCCGGCACCTGAGGGAGACTAAGGAATGATATATAGAAGTCTGCTCGGCCGTATTGTTTTATGAGTTCATCAGCTTGTTTTGCATAGGAGCTCTCCACCCTTGGTTTCACTTTTGAGCTCTGTATTTCTAGTCACAGATGGTTTGAAGCCTATTACCGAGATGACCAAGCTCCAAACGCTGTCGTTCCGCGATTAAAATTATAAAACGTCAGGAGGAATAAATCTTTCACAAAACAGACGAGGAATCTGAGTTTTCTACATTCTTTATACAATCTGGTCGTGTTCATATTGGCTTGTTTTCTTCAAGGTTCATCTTTGACACATCCCATATATCATATCTACCATCAAGATGCTCGAGAGCGAGTTAACAACGTCTCCATTCTTCCTTGCTGCGTGACAGAGTAGTCCAGAGAATGCTTCACGATCGAGAGACTGAAGAGAGTCAGACGTTTGTCTTGTGAAGAAGCCATCGCCGTCCTCCACGTTACGGTACGATTATCGCGCGTTGATCCTCCCTTCGCTGGGCCCAGGTTTCCAAGCTGTGCATACGTTAGGCCTATATCATACTTCGGCGACGCTATTACTGGCGACGTCGGCGACAGTGTTACACGGGCTGCTACGCACTGCGTTGCCGCCCGCGCAACACAGCGTCGTCGACGCGTCGCCGAAATATAACAAAGGCCTTACGCCTATGTTATACTTTGGCGACCCGTCACCGACGTCGCTGGCGACAGGTCGCCAAAGTATAACACCGACAACCTGTCGCCGGCGCTGTTGTCGGCGACGTCACCGAGTATAGCGTCGCAGGGTGCCCTGTAGCATCGGAGTGCATTTTTAACCGCGGGGTATGCGTCATTGGCCAACAGCCTCAGCCTGACTAAGGTATTTGAACCTGAAACCTGAAGAGCCTCTAGCCTAATCTGGAAGGCGTTCCTTTTTGACTTGGAAGATGATCAGTTTTTTTCAAAAGCGATAAGCGTGCTTAGAAAAGCGTCCAAATTGATTGGAGAAATGTCCAGCACCGCTTGAAAAGTGCCCAATTCGGTATGAAAAGTATCCACTTGAAAATGGTACGTATGAGGTGCAATACTGAAGATGGAGGAATAGTTGAGGAGGTCTGACCACGTGAGAGCGAGTACTCAATGAAAACTGATTGGTGTCCGCAAGACGAACGCATCTTGCCTTTGTCTTTCGCACTTCTCGATTTCGTAATTCGAGCTCCGGTGGGGATGCTGCCAGTTTCGGGAACGACGAACCAACCCGAACAGATAAAGCAAGAACAACCTCAAACGGCGATAACCCCTACTAGATGTAGATGTACGACTCGTTTGCATGGTGCACTGCTGCGTACTACACTACATACAACATTTTCTCGCAGTTTTCTTTCTTCGCATTTTCGCATGCTACGTACTATCCCGGCGGGCTGCTGCGACGAGCAACAGTTTAAGCGGCCTAATCGCTGTATGCAAGCACGTACTTGTGATCGACAGCGGGAGAGTGGCCAGGGCCTTTCAAATGGCAAGAGTGACCGAGATGGAGAGCCTAACAAGTTGGCTGCTTGTGCGACAGTTTTCTATGCCTAGCGTTAAAGGGAGACTCAAAATGCAATGTGTTCGCACTTACAATGTTTTTGTGATGCGGTGGGGATTTATTTATGTATTAGGTTGTACTAAAAGTCCCCACCGTTTTTTCAACGATTCATTGCGGATTCCGTCGGTTGTCTCTTGCATAGCGATATATAGCTTTCGAAAGGGAATGATTTGGTCTATCAGAACTTGCATTGCATTTCCTTTTTCAACCTGAACTTTGTTATTTTTAGATCATTAAAGTGAAATGTGGCCATTACCGACAGTTCTCTCCGCTGATGTTTAAGAATTTTTGCGCAGTGCTTCATAGCATTTCGAAGTCAATGTTCTGTACTACAAGAATACGTGTTGGTCCTATTTGCTCATTTGTCCTTTATTGGTTCTTAAGTCATCGAATTAGGACGTCGACTTTTTCGTCCGAACTTTTACCGACAGCTTCTGCTCTGGGGTGGACTTTTTTGCTTGGTGTTATATGTCGTTCGGAAGAGAATGTCTTGCTCTATAAGAATATATGTCGCGTTTATTGGCTCATGCTGTATTCTGTCGAATATCAACAAAATTCCAAAAAGAGAAAAACATCTTCACCAGCAACTCCTCCTTATTCAGTTTTTGAAATTCGACAGAAGTCAACGTGAGCCATTAAACGCGACACAAATTTTTATTGAGCAAGACATTTTTTCCGAACGACATATAACGCCAAGCGAGTCCGACCACAAAGCAGGTGCTGTCGGCAAAAATAAATCTTCTCCTTCAGACACTCCAATTAAATTACCTAAAAATCAATAAAGGACAAATGAGCAAATAGGGCCACACGTACTCTTGTAGTTCAGAACATTGAATTCCAAATGCTATGAGAAACTGCGCAAAAAATTCCAAACCTAAGCGGAGAGACGCGACCGCGCGGATGGCCACTTTTTCACTTTTCCACTTTTCACTTTAAGGACCTAAAAATTGACAGAATTCAGGAAGAAAAAAGAAACGCCATACACTTTCTGAAATAGCAAATCATTCCCTTTCGAATGCTTTATGCCGCTGTGCAAGAGACAGCCGGCGAAATCCGCAATGAATCGTTGAATAAAACGGCGGGGACTTATGTGACAACCTAAAAGATGGGAAATTCCCACTGCTTGATAGCAAACACTATGCCAGAAAGAGTTTGGCGTGTATTCTGCCACCCTTGAATGACACTGAAGATGCGCAATGATGCGGCCCGACGGCCAGCAACAGGCTGTCGCTGGGCTGTGCACGGTGACGACCGGTAGAGAGGTAGAGCGCGCCGCCGGCGGCGTCCCTGCCCTATCCTTCACCACAGCGGCAAGCGGCGTTGCCGCAGAAGTGTGTGGGGGCCTTAACACCCCCTGGCGGAGCTCTCGCCGACGCGTCGCCGAAGTATAGCATCGGTTGCTCTTTTGTTCTGTACATGTTCTCCTTCATGTTTCTATGTATTAAGGATAAAATATTCAGGGTGGAACATAGTCCAAGTATCCGTTTTTGGTAGTTCACTTGCTCTGTTTAGATAGTTGTGCATAACTGGCTGGGTCCACCGACACGATACTTGTCTTCTTTCGTTTCTTTTTCATCATAAAACATTCAAGGTCAGCAAGCGATCGCCCCATTCAACATAGCGTCTTCTTCTCTCTCCGCAGCTTCATCCATTGCTTTCTCCTTCAATTTCGCCTCATTTCTCTGCTATTTGTAAAAGGTTGAATGGTTGAAAAAGTGTGGCATCTACAATTTATGAAACGGCACAATACTTCAAAAAATGTGTGCATATAAACCTTTAAGTAGCCTAACTACCTTTGACGTTATCACGTTTAAAGGGGTATTTGTCGACCCCCTTTCAACGTGATAACGTCAAAGGTAATTAGGCTACTTAGATTTCGTGCTCGAATTAATAGGCTGCTTTCTTTAACACAGTGCCTTCTTGCTCTGCGATTATGAAGCCGTTATAGAACTATGACATAGGAGACCTATGATAGGATCTCAATGGAAGCTAGCCTATCTAAACCCGAGCTGAATCCTAAAAATCTGAGCGTAATAGAGTATTATACGGTGCCATTTGGTTACGAGCCCCGCAAAGTATGATCACTTTCTGAACCTCCGAAGTAAGTGACAGGTGAGCAGCAGGTCGAAAGGGTCTCTGCAAAAAGCAGACATCTCTCTTCTTGTCCGGACTTCTTTATGCGTCACTTCGGTCAATATCATCCATCACTGAGCCGTGTGGATCTAGTCCTCCGAACAGACTGATTTGAATTTGATTCGCCGGGACCCAGTGTCGCAGCGAAGGGGTGATGGCGACCAGATGTGACCCGGAAGCAGGTCTCAGGGAAGAATGGAAGCATCGGAGCATGGCGTACAAGATCACCGATCGAGGCGATGCTGAGGGCGATGACGGCGTGCTGCCATAGTGTAACAGCAGCACGCCGAACTCTCAGCGCGTACATGCATTGATTTCCGCGAGAGTTCTCCCCAGTCACTGCTCCGGATAGTGGACCTGTACTGCTTCGCTCGTCGCCTATCGGCCCTGCCCTGATCCCCAACGGCCCTCGACACCAAGATGGCGGATATCTACGATATGACCCGTCGGGCGACGATGCATGGCATCGAGGGCGATGTAAAGGCGCTGCTCGCTGAGGCAGACGACGCGTCCAGCAGAGCTGCCAAACAAAGCCAAATCGTGAGAGCACTTCCTATTTCAACCTGCTCAGAAAAAATCGGTCTCGAAAGGATCGTTGTGCGCTATTGACACCGCCATTTATTTCAGACTATCGATAAACTTCCGGATAAAGTCCTGCAGCAAATATTCTCCTACTTATCCCCTTATCAGGCAAGCGACTGTCCTAATTCTTACATTCTTCCTGGACATTTTCTTCTTTTTCTGTTCTCAAGTAGTCCTGTTGCAGATCCTGCAGTCAGGACAAGTTTGCAAGCGATGGCGAAGCGTAGCATGCAGTCCGATGTTGTGGAGATTTGTGTCCTTCAGGCCAAACTACGGTGGAATTCAGGTTAGTTTACAGATTCTTTGATGTTGATGATCTTAAAGCTGGTAGGCTTTAGGTGATCAATCATGACTACTTCCTTCAACTGATTGGCACACAGTTCTCTGAGCTTCGATCTGTCGAGCTCACCACCGACTTGATCACACCAACCGTTCTCTACGAAATGGCCAACAAATGCCCGCGTCTTCAGCACCTCACTCTCGGTAAGTGGTTCGGATCGAATTGCGCCTAGAACATCATACGAAGGAATCTGTGTGCCAGTAAGCGACTTCGAAATTTCGCCCTAAGCGCTGCGCATTCGAAAAATGAGCCTTTATGAGTGATACATTTATTCGAAGTCGACGGCATTTCATCTTTCATTGAAGAAACAAACTGGTGCTGCCTTCAAAACGACAAAGGGTAGAAGATGTAGTGTCGGGATCGATTAATCCATTTCGGGATTCGCAGTGTTTTCCGTTACCGCGAAATTTTGGGAAATGACATCTTATGCGCACCTGCCTTATACAACTTGGCAAGCATAAAAACTTCAGTGTTTATCACTCCAAAAAATTAACCTAGAACGAAGTCCTGGTGTGCGCCGTTCCGACACCTCGTCGGGATTACGCTGAGTAATAGTAACCTTGCTGACAGTGATTTCTAAAGAGTGAGGTTTCTCTCTTGTGACTATCTCTTAAGCAACATGCCCAACGCATTTTTTAAATTTGTTTACAACATGGCACGCACTTCAGTCAAAACAATGACCACGACTTTCTTCCTTCCTTTTGGAGGCACCTGCGCTACTCCCTCAAAGTGCAGATTGGAATTAATCCCCTTATGCTTTATGATTTTTTTTTGCTACAAGTGATGCGTACTGGTTTTTGGGTTTTGAAACGTACATTTGCATTGATATTGACATTTTTTCTTTTCGAGGCTGGAAGTTTCTCAAAGATATCCATTCGCGCTTCTTAAAAGATCCCCAAGAATAGATTTCTACAAGATCCTTGTAAACCTATGGTTTGTTATCGAAACAGCAGATGTGGTGAATTTCACACTCACATTCATGAAGGAATTTTTAAATCCTCCAGTGAACTGTACTATATTTGTTTACTAGGCGGAAATCAAATAAGGCTACTTCAAACTTGTTTTGTACATATGTTTCCCTTCAAAAAACAAGTCTTTCGTGCACGTGATCACCTGTCACCTGTCACCAGTCGTCCTGTTGATCACCGACTTGCTCGTGCGGGCGCCAGCAGCGTCTCCATTAGTCTCCGTCGCGTGCCAGAGTGCTTCAATGGAACCTCCTTGCTCGAGGGACACGAACAGCGTCGTACTGGTCGTTCAGGGCTTTCACGAAGAAGTCCGATCAACGCGATTGTGGACGTCCTGGTATTCTGCGGTGCACGTGATAGGATGTTTATTTTCTTACCACCTGAGAACTCCTTTATTGACATTTGAGAGGAGAGGGTTCTTTAAGCAAGTGCTTCTCTAGTCACTCAGCAGTAAAAAACGGTTGTTAAAATCGGCTTTTATAACGTTCTGAATACCCAGCAGTTTACAGCCGTTTATTCAGCAAGCTCTTCGGTTTCTTGTAGTTAGAGTCTATGGTGTGGCTAGTGTGGAATATGCACCCTTGCTTTGCTGATTCAGATTTTTCAACGGCGATGCAGCTGCACGACTTCACCGATCTACAGTCATTTCCTTCCCGCCTTCGAAGTCTAACGCTCTGCCTATCCGAGAATATATTTCTTGAAGGCTTCTTGAGGTCAGTAGACTTTTGAAAAGCACTGCCGGACACCCGATAACCAATAGCGGCCCTTTTTTGCTCCGCAAGTAGACATTTTTAATAACTCCTTTGGAACTCCCTATTTTGAAATAACAGGCATGTATTTGATTTAATCAACCATCTATCTTCGCTCTTGTGCGAAGCTCCTGCTCGTTGGGCTGAGCGGCGTGTTCAATATTGTAGTGAGATCCACAGCTGCAACTATTTGTGTTTTAGGAAAGTGTACACTTTTATTTCGTCTGTGGAGCTTCTTCATATTATAGGTTAGTTATTAGCGTTCCTTACAGAAAACATCATAATATTTATTCCGTCAATATTTCAGGTTCTGTTTTCAGAGTGGACCAGGTGAATTTAACTGTTGTCTAGTGCCTTGTGAGAAGTGATGGTTGTGACGTGAAATCATAGGGTGCTTCCGTATCCTGCCCCCTGTGTTGGCGATAAATCAGCTGGCGCACAGCTGTTCCTACCCTTCAGATCAATGGCACTCTCTGCTTCCTCAATCTCTAAGCACGGCGTGAATTTCGCTGCTATTCCCCCGAAGTCCTTGTATAAAATAAAAGGACAAAGGACGGCGTTACTCAATCCCTTCTGGGATGCGCCAGCGCATTCTACTTCTACGGGATGTCGTGGAGGCGACATGAATGCGTATTTGGCCATACAATGACTTGCGGTGGCCAGCCGATGAACAAGTCAGCGCTTTATCCTTCCCAGACAAGTCTGGTACCAATTCACCGACCCCGGAGGGATGGAATGCTTGGTTGGCCTGGGCGGGAAGTCCGAACCAGGAACCTGGTATCGGGTGCACGCGGCAGTCGCGCCTCCTCCGACTGCGCTACACGCGCTCAAAGTGGAAGTCCTTGTAAATGATAATAAATGAGCCTTAAAATGAATACTTAAATAATAAATAGCAGTAGATTCCAGTCCCTGAGGCCGATCATCATCATTAGACGGCATTGAGGAATATTCGCTGCGCTCAAGTGCACATTCACATTTTTATCGTGGTTGCTGAAGTTGGTTGTCTGGTTGTCTGTCAACAAAACGCCTTTCATGACCCCTATTTTCACTGAAACTTCGAGCTTGTTTAAATTCAACAAAAAATATTCCTAATCAAGAAGAACATAAGAAAAAACAGAAGTTTTATCAGAGTGAAAGAAAGATCCATGCAACCTATGTGGAAAAGTAAATGGGATTCAAAGTATCAGTTGAGAAGGTGTCAAGATTTACTGGGAGAGTGCATACCTGACCACAGCATTCAACAAATCACAAGGTTTCTGCTTGTCAAAGCCTGGGTGCTCATCCCATTTTATCTGCAGGCCCAATTAATCAAGTTAATCATCATTTTCATTAGCGCCTGTCCTGCTTGATAGCGGGGTTCGCATTTCTTGTGTTGTGACGCCAATTCTCACGAACAAATGCTTGATGAGGTTGCACACCAGCCACCTTTAAGTCCAAATGCTTCGTGTCTCGCCAACGTTGCTCCGTGTGTCCCTTGGGCCGCTTTCCAGGGACCTCAAGGTTCAAGCCAATCTTACGGACGGTGTCGTCATTAGCGCGAAGGACGTACCATCGAAGGTTCTCGGCTATCGGGGCGACACCAAACCTCTGTCGTATGGTGTCGTTGAAGGGGTTCAAACGCGTCACTCCAGCCGTCCACCGTAAAATTTTCGTTTACACTGAGGCGGCTTTCAATTTCCTTCGTTACGGGCTAGTACTCAGCACCGTACGTCGCTACTAGGCGGACGACTTCTCTATGAACCTTCGATCTGAGGTGCTCAGGTACTGTCCTTTCGCAAAGCACCCCAGTCAAAGAGCACCATTTGGACCGGGCTGTACTACGCGCACATTCACCTCCAACTTTAGGCTGTCATCAGACGTGATCGTTGATCCAAGATACATGAAGGATGTACATAACTCGTGAGAGCTCAGTACCGTTGATCTTAATGGATCCATGCTCATTCACGTCCGTCGTCAAGTATTCCGTCTTTTTGACGTTTAGCTTGACACTGAGCAATGCCAGGCGATCGCATCACGCCTGTGCCTGTCGCTCAATTAATCAAGGTAATGATGACTGGTAACTGGATGATACGAATCCATGCTCTTCAAAATGTTAGAGGGCAAGGTCAATGTTAGAGAATTCCTTTGTGGGATGCGCCACGCATCTTACTTCTGCGTAATATCGTGATGGACACTCGATTGTGTATCCGGCCAACATCAGGAATTGACCAATGTAGGCGACGTGCGAACCTGTGCTTAATTCCTCCCAAGTATGTACGATACCAATAACTCCGGAAGGATGAAAACCTTGGTTGGCCTGATTGGGATCCCACCGTTCGTGTCACACGTGGGAGTGGGCAGCTTCTCCGACTGCGCTATCCTTCCTCTCACTTTGCCGATGGTTCATATTGAAATCAGAATGTGCACCTGATTCGAAATGTTGCTCAGAAATCGTTGATTTCAGCACAGCAATGTGGTCACTGTTTATTCGGTTTTCTTGGTTTATTATTTGACGTCCCTGTTATAACACGACACTTCTTCGTTAAGGAACCTATGAGAAGGTTGAAGACGAGGAAGAGGAAGTATACGAGACGCTCAACGTTTACAAACTCAAGCAATTCGTGCCAAATTTGCGAGTCGTAAACTTGTGGGGCGTAAGTCGATTTTTCACGTTTTACCCATATTTTATATCATTTTCACTTCAAGCTAGACTCCTCCAGTCAAGCTGGGCACTTTTCATTTTAAACCGCATATTTTTCAAAATAAATTGACCATTCTGGAAACCTATTGAAACCTGTTTAAGTTAAAAAAAACGGTTTAACGGGGTTGTAACACTTCTTGCTCGGGGATAACCTTGAATTCGCCCTTGCAGATTGTCTCGAGAAGTATGACTACACCGCTTGATATCCTTTCCGATAGAGCAATATTCCTAGGTTTGTTCTGTGATGGTGGGGTGCACAGCATTTGGTGGTGTGTCATATGAAGAGTTGTGAATTGCACTCGTCTAATAGATCGGTTCTCTCTGGGATTGATACTGTAAATATTAGCTCTGTGTTCACTGTTTTTGTTCTTGGTGGCGATGTCCGTTCCTCCACGTGGTGCCACTGGAAACTGCTTGCTTTTGCAAGCCGAGCCAATCACGGACAATCGAATGCAGGCGACAGGCCCTAGTGACAGGCCGGCCTACGAACATCCTGTGTCACATCATATGGTCGATGACGTTTCAGAGATCTCGAGATAGTGCTACGGCGTCCGCGGGAACCGACGCGCACTCGCAAAGCCCGGCGGGTGTGAGAAGTATGCGAGGGTCCCTGATGCGAGGACGGCATCGGGGGGCAACTGAGCTAGTCCGAAAGTCCCGTAACGTAGGCAAGACCCGCGTAGCAACGTTGAATGTGGGTACGTTGACGGGCCGCTCGTGCGAGTTGGTAGAAGCACTGGAGCGAAGAAAGATAGATTTCTGTGCGGTGCAGGAGACGAGGTGGTCCTGCAGCAAGTCAAGGGACATAGGACGTGGCTTCAAGGCCGTTCTATGTGGAAGTCCCAGGACCACCAGTGGTGTCGGTATGATCGTCTCCGAGCGTTTCCGTGACGCGATTGCAAGCGTAGAACGTTTCGATGACCGCTTGATGAAGATTGTTGTTGCCGTAGAAGAGCGACGATGTCATTTCTTTTCCGCGTATGCTCCGCAGACAGGTTGCTCCGAGCAAACCAAGGACGAGTTCTGGTCCCTGCTTGATGAGAAGACAGCGGAAGTGCCGTCACAAGACATGATTGTTGTGGCAGGTGACCTTAATGGTCACGTCGGAGCAGCGAAAGATGGTTACAGCTGTCATGGTGGTTTTGGCTATGGGTCACGCAACGCCGATGGTGAGCGTATACTTGAGTATGCAGACTCACACGACCTCATCATCGTGAACACTAAGTTTCGAAAGCGTGACTCCCACCTCATCTCGTTTTATAGCGGGAACGCCAAAACGCAGATTGACTATGTCCTTGTTAGGCGTCGCGACCAAGGTCTTGTCACAGACGCGAAGACCGTGCCGTATGAGACGGTTGCCACGCAACACCGTCCACTTATCTGCTCGCTGAAGATCACACCTCCGAGGTGTAAACGTATTGAGCGATGCGGGACGGCTAGAATCAAATGGTGGCGACTGAAAGAGAAGGAAGCAGCTGTTATTTCTCGCATTCGGTTGCCGACGGTAACAACTGTCGACGAAACCTGGAAGGATGCTACCGATGCGATAACTCGGGCTGCGCGTCTCGAACTCGGCACAACGAAGCCTGGACGACGTTGGGTCGACAAGCAGGCTTGGCTGTGGACTGACGATGTCAGAGAGAAGGTCAGGGAAAAGAAACGGCTATATCACGTATTTATCGGTGATAAAACAGTCGATAATTGGCGGAATTATCGAGAAGCGAAGAAAGCGGCAAAGAAGGCTGTGGCCGGTGCTAAAGCCGCACACTACGCTGATGTGAGTGAAAAACTGGAGACGCGCGATGGCGAGCGTTATCTTTACCGCCTCGCCAAAGCTCGCTGTCGCCAAGCAGAAGACATCGAGAAGTTCTTTGGCATTAACGACAAGAACGGTCATCTTCTGATGGATCGTAAGAGGGCTGTGAAGAGATGGCGCGAGTACTTCGAGGAAATCTCGAATGTAGAATTTGAACATCCTGCTGTTCCTTTTGCGTCATCTGTATACGGTCCCGTTCAGAAGATCACAGTGAGCGAAACTGAAGCAGCCCTGAGGAAGATGAAGTCAGGCAAAGCCACTGGTCCCGATGACCTGCCAGCTGACCTGTGGAAGTCGAAGGGCTGGTGCCCTGCTGACTGGCTGACTGAGTTTTTCAATCAGGTTGTTGCTGAGAAGAAAGTGCCTGAGGGTTGGCAGCAAAGCACGACTATTCCGATTTGGAAGAAGAAGGGCAGTCCTGCAGACTGTGCTAGTTACCGTCCAATTCGCCTTCTTTCGCACACCATGAAAATCTTTGAGCGAATAGTCGACGGACGTATCCGGGATGTCGTACAGCTTTCCACGAATCAGTGTGGTTTCGTATCTGGCTGTGGCACCGTTGATGCCATTCACGCCGTTCGTCTTCTGCTAGAGAAGCACCGCGAGAAACAGAAACCGGTGCATTTTGCCTTCCTGGACTTGGAGAAGGCCTTCGACCGCGTTCCGCGGGAAGTGATATGGTACGCGTTGCGACGACATGGTATCCCTGAAGAGCTTATTGAGTGGGTGCGCATCCTCTACTCGTGCCCAATAAGCCGAGTGCGAGCACCAGCGGGCACCTCGATGGAGTTTCCAATATCTGTCGGAGTGCACCAGGGATCTGCGCTCTCCCCACTGCTCTTCGTGATCGTCATGGATGCAATTACACGCGATCTCCAAAGGGCAGCTCCTTGGACGCTGCTGTATGCCGATGACGTCATGCTTGCATGCGAAGACAAAGCAGAGCTCGAGCGACAGGCACAGGCGTGGTGCGATCGCTTAGCATTGTTCGGACTCAAGCTAAACGTCAAAAAGACGGAATACTTGACGACGGATGTGAATGAGCATGGATCCATTAAGATCAATGGTACTGAGCTCTCACGAGTTACATCTTTCAAGTATCTTGGATCAACGATCACGTCCGATGGCAGTCCAAAGTTGGAGGTGAACGCACGTGTGAGTGCAGCCTGGTCCAAATGGCGTTCGTTGACTGGGGTGCTTTGCGACAAGACAATTCCTGAGTACCTCAAATCAAAGGTGTATAGAGCAGTCGTCCGCCCAGTAGCGACGTACGGTGCTGAGTGCTGGCCCGTGACGAAGGAAATCGAATGCCGCCTCAGTGTAATGGAGACGAAAATGCTAAGGTGGACGGCTGGAGTAACGCGATTGGACCGCGTTCGCAATGAAACCATGCGACAAAGGTTCGGTGTCGCCTCGATAGCTGACAAGTTGCGCGAAGCACGCCTACGATGGTATGGCCACGTCCTTCGCGCTAACGACGACACCGTGTGTAAGATTGGCCTGAATCTTGAAGTCCCTGGAAAACGGCCCAGAGGACGTCCGAAACAACGTTGGCTAGATACGTTGCATATGGACTTGAAGTTAGCTGGTGTCCATCCCGACCAAGCGTTTGATCGGGAGAAGTGGCGTCACCAGACCAGAAGAGCGGACCCCGCCACCAAGCGGGACAAACGCTATTGAAAATGATGATGTTCACTGTTTTTGTTCTTCATTCTTACTGCAAATTACTTTGGGAAAACAAAACCGACAAGCAACTAACACAAGTGACTTTAGAATGGGATCGGCAAGTTTCATTTCCTATTTCGAACGCTATGTGTTCTCAAAGCGAGAGCGGGGTAGAGCTGCTTCAAGGCCAATCATTTTCGATTGTTTTCCGTTTTCACTCATGATATGATCCTACGCACTATCAGTTTTCGCTGTTCTTCAGGAAACTGAAACTTTGTAAGACGTAATTTGTGTCGTTCCTCTCAGATCATCATGCTCAATAATAGGGAACCTCTTCTAAGTATCCTACACACTTTTTGAAGCCAATTCCAACGTTAGGAAATAGCTACTACGTTATGCAATCCATGGAAGAAATCGCTTTGGCCAGTCCTCAAAAAGCCTACTTTTGCTGTATTTTTTTGTCCTTAATTGATTTGGTATCACATTCGGCTCAATAAATCTTCTATCTTCTATGTTCTACCAAGAAACCAGAATGTGAAGGGACAGCTTTTGAAGCTTCAACCTGCGTTTTGCTGATCCTCCTGCTACATTTAGTACATTCTTGGATCAGCAAGGCCTTTGCTGAGCGTGCATGGTGCAGAAACCAATCTGGTTTTCTGAAAAACGGAAGATTTTCCGAACAGCAACCAACATTTTGATCTGTCGGTCGGTTTTGCTGAGTCAGTTTCTACCGTATGATGCAGAGTCGTTCATACAGAATCGCTTTTTAATGATTTTTTATAGTATGCATATCCAAGGAGATTTTCGAGGATACTGTTTGAAAAGATTTACCGAAACTGCAGCTTTGTGTGCAGCATTTTATTCTGCATTGAGATCTCTACATTACACAGCTCATCATTCCCAGTAGAAAGGCACACGCTCTCAAATAGACTAAGCGGAAATTGCCACCTTGCGAGTCTATTGATATGTGTAGAAGCCAATTGTTCGGACGTTTTTATTTAGTCCCGAATTCGCTGCTCCGCGCTAACTATCTGAATCAAGCCGACTGCGAAAAGATGACCTTCGGATGTGAAGTTTAATCAGTGCTCCATCTTCAGGTGCCCTTCATAACCGACGAACATGTGGACGCGATTTCCTCTAACTGCGCTCATTTGGAGTGCCTCTGCATAAATTATTGTACAAAGGTGCGTAGAAATTATTCTCCCTCGTGGCCATCATTGAATCTAAAGTCCTGGGAAAGAGCAGTCAGGGAAACGTGATTGCAGCTCGATTTAATAGAAAGGCAAAAATTAAATTACGCATGGATGGCGTTACGAAATGTATAATCATAGTTTGTGCAAGATTCTTCCGTTTCCATAATCCCTTTCTTTACCTACACTTTTTAGGTAGAGGGATCATGTCTCAAGCTGGTATTGCAGCGCTGCCGGAAGCTCAAGTCTCTGTTCCTCGCTCATACATGTGAGTTTCTCTTGCGAGTTGGAATTCCACATCTGCGATGTCCCGAACGTTTTCTGGTCCACTTACACCTAGTAACGAATCCTTTATTGGCGAAAACGGCGAGTTGATACCAGAGACATTAGTCGTCTAGCATACTTCAGACCCGTTGTACATCAACGTCTACTTCCACAAGCAGATCACCAATCTCCACCTTCCTCCTTCTACTATTCCCGCAGCTTCATAGTTTCTGGATCCAAAAAAGAAAAATGAGCTCACTTCTGTTTTGCCGCGGTGTAAAAGCCATGAACTATCGTCTCTTGTGACTTCTGAATTTCTGTGCTACGTATTGGCTTATTTTGGTGCCGCAACTCCGTGATCGGCCACTGCACTGAATAGAATGGTCGATCCTCAACTAGCACTCCACCGTTTCTAGCACAATTTCGCAACCCTTTGGTAGCTTTATCCACAGAATTGTCAGGGTAGTAGCGTATTGCATCTGACATTTGTAGTTGTAAGGGAGCCGCCTTAATTGGTACCATTTTCCACTCTACTTAAGCCTGCATTTCAGCATTGGATAATTCCACCATCAGAGCGATTGAATGGGAGAAGACTAGAATCGAGGAGCTCGACGTGAAAGGCACGGAACTGTCCTCGGAAACACTCATATCGCTTCTCACTCGCCTTCCCCATCTGCGATGGCTTGACGCCAGCTGGCTCGAGAACATGACCGATCAGGTACATACCCTGGGAGCACTCGCTTTAATTCTTCTTAGACACTTCGCTACGAATCGTGGAGTTGTTAAGCAGCTACAATAACGTTTCCCAAATGAAGAGAGAGGTTCCGGACACTAGATTGATTTGCTCCATCCTCTCCATAGTCAATACTTCTACATAAAATCCCACACTATTTCAGAATCGGCCCATTCTGTCTATGATACAACGTATTCACTTGACCATAACGACAGTTTTGTGCTGGAACCTCTACTGTTCTAGTGTATTAAACTATCGAGTTGAAGTTGAAACTGAAGTTACAACCATCAGGCTCAGAGAGCAAACGATTTTCCGCAACCGCCAAACATTTGGCCGATAAATTACCCGTTACCTTCACCATGGTAAATTTCCTTTTGAAAGTGTGAAAGCAAACGTTTGGGTCGATTCGAACCAGTTCGAATTCAATTTCATGAGAACCAAATGGTTCTGTTCAACCGGCTTTGAATTCGATGACTTCGAGTGTTCTTTTCTGTCAAATCGCAGTCAGCCGACAATTCGTTCCAGGTGCTGGAGGCGTGGATACAGTCGGGAGCGTTCGCCAATGTGCAGTTCATCAATCTGGACACCTGTGACTCACTGAATGAGCAGTCTCTCACTGACATGATCATTCGACATGGGCCACAGCTCCATGGTCTCTGCCTCGGTGGCCAACACAAGCTGCTGGAGTACTTCTGGATGAATATGATTCCGCAGTTGAAGAACATAAGGTGAAGCCTCTCAAAAGATTCAACAGGCCTGATACTTCTGCGGCTCTGAGGAGGCGAAACTACTCTTCGTTCTACTGGCTCTATTCTACTGCGCACTGATAAGGGGACAACCAGATCTGAGAAATCTTCGCCGACAAGATAAAGTTGCTCTGACCATTTGCAAGGGGACACATAGGAAAACCACGTCTTCATTGCTCTAATCTAATGTAGAACAAATCTGATGACTATTAGTCGGCGTCGTTCAGTCCCTTGAAAAGCCTCATACTGATGACATTCTTGAGCGAATCGCTACAGTAATCCCAAGCATAAGCAATATTCTGTCCTCCACAGATAATGCTGCTCAGCATTAGGGATGGAGCTGTTGTTGGGCAGGATTCAAATCGAACCCAAAATTAGCTCCTGGTGTGTGATATGGGTGAGTGATGCTAACTGATCCACTTACCCCATCCATGGCTCTCCTTTCAAGGAACCAACTGTTTTTCAATTTCTGTTTTTTTATCTTTTTATTTAAAGGCCTTATATGCTTGTCTGGAAAAAAGGATTCCCCTCAGCCTTCCTTTTCCAGAGTGATCGTGATGGGTATCGCTGAAGACTGCTGCCCGAAGGTTGCCGCTAAGATCCACGTTGACCAGTTCATTGACTGCATCGCACAGAACTGCCCTCGACTCACTCGGTTGGAAATTCGATGGGACGACGACACTCTCCGGTTTTCGGACAAGTCAAGGTGCGCGCCGTGCGCCCCACACATTTTCTTTCTCAAATCTGAGCCGGGACGCTGGGATTTCGGCTCCATGTCGTGCTACCAATTCCGCTCTGATTTTGCAGCAAATTCATTGATGTTCTACGAATGAAGTGCCTGAAATTGCATTCGATTGTGCTCAGCGATGGGCAATACTACGAGTTAGTACGATCGAACTTCGAAAGGGCAGATCGAATGAGTGTTGTCAGGTGAGTGTGAAAGGAGCTCATGCCTGACAAATGTGCTCCTAACGACACCTCTAATTATGATCATGCCTCTTAGTTATTATGTATTCATAATGTTGATGTTAGATGCTAGTTAATGACAGAAATAATAATAATAATTTATTACGACGTATAAGACAGTCGTGAGAGAAGCGAACAATAAAGGGTCTGTTACAGTTCAAATAGTATGGAGCAAGAAATTTATAGCCAAGAAGCCCCTGAATACTTTAATGCATAACATGAGTTCATCGTAGAAATGTATTTCAAAGGGGCTTCTTTACACTGAGACACACCTCAGTGCGTAGTGGAGACCAAAGCGACAGCGTTTAAAACCTCGAAGTCACCCCAACAGACCAGGCAGATATCTATTAGGTTGGAAAAAAAGTCTCTTCACACTTCGAAATTTTTTTTACCCTTCCCCTTGTAAACGCACTAGCCAATGTTGGTTGCTGATTTCGTAATCCTATCACACTTGTCTACCGTTCGCACGCGGACACAGGTTAAGACTCTTCTTGTAATTCGTTATCCACCCAATCTTCCGAACTCAATGCCAGATCTACCTCATGGCCGTTTTCAGCACGGCATTCTTCATGAATTCATTAAAGAATCCACAGCACGTCAGGCAGCAGACCAAATTAACCATATATATGGCTTGGGATCTACTACTCATCGCGCCTGTTATGAGTGGTTCGGAAAGTCTTTAAAGGGAGATTATTCACTGAGGGCAAAGCATGGTCAGGAAGGCCAACTGGATTGGACGACAGTGAACTACACCATCTTCTTCGTACCGATAGTTGGCAGACGACACGTCAGCTGGCAGAGAAGCTCGAAGTGTCCCATAGGATAGTAGGAATCCATCTGAAGAATCTTGGCTTTCATGGAAATTTGGAGCTTGGATTCCACATGCCCTGTCAGACACTCAGAAAGGTCGACAGCTCTCCATCGCTGCTTCTCTTCTGTCCAGATAAGGAAGAAAATCGTTTCTTCCGCGGATTGTGACAGGCGAGGAGTCCTGGGTTCTGTGTGCCAACTTCCGAGGAAAAGGCAATGGGTACAAAAGGGAGAGAGCCCTAAGTCTGATCTCAAGCCCAATGTTCACGAAAGGAAGATTTTCTTGAGTGTTTGGTGGGATATCAGAGAAGTGATTTATCGGCAAACTCTCAGAAGTGGAGAGACACTTACTGCTGTCACATACTGCGGTCAACTCCACAAAGTCGTCGCAACTCTCTAAGAAAACAGGCCGGAGAAGTCGAAGGTGATGATCCTGCATGACGATGCAAAACTACATGTTGCAAGACTCACAAGAGAAACAATAAAGGAGCTGGGCTGGGAGGTAATGTCACATCCACCGTATAGCCCTAACCTCGTTCGTGCCGACTACCATCTCTTCCGTGCTTTCAAGCAAGAAATTGGAGAGAAATATTTTGGAACGGATGATGACCTCAAAAATTGGATTCATCAATGGTTCGACTCCAGAACTGCAGTCTTTTAAGCGAGAGGAATTGGAAAATTACCCAGTCTTTGGAGAAGTGTAGTGGGACAAAATAGAGTTTATCTCAGTTGATTTGACTTTGTAGTTGTGAAGTAATAAACCTTTGAAAAAAATGAAAAGACTTTTTTTCCAACCTAATAGCTGCATAGTAAAGGAAATGACAATAAAGGTGAACTCGGACGTTGAAGGAACAGCATAAGTGAGTCTATGAAAAGCGCTGTGTGTACTAAATTTGGAAAGCTCCTGGAAAACTTCTGTGTCTGCAAAAGCACATACATATGTAAGCGATGAAAAGTCGCGAGCAAGTCCCATAAAGGGGCGAAAAAATTTGTGATTTTGAGATTCGTACTACTAGCAGCAGAGACCCGCCGTTTCATTGAATTGAGTGCATCTGTCTACCCTTTGATAGGAAAAGAACATCTTTATTGTGGAGAAAGCAAACAACAATTTTACTCACACCCTTCCCCTTAGAGGTGGAAGCTTTTTATATTCTCGAGTGTCGTAAGCGTCAGTTAGAAATAAGTCTTGGATGGGTCCAAAAATAATTTTTGATTGTCACCATATTTTATCAAAAAATTTCTCCCCCAAACATCTTTTGGGCTAGCACAAACAAAACTTATCAGAATCTACGTAGCAAAGTAGAGAATTGACGAGAAGGCACCTAGGCAGACATTCCACTGTCGACGTATTGCTGGAAATGGGTGTCATCATAGGTTTCGCCGAAATTTTTCATGCCAGATTTAGGAAACATTTAATGAAATGATTTTTGTTTTTGAACGGATCAGAAGAGCATTGAGGTTGTGTACAAGGTTTGCGCGCCTAATCCGTGCAGCATCTGGTAAGTCAAACTTCCGACATGATCTGTGTACCGATGGACATTTACACGTTTCCTCGCCAAACTTCTCTAGGACTTCAGCTGCTGCCAGATCATTTAACTCAAGTCAACCCTTTCCGCACAACGATTTCCATTGTCGTAGAAGGTTCAACCAACGCTGGTGACATTACAATTCAGTAGTTGTTCGTACGAGATGAGTCACTCTGATTTGTTTTATGAAATGCTTGCTCCCAAGGTTTTATCCCACGTATAATTCAAGTATCCCTTCTCAGTGCGTTTTAGGTCACTCGATTTGTTTCCGCGGTGTTCTTGTTTTGAAAGCTC
The DNA here is from genome assembly GCA_947396885.1 of Heligmosomoides polygyrus polygyrus. Classification (NCBI taxonomy): domain Eukaryota; kingdom Metazoa; phylum Nematoda; class Chromadorea; order Rhabditida; family Heligmosomidae; genus Heligmosomoides; species Heligmosomoides polygyrus. Next base: position 35,741,164 of record OX377204.1, on the reverse strand, counting down.
GAACGAAAAGACCGTGGGCAATCAGCTTGTGCATCGGGAAAAATCAGGAATTTGTTTAATTCAAGTGCTCTTGAGTAGTGTGTAACTCTCTGCTAAAAGCAAATCCGCGCCTTCGAAGAGTACACCAATAGTTGCCTTTATTGGCACTCGAACATAAGATAAGCAAAGCCGACATTACATACTTTTGGAGCAACACAGTATCTCGGCTGTCCGCCCCTAAATTCAAAATTCCCGGCTAAGGTGCTACACATTTCTAGATGCCTAGACTTTCACACTCTTCAAGGTGTTGAAATCAGACTCGACGTGTGGCTCTGGTCTGAGTAGGCACTATTTTGCTGAAACTTAACTCTGAGCTGGATCTACTCCGTTCTCCACCAACTGAAGTAACTTGGGGTCACTTGAAAACTGCTGCTAGAGCTGATCTGAAGATCCTCATGTTCGCTGTTGATTCATGTAGAAACGTTTGTTGACAAAGAGCTCCTACTACCGTTCGGAAAATCGGCTATCCTTAAGAAGAGGTTATGTGTTGCTCAGCTAGTCATTGCTTGAATTTAGCTTTCTGCTCTGGATGAAATACCTCGTCGCTACAAGCAAGGCCTATTTAAAAACATGATCCGCGATTCGATGAAATGGCATCGCTTTCACAACCAAAAACAACCTCACATTTACCGTTAGAAAAACCATTGGGTCCACAGTTTCCTAGATAAATTCAAGACGAACAAATTCAAGACGACTTTTCCTAACTCTGTTGCACCCAAAAATGTTTCTTCATTAGGTTGTATACCGCTGTTTCTTTTCGTAATATCAACGGAACGCATAATTCGGACATTTCAGGACCACGGAGATGTGCCGAACTGGTCTCCTTCACTGTTCACGATTCTACGACCAACTTCTTTTTAACTAAATTCATATTGTGTAGCTGTTGACAGAGCCCCTCCACGCTGTCCGTCTTTGCTCACCCAATTCGACCCCTCGAATTCTGGCGCTTACTTGCCCGGTTTTCCAGCCATTGTCCGATTCTCCACTACAGTGTATTTCTTCATGCTCGGGTTGTTCAAAAGTTTCATTTTGTTGTTTTAACTGCAGATTGTTTAGTCTTTTCCAGAATGATCGAGAAACGAATGTCGAATTCGTTCAATTCATCCTCACCTTAATCACAAGATTAAAAATCCAATTTGTGTTGTAGTGATTTAGCATCATCGCGCCTTCGAACATTGAGATGTAGAAGCGATAACTGCATTGTATGACCTTGCGAAATTGTCAAGAATCATAGATTTGATATAAAATACTGTAAAATCTCCTCGCTGTATTCAACTTACACTAGCACTAGATGAGTGATTTGTGAGTGACTGAGTAAGCGAAGTGTATGGGAGTCGGTCATTAAATGACTGACTAACCCTTCTTGAACCATATGCAGTGCCTACCACGACTATCTCTCCACCTGAAAACTTACTTACATTCGACTTTAAAATGTTTCTCCAACGAAATTTTTGCTACCATCAATTTCTCGTGCCTAGAAGCTGATAGAACGCTGGGTATAGTTTTCCAGTTGCAGATCTTGTTTGCAAATGATGGATATCAGATCACACTGGCACTTTGAGAGAGATTCAGCTTCGAACGGTGATTAAAAAAATCTCCCCCCCCCTCTCCTCATATGCTGATCATGTGTGGAACGCCGGCGAAGCCGGCGACTGACCCTGCACGTGCGGGCCACGCTACAAGCGTAGCCTAAACCTAGTTTGCTCACTCAGCGTCCGTCGCCGGCTTCGCCAGCAACCAACGCTGGTTAAGAAAGCATCCCTGGCGTAGAAGTCGAATACGTGAAACGTTGAAACGTGCGCCTACCCCGAATTCATTGATGCCTCGCTGAGTATCACTCGCATCTCTGTATGCGCTCAGGAGAATGTCCTTCAGCAGACCTGCTTCGTATAGGGCTATTTCCAACCGATTTCACCTCGTCAAGGCTGAATGTCCGACATTTCTGTCTTGTCATCGTGCTTTAAGCCAAGAGATGTGACGAATTTCGGGAACGGTGACTTGGGACAAAAATACTATCCTCCAATGTGTAGTAAGAAAACATGTCAAACAACAGCTAAAAATTGAGACCCAAGATTTGGTTGAATGCGTAGCCGAAGCCAGCGCAGGACCCTCCCCCCCCCCCGTCTCTGTACGCAGGGCTGTTCTATTCCACTGCTGAAAATTGGAGGACCTAGGCAGGCAGAAAAGCATAGTAACCCAATGCGAGAAATATGCCTGATCGAATGCTGGTTGATTGCTTGATCGAAACTTTCTCTGCTGTGAAGCCCTTCCGTCGGCCCCCGTAATTACGCAACGCCCACCTCGATCCGTTAGGCTTGAAAGCAAATCGATAGCACCGTCCAAAAGATCAATAATATCCATCGATATCAATTGCCATAAAGTTTCCGTGATCGGTGATAACCATGCAGCTCCACCCTGATCGGGTAAGTCTGATGGTGAGAGAAGAACGGTAGCACCGCTCAAAGGAGCGAAATCATCGATCCACATTGATTGCCTGGTAGAAGAGACTCGCTCTGCTATGGGGTGATTCCTTCGACGCACGTTGAGGGACGTCTGTGGCGCGAGTGGAAGTGTTATGGTAGGATCTCCATAGATTGCAGCAGATGCAAAGCGGGTGAGGTAAATGTAAGGGGTAGCGAGGGAAATAGAGAGATGCAGCGGAAATTTCGGTAAGCATGGAATGCAAAAATGAAAGGAAAAATGAAGGCTAAGCTTGGGTGAACCCGCATAGAGTGCCATCTCTTGATGGGTGTTCTTTGCTCTCCACCCCTCGAGCAGCTGGTCCATAAACACCTTAGATGGAATCAACATGTGTATCCAACAGTTTGCGTCGTCTGCAGTAAGCACCCACGTTCGCCGCGGTCTCTAACCCCGCGGCGGCTTCGGACAGCGCGGCGAGGATTCGGAAATGACTCATGCCTCTCTCGACTACACACCCTGGTGCGAAATAATCGGTTCACCCCCGATTTGTCCATTAGCACCCGAAGAACCCCTTGCCGAGGTTCAATGGTGTTATCATCATATTTCTCACTATCGAAAACCTTTATAGAAAAAATATAAGCAGAATATCTTATCGGTGCTGGATACCACGAACTTTTATTGAAGAAGTACCAGGCCGTCCAATAATTCTTGTCCGAAAATTTCACCATTTTTATTTTTTTTAACTTTATGGAAAACAAGTCTAATCAACAATATAATCACCACAGTTATGCACAACAGTGGTCCATCGATTAGGCAGGTCGCCGATGCCCTTTGCCCAGAACTCCGGGGGCTGCGACTCGAAGAAGTCCGCGATGTCGGATTTGAGGTTGTCGTAGTTTTTTCTTCCGGCTAAATGGTGCTTCAGCGGGCGGAACAAGTGGTAGCCGGAGGGGGTGAGGACCGGGGAATACGGCGGATGGGCAACCGTCTCCCAGCCGAGCGTCGCCAACTTCTGCTGGATCTCCTTCGCCACGTGGGGGCGCACGTAGTCGTGCAGCAGGTGGACCGAGGCCCGTCTGGGACGCTTTTCTCGGATGGCGGCGGCTAGTTTCTCGAGCTGATCGGTGTAGATGGAGGCGGTGACCGTCCTGCCTTGCGGGAGCAGCTCGGAGTACAGCATGCCCTTGGCGTCCCACCAGCAGCAGAGCATGATCTTCAGCGGGTGTTCCCTGTCCTCGAGGCTCGGTCGCCGCTCTCGAAACGATTGAACCAGCGCCTGACTGTGCGTTGGGACACTGCATCCTCCTTGCACGCTCTGCAGATGATGGGGACCGCGGTGCCCGTGTCATTGCCCAGCAGCCACTCGTAGTACACGAACGTACGAATTCCCTTTGGTCCATTTTAGCTTGTGCTGGTAGCTAGGCGCGGCGACTGCGCCTTGTATACCCCTAGCATGGAACTCTGGAGAACATTGTAGAAGGTTTTTACACTTGCCTGATATTATAACACTTCTAAGGAAAATTATAGAATTTTGAAAATTTTCGGACAGGAATTATTGGACAGCCTGGCCGGTGCAAAATATAGGTTCACTTGAGGGAATTTCCCACGTTCAGCTCCCTCGCAAAACTCGGTATAAATAGGTCAATAATGTAACGTAAGAGCGTCACTGCTATCAATCGATCCAATGACAACGAACCTTCAGCGTTCTACATGTGACCAAGCTCATGCCAATGCTCTTCATGCGGCCGGCCTTTCAAACAGGAAAACCGCTACTCAACTAGAGAGATAGTTGAACTGCAATCGCCATCTGAAGAACACGGAAGTCTACAAGCGAAAATCGAAAGCTGGCCGTCCAAGGAAGCTGTCTGGAAGAGATGAGAGCGGCCTGCTCCGGACGGCTTCCAACAGCACCCAGTCCGCGGAGGACACTACTACGAAGCTTGAATCGCAGTACGCATATTGTTTGTCAAATTATGAAGCGTGTCCCTCATTCGACGGACTGCCACAAGGCCGCCAGGCTCAAGTTCGCTCGTGCGCACAAGAGCACTAATTGGAAGAAGGTGAAGTGAGACTGCACCTAGTCTAACATGCAAGCAGAACTGCGTTTTCAAATTTTAGGTGGGTGGTATTCTCCGACGAAGAGAAGTGGAATCTTGATGGACCCGATAGAAACAGACACTATTGGAGAGATCTGAAGAAAGAGGAGCGAGTATTCTCCAGGCGCAACTTCGGCGGTGGAAGTCTCATGGTTTGCGCTGCGTTTTTTGGATACGGACTTGTTGCCTTTGAGATCGTCTCGTGTAGGAGAACAGTAAAGGCTACTAGAGATTGCTCGGAGATCACCTGCTGCCATATTTCAGAAGATTTCGTAGGCACAACCTTATTTTTAAGCAAGACATTACATCCATTCACATATCACAATCAGCTACAGACTGGCTTAACTCCAACAGAATTCAACTTCTAGAGTGGCCTAGTTGTTCTACAAATAGAGAACTTGTAGGGCATTCTTCTACACAAACTGTACAAAAATAAAACCACTTACCCTTCGGTTTCTGATCTGAAGAACGCCATACTTGATGCATGGACCAATGTAGAGCAAACTGCTATTGGTAACGTTATCAGTAGTATGGCAAATAGAATTCTCGATGTTGTTTACAACAGAGGTGATGTGACGAACGAAGTACTAATCTTACTTTGTCTGTAGGTGCTTTTGTGATTAATCAGTTTTTTTTAATGAGATGAACCTATGTTTTGCACCGGCCTCTATTCGGTACTTCCTCAATAAAAGTTCGTGGTATTCAGCATTGATAAGATATGCTACTTATAATTTCTCTATAATGGTTTTCGATAGTGAGGAATACGATAGTAACCCCATTGAACCTTGGCAGGGGGTTCATTGGGTACTAATGGACAGATCGGGAGGTAAACCTATAATTTTGCACCGGTGTATAGGTTTTAAGGAAAGTTCTGTCAGTTTGCGCGCGCTCGTGATATAAATGCGTACAAAATTCCCTAACCACCCACTTAATAATTTGCACTTTTTGGAAAGTACAAAACTTGCACTCTGCAATTATTATACAATACATGTGTTTCCAACGAACCCCTGACATCTTTGGACTACTACAACATTTTTTTTTTCAAAGCATACGTATTACTGTTTTTCATACATCCAAACTTTGTGCTCTAACCTGCAGAAACTCAGGGATGCAAGTGCTACTGTAGCATCCATGCACCGCAGCCGGTCTCCACGAGCAGTAGTGGTTTATCTCTCAGAACGAATCATGTGAATTAATTCTCTGTTTTATGCAGAGAAGGGACATTTTAAGTCAGGTACTACCATTCTGATAAGTGCCGACCTATTTATGAGCCTCCACGTATCTTTTTGAAGCCTGTTTTGTCCAACAGAAGTCATTCGAAGCGGAATGGCGATCCAGAGTCGGACTGGTTCGTTGCTTCGTTTTTAAATAAACTCAAACTCCTACCAGCCAATACTATAGTACATCTAGAAAAAACTTTGCTAAACTGAAGCTGTTAAGTCTGAAGCCTATGGATGGCAGTTATTTTATGCTTCCTGCATGACGACCCTTCTACACACGTTTAAAGGATCGTTATGTAAAAGTTTAACAAACCCTAGATCAAGGATCATCGTCATGCAGTATACTCACGAAACTTAGTCCTAACCGAGTGATTTTCTTGCGGGACATCCGGATGCCTTTTTTTAGAAAAGCAATGCTTGAGAAACAGCATAATGTCGAATTCACCTTCGCTGGTTCCAAACGCTATAATTCATTAGGTTTTAAGAAAATGCGATCACTTGATATTTTGCAGAATGGCAGGGAAGAGGCGCATTAAACGGTTTCTAGTCTAAGCAAAAAGCTGCTTTTTGAGCGGAGCTATGACTTTGAATAATGGCCTCAAGAACTGACAGAACTTTCCTTACAGCCTAATATATAGTAAAGATATACCGGGACGATGCATTCTGCAAGCGTTCGTTAAGGGCATAAGGTGGCGGAAAGTATCCAGGGTGGGTTTATGACCTGCTCCTGCGAATTACCAGCGACGGCCCCAGAACCATAAAACCGCATCGGACGGAAAGTCCGAGGGGTAGACACACCTCTTGGAGGGCCCATAAAAGCCCACAAATCATGGCAACTAGGTTCAGTCTTGGCTTAGCTCTCACCTAGTCTCCTCTTTACTCCTTTTTCCAGATTTATTTTTAACCTTCCGATTTTGCTTAGAATAAATTATATTCCTTACTCGTTCTTCGTGCATCGGAACCATAGTAGCGCTGGATATTGGACCCGTTTCCACCTACAGTAATCGGATCCGAATTATGTAATACTTCGCTCATCCTCCCAATTTGGGTAAAGAATAGGTCAGAGTCCAACGCAGAACCTGTTGGTACCAACTTTCAGAGGGCTATCGATGCTCCACCAAAAGGAAGGCAACTCACTATTCTTATCCTTTTTTCAATGACGGTGTTTTGGTCGTGGTTCGGTCGACTCATCGATGTTCACACCGTGTTCATGGGTTGTATTGTCGGAAACCCAACATTCCTCGTCCGTTGTGGCGATGGACTGTATCCACATCAATACCCTTCAATTTGTCCAAAGACGCCGAAACATGGAGAAAACCCGAAGGCGGCTTTGCGTGATTGCCGAAGAACCCCGTGCACGGCGGATCTTGGCGCCTGTACAAGGGCTGCATGCCCGCGTACTGAAGGATCGGATCGGGCATTCTAAGAGGTGCCTCATATACGCATGCATTCGTCCAAAACGATGCGATTCTTCGAGCGATTCCTCAAATGCAGTACCAAAAGAACTCTCAATAGAAGGAACCTGGTCCTTCATTGGAGTCTGTGGAAAACGATGGGCCTCGTCGGCGGATCAACCCGAGCGCTGCTGTAGAAACTGAGTTGACCGGCAGAGCATCTTCTTCTAGCAAGTCCAGTCTGCACAAAACTCCAGCTGGCGAAGACACGTGGTATTGAATTTCCCCACGCCTCTTGCCTAAAAACATTCCATACAACCTGCCGATTGCTGTTCAGTGGTATCGATTGGTTCCTTCAGATACCCAAATACATTTTAAAAATTTGAAGACCCAAGACAATAATTTTATGGTTCGTTTCGCCGCCTTCCTTCAGACGAACTTGTAAGGTTTACTGATGAGACGGGTTGTTACGGCTCGACCGCTGCACTCTGCCGTTTCCATTCACCTCGAAGCGCACCTCTCCAAGAAAATGAGGTCGCTGAAACGCCGGCCGTAATAAACTTGATGACAACCTTCGCCGAGAACTGGACGAGGCGCGTCAGGTAGATTCAAGAGTTTCATGTAAAAAGCAAAAGTGGGTGACACAGAGCTGGAAAAGATGTGGTGAGTAAACATCATGCCGAAGATAACGCCATTTGATGAACACTACGGCGTATCTAGAAAATCGTACAATTAACCTAACCACTCAGCGAGTTACATGGCCAGATTCTGGCTTCAGTTGAAAGCCTTCTATTGACTATTAAGTCACAAGCAAAACATATTCAACATGAAGACTACTTTCGTTCTCAGGACAGGTAGATTGAAAATACGAATTGTGGCGATTTTATGCGGGACGGGCGGGAAGTGCAGATGCTAGGATGTAGGGACAATATGTCATACTGTCACATACTCGACCTCTGTTTGAAGCAGTTTTATACCACGTGAGTTGCACAGCGCACAGAGATACACATCAAGCAAACCGGTACCAGCTATTATGACTGCTGCAAGAAATAATCTAAGTGATAACTGATGATGAATCAGGCAACAATCTCTGCAAAGAAGTGGAAGTACATACAAGACTAAACATCGCTTTCATCGGTATTCAGTAATTCGGTCATTGCTCCACAATGATCATTATACCTCGGAAGCGCAGTGGAGAGCGGAACGCATTGCGAAGTCCTTGTCGATATACTCCAAGAAGCAATCAAATGTGCCAAAAAAGGCCATTAATATAACATGGTTCAACAAGTCAAATTTCATTAGAATTCCCGAACTCTGGAAATGATCACTTCGCTTCTTCAGCTTAATTCACTCCTCCCAGTCAAATGGTTCGTCCATTTTCACGCTGTTGTTTTTCATCGCCAACTGTAACATCTCAGCAATGAAGGTGTAGTCCGGTTGGCTGTGAAACTTCAAACTGTCCAGATATTTTTGAAGCCGACGAAATTCGACCTGCAACCAATGTTTTCTTACCTTTAACGAGATCATTGCTCATACGATTAGATTACCAGGTCGACTCGGGTTAGAAGGTGGGTATACTCCCCTTGGAAACACCTTCAAACACCACGGAAGAAGAGTATGTTGTATGCCGTTATGATAACCCATCGTAGCACTAGAATCGGGTGGTAGTGTCAAATTCTAACAAAGGGAAAATTAAGAAAATACATAGTCGCAAGTATGCACCTCTAACCAGTATTCCGTTATATTATCTACAAAACTATCCAAATAAGAGGCAGTATTTGCTAGAAACCAACTAATTGTTTTCTGAGTTACTATTTTCATCCTTCGCCAAGCCCATATGGCACATATCCTGCCCCTTCTTCTTGTCGCTGTCGTCGAGAATTAGATGGACCCGTCATGTAGTGCGTTTTGCATACACCCGCTGGACAAAAGCCGTCAGCCGTCAACTGGATCCCAAGGGATGTCAAGAGAACACCAATCGCCAACCTATGTGATAGTCGGACTTCTTTGCGAAAGCTCTGAACGAGCGATATGGTGCCCTACGTGACTCCTCGAGGGAGGAGAATCCATGGGAGCACTTTGGCACGCGACAGGGACGAATGAAGACGTTGCTGCCACCCCCCCCCCCCCTCTATCCTGCAATTCCAAGGTCAACGGAACGACGGGTGATACAGGAATTCTTCCTGTTCTCTGTCACAGTATGAAACAAAGTGGTTGGACATCAATTTAGCATGCACTTGCTTAAAAAGAAGATATGCTTCCGAACATTTACAGAATGTAAATAAAGTTTGCTATGGATCATGTTGTGGGAAATGAGCAACTGTTCCAGTAGGGACCACTCTTCAGCGAGGAGGCTCATACATGTACTCGTCGTGCAGTGCCTTGCATGGAACAAGATTTTTTCTGGACATGACTGTCGAGAACTCTCATTTCCGGGCTGAACACTACATTCAATTCAGAAGAACAAAAATGTTGGCCTCCCGGACATAGCTTCAACGTCGCGCAGTGCTTCTGGCCGTGTGAGGTGCAAATGGAGGAAAACTCCTTGTTCTAGCTCTTACAGATCGCCACGTGCAAAGTTGGGCGTTGAAAGCGGCAGAGAATCGGCGTCCCTTTGGAGCAATGTCTGCCCCCCCCCGTCCGAAAAATTGCGGCTTCCGTTTGAACTACAATTGGTGAGGGACCATTAAACATCATCCCAGCGTTGATGAAAAGTCTGTGTAGCCTTCAAATTCTTGAATTTGAATGGTCATCAAAGGAAGGCTTCTGACGCACAACGACAAGAAATGAATAGCTATGCAACCAGATACTGGCAGTGCTCTACAATGATCACCAAAAATGAGATTATCGCGGTGAATTTTTCACTGTTAATTGATGTGCCGAACAGACAGCAAAGCATGGAATGAAGAGGCATGCTTGTCAACTTTATGCCATTCTTCCCCCGGAGATACCTTTAGCACAGCACCTTGAAAAGGATGTAGAAAGCTTGAAATCTGAAAAGTATAGAAATTCGCAATCCCCCTGCTACAACGTAATTTCATTCGACAAAAATTCTGCTCTAGTAGTAAAAAGTCATTGAAAACCTGCTTATCATTACGTTTTCTACGTTTTCAACTCAGTGATATAACATTGTCGACTTGATTGAAAGGATATCTATTCAACCATTGTATATATTATACATAAATACAGACTCCTTACCTTCGGACAAAACTGGAACATCACTGAGGCTCCCTCGTTCGTTTGTACGTGCTCCTTCATAGCACGCACTTCCGCCACAGAGTCGCGATGGAAATGGGACCACGGGAGAAAGCCTTAATTGTTTTAGTACCTCGCAAAGCTGTCAATCTTGAAGTTTTAACCGTATCATCCTATCGAATGGTCTGTATGTAGACCCAAGCGCTCCTTTTAAAGGCACCTGCTAGGTGCTAGGGGAATAGAGCGACATCACCACGCAGCTGCGCCTAGTGAGTGCATGTTCATGAGGAATCAGCGAAATTATAAGATAAGAAACGGAGGAGGACTATGGGTATTTTGGTTAGTCGTGTAGCGCAACTCTCCGTAGACTTCGTTAGCATCGGAGAAGTAAGCGCAGCCGTTTTCTATTGCCAGCCTTATAAGCACTTCCAACAAAGCCTTCGCTCAAAGAATGATTATTCATTGTGCATTATCATTAGGAAACTGCAGCGAAGTGTGCCCCGAACGGCAGCTATAGCACTGTTCTGCACTACACGTGGAAACTGCGCTTGGAGCACATTTCTCACCACATTTCATTTTGCAGCAGATGGAAGTGAGGACGAATCGTTAAAAAAATGTCTCTCGAAACTATTATGCGACTACGCTTTAAGCCAGTAGACACTCTGATATTGGCGTTGGGCCACAGAAACCATTTATTTCTTTGGCCTGATGAGCTTAATTTACGACGTCCGCTCAATCCTTACACGGAAACATTATCCACCAGGCATTCTAGACTGCGCCATTGATGCTCCACACAAAAACTTCTTTGAAATAAAGCTTTCTAGTAACTGCAGTCCAGCACAGGCTTTGTAAAAAGTATTGACGCACCTTCTTTTTGTTTCAGCTCGTGCTCTCCTTTCTACTTTTAAAGATTTTGTGTGTTATTTTTGTTTTTTATTTTGTTTAAAAAAACAACTCGAGAAAACTGAAGAAACATAATACCGTCGTCGTTACGGTGGTACTTTCTTGGCTGTTACTAAGAAAAATGAATACCTCATTAGCAAAAGAATTTGGCGCTGCTCGAAACCGTCCAGTGGGAAAAAGAAGTCAATGGCCTAAAAGTCAGCTACGGCTCTGTCATAACAGATGTCATAACAGATTTTTCTTTCTTTCGAATTGGCAATAAATAAATAAATAAATGATGTTTGCAAGATGTTCAAGCACGATAACGTTCCATTCCAAAATTACTAATCTCTGCCTGATGATAGCAGGCAGACAAGAACGCGCAGGTGTGAACAGCTCCTTAGGCCAGCACAGCTCAAACATGAACCACTGGATTACTCTGCTTAGACGATTTTTGAGAATGAGGTCTAGGCTTCATCCAACAGTACATAGTGACCAGTTGCTAAAGACTACCCTGTTCAAAGAACGGGACAAAATCCACTTAGAGTACTTGCGGCGCATCGCTGATAAGCTTCCCTGTCCATTTTCGCTCCTGTGTTCACAGTAAAGGAGCCAATATCAATTGCGAGGTGTTCTACCGTGTTCGTAACATCGTGCTCCATATTTGGGAAGTGAATATTTTAAACCTTGCAAGGAAAGGATCCCAACGCACGGTGAGCTTTTTCGATGCTATTTTGATAGGCTATAGGGCTCTGTGAGCGGAGTCTAGAGCCACAGTCAGTTTTTGCTGAACGCTTTTTTGAAGACCTGAAAAAGAGGTGCCAAGGGGTGTGCGCAACACTCATCAACCTCTACGACATCCCACTAGATAGGCCTAGACGGCGCAGTCGGTAAGGTAAGACTCGTAGGAGCATACTGGTGGGCTTTTCAGTTTGAGTCCAAGTGTAGCCAGTATTTTTTCACGTATTAGTTTGTAGTTACTGCGCTTTCTCATGATCCCAGGAGGCAAGGCTTTTAGACCATCAATGCTTACAACAAAATTCCGGTGGAAAGGTGGAAAGTAGTCGGCCGACAACACGTTCAGGTGAGAACGACATTTTTTGTGCACATATGTACCGGTATGATATGGTGGTGATACAGATATGAATAGTTGAAAACCTGCACATATGATCCTTATCCTTATCACGTTCCCTTACCCCTATTTTACAGAACTTCTTACCTCTACGTGACTTCTGTGTTCGTTTAAGAATTGCGCTCACATGAAAAGTAACAACGGCGGCTAGTTTTTTATCTGTTAATTTTTTCCACGCATTTTCTAATGTGCTGTGTCCTTGTTAAATGCACCATTTTTGTGCACACGACATTATGCAAATAATAAATAAATAAATAAATATTAGAGCGCAAATAGACAGCCTTGGTTTGCTGTAAGCATTATTGGTCTAAAATTGCTCCTGTGATCACGAGAAAGCGTAATAACAACAAACTAATAGAGCAAAAATACAGGCCACACTCGGACTCGAACTGGAAAGCCCAGTTCGAGTGTGCTTCTACGAGGCGGCACTCCTACCGATTGCGCCACCGAGGCACATCTAGTTGGGAGTCATGGAGGTTGATGAGTGTTGCGCACACGGCTTCACACCTCTTCTTCAGGTCTTTAAAAAAGCATTCAGCAGAAACAGACTGTCGTTCCGGACTCCACTCACAGGACCCTACATCCTATCAAAATGGCATAGTAAAAGCTCACCATGAGTTGGGAACCTTTCCTTGTTAGTACCCGCATTGCTATTTCCACAATAGCCATTCACTGCGTCAATACTTTTTATGCGCCCTGTATTCCTCTTGAAGTAACAAGCATTGAAGGTAATCGCTGATCAGCACATAATCTTGAAAAAAAATGTGAAAAAATTGCCATGAGCATTTCAAAATGTTGCCGCACAAACATTCTGCATCACGTATACAAGCTCGCGCTTTAAAGGAATTATTCGATCGGCTTGATCTGATAGGCTTTCGCGACGTACCTCAATCATTGAGAAAACTGTACTTGCCGTTTTTACTTTTTCTGCATGGAGGTTTTATTTGAGCGATTTCAGTGATTACAGGCATCACTAGTAATCTTCACCTGGTCAGATACCGCGTACTACGCCAGAAGTCAGGCCCAGAGTGCAAAAATTTAGAAGACGAATCACAGATGCACTGAAGGCCCAAATTGAGACGACCTGTCTCGAAGCCCGAGCAACGAGAGCCTGATGTTAAGCTGCGTGATATCGAAGTCAGGCTAAGGGTAAAGAAAGTCCTCTAATCAGTTCTTTATGGAATGCGAAACGCACTCTACTACCACGGAATGCAGTGGAGGCAATTTGGATGGGTATTTGGCCTACACAGTCACTTGTGGTGGGCAGCCGATGGACAAGTCAGTTGTTATCCTTCCCAGACAGGTCCGGTCCTAATGCGCTGACTCCGACCAAGAATCTAATGTCGTGTGAACGCGACAGCCGATACCTCCTCCGACTGTGCTACCACCGATAGACGGTCAAGATGTACTAAATATGGCCACGCCCTTGCCAGGTGAATGCGATCTTCCTCTCATCCCCTTGTTCACCCACACCAACCCCCTAGGATTCACCGACAGTCTAACGGCTGCCTTACGAAACATTTCAGACGCAAAACAAAATTATCGTGGAAGTAGCGCATGCTTAATATCTGAAGCTTTGACTTGAATTTTATCGTCCAACGCCGCTATATTTCATGTTTTGGGCTGCTACTCTAATTCTAGCAAGTAACGCTGTAGTAGAGCTATAGCATGCCCAATTTCAAAACTACATCTTTTCTAACATTGTCTCTGTTGTAGTTGTTAAACTAAACAAATGAAAGAACATGATCGGTGCATGACTTTCACAACACCTCTAGACTTTTGACTTTTGCACCATTCCAGATTCACCTCTAGTGCACGATTTCTGGGGTATGTGATCTAAATTTGGTCACTCGACTTCCGCGATATGCCGTTTAACATCGGACTCCCGGCATCTGACTTAGATGAGGTGTTACCTAGTTAATAGATTTGCTGGAAGCAAGCCGAGCTAAAGAAGCTAGGCTAAAAGTCTTGTGGTCCCGCGTATCATCCAACACTTGCTTTTTTGCTAACAAGTTAATTGGTATAGAAATATCAGTTCACATTTAGCGTCCGAAAACATTTGTCGGTTGCTGGCTAAGTGGACGATGTCGGCAAACGGGAAATGTTTTCGAATCCAATCCAACGGTGAATCAAGAAAATATTCTACCCTTCTCTGTGCCTTCTCACTCCGACGCAGTCCTACGCTTCCAATTCACGGGTCGTTTTCTTCCAGGAAATGTATAGCAAGCGTTGCTTTTTAGACTCTTTTAGCTTTCCCTCATCCTCTCCGTCTACGTGTCATCAATATTCCCCTATGAATTCATCTATTCTTCAGAAATTTCCCTGGATTTTCCGTTTCCTCAGATTTTCCAGGAGCAAACATGCGTTTTTCTCGCGTTACGGCGTTATTAGCAGGGATGTGCGGAATTTCCGTTTCCGTGTTCCGAATTCCGGTTTCCGGCCGCTTTTAGCCTTTTCGTTCCTTTCTGTCTTCCGCTCTTTTCGGTCGGAAGACGGAACGGAAATCACTACTCACTGAATGTTCTGCAGTGCCTTCATCCCCCTCTTGAGCTTAAAGGAAAGGCTGAAGGAGGAGATTAACTATGCATCGCCTTTTTTGTGATTATGTTGCTTTCAAACCAGTGGTGCATCCTGATGTAGGTACCAAATAGTATAAGACCACAAAAGCTTTCGTAAGTATTTGATTCAAGAAACAAATTCTTTATCCGAAGCATGCTTATCTTTTACTCTAATAATCTTACCATTAAGTCTGGCCTGGAACACCAGTTCTAGGACTAGAGTACTATAAGCGCTCTTAGGTTATTTATTTATTTATTTATTTATTTATTTATTTATTTATTTATTTATTACGTCCGAAGAAGTGCTCGCACGGAAAGGCAAACAAGTAGAACAGAAAATCACATGGATGAAAGAAAAACAAAGAAAAAAGCACTGGAACTGGGTAAAATACTAGTCTAATACAAGCAGCCATACATAAAACAGAATCCAATGAAACCAAATAGAACGCAAATAATAGACTACGACAAAAATAATAGATAGATCGCAGATCAAAAGGAGGTTTTGAAGCACATCTCATTTTATACCAACTCTGTCTTTGAATTGCCCGCCGCCATATAAATTAGAAAATATATTTAAGACTAATAACATGTTTGTTTGCTAGAAAGGAAACCTGTTAGTTGGCGACCATTAGGAAGGTCATTGGGGGATATACTGTCGAAACGGGGAACTTTATGAAGTTAACCAAGCCACCGGGATGCTAAAATCATACAATGTCGAATCACGGAAAAAAGAAATTCAGAAAATCCTGAGCACGCGTCCCCAGGCGGCCTCCGTGTTTAAGGATTCTAACAGGCCGCTAACATTGCTTTCCATAGGAAACATTGGATCTATCCTGGTCGGAGGAGGGCATGCGGTCTCTTGCCTGTGCGCGCCTCTTTTGTGTTTCTTCCACAACCTGCTTAATGATACTATGGTATCCATGCGAACTCAAAATGTGGTGTTCGTGTCGTGAAGGCCGAACGCAACTGTAACCTTAGCACCGTTCCCTCCCAATTAGGATAGATCTGGGACATTCAATAAGACCGGTTAAGTGTTATAAGTAGTAACACCTCTGGCGTCTTACCCGTCAGATGGGTTCATTGTGTTTGAAATTCTTTCTTTCTATTTACAGAAGGATTTTGCATATACTTTGATCTGTTACACTAGAAGTGTTTGAACATTCATCTTATTAATGATACGAATACAAAGATTTTTATTGTTATGTGTTCCTGGAAAAGATTCGCATAATGCCTTGCCCGCTTCCTAAATTCATTAACGGCAAACTAGTTATTACTACCATTACAGACATTTATAAGAAATCAAATGAAGTAGTGAGTTTGGAGTCATTTCCGTTTCCGTGTTCCGTATTCCGGTTTTTGCCCATTTTCAGCTCTTCCGTTCCATATTCCGTGTTCCGCTTTTCTCGAAAAAAATTTGTCGCACATCCCTAGTTATTAGCCAAGTAGTACACTACATTCACAATACTCTTCGAAGAACTCTAGTAAGAGTTGAACAGGTACGTCATTTTGAGGTGAATATAAGATGAACTACGGTCAAATAACTTCATTCAATAGAACTTTGCTGCAAACGCATTCTGTGCAAGCAAATCACCTTTTTGTTGGTGCAGTATGATGAGCATTGGCCACTATTAGAACCACAGAGTCAGATGGCCAAATTATAGATCATGCCATTTTGTTAGCGTTGGTTTACATTAACTCAGATGACCAGAAATCGGCTTGCCTGTTTCAACTAAATTGTAAAAAAACTAATTAACAAGCAAGCAACAATAGCTAATTCAGGACTTAACACCTTCATGCAGAGACTGTTAATTCTCTCACATCCTCATGAAAACCCCGTTGTAGCAGAATTGCACTGATGCGTATGCTGCGTCCATATCTAACGCTAGCGGATTGATTGTGGGCTCACTACTCGCCTTGCTTCGCTCTCAAAAATACGAACTGGTTACTTTTGATCCTAGTTGGGACACTCCTTCGAATAACTGCTATTGCCTGGATACCTCTTACAAAGCAAAATAATGCTCACTGACTGATTGTACAATGTCACTGTCATGATAGCAATAGGATATTAACTTCTGTAGAGTATTGGATTGATTTCATTGAGTGCACGGAAGCAATTCCGCTGTAACGACTCCTACGCGCTGAGAAATTTTCATGTCTAAAGGCTGTCAAAATGCCACGCTTAGAACAGCAATTCCGAATGAAAATCTCACTGGGAAGCACATAAATAGTAAGTGGGTCAATGCTCAAAAAAACCTTCGAAAAAAGAAAAATCTATAACTGTCACATACCAGATAATAGCTCCACCATCATATAGAACCATGATATTAGATCATCACGAGGTGCCTGTTCTTCTCCGTTATGTGCATTCAGCGATGCATATCGGGTTGTTCCTCTGGAAATAATCACGTCTGCAACATGTCAAAATCACCATTCCACGACGGTGAGCAACGGCCTTCGTTTTTGTGGTTCGAGTTAAGTTGCATTCCAGCTCTTTTATCTTTTACGTTGGTTCCTTTACTGTGTAGGTGCTTTCTATTAAGTAGCTGTTGAATATTTCATCATCTAGTGCGTTACACTCAAGTCAATTCTCCTGTCCAAAGCTGGCTTCCGGCGCGCTTCTATTGATCAATTTGTAGTTCATAGGTTAATATTTCTCAACGAACTAAGACCAGCAAGAGAGCTTCTGACTCCTCAGCAAAAGTCTGTAGCAAGAGTCAATATCCTGCTAATAGCAGTGAGAGTTGTTCTAGTGCAGACGACTTTTTTTCAGGATGTCAGAGAGCGAGCTTATAAATGCGGTTTTGCTGAGAAATAAAGATCCCATCATCGAACAGATGATGTACGCGTTTATATGTAATCTTTCTCAGGAGATGTCAGAGAGGATAGAGTTGAAGAAGAAGGAACGAAGCGTCATTATAGAGTGGCTTCCTGAAGCTGCAATGGACCTTTCTCTATCTGCAAAACAGCGAGACGTCGAAACCAAGGTGAGTGAGGTCATTGATGTTTTAGACCTCGAATGTCGTCCCTTAGAGATCTATCGCATGAGAGTAGACAAGAACGCGGTCGTACCCGTAAGGTGAAGGTGGCACTACCGTCGAGTCTGGGCTACTGCCCTCTCAAATTCTTGGAGGCTCTACCACCTTCAGCAAGGTTCTAGTCCGCAGAAATGTAGGGAAACGAATAAACAGGCAAAGTATAGCATTTGAGTGGTCAACCGTGGAGAGTTGAGGCGGGTCGAAGACCTTCCCACGCGAAAGGTTCAGGGAAACGCCTGACTGGACACGGTGTATCTCCCACGCCGATGAAGTGCTTCTTGTTCAATTCTCGCAGTTTAGTGAATAAAATACATCACCTTCACCTTTTTGTCTATCTACGAACCTGATTTAAATTGTTTATAACAGAAACATGGCTCTCTAGCAAAATATAAGTTTCCGAAGTCCTTGATGATTTTCCGTAGAAACTTTTTATACCTGATCGCAAGCACCGCAAAGGCGGAGCTATATGTTGTCTGGCTATGAATGCGATCAGTTTGACTGCTGTTCACGCACCTATCAACTTGCATTCTGATGTTCATTGTTTCGATGCCTTTGATAGCACATATTCCGCGGCGTTTAGAACAGTTCTCGTTTACTCGAGGTGGTGCAATTCTTGACATAATCCTTACTTTAGCTGCTATCCTGAAGAATATTTCTGTCCTTCCACCTTTTGCAACAGCGGACAACAGTGTAATTGCCTTTGATGCTCACTTGCCACTGCTCCAGCCTTTCAAGGTTATCAAAACACCGATGACTTATATAAGAGGTTCTGCCGCGTTGTCTACTCAGGCTTATCCAAACACGTACCGTTTAAATCCGCGAATACTTATGATAAACACTATCCAAAGCATATATCCGATCTGGTATCCAAAAAAACACGCCTCTTCTACACATTGCTAAACCCTATTTCGCATCCACTATACGAGAAGGTGTGTCAGGAATTGGACCAATATTTGAGTAAGTTTGCAGAATACCGAGAGGGACGCGCCTTGAAAACGTGTAATAAAAAAGCGCTGTTTTCTATAATGCGATCTAAACTAAGAACGCATGCAGAGTTGCCTGTCCTTAAAGACGAAGCCGCTGCACTTTACAAAGACGGTGCCCAGAAGGCTAAAGCGTTTGCAGATTATTTTGCATCGGCTTGTGCATGGCTATGCGTTTTAAAGTTGGAAATTGCTTTTCAGGACCCTGACTGCAAAAGTGGAGGAGCGCTACGGGGTGGCGTACTTTCGCCGATTCTGTTCCTTGTATACACTCGCGATCTTCCTGCAGCTCTCACTGTTAATCTACAAAAGGAACAAATGTATGCGGACGACATCAACATTTACGGCACATACAACAACGGTAAGAAGGCTCAGGTTTGCCATGCTTTATCACAATCTGTGAATATTATGATGGAGTGGACTAACCATAAGGCTTGGCAAATACCCGTTAATGTCTCCAAAACCCCTGTCCTCCACATCGTGCGAAAACCATTTTCCACACTGTTTTTGATTTTTAGGAACGTTAAGTGCAATGATAGCACATCCCGGTCAATTTATAAAATGTAGTTCCAGTACTGGAGATTCCAGTCAGGTTGGGAGCCCATTTACAAAGAAGTCCCAAAGGTGCAGAAAACCTTCACAAAAATTTTGTATCACAGATGCATACGATCCCTCTGACGCTGGAACGGTTCCTAGCTATAAGGAAAGAGTCGCGCTTTTTAACCTTAAAAGACTTTTCTATAGGCGCATATTCAATGGCTTAGTGTTTTGCTATCTACCACTATATAATTGATAGAATAATGTAGAATAGAGGCAGCTAGCCGAAGAGGCAAAACTCTTTAATGGATAGGACGACGGGTTGACATAAATATGATACCGTCTTGGGCAGACTTCACGACCACACAAGGGACGCGAAGACAGAATGAGAAGTGGAGATTAGGTGTTGGCGCATTGCCACCTACGCATCGGCTTGGAGTGAGACCCCAGTCGGGTCAGGGATGCGTTCACCTCCGCTCCTTGTTGACAGGCACACAGTGGCATGCAACAAGCTCCAGCTTCCTTAATGCCGCACACTCGGCCTCCCAAAGAGATTCGCATATGGTGGACTACCCGGGACATGAAATAATGAAGACAAAGAGTTTGGGAAAATCTTTGATTAGATTCAGTTTCGGCTACATAAAAACGCGAGTAAATGTCTCCACCTGCAGCTCGGATGCAGTCAACGGCTCCATTTGATGTAAAATCTCATAAATGTCCTCTAATTTCCTACAATTCAGACAGAATTCGTTGCCTCCTTTAAAAAAAATTGACCAGAGTAGAAGTACTATATTTTTGTAATAACCTCGTTGTTTCGCCTTAAGCAATAGACTGCTTCTGTTAATCCTTTGCACAAGTCAAATGGTGCAGTACATCCCCAGTTATTAGTTAAGTGGTGAGATGGTTCGACTTACCTAAATCGAACTTGTTCTCGTGGCGCTTTCAAATTTCCAGTCTTGTCCTTGTATGCACGAGAGACTCCGTAATCCACAAGAATGAGCCTCGTGTCCCCTCGTGAAGAATTCGGAGCAAGGCAGAAATTGGAGCACTAAAATGGTTAGTAGGAATAAAGCCCTCGAAAAACTAATCTAACAGTAAGTAGATCATTGCACTCTTTCTATCTATTCAAAGCTAGTTGCCTGCCACTCTATTCTAAACTGCAATACAGAAGTCGCGAAAAAGCAAGCCAACTATCTTTGAGAATTTTCAGAAGGTCCCACGTACAAGCAAATGTATCTACGACGCGCTTCTGTGAAGAAAATTTACTTTATCGATAAGTTTCTATGGAGTGGCAGTGCATTAGAGAAATAAAGGCGAGAAATATGAATATGCTTGATCTGCACTGTGTGATTCTAGTAATCGCGGTCGAAAGCACTTATTCACAGAACGTCCTTTATTTGGATTCCTGATATGTATTGATAAAGTTTCATAGCAGCGTCCGCTCACCTTGATATCCCTGTGAACGTAGCCAATATTGTGGAGCTCTTGAATAGGAGACAAAGCGAGAAACGCCAGACGTAAACCGGATGAGAGTGAGAGCCGGCCGTCGACAAACTGATGTCGAATCTTCGTCAGATTGTGGCCCAACTGAAATGGCGTTACTTCTGCCTTACATTTCAAAGAAACAGGATCACACTTAGCACTGCCTGATTGAATAGACACATGTACGTATTATTAGGAATACCAGTTTTAGCATTTTGCATGTTCACAACCCCTGACGTCGAAAAGAAAATTTCGTCCAGTCGTCATGTTGGAGAATGTTTGGTGCTCTGAATACAAATCGATGCCCGAATTGCGGAAGCAAGGGGTAAGTGACGCAATGTAGTCCCACTTACCCATTCCACCCAATTTCAACAATGGTTGATTTACAGGGTTGAATACGGTGCTGAACACGGATCGTTAATTCTGCCACACTGTGAATTAACTGGTTCGTCGCTGAGTAGATTCCATGTCCGACTTTCCATGAATCTCGGCATGATGTTTCGTGTTGAATTGTTTGTTCGTGGAGCTGTGCACCGAGATTGTTACAACACTTTATTCGGCTTACGTTTCGGCGGTTTCGCTTTCGTTGGAGCCTGGAAGAGACCAAATAACATTTGAAGAACTACTCCCCCAAAGGTTATTTCATTCCACAGAAAGAAATTCAAAGGTCAATGGAGTCAAGAAAACGATGTGGAGAAGCGACGAAGGGTTAACTTTGTGGTGGAAGCCGAGGAGCTCCACCAGTCACCGTCAGACGGAGGTGAACGTTGGTGAATGACTTAAGCTCTAGAGATCACCTACCCTAAGGACCTCCAAGGGCATGACCCTGTAGGTCAAAACCCACAGAGGCCGACAAAGGGTGCCAGTTCTTGCGCCACCGTCACGCACTCGTCTCTGCGATTGATCTTAGGGTTTCGCGATGCGATCCAGAATGCCTCTAGCGTTTTCCGCGCGGACACGTTGCTCTCGCGTGCAAGGATCGTGACAGCCACCTGAACCATTGCGCCGCCATGGCAGTCTACCCTGTGCTGATTGGAGTCGATCTTTGCGACCTCCTAAGGCCGTCTAGGTGCTCCTTGACCCTTATACACAGCGGCTTTCCCGTTTCCCCGGCGTACTCCTCTCTACATTCCCTTCATGACATAATGTACACCACCCCCGAGTCCATACAATCACCTTGTTTCCCAAAAGGACACACTACACACGAGGGGATAGGACAGCTGCGGTCGTAGAATCGGTTTCGAACTAGTTGTCCCTTCAAATTCATAGGAGGGACTTCTACCACCCTCCCCAGTTCATGTAGGTCTGCCTTTCGAAGGCAACCGCGGATTTCCCTGCTGACCTCATCCGAAGGGGAATTTATGCAGAAGGGAATTTTGTTTTGCTCGGTCTCGTTTGCAACCACTGAGCGATGTCTGTGTTTGGTATAAATCCCTATAGAGGAGTACCCATTCAAGGAAGCAATGTGCCTTGCAAGCTCCCTAGACAGCGCCTTCTGAGTGCTGTCAGACGACACTGCAACCGCTGTTCGAAACATATTGGTGACTATGGCCATTTCCATGTTGGATGGATGTGCAGACCTGAAGTGGAGCAGTATGTTCCTGTTGCTAGGTTTGCGATACCACTTCGTTTTGATCAACCTCCTAGATAGGCTAGCCTGCACACTGAGGAACGGGAGCCAATCATTGCTAGGTGTTTCCCTAGTAAGGCGGATATACTCGGACTGCTTGTTTAGCAGTTCGAAACAGGCATCCATTTCAACTTGTGTTGAATACACCACAAAGCAGTCGTCGATATCCCGACTGTAAAAGATTGGCCCGCGCTCAAACACTGGAGCTTCCACCTGAGACATGAATGCCACTGCTAGGACAGGGGCTAAGCGCTGGCCCATTGCTAGGCCTCTTATCTGCTTGTAGAAGTCCCCTGACCAATTAAAAACATTGCACATGAGACACTCATTGATGAGCGTCATTAGCTGGACGATGAGCCCGTATAAATTGATGCCTGTCTGAAATTCTGTGAGAATCTCCCAGACTGCTTGTAGGGCGCTGTCCTTAGGCACGTTCATATAGAGCGCAGTGACATCGAACGACTCCATAACCACATCCTCATCCACAGTGATACGGCGGAGCTTTTCGAGGAAAATGTGAGGGTTCGGTAGATGCGCGGGCACAAACCTTAAAAGTTGCACCAAGACCAGATTGAGGAACCACGAAGTGGGACCATCAACATTGCTCATGATCGGTCTGACTCAGAAACATGAAGGGTCGTCGATCGCATTGTCTCCCCATGGGTAATTTGGGGGTTTTAATGAGAACCTAGAGCACAGGGCGTGTAAGCAGTTCGGTCTTCAAGCGCACCGCAGCGGCTCTGGGGAGGTTTGTCGATTTGGTAATTTCAGACCACACTCTGTTTAGTCTGCGGTATTGTCTAGTAAACTCTTGTTGGGTTGGGCGACTGTAGATGGTATCATCTTGAAGATGTAGCCTTGTGATTGCTCTATCCAACTGCTGGACAGTACGACAAATTCCCCTCCCTTATCGCTTACAGTGGCCTTTATTCTGCCGGCTCCAATCATTTCCCTGATTTCCCGCAAACCTCGTACCGCCGAAACGTAAGCCGAATAAAGTGTTGTAACAATCGCGGTGCACAGCTCCACGAACAAACAATTCAACACTGCGAATTAAAGTAGCATATAAACCTGAGATGAAATTTGAAAATGTGGAGAAGAAAAACTATGGTCAAAGTTCTTGGGAGCATGATTACTGTAATTTACTGCACCCTGTATCAAAAGGGGATCCAATATGTCTTACAGGCACACCGAACAACCACCCCCTCCCCTTAAGGAAGTTTATGGCAAATCGGTGATTCTGACCAGACCCATCCTTACTACTCCACAGCTACATATAAGAAGCTTAAGGTAACAGTTTGAATTTTTTTAACCAATGCATAGACCAACACCCGAAGTGAAGAAGTCTCTGGAGCCAAAACGTTTCACGGCCTCAAGAAAAGTGCAAATGCGTCGTTTTAATACTACACATGTGCTATGCAGTAATCAAGAATATTCTGTTAGTTTCTTACCAGTGGCATTATGAGGAACTTGAAGTGGTCCTCTATTTTTCCACGATCGATTGACTGCACCAGGTGGCTGCACCCTAAATCAGATCTATCACCGTGGTCTCTAGACAACAGGCAAGATCAGAAAAGGCGCACATCTATTGTGGCATGAAAATCACGGCGTATGGAAAAATATCGGGAAGCGCTACGTACCTCGTTTTGCTGCTTGGTTCATAACAATGTAATCCATGTCCAAGCCGTGGGAATTCGGTCCGCAAATTTCGAGCTTGCACGCGAAGGGTTTCCCATCGGACTTGCGCAGCACCTAAACCGGAATTAGCTGCTAAATGTTCTAAATAGCTCACAGATACATGCACAAGGAATTGGAAGGCCTCTTAGATGCAGACCGTGTCTCACAAGCATTTGCTCGCATTACACATATAAGGTGGAAAGGAAAGTTCTGTACATTTTTGTAGTAGGCATTATGGCCTGATTGATGAGGAAGGACCGGGGAAGCAGGCCGGGTTGAGCTGATCATGTCCTTGCTAGGTCAAATCGATGAGTCGCGATGAGTCCTTTAAATCGCACCGCCTGTGTTAGCGCGGGAGTTTTGTTTCAGATCCAGGATCGTGAGACCAGGGCGACGGCAGGGTTGAGCGTGAGATAAGTTTTGGTTCTTCAGAGTCTACAGGGAGGACGCCGCCAAGCCCGACCATCCACCACCTAAGCAGCTCAACCCTGCCGGTCACTCGCTGCTTCCCGCTCCCTTTCATTGTTGTTGTTCCTGACTCGTTCCTATTTTAGCTTCTAACAGATAAATTTGTTGCTGTCTACTGTAGTTAATTTTGTGAACGGTGGTAACCGAAACCTACTTTTAAACAATTTGAGACCAATCCGTAGTTTGCAGGGTTCACAACTACAGTGGACAGCAATAATTCCAATCTATTGCTGTTAGTTTTTTGTAGCTCAGTGGTCGAGCTCCTGGGTATACACCTTGAGTGGCCCAGTCTGTCGTCGCACTGCTAATAAGCGAGTGGTTCCTGTGTGGAATCCAGCTTATTGAGATCAGTGTTGTGTCAAGTCCTTTTTTGGTGTGGGATCGATTACGAAACCTTCCTCATGAAGGTAAACTCTCCCCAAATTTTCTTTGGGAGGTTGTGTGAAGCTATCGATCGCCACAGAGGGAAAGGACTTGG
This sequence comes from Heligmosomoides polygyrus polygyrus, assembly GCA_947396885.1. Lineage (NCBI taxonomy): Eukaryota > Metazoa > Nematoda > Chromadorea > Rhabditida > Heligmosomidae > Heligmosomoides > Heligmosomoides polygyrus. Next base: position 35,715,937 of record OX377204.1, on the reverse strand, counting down.
CACAGCACAAATTTACCACCTCGTGTATGGCTGAATCGGTGTCGCACAGAGCATGAAGAGATAGCCATATTGCAGGCAGTGGCTCTCAGAAGCTGAACGATATGACGGATCATGCTCATGTCCCGGTCGAAAACAGAGATGAGTTCGAGAATCAGCAGGACGAGCTCGAGAAGCTCAAGGTATGTGACCAGATACTCAGAGATTTGAAACAGGCTTAGATAGTGGTAGGAGCTGAGATTGCGAAGCACGTACGGGTGACGATAAACGCGAGGGCTGTGAGTTAGTGCTATGAACAGCAGTGGGGAAGCTGCCAAGTTAATAAGCTGAGCCAAGCATGCGTCAAAGGCAGAGAAGAGAAAGTGGGTTTTAGGAGACGCATGAGCTCGTTAGGCTGCTGCACGCAGGGTGAGCTATAGAAGCGGTGGAGGATCTAGCTGTTAAGGCAGCAATAATTGACGAAGTTGAGAGTTGCACTGGTTGGGAGCAAGAGGGTGTTGCAGGAAACTGCAAGCTGGCAAGGAAGAGAATGACACAGATAGCAGAAAAGGATGCAGAAATCTTGCCATTGCAGCATCAGTTGGAGAGTGCGCGGAACAAGCTCGACATACTGAAATCGAGAAAGCAAGGGTGAAGCCGTGAAGGCGTGATGGATAACGTTCCAGGTAAGACTGGTGTCAGAAGTTCATAGTTGACCTGGACGAGCTGAAAAAGATGAAGGCGGAAGTATGCACTTAACCTTCTGTGTTCCAGGCTGGGCAAAGCATGCCGCGGGGGCCTACGGAATCGTACTTGAACGGATCCAGGCGATGTTCAGGGAGGACGCAGAGGAGGCTAGGTAGGTTCTCAAGTTTGTCAAGTGAAGGCGAATTGAGTGAGTGTGGTAGCTGTGTGGTTCATGAGTCAGCATAGCAGCTAAAGGTCCTCTTTGCTTACAAATAATGAACAATAATGTGAATGCATATTTACGGTATGCAGCGCTCCCAGATGTCCGAGTGTACTCCGGTAAAGTAAAGGTCTACTCCTGGGATAGTTTTATAGAGGCGATCTCATTGAAGTATCCCACAAGGAACTGGCATAACGTGGAATTGAAGACTTTGCTGAGGTCAAAACTCGCCAGCAAGGCGAAGGCACAATGCGAAGCGCTCTCTCGTGAAATTGGACATTGTCCTTTCAAAGGTTTATTGACAGCCTTGGCCGAAGCAAATAAAGTGAAAGCCCAAACGGGTAGAGTAATTGCATTAGGACAGTTAGGAAGGCTGAAAAAAGCAGAAGGCAGTCGGTAGCAGAGTACTGTGTTCAGCTTTAGAGATTGTCAGCCATGCATACCCTGAGTTGGAGAGCGTGTTGAGTACAACCAGGTCGCTGCATCTCTTCGAACAGATAGTTCATTGGCCCGAGTCATGCTATTTCTTAGAGGCTATGGAAAAGGGTGGAAGAAATGCTAATGACCTATTAAAGGAGGCGGCAATGCGCGTTGAGGGAAGGCGGCTAACAATGGAGAATACGAAATACCTGCGAGCAGAGACGGATGTGAAGCCTCGCGCGTTGAGAAATAGACGAACCTTTAGAGTACTGGCAGAAAGGGTAACCTCACTCCAGAAGGATGGTGATAATTTAAGGAGATAGTTTAGCACGACATGCAGAGTGCACAGAACAATCTGAACATCACACTCCATCTACAAGTCGTCAGCTAAGGTGCTACATTTGCAAAGAAAAGATCATAAGGCAAGGATTGTAGGATGGACAAAGAAGTCCGCAACTGTGCTGTTGATGTAAAGGAGAGGAAAAGAAGTGTTGAACAGTGCAGAAAGGCATCCAGAGAGTATTCGTGAAGAAACACCAAACAAACTATCAGTGTATGATGATAAGTATGTTACTGAAGTAGAGGTGTTCGGAAAAACGTGATCTGCATTGTTGGATGCCGTTCAGAAATATCGATTTTGCCCTCTTCAGTTTTCCGTCAGATTAAAAGTGAGGGCCACAACCTACAAGAGCATCCAGTGAATAAAGATATTCGAATTATTGACGCGTCAGGTAATCGGATGTCATTCACGACTCTTGTAGAATTAGCGCTCAGTGGAATTGATTATGACGCGGTGATGATAAAAATGCATGTAACAGAACAGCCAGGTTGAACCTTACTAATACGCACAAATGCTCTGGAACAACCAGGGTACGTACTGGTTCGTCGACCTAGGGTGAGCATGAGTGGGCAAACTAAGGAGCTAGCAGGAACGTCGAAGTCCACAGAGTTCACTATTTCGTCTAACAATGTACTGGTGTGTAAGCGTAATTATGTTGCAACAGGGGAGATGAAGCGGATTGGATTGCAGTTATTGAAGGCTCTAAAAAGGACAAAAAAGAAAGACTGCTGAATTCTAAGGTAGGGTCGGTACAGTCAGGGATAGGTCCTGCGGACGAAAACGGAATTGCGAGACTGCTGGTTTGGAATATTACCACGGAACCCCTAGTCTTGGAGGCAGGACAGGAAGTGGGCGAATGGGAACAAGACTGGAATACTCCCGTGTGGTAACTAAAGATGTAGCAACTGATATACTAGCCCTAGGTAGGCCTGCGCCGAAATCGGATTAAAGGTTAGAGCTTTTCAAGGAGCTTTGTTGCCAATCATGGAGAGTTAAAACTCAGTCTTTGCTGTTGAAGACAAGGAACTCACGCAAACAAATTTGGTCATTCATGAGGCAGACACGGGAGACACCCCGCCCATACGGCAGCGCATGCGTCCAGTAGAGCTGGGAGCGCGATCTGAGTTTAAGAAGATGTTGAAAGAGCTACTTGATAGAGGGTTTATTGAGCAGTCATCATCAGACTGGGCGTCACCTGTAATATTGGTAAAGAAAAAGGACGGTTCCTTAAGGATATGTAGATCGATTACAGGGAACTAAGTATACTAAGCAGGACGCCTACCCTCTTCCAAGAATTGATGTCATTTTGCAAACGTTGAAGGACAAACGGTATTTCAGTACCTTAGATATGGCCTGTGGGTACTGGCAAATTCCCATGTCTGAGGATGCGAAGAAAAAGAGCGCTTTCAGAACTTCGGAAGGCCTCTTCCAGTCCAGAGTGCTACCTTTTAGACCGTGTACGTCGCCACCAAGATTCCAAAGACTTATGGTGGGTACAGTACTGGAAGGCATAAAGGGCACAAAGGTTTTCGTCTATAGAGGCAACATTCTGGTAGCATCTGAAAGCAGGGAACGACATCTGGAAGCCCTTAAGATTGCATTCGAAGTAACTAAAAATGCCAATCTCAAGTTGAAGTGCGTCCTGTTCATTGAAAAGGTAACGTTTTTAGGGCACCAAATATTAGGAGATGGAGTTTATGCTGATCCTGAAAAGGTTGAAACGATAAAGAACTACCCAAGACCGAACGGCGTTGCAGAGCTGCGCACTTTCCTGGGAATGTGTAGCTATTACAGGAAAATTGTGCTAGGTTTCTCGAAGATTGCGCAACCGCTGTTTGAGCTGACTGGTAAAACGTGCCTTGGAAGTGGAAAAATGAGCATAACGACGCATTCAATGAATTCAAGTCTCGCCTAATTACGACACCTGTCCTGAGTCAGCCAGATATGGATGCGGCTAGGACTGATGCGGCTTGGACTGACCTTTGTGATTTATACGGGCGCATCCCACCAGAGCATAGGTGCGGTACCCTCACAAGAAGAACAAGACAAATTCCTTCTCCCTGTTTTCTTTGCCTCAAATAAGCTGTGAAAGCAGAACGTAATTACCATGAAACTGCCCTAGAAGCGCTTGCTATAGTTTTTGCGCTCAACTACTTTGTATATGGAATGCAAGTAGTGATCAGAACGGACCTGCCATTGACAGCGCTGTTTAAAAGAAGCAATGTATGCGCGAGAGTACTCAGATGTGCACTGGAAGTTCAACAGTAGAAACTTACCATCGAGTATGTGAAGGGTAAGGCAAATGTTGCCGCGGATGCCCTTTCGCAATGTATACCAACAATAGGAAGAGATGAGGGTATTATAAACCCCGGCGAACGCAAGGTTGTGTGAGGTGACAGAAGAGCAAGTATCGGAATGGATGAAAGAGCTCAAGAGTTCAAACTGGTTTTACAAGGGTTGAAGGAAGGAAGATTGGATAAAGGAGTCAGACTACGAGGGAGCTGTAAAAAGTTGGAAGTAGCTGATTTTGTCGTAGAGGATAGAGACCTTAAACTTATTCGCGAGGATGGAACTGCTGTGCCTGTGGTACCAGAATCGAAGCGAAAGCCTATGCTTGAGGAAGCACACAATGGGTGCTTAGCTGGACACTTATCCGCTAGAAAAATTTGTAGAATCTTAAAAAGGATAGTATTCTGGCCAGCTATGGAGAAGGACTTCGCTATGTGGGTCCGCGGCTGCAATGCCTGCTGGGTAATCCTAAGCCGTCGGATACCCCTCCACTGACACTCTTTGCGGCAAGCAAGCTATTTGAATGTGTTTGCGCAGACATACTAGAAATGGAAATCAGCGCTAACGGAAACAAATATGTGCTTGTTCTTGTGGATCACTTCATTAAGTGGCTTGGAGCTTACGCAATTAAGTACAAGACTGCGGAGACCATCGCGCAAGTCTTTCAAACATGGATTTGCAAAGGCGGTCGGTGGCCGATGCAGTTGCATACGGATCAAGGAATAGAGTTCTTGAATAAAATGGTTGAGGAGCTTATAAAATTGTCAGGATTAACTCACACTGTGACTAAAGGTTACAGTTCCCGGGAGAATGGACTAGTCGAGCGCGCTATAGGCACCTGCAGAGAATCCTGAAGAACAAAATTGAATTCCCAGACTATTGGGAACTGCTCTTGCCACATGCCGTATATGCCTACAATGTAACGCCAAATACGGCTACTGGTGGTCCCCATTCTTTTTGTTGCATGGGTTTAACCCTGTGATTCCAGGGATTCACGGTTCAGAGCAAAGGGTAAGGTTGAGCCACATTGACATCAACATTTATCCACTCCTTTTGTGCGATCATGATCGCACAAAAGGAGTGGATAAATGTTACAGCTCTAAGATTGGTGATAGAGTCTTTGTGAAAATGTCCAGAGAGCGCGCTTCAGCACACCATTCTATGCTCGTGTGCGAATGGGAAGGACCGTACAGAGTTCTGGAAGGTAGCGAAAACTCAGCGTTGGTCACAAAAATTTGTGAGAATGAGGAGCCTGTAAAAGTACAACTGGATCTTTTGCTGAGATGTCCCAGCGAGATCAGTGATGAGCCCATCACAACGAAAACCGGAAGGAAGAAAGGCGTTAAGAAGAAAGTGAATAGCGTAGCGTATGGCAAGGTGTCAATACAGAATGAGGTGCTCTTCAGGCTGGAAAATGATTACGACGTGGACAGCACAATGCACTTCCTTCACGTACGCTTCAAGTGCTATGGCCAGAGTTTCACAAGCGGGATCAATTACGTGCAAGGTGCAGGATAATGGATAAGAACTTCTTGGCACTCAATCCTAAGACAATTGGAGTTGCCTTTGCGTTCTTCCGAAGCCGCTGCACGCACATCTGAGTGACGACTAGTCTGGTGCCGAAGGATACACGTTTTAATGACATATCGCTGCCGGGATGGCCACGAGACATGAATAGGATCATACAGTATGGCTGGCAGATCGGCAGTCAAATGCAGTGGTCTGCTTCGACTCAGGAAGATGCGGATTCCAACGAGCACACGAGAATTGTGATCTTGGTGCCTGTGGTGTTGAGGAGGCTCACGCATTGTCTGAAAGGACAAAAGACGACATTCTTCTGCTACAGGGCCTTCAAGGAAATTCGTCGCAATAACAATGTGCTCTTCGGTGATGAAGTCGGGATCGTGGTTTTCCTGTTACCTCCGCGAGAGCCCGAGGACCAACATTCATGGATTCCATTCATAGACGCAATGGATCTGTGGCTCTTTTGTGGAGCACATGTATGGATCCGAAGACGATGGAAGCTGGAATCGGATGAATGAGAAAGCGAGAAGGACGGTCGTATTTCAAAGAGGCATTTGAAGCGGATAGAGAATAGGCCCTAAAGAAGCCAGCAGAGACAGCTAGCGCATGGACTAACCCACTTGGATATCCGATCTGAGAACAGATCTATTGAGATGGGGAGGGCATGTAGTACGCATTGAGGCCTGATTAATGAGGACGGACCTGGAAGCAGGCCGGGTTGACCTGATCATGCCCTTGCTAGGTCGAATATCGATGAGTCGCGATGAGTCCTTTAAATCACACCGCATGTGTTCGCGCGGGAGTTTTGTTTCAAGACCAGAATTGTGAGACGGGAATTAGTTTTGGTTCTTCAGAGTCTACAGGGAGGACGCCGCCAAGCCCGACCATCCACCACCTAAGCAGCTCAACCCAGCCGGTCGCCCTCTGCTTCCCGCTCCCTTTCATTGTTGTTGTTCCTAACTCGTTCCTATTTTATTCTTTTGTTGTCGTTTCCAACAGATAAATTTGTTGCTGTCTACTGTAGTTAAATTTGTGAACGGTGATAAACGAAACATACTTTTAAACAATTCTTTCCAGCCTATAGTCAAAGTCCATAACTCGACTATAAAGGTAATTTTTCACGCATAGTGAAAATTGTGATTCCCACATATGCACCTTTTCATGACTTCTGTCGCTTAAACTTACGTAAGGTAGATGCGAGATGACAAAAAATAAAAATATAGATCCTCAAAGATCAAGCGAAGGAAGGTTACCTCTTGTTCTTCCCTTCATCTCCGACAAGGTGTCCGCTGCTATCAGAAAAGTTATCAAAAATGCCCAGCTGCACAATGATGTCATTTTGGTAGATATTCCTAATGACAATATCAAAAGCATACTGGTTCGAAACAGACTTTATGATAAGCAGTGTCCTTCGGAGAATTGCGTTATATGTCCATATGGGAATGTGGGAGATTGCTCCAAGACAGGAGTAATCTATGAAATTGAGTGTGTAGCTGGTAGCGCAAACTATATCGGAGAGACGGGAAGGATGCTAGCGGTGAGGGAACACCTTGCTAGTAAAAGGCGCGGATCGTCAAATAGTCCGCTTGGTAAGCATAGGGTTGATGTGCATGATGGTAATGACTTTGGTGTGAAGTGTAAGATTTTGGCTGTAGAGGAAGAGATCACCGCAAGGAAAGCATTAGAAGCGCTCTGGATTTTTACGAAAAATCTAGCAAAGAATAACCGAAATAAATGCATGTCCGTGACGAATGAACTCTTCTTTGTATCACACTGCGAACTGTAGTACGACCAGTTATTAGGCGTGCCCGTCTATGAATTTTATCTATACGGTAGACTGCACGGTATGTTTCATTCGCTCGTACTGGTCTACTAGCAGAGGGCGATTGCTCTCAAAAAGATTGGTGGATCTATGTGTGAGTTTATTTCTCTTCTTACACTTCTAACGTTGGGTCGTAGATTTATGTCAAAACCGCTAGAGCGGCTAAGGCGCTTGGTGGTATAGATTACATAATAAGAACCTTGCTCCACATTCAGGCCTCTGACGACGACGAATTAGTCGAAACGTAAGGCCAGAATAAAGATCCACCTCGAAAACCTCGTTGGCACATTATTGACAACAACAATAAAAATATATTTTTCAATGAAGTGGTCCAAATATTTTTAAAAAACTAACTCAAAGAGCACCAAGTTTAGCTTTCTTTAGGCGTCTAACTAAACGACGACTTTAATGTGGTGTTAATCCAATTTTTGCATGACGATCCCTACAAGGTAAGCATCCAGGTCATCATTCGAGAAAAAACCAGAGCACTTTCAGTGATAGATGTACACTTTCCGAGAATCAGTTTCACTTCGTTCTCTCATATTGAGAAGGTACCGTTATGGACAACATCGACGAGAAATTCGACCGCTTTGTGCACCGAGCGAGCAACACTGCTAAGGAAGCCGACAGCTTGAAGGCACCAAGGGACGTCTGTCTCTGGAAACGCTCGAGCTGATTCGCCAGCGTGGAGCAGCGCGAGTGTCGGAAGTGTTTGCTGAAGCTGTAGAGGTAAGTTTGAGCATCCGGAATGCCCGCCGGAACTTCAAAACCAATATGATCGCCTCTCCGACACCTTGATGGAATCTTCATCCCTTCCAGAAGGACAATGGAGAAGTCATCCACGACTTCTACTCCGATGGCCACGTCCACCTGCCCCCATTTTTATTTTTATTTCAAGGCGTAGGTCATAGTCTATCGTAAGCGAGCACAGCAGTACTAAGAGAACAAACAAGCAAACTTCTGTCTATTATACAATTAAGTGACAATTGCGCAACCGTCAACATAGAAATCCGTATATCATATTCCTGGAGTTGAACCAGGAATAGGACGTTTACAGGCTTGCACAGACAGCTTTTCCAGGTCATCATACTTCCCAAGCAACAAATTGAATTCCTTGAGAATCCTGTTGATCGGAAAGTCAAATCTTGTTCATGATCTACCAACCGAGACTCGAAGCTTAAGCTGTTCTCTAACGGTACTCGTCAATACACCTTCAAAAAAAAATAAATGGCTCGATGGACACCTTACCAGAAAGTATTTTGTACATCATGGCAAGATCTGAGATTTTCCTCCTTTTTCCAGCGAATGAACACCAAAGCGAACAGAACGTTCCTTACCGCGCGGTGTCAGACTATAATACACCGAGAAACTTCCCATCATAATTTTTCTACTGAAATTGTTTTGCATGCTCAATAAAAGGTCGATGTACCTCTTTTTCGTAGTATTGAACCCGGTTATTCCTGATACCACAACTAGACAAACATAGTTTTGTGAGCTATTATGTAAAGCTCTGAAAGATTTGATTTCAGAACTTTGAAAGTATTGCAAATGCGGTAACTGGCTTTATTCACCAAGACTCTGCAATGATTGGAGAAAGGTTAAGGTTACTCGTGACAAGAAATTCTGAATCATGAGCTTCTTGGATTCACTCAAAGCCTCTTCATTGATTCTATATGATGGCGTCGTAGTACGGCTTCTAGACCCAATCGTTAGAAAGTGAGTCTTTTCAAACGCGATTGGCAGTTCCCATTTTACTGTCCAACAACTGATAAAAGGCAGTTTGAATTTCAGGCGTGCACAATTTCGTTGTAAATTTTAACATCATCGGCGCACATTTTGCACGTAACCCCCAAATTATTAACGTGGCTAGCAAGCTCACAGGTGTACAACAAGAATAAGATGCCATCTTCTGTGCACGACATTAGCAGCTATCGCACAGACGGCGATGCGAACAAGCAGGTTTCGGTGAGGATTTAGCATAACTAACCACGCTCACCCCATACGAAGCTCATCGAAGTACCGCCAGAGTACACGCTGCCGCTGCTCTTTACGTTCATCACCTGAAGAAAACATTCGACTCTACCGAAACTGGAGCGGTCATCAAGACCTTGCTCACTCAGGGTACTTCGAAGGCTGTACAGTGGATTCACGACCAAGATTTGACCATTCTACAACGACGTCGTCATGTACGTGAAGAAAAGAATTCGACAAGGGAATACCATACCCCTGAAGCTCTTCAGTGCGGTCCTCGAAAACGTCATGCACACTAGAATGGGAGCACATGGGAGTGAAGGTTGACGGCCGGCAACTGCACCTTCTTCGCTTCGCTGACGACATCGTGCTCATAACACCGAGCTTCAGCTAGGCGGGGCGAATGTTGGCCGACTTCGGTTGTGCATGTGGGAACGCTGGACTGCAGAAGACGATGATCACGAGGAACGGATAAGTTTCTGATGCCCCATTCTCACTCAACGGAACGAACATCTCCGAATGCTATGTGTATCTGGGTCGCGAAGTCAGTGCCCGCCAACGCGTTGGTCGGATTTCTTCGGAAAGCCCTGAACAAACAATGTACGCTCTTCGTCCCCTTAAGGAGGAGGTCCATTGGACCACTCGACAGGGACAAATGGAGACGCTGTCGGTGCCCGCTCGAGCGATTCGATGATCAGCGGGACGAGAGGTGACAGATGAACCATAAATCTGAATGGTAGCTACCGCTCCAGAGCTACGACCCATTTTTCGTCAAAAGTCACAAGTCACACTAAGAGCGCTAACGTATGGTTCGCTCTGAAGGGTGAGCTCCATTAATTCGCGCTGGTTGCGGTGCTTTGGTAAAATAACTCATGACTAGGTTGTCGCGCACTTGTTCGGCTCTGAGCTTAATTACGAAGTCAGCAACAACGATGCAGAAAAGATACAATTCCATATATAGTTAATGTAACTCCTATTCCCACGACCTCAAACTCTATCCCTTTTCTTTTTCTGAGCGATTAACTAATGGGGATCTGTATGCTTTTTACGGGCCTTTCGATGCGTCTCTTTCAACTCGAAGCGCTCTAACGAAGCTACAAATAGCTCTTTCCGTTGCGAGATCCTACCTTCTTGCACCGCCTAAATTTGCGCAGTCCTCTGCTGCTACCTGCTTGCGTCGATGTTAAACAAAGTTACACCTCAAAAATCGTGATTTTTGCATCCCTTCCCATCGACAAAACATTCAGCTGCGACAAAAAACCAGCCGACTGTGCGTGGTTAGCATGCTGTTAACGAAATCCTCAAAACTATGATGCTGCATTTTTTCCAAACTAACTAAGTGTTGTGGAAATAGAGTACGGCACCTCATAGACGGCTCCAAAACGGCCTTGAGCGAGTTTTCTTCCAACGGCGTACTGTCCTTCTTTGCCACGAATCAGGTTGTTCGTTGAAGGAAGTTTGTCGTCGATGGAGCCCGAGGACGAGGAGTGCTCACAGCTTTCCAGATCGAACGACATGCGCTGAAGATAAGCTGCATTGCAATGCTTCCTTGCTACTTTCAAACGAGTATAGTAGGATTATTTGACGGGCATCGTGACGTTGCCTAGGAGATTGACTAGGCATTTTCACAAGAAGGGGCTGAAAACGGCGACATAGAACACTGTTGTTTGAACTATACAATGATTATAGATTGATTTTTCTTGGAAAGCGTCCATTTTCAACATGGAGACCGTGCGCCAAACAATAGATACATGCGTAATGCAAAGGAAGGATTGATTTAAACAAAAGCACGAAAGAGTCGGGGAGGTCACCGAATTGGTTGCAGAGTGTATAAATATGTGAAATCATTAGGCGCATATTGCGCATTCGAGAGATGGCGTCAGTTGCCCACTTTCGCATCAATTTCACACTTGATTTTGTCCACACTACTAGGTGCGGAGAAGTTATCTATCTACATATACCGCTATTCTCTGACGCGAATACTAACTTATCCACATCACCGAGCGGATGTAGTATGCGTTGTGCAATCAAAAAGGACCGATAAATGTAAATCCCTCTTCTGGCTCATTCGAAGCGAAACTTCTTGCTCTTACTGGTTGATCATCCTTTTCAGCACCTGCCTGGGTTAATGCTGTAGAAGAAGAATGACATTTGTCCCTTCCACTACTGCGATACATTCCTCCGGGTCATATGATGGAAACCACTAGAACGACTGCAGGAAGAAACCATAAAAGGCTTGAATTCAACTCTTCGCTAACTTGTGAGAATTTTGCCCTCATTGGCCACTCGATGATTGCTGAGTTAATGCATGCATTGAGCAACAAAGCCATTCAAGGAAATGTATAATAATAATAACGATGTAAGGAGAAAAGCATAAAGGACGGCGTTTGCCAATGTCAAATGTCAGTCAAATGGCGTTTGTCGCTGGACGCCCACGCATTCTAGTTCTACGGGACATCCTGGAGGACACATGAGTGTTCATTGTACATATATTAGGTTGTAACGAATTAAATGGCACTGGCTCGCGCCATTTTTTGGCGCGTCTTTACGCGTTTGATCAAAAACAAACCGTAACATGTGGCATACCATTTAGAAGCGCAAACTTTGCTCTACCGGTGAGTACCAAATTTTCTATGTAAAAGTGGGAAAACTTTAGAGTTTTATTGACTTTTTTGCAGATGGACAAAAGGGTAATCCGAGGCATTTACTTGTATGAATTCAAGCAGGGCACTACAGCTAAGGAGGCGGACGAGAAGATCAACGCCGCATTCGGTCAAGGATATCCCACAATTCCGACGGCGTATCGTTGGTATCAGAAGTTCCGGAATGGAGATGAGAGCTTGGAAGGACATGAAGGTCGTGGGAGGCATAGTGATGTTGATGAGGACAAGCTGAGAGATGTGGTAGAGGAGGATCCACACAAAGGTACCAGGGAGATAGCGAAGGTTCTTGGCGTCAGTCACAACACAGCTGCCCGGCATCTGAAGGAAATTGGAAAGACCAAAAAGCTGGAAGGTGGGTGCCTCACGAGCTCTCTGAGGAGCAAAGAAACCGACGATATGAGATCCCGTCCGCACTGATTCTACGGAACGAAACGGACCCATTCCTTGATCGCATCGTAACCTGTGACGAGAAATGGATAATGTACGACAACAGGCGACGATCGGCACAGTGGGTGGACAGCGATGAGAGCCCCAAGGTTTTTGCGAAGCCGGAATTGCACCAAAAGAAAGTAATGGTGACAGTATGCTGGTGTTCGCTGGGAACTATTCACCACAGCTTCCTCCCTCCCGGTGAATCCATCACGGCAGAGAAGTACTGCATTGAAATTGAAGAAATGATGAAAAAGTTGAAGGATATCCGGCCGGCCTTGGTAAACCGAAGGCGAGTTCTCCTTCTGCACGACAATGCTCGCCCCCATGTAGCACGAATGACGTTGCAGAAATTGAATGAGCAGAGCATTGAAACTCTACCACATCCTCCGTTTTCTCCCGACCTCTCCCCAACAGACTTCCATTTCCTCCAGCATCTTGGCGACTTCTTGGTAGGGAAAATATTCAAATACCAACAAGATGCCGAGAGTGCCTTCGAAGATGTCGTCAATTCCAGAACTTCTGATTTTTATGCTACTGGGATAAAAAAGCTTGTGTCACGTTGGCAAAGATGTGTAGAATCAGAAGGTTTTTGTTTCGATTAATAAACTTGCCTACAAGCCAAGATATTAACTGTTTAAATTTACAGTGGTTCAGTGCCATTTATTTCGTTACAACCTAATACATTGACCTGCAGTTACCGTGAACAGACAGTGTTTCGTTTATGCCACAGTTGTACCACCACAGATAACCAAAAAACTTTAAAAAATAATGCTTTGAAAATGAGCTAGAACGTTTGCGAAGGTTCGATGACGTTAATTTTTAATCTAAATTTTTACCTAGCCTTTCAATTTTTTGGGCATGATGGACGTTTTATAATGCCTAAGTACTTTTTTGATTTTTTTCAATAAAGGAGAAAGTCAGAGGTTGCCGCTGGCGTCCAATTTTTCGGTAGAGCATAGACTAGTCTTCTTGATTTTTTTATATTTTTTACGTGTTTCTACGGATGGTAGCCTATTCTGAGCAGGACTGCCCATCATTTTGACATTTCGTTTCTCTCCCTCAAAGTGTCACCTGTAATCACTTGTATCACCTGTCGTCCCGTTGATCATCGACTTGCTCGAGCGGGCGCCAGCAGCGTCTCCATTCATCTCTGTCGCGTACCAGAGTGCTCCAGTGGTCCTCCTCGCTCGAGGGATACGATGAGCGTCATATCGGTCGTTCGGGGCTTTCACGAAGAAGTCCGACCAACGCGTTGGTGGGCATCCTGGTGTTCTCTTGACATCCCGCGAAATCCACCTGGTGTCCGCTCTCGTCCAGCGGGTGTCTGCAAGGCGCATTACGTGGCCGGCCCACCTAATTTTCGACAAGTTGGCCCACGCGACAGCGTCTCTGATTTTAGAACGCGGGCAAACTTGTCCGTTCCTCATGAACATCGTCTTCGTAAGATTCAGCTGCCGTCCAACGTTCCCACATACGCGATCGAAGTCAGCCAACATTCGCTCAACCTGGCTAATGCTCGGTGTTATGAGCACGATGTCGTCAGCGAAGCGAAGATGGTGCAGCTGTCGTCCGTCGACCTTCACTCCCATGTCTTCTCATTCTAGTTCGCGCATGACATTTTCGAGGGTGGCGCTGAAGAGCTTCGGGGATATGGTATCCACCTGCCTAACCCTTCTCGAAAATCTCGCCATTCTACAACGACGTCGAAAAATTTCGACGTCGTTGTAGAATGGCTAAATCTTGGTCCACCGCACAGCTCTCGAAGCACTTCGATGTACTGAGTAGGAAAGCCTTGAGTGAGCAACGACCGACGACCGCTTCAGTTTCGACGGAGTCGAATGGCTTCTTCAGGTCGATGAACGTAAGGCACAGCGGCAGCTTATACTCTCGCGACACTTCGATGAGCTTCGTAATGGTGGCATGTGGTCGATCGTGCTGAATCCTCTCCGAAATCCTGCTTGTTCGCGTGGCTGTCCTTCGTCCAGCGTTCTGCTGATCCTATTCAGGATCACTCGAATGAACAGCTTGTAGACTACGGACAGCAGGCAGATCGGGCGATTGTTGCCAATGTCCTGCACGTCTCCCTTCTTGTACAGCAAGACGGTCCTGCTGGCCTTCCACTGAGATGGAACCTTGCACTCCGACAGGTAGCGTGTGAAGAGCCGCGCCAGGATGTTGATGAGCGCTGGCGGGAGATTCTTCAGATATTGGAATCTGATCCTGTCGGGACCGGGTGCTGTGCGCTTCTTCACCGACGAGATGGCGTGTCAATATGATAAACTCAGACAGCCTTTCACCTTGCTCGTTCCACTCCAAACCGTGGGTTCCGATGTGAGGTTCTTCCGGCGACCTTCGCTGCCCGATCTTGGCGTTGAGGTCGCCGACGATCACCTTGTAGAAGGTACGATCTTCTTTATAGAGCTTCTCCAACTCCACGTAACTTCGACCTCTTCGTCGTCGTAGTCGGATGTTGGGGCATACGCGACGAACACAGTCAAAGCTGGCACGGCGCCACATCGCTTCAGTCGCAGACGTCCGATTCGGGTTGTCAGATACTCGTACGAATCGATGCTCATGGCCAAGTGCGTGTTGAGGAAGACACCAACGTCGCCTACTCCCCTGCTGCCGCATGTTCCGAGGAACAGTTCTTCACCGCAGTCGTAGGCGGCGTGTAGGGGGTGGTGTCTTCTCGTCTCGTTCAGTCCGATGACGTCGTACTTGATCTTCCTGGCATCAGGCCTCGGTGGATGGTTGTTCCGATGCGAGCGTACGGGCGTTGTAAGTACAGATCGCCATCCTAGTCCTTCTCAGTTTTCCTGGTTAGGTCCTTTAGCAGCCTCTCCGTACTCGTCCTTCCCATCGTTGCAGAAATGGAGGCTCTTTCGGTCATGGGAATGAGGCCCTTTGATGCTGCTGTGTTTGACTCCAGTACAAACGGTAGCTAGTCAGACTCTGTCGTGCGGGCGAAGAACTCCGGGCAGTCAGCCAGACTGCCCGAAGGGACGGCGCGAGACTTAAGGCGGCCTCGAATCGCCTTACACCATGGGTGCACATTTAACGGTTAACGATTTAAAGAATTTAACGAATTAACGGCATTTTCCGTTAAAATCCGGCTTAACGACTTAACGGAAATTTTTAGAAATTTAACGGAATTTTTAACGGACTTTTTTCTCAGTAAGTTTATCACTTTCCTTCAGTCTTCACTAATACTGCAGGCCTCACCCTCCCAATTAGGACTATTCCTGAAAAACTATTGAAGTCAGCAAGGACATTTTAATGTTTTTATGCTATTCTCATGTCTTCTATGGTACATTTGAATTTTTGGAAATAATGCAACCAGAGCTAGAAAAGGATATTCGTTAAGCCACCAAGCACGTCAACAAATCCACAAAGTTAGTGGTCTGACCTCCTCGTAAAATATGCTTGTCCTCATTTGGCGCTGTTTATCCCAGAATACTTTGCTCGCCACCTAAACTAGTCGAAAAGGAAAGAATGTTTTCAGTCGGTGAACGTATTTTAAATGATTTTAGAAAAATGCTAGTGAAGGGATCAAGAACGCCGCCACTCAATCCCTTTTGGATGCGCCACGCATTCTACTTCTTCGGAATGTCTTGGAGACATTTTGAATGCGTGAATCACCATGCAGTAGATCACCTGTGGTAGTCACGATGAAAAACTCAGCACACTATCCTTCGCAGGAACTCTGGTACCAATTCACCGACCAAAAACTCACCGAGGGTGGAAGGCTTGGTTGGCATGGCGGAAATCCGAACCAGGAACCTGGTATGGGGTATGCATGCAAAAGCACCCCTCCGATTGCGCTACACGCTCCCTAATAACAAAAATTTGAAAAGCTACTTTCCTGATCATTAACACATCAACGATCTTGTCACACCCTTTCGGCCGTGTGAGACCTTTTGACACGATGTCGTGTCAGAGTTGCATCTTGTCGTGTCACGATGCAATACAATCGATTGGTCTTTCGCACAGGGCAAGCTAAAACCATACGTTCGTTAACGCGCTAGCATTCTACAGATAGGTTTCAATTGTATTTTCATTAGTTCTTTTGGTACTTAGCGGGTTGGTTCTCTTGATTTTCCATCCCGTAGCTGGTGTTATACCACACCATAAAGATATTATAATTTGTTGCCGAAGGTTTGTTTATTTTACTGTCCACACCTTGTTGATAATGAATTGTTTAAGTTACACTGTAGTATTGCACTCCAACCTTGAACTTTAGTTGGGTACTAAGCGGGCCCATGCCCGCTTCATTATAAGACCATGCTCGTGGAACACTCAAATAAACACGGTTTCTGTGCTCTTCGTCGCTGACGTGGGGAGAGCACAGAAGTAGGCAAGGGAAGGATCTGCGGGGTGTGGCTGATCTAGCTTACCCGTTTTAAGAGACCTTTCCGATGCACATCGGGCACCAGTCCGCTTAGTACCCTTTAGTTGTTGATCTGTTAGAGTTGGAAGGAGCATATAACGTTTTAATTGATTTTTTTATTTGAAATAATGGTTTACTGCTAATTGTATTTTTTTAACGAAATTTAACGATTTACCGGAAATTTAACGAAAACTTTCCGTTAAAAAATTCCGTTAAAATAATTTAACGCACAGAACTTTGTGTGCACCCCTGCCTTACACGTACCCCCAGCCTACCGAGTGCAAGCTTTCGGCCGGGCCGACACAGTTACAATCGGCACAGGCGCGAACACGTCCACGCACACGTGCATGAACATGCCGCTCCTAGGCAAAAGGAACGCGTCGATCCGACACAGCAGGAGCAAGGAGTCCATCCCCTACATCCCACCTGCGTCTCTGGGCAGTACACGGTCGCATTTGGTTCGCGTTTAATTCCCCTATCCACCACCCGGGGACGCGCCACGTGGCCCTGCGACAAGCGGCCCGAGATCCCTCTTAACAAGAGAGCCCGAAGGCTCTCTATCGAGAGAGATCCGTGGCAAAGTGTCACATGTCAGCTGATCCTTTGTTTTTAGACTACTCCTTTCCAGCGTCCCCTCGAATTTTCAATTAAACCCCACATAGCGCTTCCGAAATTCAAGCCATAAGTCTATGCTCGAAAGTGGAACTGTCAAGAAAGATGGACAAAACTCTTCCATCTTTAGAAGGAATCTTATATTTCATGAGTGAGTTTGAACAATGTCCTACATGAGTGAGTTTAAACAATATCCTTCTCTACATAGCAAAGCCGCCAATCCCGTCACGGTCAGAAAATTTGATTAGGGACGGGAGCTTAGAAGTACTTAGCCTTCGACAATTTGCGGACCGACCTGAGCCGGTGACAAATGAACAACATGATCGAAATAAGTAAGAAAAAGCAAAAGAAAGCAAAACGCACTCCACATAGTGAAGGTAGTCCATGTGGAGAAATAACGAAATCCCTAGTGTATAAAATATTGAATATGCGTTTTAATTTCCGCACATTGGCAACATTGTTAAAACCAGCATCTTTATCCGTATGCCGCAGTTCTTTCTCCCTAATTTCCCCATACAATCTACACCGACTTTAGTGGCTGAAATCTCATTCCGTCTAGTAAAGCGTTTTACCCTTTTGAAGTTGGTAAACCTTTTGTAGAAGAATCTATGAGGGACAAGCCGCTGGTTTTTCTATCAGCTGGACGCCGCCAGTTCTTCTAAACCTAGTATGATGGCGTGTAGTTCTCCCATGATATTCCGTGCACGACCACTCCGTAGACGAGAATGATCACAGAAAGGCCTCACCTTATCAAGTATTAAACACTTTTACTTTGTTTCGAACTTTTTTATGTCTGCGACAGATCGCAGAGTATGTACAAAATAGCTGAACTTTTTCTTACCCTTGTCAAAAGAACGGCTCAGAAGGACGCTATTCGATACCTCCAACCCTAGGCTAAATGATGGGTAAAATATCTTGGCTTTGCCACTACCGAATTTTCTGGACCATCGTTTCTGGATTCTGAACAAGGTTTTCCGTCATCTGAAACTTCTCTAGTTATACAACCAATCGTCTCATGTCAGTTCTTTAGGTCTGACCTTTTAGACGATTTTTTTCTAACGTAGCACTCGAATTTCTATTTAATTCAGTCCAATCGTAAGTGTTTGCGATACTCAAGCCATTATATTCCGTGATACAAAAGTAGGATTTCGGGTTCCCATGAAATGTGGGCCAAACTCCCCAGTTTTGAGAAATAACCTTTTCAAAACCCATTGTGTTACACGGGAACGGTTAACAGATTCCTGAGGCGAGCTTTCATGTGCAACGAATATGACACATAGACTTCAGAAACCCTCAAAAACTCTATACTCCAATTGCCTACAATCCTGTGTTTCTCAATTGTCCATAAACAAGGAGCTAGCGATGATCATTAACTCCTGAAGCGCGCTTTACTACAGTTTTTACTCCGTACGCTTCGTGCAATTAAAAAACGCCGGACTCCCACGTGCACCCTCTCCATCGTCCAGAGTTCAGATCTCAAGTCAATAAGGATCTCGTCCCCACACATTTGGTGAACTGGTACCAGGGCTGCTTGAAATGCATAAAGCACTCAACTTCTGTGCATGCATATCACTGCAAAAGCCTAATATCCTTTTTAAATTGCCCCTAAGATAGCTCGTAGAAGTGGTATACATAGCGTTTCATGCAAAGGTTTGACGCTTGCCATAATCCATTGCAATTATTTAACAAATATAAAGCAGAGTTTACTGCTGTCTAGAAATCAAAAACAGTTATCCAAAGCTGGATCAGCGTCCATTGTTGGGGGTTGTTTCCACTGCACTCTTGCCGCGGGCATTTTTCGAGTTCGAACAATCCCCTCCGCTCTCTATTTTAGCTCACACAGACTGTGGAAGACATTGGAAGACATCACACAATGGCGTGGCTGAGAGAAGGTGATTTTCGCATGCATCCCAAGATTGATGGATAGAGTCCGTTCAGACCAAGTCCTCCTCCGGCGTTCAGTTCAGCTCCTTTCCCTATGACGCCGTCAAAGTGGCCCTAGAATTGTTCCTTGCCACTGCAAGTCATTGTATAGGCCAAATACGCCTGAGAAGTAGAGAGCGTGAAGCATCCAATAAACGGATCGAACGATGAGTCGACAGAAAATGAGAAATGAGTAGGGAGTCAGTGCGTAGCCTCAACAAAACGAAACGGTGTTGAGCAATGCCTTGGAGTTTCCACGACTTCGAACATGTTAAACCGATTTATAACTGCAATCGAACACTTGGCACTAAACGGCGTTCTTCGCAGCGGAGGCCAACTGATTTTCCTTACTCAAAGTTCTGGTCTCGAAGTGGAAGAGTAATGAACAATAGAAGAATAGGAAAAGGAATAGAGAAAGCAATATCCAGAACAAAAGTCAAGGTAGGGGTGGTCAGTCGTAAGGTGAGTTCACATATGAAGCAATGCTTGGTGGAACTCCTACTCTGTCAACGCTGCGAGCACAGGAAGAATCATATCGTGTAACTGTACGGAGGAGGGTATGCACTTTCTCAATACAGCGGGTCATTACCAAGAAGTGAGACCTCCTCTAGGAAATGATAGTTGCGCTTCTGTGTAAACCGTCGGCTAAAAACTGTGGGCAGTTCTTCTAGGGCGTTCTTCGTTCTGCTTGGCGTTATGAAAGCCTGGTAAGTTCTCTGCGTGGATAAAAAGCCCTCCACTATCTTCATTGATCAGCCCTTCGGAAAGGCGAAGGATTACACTGCGGTTGGTTCAATCGAACCCACAGCAGCACCACTCTTGCCTCGAAAGAGCCAACATTTGAATGACCTTCAGCAATTAGGGGACTCCTCACAGGCTAGAGTGAAGGCCAGAAAAACGAGTTTGAGTTTCGGACACGTCTGTGTTCGACCCGACATGACAACCTCCACTTGTAATGGAAAAGTTCACGCCTATGCTTTTTCAACTAAGCGTTGATATATCATCGTCTAGGTCGTCTATATTTTTCACGTTAGGTGCAGCACAGCAAAGCATAATGGAGAGGTTTTGAGGAAAACTGGACACCTTTAAAATCAAACTAAGCATCTACTTAATCAATGGAACGCCTTCTATTATAGCTTGAAATGGACACTCTCTGGAAAGGTTGAAATGGATTTGCGTGTTGAGAAATTTTAGCATGACGTTTTTTGAAAATGTACAACTCGCCTGCCTCAAAACTTGGATACACTGCTTGAAGTTTTGATTTTAAAAATTCTATTCAAATTTTCCAATTTTTATAAAGACGGTTTTACGCTTATTCTACAGTTCAACAATTCAACAATTTTTCGAGCACTACGAGAAGTCACGCCATGAACTCGTCTAACACGTCACTGAATGAAACTGAAAATGGAAGTACAAAAGACGATTTCTTGAGGCCCTGCTATGCAGGAACGTGTTTTTTTTTTTGCAGCTGTCCCTGATGTGCTGTTGAATAGTGCGTAACACCGTGTAGGCAGTGCTTAGCCATCAATATTTACTTTCATGTTTCAGAATAAACTTAAAATAAGTATTTTTCCTCGAGTATATAAATTTGTAAAAACTCAAGCCTTGTACTCATCTATTGTGCGGAATGTGTATTAATTTTTTAGAGCTGCATTAAAACTTCTTAGGGCAAAAATTCATTTCGACTTTCTTGAGGGGTGTCCAGCTTAACCTAGAAGATACTTGTTTTAATTTCTCCAATTTGGTTTAAAAGGTGTCGAGCTTTCCCTGAAAAGTAATCAATTTGAGGAGAAACTAAGTTGCTAATAAAAAATGAAGATAAACAAGAGGAAAAATATGAGCTTCGAAATGAACTCTGCTTTACATGGGGGGTGGGGGTTGGTAGTCACTCTCCTCCTAGTTTGCATAAAACCTTTTAAAACGAAAGCGTTATCCACAGTTTCATACTACATCACAACAACAAAAAAATACTTGAGCTTGCCTCTAGCCAAGAGTTGCACCGAGAGGGGCCTAGGTCAAACAGGTAAAAACCCGTAACTTTTTCGAATACTGATGGACTGCCCCCCCCCCTCCGTTCACTAGTTGCGCCAGAAGCTGCATACGCTAAGAGGAGGGCACATTGAATGAAGATTGTAATTATTGATTGTTAAGAATTTTATCTTATGGTTAGTAAAAATTGCGAAGTGCTTTTCTCCGTTTTCAAAAGTTTGTGTTACTATGGCACTTCGATTATTTGGGCCCATAATTAATCCGCACCCTGTAGAAACAGCAGAAATTATTACAAAAAACACTCCACCATTTTTCACTGTACAACTTTAGATAAATAGCACTTACACTATCAATCAAACAAACACTGCGATTTCTGGACTAGTGCACGGCGCATTCTCTCCTAGAGAAGCACGTTTGTGCACTTTAAAAAACTTGAAGATATTTTGTAACCAAGAGGATACGAAGTTTGTGTATATCCAAAAATTGAATTTCCTTTTTATTAAGAACTCTGTTTAGGGAAGTTTTTAGAATAAATCTTCTTGCAACAAAAGATAATAATCGTTAATGAAAAAATGTACATTTTGACTTATTGTTAGATACGCCTGTTCTGGTTTTATAACTGTTCTGTTCAAAATGCAGGTTTATATTGAAAATAGTACATATTTCGTTTGTGGTGCACCGCACAGCACTGTACTATATACTTGGTGTAACAGCGCCAACGCAGACCCACCTACGATAGCACGAAATCTTGCCGGTTGTTAGGCAAATCAAGGAGTAGCTTGACAAGTGTTCTCAAGTCTTTCTCTTTCGTTCCGCAGGAGTGCTTATCCTCATAAAACGCTGAGCGAGAGGAGAATTTCTTCAAGATCTGGGCACTCAAGGGTTGCGATTAATCACTTCGATGACTCCAGATTGCAGTCATTTCTTAGCGATCTTTCTGAAGGAGTACGAAGTCTAGCGTGCTTTTACCAGCGTTCGGTAGAAAAGAAAACACTGGTGAGAACTGACAGTGCGCCCCTGCATCTGGACGCAGTTGCTTACTGAAAATCGTTTTCATCGAAAGTCGACTGAGAGAAAGGTAACAAGAACCCACAGCTTTCGACGTCTCCGGCTGTTGCTTGTGCATTTTTGGAGAGAATGCCGGAACGGAACGGAGGATGACAGCTTTCGAATGGATCCGTGTCAGGCGAGGGGTGGAATGAAGGCTGCAGGCGCGACGGCGAGCACGGGCTGACGCAAATCCTTGAATCAGTCCGGCAGTAAACCTTCCCAGCCGACAAACACAAAAATCGAGCGACGCGTCAAACAGCTTTCGAAACACCTGGTGAAGGTTATCGGCTCGCCAAGCTCCTCACACAAGCATTTCTTTGGTGGATTCTCAACTATATATGTGTTACCTCTTGAGTACGCATTTCTCTAGTAAGTGAATGCAGAATGCAGTTTTTCGGCGAAAGTTTGACATTAAAATTTTATAAGGACAGGAAATCTTCATAACTGATAGCTCAGACACATCTATGCAAAAGCAGTATGTAGTAAGTAGCCACATCATTAACAGGACACTTTTCAAACCAAATTAGACGTATCTAAAGTACTACACCTTCCAAGGAACTCAACATCCCCGGTTTGGAATAATATATTTAAAATTTCATCTATCCTGGTTTTGTTATTAATATCTATTGCGCTGTTTAAGACACACGTCACAAAAACAATTAAATAAAGAAACATGAAAAACACAAACACTATATAGGGATATGTTCATCGTTAAAGACTAATAACATAAACATTTCCGCCTTCACAAATCGTTTGAAGGAGCCATAGACATTCTCAGTTAATTCAAAATTGTGATTTAAAGCTAGGTATGAGGAGGCGGCCCTGCACGTGGAAGCAGAAGACCTCACGGTCGTCTTAGGAGTGCGGTAGGATATCTTTTTAGGATCACCTCTCGTTACCGATGGCGAAATATTATGAAACTGCGAAGCATCAACGTCCATGATCCCTGGTAGCATTTTGAAGATAATACAGACGTCTCTCAGCTTCCTGCGCAACTCCAACGTGTGGAGATTGAAATATTTGTTTCTTATGTGTGAGCGTGGTATCCGAGAAAAGAGGAAGCTTCCAGACCTAAGCAATATTTTCCTCGTGTAACTATTCTGAACCTTCTCAATAAGATTGATATCCTTCTCTTTGAGAGGGGAAAAAACCGCAGAATCAGGCTCGAGAATCGCTCTAACATATGCTTTATATGCCTGCTGCAACACAGCGTTCTTGCGAGTGGATAACCCCTAAAGATCTGGAAAATACTTAATTGCGAATTTCTCCGATTACCTTTAAATGCTCAGAAAAATCCTGCTTTACGTCATAGTAGAATCCTAAGTCACGGACCGCTGTAACCCTAGAGATGGGGTCGTCACTATCTTTTAATCTAATGAAGCAGATAAAGATCCCATTCTCATAAACATCGTCTTTTCTGGGACTATACGTAGAATCCATGTGCTGATCCACGCCTACAGCATATTAATCGGTCTTCAAAGAGGTATGGTCCTCAGATGTTCTAACTTCTAGATAAATCTATATCATCCACAAACTGTTTAACTACAACACCACTGCCATTCAGGTGGTAATGAATATCAGCTGTATAAATGATAAATAATAGTTTAGAGAGCACTCCCCTCTGAGGAACGCCGTTCATGACCTGCATGCATCTAGACAATGAGTTCCCCACCGTTACCTGGAAGCACCTCCCACTAGGAAATTCCGCCAACCATTTACAAATCACTGGATGAACGCCAAGTCTAGTCATGTTGTGTAGCAGTTTGCTATGACTAACACGATAGAAAGCCTTCGCAAAATCGAAGTGTACTATATCGCACCCCTCCTTCATGTCCAAGGTGGCCGACCAGTCATTTATTCCCTCTAAGATATTTGTTTCAACTGATCATCCAAGTATGAAACCATGCCGACTCCTTGGTATCATTTCATTAGTTCCGAGGTATTCAAGAACATGCTTTTTTAAGACCTTTCTGAACAGCCTACAACGGAATGATGTGATACTTACAGGCCCGCAGTTATTGACATCATTCACGGGCTCTTTTTTCAATAATAGAGTGACAAACGAATCCTTCCACAGCAGTGGAACCTCAAAATACAATAGAGATTGGATAAAAATATGAAATATGAAAGAGGACCCACCACCACTGAGCTATCTTCTTAGTGAAAAATGTAGGTACAAAATCTGGTGTCAAAGAAGATGAGTCAGGCCACTTCATCATGATCTCGAACAAAACATCTTCTCTAAACCATGGAAAGGTAGACATAGGTTGCAACACTTCAGGGCTATAAGTTGGAATGGAATCATTATCAGCAAGAAACACTCTACAAAATCTTTCACCCAACATATTCTCTTCGACCATATATACATATATATACATATATATATACATATATACATATATATATATATACATATATATACATATATATACATATATATACATATATATATACATATAAACATGTCTTTAAGCTCCTCCTGTAGGAGTTCCGTCTATAAACTGCTGTGAATTATTGTTTGTGTTATGCTCTGCAGGTAACCAACGTAATAAATCCGTTGTTACAAGCTTTGTTGCAGACGCATCCATTGGTGTCTACCGAAACTCCAACATAAATGCAAAGCACAAGAGACCAAGTGAATAATCAAAATCACTCGAGCCATACACGGGATATCCTGACTGAAAGTCTGACTGACCCATATTGTATAATATTAAAGCACCGGAAAAATGTGTCACACTAGACTTTTACGGCTGCGCTTTAGAATTATTCCCCAACTGTTGCATGGTGCTTTATTTACGAGCGAAACTCTTCCACCTTCCCGAACTCGAATTCCTCTGGCTTTAGCATGCACAAGTTGAACAACTATACTGGAGCAGTGTTGCACTTCGCTGTTTAGCCCTCAGCAAACATGTAGAGCATTTCCCATACCGTTGTCTTAGTGACGTTTCTTAAAGGAAACCTGATAGAAAATGGGCGGGTTTCGAGTCTACAGATACTTGCTGAATTCGATTATTTAAGCAAGCAAATGTGTGAAATCAGCGACACACACCGCTCCAGTATAGTTGTTCAACTCTACATTATCCAATGATAACACAGGCCTGGAGCGGTGCAAAACGAACATCTGGATAACCGAGGGTAATACCAGTTAGAAGCATGTAGCTTCTGCTTTTTCAATGAATTTATGTTCTTTAGAAGCTCTTCAGTAAACAGGGAAAAGTGGAAACACCAGTTTGCTTTTAAAGCTTCAGACAGAAGTCGATAACTTGCTCCACCTTCTGGAGAATGCAGGTCAGGTGAAGCAGCGAACGAAAAGTAACTCGAGAGTTAATGGACAACAGATGCGACGAGAACGCGTTCGATGAAAACAGAACGAACAACTGGTGAACTTCATAGCCACGAGAATTGAGAGCAGCAAACAGATGCCGCCCCTTCTTGCGACCATGTTCTATTTGTTCTCTTAAATTTTACTGCTAGCTCGCAACTGCACTCCGAATACCATTGTCAGAATGTGAGGAAATCATGTAGTAGTCGCTATTTCGTTTGAGGAGTAAAGAACGTTTAGTTAAGGCACACGAAGATCGATGTGTTCTTGTGGGTTGCATAGAGCGCGATTTGGCTCATCTCAGAAGAAGTAACACTATCTAGTTTCGAGGACAGCTAACCATAAATAAAATACATAAGTCAACAAATGAGTACGCTGGTGTTATTGATAGTGTTGGAACAGGGTTTATTTCTTCTCTCGAGGGCCCCATTGTCAGCGGCCATAAATTATCGTGATTATCACCAAGAGAAATACATTAAATATGCAATACAAAAAATAGAAAATAATGTGTATGCTAGCAGATGCAAAGTAATTGCCACTTGAAGAAGCGCCGTAGGTAACTGATCAATTGAAAAACTGAAAACAAAAGGAGTTAATCTTAAAAAACAGGCGCGATTCGGAATCTTTTTCATTGTGACTTTGAGTGATAGCACAGTTTTATTCGGATGACGTTCCGGATCATCGTTTTCGTTCGTCTGAGCCTGGAAAGTCAGAAACGTTCAAGATTATCTCACCAAGCAACACTTCAAGTTGAGAAGGCAAATTCAAGGACGGTATGGACCAGAGGAGAATCATGCAACCGAGGCTAGAAAGCTCACCTAGGAGTGCAGAGAAGCGCCCACAGACCAAATGACTAGTAGGTGACCTAGAAGTCGCAGCTCCTGATCTGAGGACTCTGGAGGCCAGAATCCACAAAGGTCCAGGAATGGGACGAGCTCATTAGCCAT
This sequence comes from Heligmosomoides polygyrus polygyrus, assembly GCA_947396885.1. Classification (NCBI taxonomy): domain Eukaryota; kingdom Metazoa; phylum Nematoda; class Chromadorea; order Rhabditida; family Heligmosomidae; genus Heligmosomoides; species Heligmosomoides polygyrus. The sequence goes on along the minus strand of OX377204.1, from coordinate 35,689,363 downwards.
GGCTAGGCATTCATCTTTTCTGTTCAGTTTGGGACTTTTGCTGTGTATCCAAGACACCTCCAATGTTTTGTGTGCAGGTGCTTGTTTCTCCTGCGCTAGGATTCGAGCGGTCACCTCAGACTCCGCATTGTCGTCCACTTGTAACCGATGAGATCTAGAGGAGTTGAAGGGTTTGATCTTTTCAGACCATTAATGTACTCCTTCATCCGCACGCATAGTGGACGACCCCTTTACCCATATATTCCTCCCTCTACACGAAATGACGTAGATGGCCCCGAAATCAAGCAGTCACCCACTCGCCCCTATGAGCAGGTGACGCACCCAGGGTGGGATAATGTCGGTCGTAAAGCGATTTCGGATGATGGCGATGTCCACTCCTCCACGTGGTGCCACAGGAAACTGCTCGCTCTGCGAGTAAAGCCGAACACGAACACTCGATTGCAGGCGACAGGCGCTTGTGACAGGTCGGCCTACGAAGACTTGTGCCACATCACATGGTGTATGACCGTTCAAGTATTTCGAGATAGTGCTACTGCGTCCGCGGGAGGCGACGCGCACTCGCAAAGCCCGGCGAGTGTGAGAAGTATGCGATGGTCCCTGATGCGAGGACGGCATCGGGGGCAACTGAGCTAGTCCCAAAGTCCCGTAGCGTAAGTAGGACCCGCGTGGCAACGCTGAATGTGGGTTCGTTGACGCTGGTGCGAGTTGGTAGAAGCACTAGAGCGAATGAGAGTTGATTTCTGTGCGGTGCAGGAGTCAAGGTGGTCCTACAGCAAGCCAATGGATATAGGACGTGGCTTTAAGGCCGTTCTATGTGGAAGACCCAGGACCACCACTGGTGTCGGAATAATCGTCTCCGAACGACTTCATGACTCGATTGTAAAGGTCGAGCTCTTTGACGATCGATTGATGAAGATCGTTGTCGCCGCTAAGGAGCGACTCTATCACTTCTTCTCTGCGTATGCTCCGCAGAGTGGCTGCTCCGATCAAGCCAAGCATGAGTTTTGGAACCTGCTTGATGAGAAGACAGCATAGGTACCGTCGAAAGATGTCATCATAGTCGCTAATGACCTTAATAGCCACGTAGGTGCTACGGAAGCCGGGTACAGCTATCATGGTGGTTTCGGATAGGGCGCATTCTTGAGTATGCGGAATCGCATAGCCTCACCACTGTGAAACTGTGTTCCGAAAACGCACTCGCACCTTATATCTCGTACTACATTGGGAGTCAAGACTCAGATAGATCTTGTTCTTGTGAGAGATCGCGGCCGGCCGTTCTATGTGGAAGTCCCAGGACCACCGTCACGGACGCGAAGATTGTGCCTATGAGACGCTCGTCCCACAGCATTGATCTGCACTTTGAAGATCGCCCCTCCGAAGCTGAAGCAGGTCGAGCGATGCGGTGCACCAAGAAGAATCAAGCGGTAGCGAATGAGAGAGAAGGAAGCAGCTGTGATTGCTCGCGTGCGGTTACCGACAGTCACGACTGTCGACGAAACTTGGAAGAAGGCGGCCGACGCGATTCGTCAAGCTGCACACTCGGAACTCGGCATTTCGAAGACTGAGCGACGGAAGGTCGGCAAGCAGACACGGCTGTGGACAAAAGACGTGAAAGCAAAAGTTCGAGTGTTTATCGGCGAAAAGACAGCCTATAACTGGCGGAAGTACCAAGAAGCCCACAAGGCTGCAAAGAAGGCCGTGGCTGTTGCAAAAGCCACTCATTATGGAGATGTCGACGAGAAGCTCGAGGCACGCGGTATCTTTACCGACTTCCAAAGTTGCGCCATCGGTTGACCGAGGATATTGAGAAGTTTATCGACATCAATGATGTGAATGGCCGTCTTCTTATGGACCGAAAGAATGCATTGAAGCGATGGCGCAACCACTTCATTGAAATATCGACGGTAGAATTTCCCCATCCAGCCATCCCTTCAGCGGCTTCTACCCACAGTACTGTTCAGAAGATCGCTGTGGAGGAGACAGAAGCGGCTCTGAAGAAGATAATACTAGGCAAAGCGACAGGGCTCAATGACCTGTGGAAATCAAAGTCTTGTTACCCGGCTGAGTGGTTGGCGAAGATCTTTAATCAGGTTTAAGCAGAGAAGAAAGTGTCTGAATGTTGGCGCCAAAGTACGACGATTCCGATTTGGGAGAAGAAGAGCAGTCCTGTTGACTGCTCCAATTACCGTCCGATTCGCTTGCTTTCGCATAGCATGAAGATCTTTGAGCGAGTTGTCGATGGACGAATTCGGGGCATCATCCAACCTCCTGATAGAGAAGCATTGCGAGAAGCAGAAGCCAGTGCATATCGCGTTCCTCGAATTGGAGAAGGTCTTTGACAGTGTACCGCGCGAAGTGGTATGGTACGCCTTGCGACAACACAACGTACTTGAGGAACTCTTAAGGCCCCCACATAGTTCTGCGGCAACGCCGCTCGCCGCTATGGTTAAGGATAGGGCAGGGTCGCCGCCGGCGGCGAGCTTTGCGTCTCTGCCCTATGGTTAAGCATAGGGCCGCGGCGCTGCCGCAGAACTCTGTGGGGGCCTTTAGAGTGGGTGCGAATTCTCTACTCTTGTCCAAAGAGTAGAGTTTAAGCTGGAACCTCGATGGAGTTCCCATGTCTGTCGGAGTGCACCAGGGTTCTGAGCTTCCCCACTCCTCTTTGTAGTCGTCATGGATGCCATCACACGAGATCTTCAGAAGCCAGTCCCCTGGACATTGCTTTATGCTGATGACGTGGTGGTCGCTTGCAAAGATAATAGTGAACCCGAGCGAGAAGTGCAAGCTTGGTGTGATCGCTTGGAGCGGTTTGGACTCAAATTGAAGGTGAAGAAAACCGAGTATTTAACGGTGGACGTTACCGAGTCCAACTCCATCAAGGTCAACGGCATCGAGCTCCCGCGCACATCGGTTTTTAATAACCTGGATCAGCAGTAGCATCTGACGGCAATCTGATGGCTAAAGTGAGTTCACGCGTGAGTGCAGCTTGGTCCAAGTGGCATTCCTTGGCTGGGGTTCTCTGCGATAAGAAGATATCAGAGTGCTTGAAGTCAAAGATCTACAGAACCGTCGACCGGCCGGTAGCGATGTACGGTTCCAAGTGTTAACCTGCGATCAAGGACGTTGGAACGCGCCTCAGCATCATGGAGACGAAGATGCTGCGCTGGACGGCTGGAATCGCGCGCCTGGACCGCATCCGAAACGATGCCGTTCGGCAGAGGTTCGGTGTCGCGCCGATAGCTGATAAGATGCGCGCAGCTCGCTTGCGATGCTACGGCCACGTTCTGCGTGAAAAGGAAAACAGCGTCCGTGAGATAGGCTTTAACTTCGAGGTAATTGGAAAGCGGCCTAGGGGGCGCCAAAAACAGTGCTGGTCTGATACGCTACGTATGGACTTGAAGGTTGCTGGTGTCCACCCTGATCTAGCGCTGAGTCGGGAAAGGTGGCGTCATGACACTAGAACAGCGGGCCCCGCTACAAAGCGGGAAAGACGCTGAAGACGAAGGAGGAGAAGAAGAAGAAGAAGAAGAAGAAGAAGAAGAAGAAGAAGAAGAAGGAAAGCCGATTTCGGATGAGGCACCGTTTAAGGTTAGGAAGTGGTAGTTCTATTAGGTTGTAACGAATTAAATGGCACTGGCTCGCGCCATATTTGGCGCGTCTTTACGCGTTTGATTAAGAACAAACCGTAACATGTGGCATATCATCTAGAAGTGCAAACTTTGCTCTACCGGCGAGTACCAAATTTTCTATGTAAAAGTGGGAAAGCTTAAGAGTTTTATTGACTTTCTTGCAGACGGACAAAAGGGTAATCCGAGGCATTTACTTGTATGAATTCAAGCTGGGCACTACAGCTAAGGAGGCGGACGAGAAGATCAACGCCGCATTCGGTCAAGGATGTTCCACAATTCGGACGGCGTATCGTTGGTATCAGAAGTTCCGGAATGGAGATGAGAGCTTGGAAGAACATGAAGGTCGTGGGAGGCATAGTGATGTTGATGAGGACAAGCTGTGTAACCATGTGTTGTATGTGTAGTCGGCCCTATGTTGCGTGTCGTAGATCTCGGTGTATGAGTCGTGTTCTCGGTTTGAACTATTTCGTTGATCTCGAAACTATTGGCGCGCGCGAGAAACTGCGCATATAAGACGGCAGGTCGATGGGCTCGCTCTGTTTTCCGCTCAGAGGATCTCCTCTGGTCTCTTGTTTTCATTTCGTCTGTTCCCTTATGTCGTAACCTTATCAGTAGTGTCTTCGTGTTGTATCTCTTCGATAAACGGCTTATTAACCGGCTGTCAATTGACCCTGCGGTGGTACCCAGGAGAATTTACTTCTAGACGATCGGTAACAACTTGGGGGCCGAACCGAACCTCCAAGAACGAATCGATCACTAGTGCGCCAAAGGCCACAACATCGATTTGTTGGATTCTTCTTGAAAGAGCGCGCCAGTGGCCGCTAGAGTGCAAAAAGGGATACTACATCAAGTGAAAGGGTGCGCCTTCGGCCACTAGTGATCGGTTTCGAAAGTGATTAACGCGGGTCGGTGACCGCGAGGTAAACTTGAATAAGAAGCCTTGCAAACGAGCACTTCTCCGCTTGATCCGTCCGCCAACGCTCTGCGTGTTGTTCTCGTTCGTACGTTGCGCTTGTTTGATTCACGGAACTATGACGAGCACTGATGAATTTCAGATGGACTCGCAGCTTCCGCCAGAGTCGATCGAGCAAGGTGAGAACAGAAGACCGAGGCAGATGGACGCGCACCAAAAGCCAGACGAGGTGAGGTCCTCATACGGGGCAACAGAAGAAATGGTCAAAGATACCATTAGGGCAATAGACCTGGTGAAAGTGATATGTGAAAAGGGGGTTAGCAAAGTCCTACGTCTAGGCGACCCGAGAAGGGATGAAATAATGTCCCCTATAGCAGAACAACTCAGGTTAGTGAGCGAAAAAGTGAACACTTTGGTGTTTGAGCATTTGATTGGACCACCAGGCAATACCCAGGTATTAAATGACATAGAACCTGAGGTGGTAGAAATTTTGGTGGCCGCTCAACTAACTAAGGCAAGCCAACTAGAGCGTTGCTTGGATAGAAAGATCGAACAAACCCGCATGTTGAGCGCTCTAGGTGTAGTGATGAATTGCGAGGTGGACGAATTAGAGAGAAAAATGGTAGAAATGTTGAAGAAAACCCAAACTCTTGAACAGAGCTCGGATGAGGCAAGGAGAGATAACAACAAGCTGTCTTTGCAGGTCGAGAATCTCACCAGGCAAGTACACACGATGGGCAGCTCGCGTGCACCGAACACGTACATCGACAGCCAGGAAGAAGACACCGACAACGAGATGGACAGTAGCGATGGTAGGCATCCTTGTGACAATGTAAAAGACAGGAGGTGCTTCTTGATGCGTGACAGGAGGCACAACTTCGTCACCACTGCAGGCGTGCAAAAAGCCTATGTCTTTTTCAAAAGACACTGTCTTCTCACAATGAGAGACCTCATGCGCCACGATGGAAGCGTGCTGATGAGCCGCTATGACGGCAACTGTAGACTCACAATCGAGCAAGTCAATGAGTTCGTCAACGAAGGCGTACAATACGCCATGACACACTCCTGGGAAGAGGTGACCATTGAAGGGAAAAAGATGAAAACCCTTCTCATGCTGCCGACAGGATTTCGATTCCACTTTCACGCAATCAAGTTTGGTGAACGCGTCGTTCCTGTCATCTATGAGGACCTGCACGACGTCTGCGTGAAGCTGAAAAAGGTCGAAGAACCACATGATATCGTTTTCGTCGGACCGGCCGCAGTCGAATCACCGGCAGATAGCGAATGGATGAAAGTCACCCTGGCGCTGACCCACGCCGTCCGAGGAGGTTCGAAACTGGTCGCCGTCACCCCGCCAGGAGGCGAAGCCGCGTGGGAAGCAATACGCTTGAAAATGATTGAAGTCATGCAGACGATAAGAGAGTCGGCGCCTACCGTGAAGCATAAGGTAGTCACGAAAATCCCTGCGGCAGCAAGGGAATGTGAGCCGGCATTGTCTGTGGGATATAAGCCCAGGAAAAGAGTGGGAGCTGCGTACCCAAACGCAGTCGTATACGATTTTCTGGACACACTGCGCAAATATCTTGATGGTGTCATCGCTATCGAGATAGTGGAGAAAATCGAAAGGAGAAAGACCCGGCAGGGAAAACCTGCACATAACGCCCACCAGTACGACTGCAGATGGCACGGACGTGGAGGCAAAGGATACCAGTCCCGATACAGGCCATACCATCGAGGACGCCGCGGAGGAAGATTCTGATCTGGATACCCCAGTGTCGAGGACGACACTTCCCTGAGGGGGAGGGATGTAACCATGTGTTGTATGTGTAATCGGCCCTATGTTGTGTGTCGTAGATCTCGGTGTATGAGTCGTGTTCTCGGTTTGAACTATTTCGTTGATCTCGAAACTATTGGCGCGCGCGGGGAACTGCGCATATAAGGCGGCAGGTCGATGGGCTCGCTCTGTTTTCCGCTCAGAGGATCTCCTCTGGTCTCTTGTTTTCATTTCGTCTGTTCCCTTATGTCGTAGCCTCATCAGTAGTGTCCTCAGTAGTATCTCTTCGATAAACGGCTTATTAACCGGCTGTTAATTGACCCTGCGGTGGTACCCAGGAGAAATTACTTCTAGACGTTCGGTAACAACTGCTGAGAGATGTGGTGGAGGAGGATTCACACAAAGGTACCAGGGAGATAGCGATGGTTCTTGGCGTCAGTCACAACACAGCTGCCCGGCATCTGAAGGAAATTGGAAAAACCAAAAAGCTGGAAAGATGGGTGCCTCATGAGCTGTCTGAGGAGCAAAGAAACCGACGATATGAGATCTCGTCCGCACTGCTTCTACGGAACGAAACGGACCCATTCCTTGATCGCATCGTAACCTGTGACGAGAAATGGATAATGTACGACAACAGGCTACGATCGGCACAGTGGGTGGACAGCGATGAGAGCCCCAAGGTTTTTGCGAAGCCGGAATTGCACCAAAAGAAAGTAATGGTGACAGTATGGTGGTGTTCGCTGGGAATTATTCAGCACAGCTTCCTCCCTCCCAGTAAATCCATCACGGCAGAGAAGTACTGCATTGAAATTGAAGAAATGATGAAAAAGTTGAAGGATATCCGGCCGGCCTTGGGAAACCGAAGGCGAGTTCTCCTTCTGCACGACAATGCTCGCCCCCATGTAGCACGAATGACGTTGCAGAAATTGAATGAGCTGAGCACTGAAACTCTACCACACCCTCCGTTTTCTCCCGACCTCTCCCCAACAGACTACCATTTCTTCAAGCATCTTGGCAACTTCTTGGTACGGAAAATACTCAAATACCAACAGGATGCCGAAAGTGCCTTCGAAGATTTCGTCAATTCCAGAACTTCTGATTTTTATGCTACGTGGATAAAAAAGCTTGTGTCACGTTGGCAAAGATGTGTAGAATCAGAAGGTTTTTATTTTGATTAGTAAACTTGCCAACAAGCCGAAATATTAACTGTTTAAATTTACGGTGGTTCAGTGCCATTTATTTCGTTACAACCTAATATTAACCTCACCGTGTCACCTAGATCATAACGACGTGAAGAGGCCCGGATAGATGCTCTTATTGCGTCGTCCATGAATGGAAAACAGAACGGGATTTTGTCGTCATCTTCCACAAAGTTCTCTCTGCGTCCGCAGGATAGTGCGCTGCTTGGCTGGTTGTGCGGTAGCCATTGGAGTTAGCAATACATATAAGCTATCTCCAGAGATTCTGCTTTTTCGCTCCGAGATGAAACTTTTCCTGCAATTTAAACATGTTTCTTGTGACGTCCAGTTTTGTTTTTATGGAGTGTGCAGACCGGAAGTGGATAATTATATTTTTATTACTGGGTCTACGGGAGCACTTCGTTCTATAGAAACCCCTCCTTAATTGGACCTGAACGTTGAGGAAAGGAAGGCAGTTCTCCTTCGGCTTCTCCCAGGAAAACGCCATACTGTAAGCTTGATTGTTCCGGACTTCAAAACGGACGTCCATTTTTTTCTGTGTGGAATAAACGACAAAGCAGTAGACTATGTACCGCACGTACATGACCGGACGGCGTTCTAGGACACGTTTCTCTATCTTGCTCCTGAAAGCTACGATCAGCGGTGGTACTAACCTTTGGCCCATAGCGAGTCCCTAATTTATTTACAATAGTTACCCGCCCACCTGAAGATGGAGCATTCTTTGCATTGCTTTAGCAGGTCTATGGTGTTTTGTCGATGGAAAGGACGAGTACGAAGAGGCTGCTAAAATCTTAGGGCCTAACCAGGATGCGCAAATTGAGAATGACTAGGATGACGATCTGTACTTACAACGCCCGCACGCTCGCATCGGAAGCATCCGTTGAGGACCTGGTGATGCAAGCCAGGAAGATCAAGTACGATGTCATCGGACTGACCGACACGAGAAGACACCACCTCCTACACGCCGCCTACGACTCCGGAGAAGAGAACATGCGACAGCAGGGGAGTGGGCGGCGTTGGTGTCCTCGTCAAGACGCACTTGGCCATGAACATCGATTCGTACGAGACGTCTGCGACTGAAGCGATGTGGCTCCGTGCCAGCTTTGACTGTACGACTGTACTCTCGCGTATGCCCCAACATCCGACTACGACGACGAAGAGGTTGAAGCCTTCTACGTGGAGCTGGAGAAGTTCTATAAGGAAGATTACACCTTCTACAAGGTGATCGTCGGCGACTTCAACGCCAAGATAGGACCGCGAAGGTCGCCGGAAGAACTTCACATCGGAACCCATGGTTTGGAGTAGAACGAGCAAGGTGAAAGGCTGGCTGAGTTTATCCTGTCGACCAAGACCATCCGTGGAAACTCACAGTTCCTGAAGCCTTCCTCCCTACGATGAACCTGGTAATCTCCCGGTGGCCAGTTCCACAACGAGATCGACCACATCATCTTCAACCGTAAGTATTGCCTGACCGACGTTTCCGTTGTCCCCAAGTTCTATGCGGGATCGGACCATTGCCTCCTTCGCGCAAGGTTCCGCTTTTCGCGTCAAGGAGAGAAGGCAGTGAAGTTCAAGAAGAGGAGTCCCAGAACGACCATCAACTGGGACTTTTACACCTCTCTTGCCGGCCTTCTGGATGATACCGTTATGGACAACATCCACGAGGAATACGACCACTTCGAGCACCATCTCCGCGATAGTGCAAAGGGAGCCGAGAGCTTGAAGACCACCAAGAGACGCCTGTCTCCGTAAACTCTCGCGCTGATACGCCAGCGTGGAGCAGCACGAGCGTCAGGCAACTACCAACTGACGTCCGAGCTTGCGAAGCTATGCAGAGCTGCGATAAAGGAGGATCTTAAGGAGAGAAGGGCGGAAGTGCTGGCTGAAGCTGCGGAGGCAGGTTTGAGCATCCGCAATGCCCGCCGGAGCTTCGCCAACTTCAAGACCAAGATGACCGCTCTCCGACGTCCTGACAGAACCGTCACCTCTTCCAGAAGGACAATGGAGAAAGTCATCCACGACTTCTACTCCGATTTCTTCGATAGCCATGTCCACCTGCCCCCACGCCATCTTCCGCAGGATGGATACGTCGTCCCCTCTGTTCTCCCTTCCGAGATCCGACACGCCATCTCGTCGGTGAAGAAACGTACAGCACCCGGTTCTGACAGGATCAGACCCGAACACCTGAAGAATCTCCCGCCAGCGCTCATCAACACCCTGGCGCGGCTCTTCACACCCTACCTGTCGGAGTGCAAGGTAGGTTCCATCTCAGTGGAAGACCAGCAAGACCGTCTTGCTGTACAAGAAGGGAGACGTGCAGGACATTGGCAACAATCGCCCGATCTGCCTGCTGTCCGTAGTCTACAAGCTGTTCACTCGAGTGATCCTGAATAGGATTAGCAGAACGCTGGACGAAGGACAGCCATGCGAGCAAGCAGGATTTCGGAGAGGATTCAGCACGATCGACCACATACACACCATTACGAAGCTCATCGAAGTGTCGCGAGAGTACAAGCTGCCGCTGTGCCTTACGTTCATCGACCTGAAAAAGGCATTCGACTCCGTCGAAACTGAAGCGGTCATTGACGCCCTGCTCACTCAGTGTGTTCCTACTTAGTACATCAGAGTCCTTCGTGAGCTGTACAGTGGATTCACGACCAAGATCTCTCCATTTTACAACGACGTCGTCATCGATGTGAAGAGAGGGGTTCGGCAGGGGGATACCATATCCCCGAAGCTCTTCAGTGCCACCATCGAAAACGTTATGCGCGAACTAGAATGGGGAGATACGGTGGTGAAAGGTCGACGGCCGGCAATTGCACTATCTTCGCTTCGCTCGTCGTCGAGCGTCAACCAGGCGGAGCGAATGCTGGCCGACTTCGATCGTATATATGAGAACGTTGGACTGCAGCTGAATCTTACGAAGACGACGTTCATGAGGAACGGACAAGTTTCTGATGCCCCATTCTCGCTCAATGGAACGAACATCTCCGAGCTACGTGTATCTTTGTCGCGAAGTCAATATGGCCAACGACCTAGCGCCAGAGCTGAGCAGGAGGAAACGAGCGGCTTGGGGAGCTTTCAAAAGCGTCGAAGAAGTCGCGAAGAAGACGAAGAACGTCCGACTCCGTGCCCCCTATTCAACTCCACTGTTCTTCCTGCCCATACGCCTCAGAGACCCGGGCAATACGAAAGCAAGATGAAGACACGATCAGCGTCGCGCAACGTGGAGTCGAGAGGACGATGCTCGGAGTGACACGACACGCAAATGCGAGAAGGCCTCCGGAGTTCCGAGCTTCGTCGACGTTCGAAGATCAGAGACGCTGTCGCGTGGGCCAAGTTGTTAAAAATTAGGTGGACCGGCCACGTAGTGCGCTTCGCAGACACCCGCTGGACGAGAGCCGTCACCGACTGGATTCCGCGGGATGTCAAGAACACCAGGACGCCCACCCACGCGTTGGTCGGACTTCTTCGTGGAAGCCCTGAACGACCGCTATGACGCTCTTCGTGTCCCTCGAGTGAGGAGGATCCACTGGAGCACTCTGGCACGCGACAGGGACGAATGGAGATGCTGCTGGCGCCCGCTTGAGAAAGTCGATGATCAACGGGACGACAGGTGATACAGGTGATGATGTTTTGTACTTAGAGACCGTAAGTGTTTATATCCCTGCAGTGCCCAGTAAGGAGCTCACATACCACTTGCACTGAATCGTCATTTGAGACGTTGGAATAGAGAGACGTTACGTCAAACGACTCCATGACGTGGTTAGGTCTGAACCTAGATTCCCGTAACTTGTCAAGAAACACATTTGTGTTAGAGAGATGGGAGAGGATCAATTGAAGCAATTGTGAGAGAATGAGGTTAAGCACCCAAGAAAGCTCCCATTAAGGCTGAAGAGGAAACGAAGCGTATGTTTGTCAAAATCCACCACCCCCCACCAAGTCTTAGTTTTGGTTGTCTAAGCAAATAAATCTTTTGAGAACTACACTTATCGTGCATGCGAAGGAGCTGTCTGTACAGCACGACGTCACTTCTCGAAGACACAAGCGCAAGGCACCTCGACGTGTGTCGCAGATTTTGTTTCATTTGCTACGAATGCTGGGCAAATCTGTCTCTCTTTGCTGCTTCCCTTGTCCTGCACCTCTACCTCAGATTGCCCCCGCATATGAAGCAACTGATGTTTTGCAGCACATGCTCGAGCAGAAAGCTTGACACCACAAGGCAAGCGCACCTCTGTGATATTCTCCGAGTCCAAAACAAAAAACAACACACAAAACAACAGACTGCCACCTCTTTTTTCGATGGCGAAGATATTTGATTGCCTTGCAGGACTCATGACTGCTTACCGGAAGGCATTGATTCTTGAAAAAAAAAATTCCATAGTATATGGAAAACGAATCCATGTCGAATTCAATCGAGGCGATTTTGATTCATTCTATACACTCTATTCATGACAACAGTGCAAATCACTAAAGAACTGAGAACGTGAGGTACTGAAATATGAAATTAAAAATTAAAGGACGCCCCATTTCTATTTGTCCTCTGTTGTTCCGGATCTTAAATACGCCTTCAGATTGCTAGTTGTTGACATACAGAAAATGTCCGTCATGATGATTTAGACCTGAGAAGATACGCCTTGAAACCTTTTTTGAGGAGTTGTTTGCACAAGGCATACGCGTACATCTATAAACTGAGCTTTACGAAGCCGAAAACCGTGGGGACCAAGTTGAATTTGCCTTGGTTTGCTTTGTGAACGTGATACGACATTATTTACTAAGAGAGTCTTCCTCTATGCAGATGCTTGGTGAAATTTAAGCATGGTGTCGATATAAATTTATACGGCATACAAATTAAGGCCTAGCAAAGCCTATTGCTGCAAATTTCAAGATAAGCCATTCATTGACCAGTCAGAAATTTATTATATTTTCAATCATAATTCGACACTTTACCTTATAAATGAACAGGCACAGTCAAATGGTAACTGCTAGTCTCCATAAAAGATTTTCGATGATGATCATGCAAATCCTATTTTATGACTTCTGCCTGCTCATAGTATGCAGAAGTCATAAAATAGGATTTGCATGATCATCATCGAAAATAGTATATGCTCATAGTATAGCAGTGAAGTTCTCAAAAACACCTAATACAAGTATTATAGCCGCAAGCAACGCAATCATAACAGGAGCACTACTGAACTCACAGTTATCGCACTCGCACTTATCGCACCCATTTTTACACTTCGTCCTCGAGTTGCGCTGAAGAAGAGAAGCAATTCGTCTCCACTGATGTGAAAAAACCCTCGTGCTGCTTGCACAGCAGCGGCTTCTCAGATTTTGCTGAGAATTGCAACGGGATCTGATCAGTGGAACACAGCCAGCACAGCCAGTTTGCGTTCCAATAAATATCAAACTAGCATAAGTTTTCCACAGGTTGCGCACGGTTTGGCTATAGCGCAGAAGGCAAAAATGCTGGTATAGGCATAACATCATCACAACCGTGCCGGAACAGTTTCGCAGCAATTTGCTAAGGTGACGGAAAATCTAGGCCTGCATCTATCACAAGGGAGGGTGCCTACAGTCGAGTTCAGTAGCAGGTAGATGCAGGGTTTGACAAGGCGGAACTATCCGCCAACGGTTGTGAGACCTCATGTCGTCTCGGTTTCTATCTGAAACTCTTCTATTTATTCGAGCTCTGGTCGGGTCTCAGATATGTCGGTCGGACAGCCACTCAACTACGCATGTCAACATAGCGATGGCGAGCTTTCGACAACGCATGAAGTTCAAATAGAATTCGAGCGGCACCAAAGTGAGTTCACTGCAAGCCTCACTCAGGCAGACGTCTGGACTGCTAGCTGATCTTGCTCTATTATTGAATACGGGAATGCAAAACATAACAAATAGGCATCGCTAAATTTGACTCACGGACATGAATCCCATGTTTCACGCTACTTGTGCTGCAATACGTTCGAGACCGTTTTCCAGCACGGGTGTTCGCATACAGCTTGACTTAGTCAGACAATACGGTGATCAATGCAGAAGGTCAGTCCAAGATGAAGTACATGAACTTCGAAAACTCAACTCCTTACTTTTTTACTACCGACAACGCGTCATCATCAAACAAAAATGACAAACAAAAAATTGCTAAGAGACTGAAACTGTACCCCATCATACTATGCCGAAACCTACTTCCAAAATTTTGTCGAATTTATATAAAATAACAGTAAAAATAAAAAAATAACATTATAACAGTCACAAGGATTTCTTCTCTACTAAGACTGTGCAAAGAACGAAAGTAGTAGGGTGGAATCAGCTTTGGAGCAAGGGCCAAGGTTTGGCCCTTGAATGAGTGGGAGGAAATTTATGAGGATCACGGAAGTCAAATAACACAAAGACATCGCTGGAAGCCTTCGTGCTCTTGGTACCAGCAAGTCTGATACCAATTCGCGGAACCCAGAAAGACGGAAGGCATGGTTGCTTGGCGGAAAATCTGAAGTAGGAACCTTGAATCCTGTGCAGGCGCCACTAAGTTATACAGACAAAGACAAAAGTGTTAAAAATGAAATTTTCAGAAGCTCGACGGTGTAAAAAATATATTTTAATGCTCTAAAAATCTGTGACAACAGTGGATACTTCTGTTACCAGTTTCATCTTCTCCAAAGCTCATTAATCTTGATACCGCAGCTTCATCACTTCATCTGAATATAATTCAATGAATCCTTCTACGAGCTTGCTCCAAGAATATTAGCATTCTGAGCTTATTTGATTATCCCATTTTCATGGGTAATATTTTGAAAGCGCAAGATCGGCTTCAGCAAAATGCTGAATATCATTCAAAAATGCTCGTCTCATTCTCAAGAACATTTTTTGATGCATGATAACCAGATTTATGGCGTCCAACACTAGCGCTGGTGCCACACGAACAAATCGAGGAGATCAAATCGTATCTGGACGGGATAGTTGTGGACGGCAAGCGTGCACCAGTTTTTGAGCATCACAGGTTGAGTCTGTATCCCCACTGTTTTTGGAGTCTTGAAGTCAAACACGTCGTAAGTGCTTTGCAAACGTTAACCAGTTATATTATTTTTAGGAAAAGAAACAGAAGTCTAATAAATAAGTATGTACCACCGCTCAAATACAAAGGTAAGACGGGCAGCAACAAAAAAATCCAATGCTCGACAAGGGGATACCAAATACTCAAAGCTCTTCACCACCCTCCAAAACGTCATGCACGACACAGAACAGGAAGATATGTAAGATCTACGGCCGGCAACTGCATACGTAGCCAACATGGCCAACGACCAGGAACCGGAGCCGACCTAGTGGAAAGAAGTCGTGAAGAAGACGAAGAACGTCCGGCTTCTCTCCCACCTATTCGACTCTACCGGCCTTCCTGCACTAACATACGCCTCAGATACCTGGGTCATATGAAAGCAGGATGAACACGCGATCAGCGTCGCGCAGCGTGGAATCGAGAGGACGATGCTCGGAGTGAGACGACTCACGCAAGGGAGAAGCTGAAAGAGCAGAAATCTTTCGCCTATATTCAAAGGTTGGTTTAAGAAGTTATAAACTCTCGCTGCGGAACGCATGCTGGTGGAATACTCATGAGCCATCTTCAAGCAAATATTTACAGACCCAGAAAGAAATTCACGATTGATTAAATGAAAGTGGGTTTTTTCAATGCATTTATGAAGGCGAAAAAATGCCAAAAAAATGAAACGGCAACGTGGATGCTGGACGTATTCAACACTTCGTTGCATTCAAATATTCGATATTTGTAAAATCCTTGAATTCGATGCGTTAAACACTCATTCAGATCTGAACAAGAAGCAAGGTCTCCTAAGATTAGACACTCTTTTGTACTAGAATCCTACCCCAAGTTCAAAAGGAACTGCATCACGAATCAATCTTCTGAGAAGATAATAAGTGCAGGCAACGCAGGTTCAGGTGAACCCGAGGGTGATCAACAAGTTCGCCAACCGACTTCTGCCCGGTAGCTGATCTGCGAAGTGCACGCGTTCGTGCGTCGGTCGTTGGCAAAGGGCAGCTGAAGGTGTTGACAAGGGGCAGCAGATCCCGACATTCGAAAGAGACGTTCGACAGGTGCGCTCGTGAAGTGCGAAAACAGCTCACTCGATGGCGCCCGAGTGATCAATCTGTTTGGAAGCTCGGGAAACTCCGGCGACGAAGCGGCAGAAGAGATTTCAAACCACCACTCGTCGCTCCTCTTCAAACCTGCTGCCCGCTACATATTCATAATTTCTGTAGCGAAACAAACACTGTGACCAACATCAGATTAGAACACTCAATACTGAAAAAAATGAATGCGCGACTCACCTCTTTCCGAATCGCCTGGTAGGGCGACAGTTCTCCCGCCTCTGCCTTCTTCAACATCTTTTGGAAGTGAACTGCTTCGTAGCAAACGACTCTAGCACTCTCTTCAGCGCTCTGAAACATGAGGAACTGGCAACAACGATACACACGAAAAACGAAAATGCAGAGAGGAAGCAAGAAGCGCTGTGGAAAAGGGGAAGGTACAGAATGCGATGGTGGAAACACCAAGCAACACCAGGCGAAATGGTAGGCGCTTCTTTTTCGTACATAGGACCCTTCCTTAGCATGAGAGACTTCGCAAAAGACAGTTTTCTTTGGAAGTATTAAGCATTTTAAAAACTTTCTGAAGTTACATTCGATCAATGACGTAGTGATGCCTTAGACGCACGTCATTTACTCTCTCACCTATGTAGATATTATGAGTAGATTGTATAATCTTCTCTCTTTTATGATTTTTTTATCATAGAGATTGCGTATGATTGTACTTGTAGTAGTGTAAATGAGGTGTAAATGTAATAGTGTAATGTAATGAATAAAAATCGGTAGGAATAAATGCGCAGGACAACATAAAAACGCAAACCACCTGAAACAACCGGGAAACAGATAAGAGAACGTGAGCAATTGCTGCTCGGCTGCAAAATAACAAATGTTGACGAAACAGATCGAGCGACAGCTCCGTAAATGTCGATTTGGAATACCTTCCACCAATGACTTTTTCGTGTACTAAGACTCCTATGAAAGCAACCGGCAAGAACACAGCTTGTATGAAAGGTGGAAGTACGAATAATACTCCAGCGATGCGCAATGCTCCACTTCCACACAGCAAGCCCTCTATCCAGCACTGAAAAAACGCATGCTGAACAGGAAGGGCACTTACACATAGAATGGGCTCATAACCCTCTTCTACGAAAGTACAAAATCCCGCGCGTGTAATGAGATTCAAAAGAATTGCCACAAAGTGATATTCACACATTTCTTGAAGTTCAAAGCTAATTCCGGGTTGATGGAAAGGAGTCAGGAGATTATAAAAATACTTGTCTAACCAACGGTTCTTTAAATAATAATGCATGTCAGCATTACTTCTTATTGATTCTGCTGCAGCACGACTCATCTGGAAAGTAGGTGCTCACATAAGAGGATGATACCAAAATAACCCAATCTTCTGAGAACGGTCCGTTGAAGTAATGTAACAGCAATGCTCTTTCATGAACTATGGATGCATGAGATCAGCGTTTTTATCGAGCAGGCTTCAGATCTCGGTAGAAAGTCCTTCACATAATGATTTCGAATAACAACGATGTTCGGAGACTATCGGACAGAGAAGCGAATTGTACAGCCGAAGAATTGGGGTGACTACATAAAGCAGACTCATACCTGTGCCTGCAGAAATTTAGGGAGGATGCAGCCTCATGGGGTAGTTTTCCATGCTAACAACATCGCATTCCGTGGCACCTAGAAGTGCAATTTTGCAGTCATACAGTTTTTCAGAAACCAGCTATCAGTCCTGCAGTTTAAAAAGGTAAACACTTTGCGCTACCATTGTCATTCTGGCCATGCATTCACACAAATTAGTCGAAACGGCAACCCGTAGACAATTAAGAGGAATAAAATATTCATTTCAATGTTTGTCCCTCGTTGAGACTCGGCATGCTAATGAACAGTAAAGGTAAAGTGATAAGTTCTCATGAATCACGATGACACGTGGGTTGAAGTGGCGGTTATGCTTGTGAAGAATGAAGAATGACCTTTTAATGTTATGTAAAATCAACAGACCTTTAGCGGCTTAGCGGCCGCCAAACGTCTGGTTGGGGGCTTCGCCCCCAAACCCCGAGAATAAAACAACCCCATCTCATTTGGTTAAGGGCCTCGTCTCTAAACCCCAAAAATAGAACAACCCCAAACTCCCTCCTTTCTTCTTTAGGCCTTACAGTAAAAAAAAACTGGTTCTACTATATAGATTAGTGCAGTGGGATATGGTACGGCAGAATTTTCACTGCGCATATGAAGCCCATCCACCCTCCATCACATGCACGCGACTTATTCGTCGAAGCGTGTCGAGAAACAGGTAATGAGAGACCCAATCCGGTGCTTAATAAGAAAAATCACAATTAAAATTAATCGGTATTGGTCGACACCGCTTAATGTCCGAAGGCAATAATACTCCTCCGAATCCCATAGTCACTCTCTCTACCCCCCCCCCCTCCCCCTCCCCTTTCCCCAAATACTTCCTTTCCTATGTGCTTGCAAAGAAGCGGAGTGAGAGTCAAGCACGCACATTGACACTGAGTACCGATTTACGTACCACTACGTTGCCACGACCTCTATGACACTCCTTTTGCACTCTGACACACGTGCCACGACTTCTGTAAGCCGTCTTCAGAAATCCGGCTCACACTGAACGATGTTGAGGAAAATGCTGATCCCCCCGCTCACCTTATTCACGCTCCCCCTCTAATGATCACCCTATGTTGGTCCTCATTGTCGCCCTTACTCGGCATCCCACAACGCGTTGGTCGGACGTCTTCGTGAAAGTCCTATGCAAGCTGGACGATGTCTTCAGCACGTCTTCTGAATCCCTACTCACTTTGTACAACGTCTTCAGCACGTTTTCTGATTCCTACGCATGTTGGACGACCTCTAGGGCACCCCTCCTGAATCCCTACGCTCTGCACTCTGTAGGACAGAATGTAAAGACAACTTAATGCCATCACGCACGCGAGGGACTTTAAAAGTATTCGTTAAGGCCAAGAAGAACATAAGAAACAAATTTTCTTGAACAGAGCAGGCACAGAATTCGGTGAATTCAGCAAAACGTATCAGGTTGCATTATGCATTCAAGAAGTAGCTGAATAACTATCTAAAAGACTAGGCAACAAACGGTTGATGTCAGCTCCAATTTTGCGACTAATTCTTCAAATTCTACCACCTATTTGCTTATTTTTTCTTTGTTGTAATTTTCGATTTTCAGAGTCATCACCGAATGGATTCCGCGGGATGTCAACAGAACACCAGGACGCCCACAGCGCGTTGGTCGGACTTCTTCGTGAAAGCTCTGAACGACCAATATGACGCTCTTCGTTTCCCTCAAGCGAGGAGGATCCATTGGACCACTCTGGCACGCGCCAGGGACGAATGGAGACGCTGCTGGCGCCCGCTCGAGCAAGTCGATGATCAACGGGACGACAAGTGATACAGGTGATACGGGTGATACAGGTGTAATTTTCGACTTTAGTATTGCTTCGAGCACTTTTCGAGTTGGTGTGTTGTGTTCTGTTTTCGTTATTCAGGCATTTTTCTACGTGGTCCCATACATACATATGATCCTGACACGTGATATTCGGCATCCCGAAATCGTTGGGAAGGAGGAACGCGTGGCGTTTGCCCAGGGGTTGGCTATATTACCGACCTCTGTGGACCTGACCCTATGGGCACCAGCCAGAAGGTCAACCCGAAGAAAGAGTCCAGTTTCCCAGTTTGCTGTTAAACCTGCTGCAACATGAGAGGATAGTTGGACCACAGCTTCTCAAACCCCCTCTTTCCTTGCCTCGCTCTGAAGAAGGCAGCTGAGCAGAATAGTCAGACGGATAAACTATCCTTAACAAGCCCACTTCAATGTGCAGATTCACAAAAAACGAAAATTTACTACTATTGCTCATTTCGAACTAACTGCTGCATGAAGTATTCAGAGTGATCTGTCCCATAGTAGGTTTAAGGCTCGATTTGGGAGGACATGGTAATGAAACCTCGCTCGGCTCCTGCCGCCTTCTACGCCTACCGAGTCGATTAAAGCAACTTTTCTTCGAGGAAAATGACTTTAAAAATAATAAATGAAATGAGACTAGAACACTATGCGGATGCGGAGCAATAAATCTACAAGCATACTTGTTCTAGGCAATTGCTATGAGAACTGCACATTCACGGAGTTAATTTCTTGCTTTCGTTCTGGCATCAGAATGTAAATGCAAACCGGAGGTTGCTTTCGGATCCACATTTATGTGCTCTGGTGGCTGCAGAACCGATGCAGCCCAACAAAAACGGTGCGACGAAGTACCAGGAACGCTTAAGACGAAACGACTGCGGCGGTTTCTTTTGTGGGTACTTCGATCAGCGCGTACAGCTGCAAGCTGTGGGTACGTGCATTTAGTGTAGGCATAATTTCTGGGGTTCTCCCGAGACTTACAAAACGTACATTTTATATGAAAGTGGAATACTGTATACCACCGAGTACAACACACACTCGTCCGGAATTTCTACGCCATAGTTCTCCTGGTTTTTCGGGACTGTTTTCGATGAAAAAAGAAAAAACTTATGGTTGAATGGAAATTTCGCCCAACGCGTGATGGCTAGCAACGCACGATAGCGTGGAGCTGGACACATCCATTTATGGAATGGCTATGGTAAATGTTCTGACATTCATTAAGCTGTCCACCAATATTGAAATGCAGCTTTATTCAACCTTACGCGGTCTGCAATTTTGGTGTGTTGGCGCCACTTTTCCCAATTTACATAGTGCCAGATCTGGATAATTCTTAGCCAATTTTAGGCCCATATGCAGCGTATCAAACCAGCTCTGCCTTTTTCTTCCTGGTGACCGCCCTCCGAGCACATCAAGGTTAAGCGCAATACAGTGCTACCCTTGGCGAAAAGTGCGGTCGCATATTGCATACGAGCTCTGCGCAGCGTCTCAACTAGCTGGGTGACAGCGATCCTTTACCTTATGGAGTCTTCTGGCTCCTCGATTTAATCGCGTATCTCTGACCGCCCATCGCAGCATCTTCCGTTTCCATTACGCTGAGGCGGTTTCAATTTGTTCAGTCACGGGACAGTACTCAGCCCAGTAAATTACCATTGATCAGACTATGCTTCGTAGACCTTCGACTTGAGGCGCTCTTGTATCTTCTTGTCGCAGAGCACTCTCCTCTGAGAGCACTATTTGGATCAAGTTGCATTCGCATGTGATTTCAGGAGTCCACTTCAAGGGTACATACATAGAGTAATTGTACCAACTGGTAACAAAGTGTTATTCCGTCTAAAGACATTATATCACGTCATGTGGGACATGATCGAAAGGTTTCTCAAGGTAAAGGAGGGCCAGATGCAGTGGCTTCTGTTTGTCGCGCTGTTTTTCCTTCGGAAGGCGAACTGTGGTATCGACAGCCATCTGCGAAGTCTCACTGTTAGTTGGAAAGCTGTAGAACATAAAGACAACGACAATTCGCTCGAAGAGCTTCGTGCTATGCGAAGCAAGTGCATTGTACGTAGCTTGTCCAGGCTAATAGACTGCTCTTCTTCTACCGAATCGGAATCATCAGAATTGGCTGCCAAAACTCAGGAGCATCCTTCCCTCACACTACTGACCTATGAGTTCGGCCAGCAGCAACTCATTAAGATACCAGAACTTTGACTTCCATAAATCGGCAGCCACTTCATCGTTTCCGGTCCCTTTGCTAGAGCCTCAATAACTTCAGAGCCACCTTTGTCTCCCCCACGTCGATGCTCTATACCGGGACGTGCATGAGAGAAGCAGAACGAATTTCCTCTTCAAGCGACACAGTTCACGATATCGGGCACTTGTATCCGCTTGCCAAAAATAACACTAGCGGTTGCTAACCTTTTCCGCTCCACAGAATCACTAAAACACAATACATAAGAAAAACCTTTAGCCGTCTAGTAGTTGAAAACTGAAGGGGGTAATTTTCGTAAGGATCTTATAGATAACAAATAAATATTATGAATCAGCATACATTCTACTCCTACAAACTAGCTAAAGGCTTCAACAACAGCTAAAGACAAATGTTGTCTTCCCCGAAGTAGAAAGATTAGCAACTGTCACGTTTCTAATGGTAATGGTACGAAGTATGGTGGCAGAAAGCTTCACACTAAGAACCTTTGAAATAAACATATACCGTAGGTATTAAACCTGAAGGTCTATTCCTGCTTCGGGTGCCAAAAATGCACCCGAGTGCCATTTTTGTCTTCTGATCATCTTAACATAATTTGGTTACCTACTTTTGTTACTATGTATGAGGTTGTAAGGAAAGTTTCCCGCCACTCACGCCTGCCACTTGCGTTCCACAAAATTTTTGAAGAGTGTTCTAGAACCTTCTCCCAAATAACGCATATATCACCATAATTGACTGCCAGATTGGGTGCATGACCTACATATACATGATATACATGATATATATGTACATATATAACATATATGCATACATTATATATACGCCATGATATATACATACATTTACCACTATTGTCGTCACATTCCTTTACGACTATGGCAAAGAAAATCGTTCTCGACTGTTTGACGGTAAGCAAGTTCGACTGCTTCTGCTCTACGAGTTCGGTGGATAACCTGTGTGAAACGATGGGTCCTGCCAATGTCTCTTTCGACACAGCGAAATTATGGTTCTGGAAGTTCAGGAACTGAGACTTTTGCTTGCAGGACCAACTTCGGTCTGGAAGGCCAGTTGGAGTGAAGGAGCTGTGAAGGAGTGAAGGAGCTTCTGGAGCTGGTTCAGGAGGATCGCCGGCGTTGCACCCGTGAACTGGCAGAGGAACTCGAATGCAGTACACCACCATAGCTCAACACCTGCGTTGCCTTGGGAATACGTATAGATGTGGTACATAAAAACCGCATGAACTTTGCGACCACCAGCTACAGGTGCACCAGAATGCGTGTATGAGCTTCTTGACTTTATGGCGAAATTCCTCTTGGCTCGAGAATCTGGTCAGCGGCGACGAAAAGAGGGTGGTCTACGTTAACCACACGCGATATGTAGTGTGGCTCGGTAGCGACGAAGCAGGAATTCCCACGCCAAGACCGGAACTTCGCCCAGTAATGGTCAAAGTCTGGTGGAACAACAAAGGAGTCATTCTATGGGAGCTGCTACCTGCAATCACTACGGTCACCAGCGATGTCTACTGCAGGCAGCTAGATCGCATTGAAGCAGCTCTTCGAAAACAAAGAACAGATAAGATCTTCTTCCTCCACGACAATGCGCGTTCACACGTTGCTAGGGAGACTCAGGAAAAGCTCCAGTGTTTCGGATGGCATGTTGTGGCCCACGCACCGTATTCACCGGACCTTGCTCCAACGGACTACCATCTGCTTTTTTTGTTGTCGAACCACTTGCAAGAGAAATAAGCTGACGACAAGGAGCGATTTAAAAAGTGCCTCACTGAGTTTTTCTTCAAAACCTCTGGAATTCTACAGAAGTGAAATCTGCAAATTACTTGACCAATAGCAATATCGCGTAGATAATAATGGTGCTTATGATCGTTAGTTCTTGTATGAATGGAACGAGAGAAATAAATTTGAAAAAAATGCACAAGTGGCGAGATACTTTCCTTACAACCCTAATATTTTAGTTTAGGTTGCTAGAATAAAATTGATATGTGCTTTGTGTTTTCAGCTCGAGTGTTTGCACATAAGTTAGCTTGAAATACTATCAATAAACAAAGCTGTAGACACAGGCTCTGCTCGCGTAGCTTTTTTATGGCCTATATTGTGTGCTTCTGATATAAGCTCTCAACATATAGGATGGAGCAGATGAGCCGGTGTTCTAAAGTGGGCACATCTGGAACAGATGCGACGAATGTGAGAGATGTGAGACCGCCGAGCAATTTTCAACCAGCGAAACCATGACAATGCGAATGTGGGTCGAGAACACTTGAAAAGAGTAGTGAAAAAGTAAGTGGAAAAGAACAATTGGAAATACATATAAGGCGAATATTATGAAGCATTCTGTGCGTGATCGACTTACTAAATCTGGACTACATATTTATGGAGTATTTATAAACGGCTCAGGCCTCCATAACGCGTAAACACACCGTTTATAGACATTGCGCATTGTTGGAAACAGCAGGCCAAAAATGTCTTGAAACTCCATATACGCTTTTCGATTTTTTGCTTTTTAAAATGCTATGATAGTCCCTTTCATGATGCGAAGCAGACTTTAGGAATGATCACTTCTTATGACTTAAAGAAACAAACTTCATGAACGAATAATAGAATGCTAGAGGTTCGCCACTGTCTTCGGACGAACAATGTCTTCCATCTTCACACAAGACAAAGTGGATGCACAACGAATGATCCAGCCGAATCAATACGTTGCCGAAGAAAATCATAAACAAATTAGTGCTGCACATTTTAGAGACCGGGCTGATACTAATGCACTGACATTGGACGAATGGAGAGTTTGAGGGAGTGGGTGCACCTGGGATTGTTCGGCTGCAAACGAATAATGGAGCTTCCTACAGTAGCTTCGGTAAATATCCGCCCAATAGGCGGCCGGCGGCGGATTAATCCCGCCGCTTTGTCATAACTCTCTTCAAAGTCGAGTATATTCCATGAAATGCGCATTGTTGGAGCCAGAGCAACATGATCTATCCAACGGCGTGAAAATCTTTGTAGAATTTTTACATTTTCTGAGTCTCGCCTAATTATGCCTCCTGGCAGGAGTGGACCTGCCCAGTAGAGTTGTGAAAGCTTTGTTCGGACGAGAAAGAAATTGCCTTTTGAAGCAATGAAGCCACCAGCTCCATCATTTTTTTTGTAGGGCAGCATATCTGCATGTTGCCTGATCGCATGTCCACTTCCATGCTGATCCGCCGGGTGAAGACACAGATCTGCACGCGTGAATCAGCCTTTGCTTGACGTGTCTCCATGGAACCCAGATGCGCTGCCAGTTTGGTGGCTGATTACGATCTTACTCTTGATCATAGTAAACCTAAAACCTATTTTTGCAATCTACACCTCATAGTCAAGAAATTGAGCAAAATCAGATCAAAAGTGCTGTGGTCGCAAATATTTAGCGAAAACGAAAAAAAATCGGCAAGAATGCAGGGAATGATGAACATGAAGCCAAACTGGGCAAATATGATATTAAACAGATCGCCATGATAAGGCAATTGGCGTGAAATATATTTTCGACACATTTTAAAATTTTTAGAACTCTACTGGGCAGGCCCGTTCTTGCCAGAAGGGATAAGTAGACGAGACTCAGGAGCCAATGTGGGTCAGGTCAAGACAATCACGAGGCTCGCTTAATCAGCTCATCTTGCACTCAAAAAAATCGAAAATTCTGCTACGATTTTTATACCATAGGGTAGATCATGTTGCCGTAAAGCGGCGGATTAATCCGCCACCCGCCGCGTTTTGGCGGATATTTACCGACGGTGCTGAACTTGCGGCATACATTCTTCTTTCGCGTGATAACGTGGAGACATTTAGGCTCGCGCTATTATAACTCAAATTTACGATTGCACTAAAACATCGGCTAGGAATAATTGGGCGTTTTAGGCAATAGACATTAGGCATTATTAGGACGTCGACGCAGAAATGAAGCCTTCCCTCATATTTTCCTGTTTTGATTTGCGTTAGCGTGAGATGTCTACGAAGCAGATTTGTGATAGTGATGTCGAGCAACGCTTAGAAACGGTTGGCGGACTCCTCGAAGTTGAACATCTCTGCAAGGATGCGGCAAAAAGCGAAATGGCAGGGCAGGCGGTGCTGGTGTCCTGCGGGCCCTTTCACCAGCAAAACAACGAGTTGGCATGAAATTGCGAGCAGACAGCTGTCCCCTATGGCAAGCAGAAGCCCGCTGGTGGAGAGCGCTGGGAAAGCACCAAGACACTCCAGCGGTAACCTGTCCGAGTGGTTCGAAGACCTTCGACCGCGCAGAGGTAGACACGTCATCTGTCAGAACTGTTCTGGCACCTAGTACTTCACTCTACAGCAACAGGCTACATAGCACGGATGCCGTTCTTACTTCCGCCCCTGAAACCGAAGAGAGCGCTTGAAGCGACATTGCCGAGGAATTGTGTTTTTACGCAATTCGGCCAATTATTCCAGGTTGGGTAATATCTCATTCGTTTCTTTTCAAACCCTCGGTTACGTTTCCTAACGCGTTTTATATCATACATTCTGGAAGCTCTTTTTTAAACCTCATTCTGAAACCCCCTTTCCGTTGTTTTTTTGTCAAAGCTGTTGATCTCCTCCATGACGATGGGTTGCAGAATGTCGGAGATCTTATTCGCTAGAGGTTTTTCGTATTGGGTGCAATGTTTTGCGTAGTCTTAAGCGATGATGTCTGACAGAATTTCGTGTCGACTTAGCCAAAAGCGGCAGAAACGTCACCGCCTACGTCAGCGTGACATTTTCAAGAAGTTGGCAGCAGAAATGCCTAAAGGCCGGACCATAACAATAGAACAGGGATGGCTCGCAGTGCTCACGTACACATTGGCCGGACACTATCGAAACAGGGTTTGTGTCCGCCTGATGCGTTAGACTTGAAATTCTGCAACTAATGCGCATTTGGTGACTGATCTTTTGTAGCAAAACTACCAACCAAAACGTTGCTGTAAGTTCCTAACCCAGTCAAATTTTTTCCTTTTAAACCTCTGCCACAAGAGGTAACGGAAGAGTGGCTAGAATAGCCAGAAGCACTAAGCATGGATGTGAACCAGGCGAGGAGCGGATAACGAAATTTTGAAACCCGGATGATGGATAACGAATAATTTTTACCAAAAAGGGCCGGATAACGAAAAAACGGATAACGAACGAACAACAAAAATAAAGCTGGGTTTAATTTGCTCCAATTTCAACAGCAGGCCATGAGTTCAGGCAATTTTAAATTATTAGGCATTCTTTATCAGTTTAACAGTGTTTTCGAAATATAGTGCAGTCACTACATACATTGACTACGCTCCATGGAATTTCTTGGACCCGTAGGTACATAAGAGCCGCTTCTTCTGTGCTCTCCAAATCGATCTTCAACCTCACCATCAGCTTGCGCTCAAACCATCCGAAATACCTACAATACTTCACTCGGGTCGGCGGATTGCTACCAATGAAGTTTCACCAAGAAGGAACAGTAGGGAGACCGTCAAGCTTTGAAACTGATGCTGTTCTGCAATGCATATTTCTGCCACTCGGCCGATGCTTCGGCGTAAACGCTTTCTTGGGTGTCTGAAGAAGACAATGAGAGCTTGAGAAATTATTTGTCTAAGTATCGTTTCATAGTACAATGTACAGTTTAGAAATTTTCAGTTTTTAGTGCAATTTTTTGTGCATTTGTATTGTGTAGGCCAAGGTCATTCATTCAGAGTTGTGACGCCCAAAATGAGTACAAGCAGAATATCCGGCGCATCCTTAAAACGGAATGCTTTCTTATATAAAAGAGAATTTGCACTAAAAAGCTCAATCAATGTTTTGCAACACCCGCGATGGAAAGTGAATTTAGTGCAGTTTAATTGCATCATTCAAATTTTTAAAAGAGAAGACCAATGCCTCAACATTATCAACGCACCACCCCCACCCTTATCAGAGGGAACCGGGGGAAATGCTTTTAGAAAATCGTTTCTATAAAAAAAACCCAAGTGCGTTGTAGAGGCATTGCTTTTCTGGATTAAATCTGTTTCCATTTTCCTCGTATACATTACAAAAGTAGGATGCGATGGGCCGCGGCAAACAATTTTTCTTCGAATGCGCACGGCACTCCTCCCCTAACTATATCATCGGGCAGCTTGTATCTTTCTCTGCTCTGCATATGACTTGCGGTGACACACCGATAATCAGCTAAATGTTCAGTAAATCTCATAGATGTATGGTACATGCACAGTGACTCTGGAGGGATGGAAGTTGAAGTATAATTGAAGTACAAACTATGTGTGTATCTTGTGCCCAGGTGAGGAAATGCCTCACCTAATAATCCTTCTGGATTTGAAAGACTTGCTGATCATGATTACTCTTACGACCGTAAGCGATCTTATACACAGACAGTACAGCATCACGTCCTACCTAAGGAGTCAGCTGATCTGTTGCTCGTTATCCGGACCAAAAACGACCGGATAACGAACAACACGACGGATAGGCCAAAACTTCGCGGAAACTGGATAACGGTTAGTCCGCTCATCCCTGATGTGAACGCAGCACACTTTGAGCACTCGGCAGCCAACGACAGCTTCTGGTGAGTGATTCAAGCATTCTTTCAGTACTGTTAGGTTGATCAAGTTTTAAAGGACGACGAACACCTAGCATTCAGCATTCGATCCCGTTCAGACTTACCAGGATACTATCTCAACGGTAGGTCGGAACATCGCAAGTGTTGTATATGTGCAGAACCGCCCCTCCCTGGGAAGTAACAAGCTACAGGTATCTTGACCCCAATACAACTCTGCGCAGAGTTATTCGCGGCGGAAGTTGCCTGTTGGCGCCCTGTTGATTCACATGCTCCACAGGGCGCCCGCGGGATGAGGGCTCGTATCGCGAGTCGGCATAGTGCACAGGTGGCGTAGTAGGGAAGAGCTCGGGCTTGTGAACGAGGGGCGGGGGGTTTGGATCCTGCAGACTGCGCTTGTTTTGCACTTTTGCGAATCCATGTTTATCCTATAGGTAATCCACCTAGGGGTATTATAGTGTGTTATAGAGCATGTTCACATATAACATATGCTTCAAACTACAGATTAGCTAAAATGTTCACTTCTGTGTGTCACTTATTTTAAGCCTATTTTGTGTGAAGCTGTAGTTATGTAACGATAGATATTTTGTGGCACTAGTTATAAGTTCCGACTCCACCGACAAGACTTCGGTCAAAAAAATTTTTTCGCTGAAACTTTGTCTAGGGGAGGTTATTTGGGGTGCTGATCACGAATCTGACATCCGTTTTACACGATTCGGTCGGAGGCCACCCATACCGTTAACAAGTGTGGTTCAGGCAGGGCCACCGATTTCGCTGAAGCTTCGTCTAGGGGGGTTATTTGGGGTGCTGATCACGAATCTGACATCCACGATTTCACGATTCTGTATCTACCTGCCGTCACCGGCAGAACTCTAAGAATGTAACAATGTGTCTTCCTGTATCTATATTATACTGCCGAATCGTGAAGAACGGATATCAGATTCGTGATCAGAACCCCAAACAACCCCTTAGACAAAGTTTCAGCGAAATCGGTGACCCTGCCTGGATCATCCTTGTTAACGGTATGAGTGGTATGTTAATGTTAATGTTTATTACGTCGCGAAAGGCAGACGCGAGATAGAAATAGGACAGTACAAACAGACAAACAAACTTCAGAAAAAGGCACAATCAAACAAGAACTGGGTGTGGTCGATCTCCATGACTAGAGTCCGTCAAACTTAGGCAACATTTTTGATGCATACCGCTTGAACTGGGGTATAGAGTAAGCATTTGATAGGTTTTTCGTGATCCTTGTGTAAGCGCTACCTGCTCTATGCGTAAAGAAAGAAGCGCGAACTGATGATCTCGGACAAGGCAAGGCTATTTTCATTGTACCATCTCTAGTTCGGGAAGGCATCAAACTATATAATTTCATAATCACAGCCACACTAGGTTGGTGCAGAATTTTATGAACGAGACAAACATCAAACACCTTTCGTCGTGATACGAAGGATGGAAGATGTATGTATATGCGATGAATATTATATGTAAACATGCTCTATAACACACTATAATACCCCTAGGTGGATTACTGTATGATAAACATACATTTTGCAAACGTGCAAATCAAATACAGTCTGCGGGATTTAAACCACCGACCCCTCGTTCACGAGCCCGAGCTCTTCCCCTCTACGCCACGCGCTAAGTCGCGATACGAGCCCTCATCCCGCGCGCGCCCGTCACATGGAGCATGTGAATCAACAGGGCGCCAACACGCGACTTCCGTCGCCCCTAACTCTGCGCAGAGTTGTGTTGGGGTCGAGATACCTGCAGTTTCTTAATACCCAGAGAGAGGCGGTTCTGCCCATATTCAACATTTGCGCCGTCCCGACCTACCGTTGAGATAGTATCCTGGTTAGCCCTTTCAGAAAATTCAAGACACACTCGTTATCTCCCGCAGTGAACCAAGTGCAAGACAAGTTTCTTACCTCCAAAATCTAGGATGCAAGAGTCCGACAGGGCAGGGACATTGTATATTCCAGGTTGCTCAGCCGCTAAATCTTGGCATGACGTTTCCCAATATCATATGTAAAGATGGCACGTTTCTCGACATCCGTGAAGACTCCTTTTTAATGGCCCTTCATAGAGATGTGAAGATGTCTGCATGTTAGCATGTGTTTAAGGGATTCGATGGATAAATAAAGCAGATCACTAAAGGTCAGTTCACAAGAATTTGCGCTGTTAACCACGATATGAATGATCTCGCGCTGCCTAGGGACTTCCTTCCCGTCATACATGAACATCTTCGCATCATACTCTTGTATGCTGCTTACAGGCATTCACAGCTAGAATTGCTATACTCGAGGTGCTAGATTATTGATTTCACGACAAGGTATGCCTTCAGTAGGCTACTAAAAACTATTCGAGCCCCTCAGCTGTGGAGTGAAAGGCATGCGACGGTGCCCTGGGGAGGCTAGGACTTGAACGAATTTTCTGTCAAATGTCTAACTAGGTCATGCAAGTTCCGCCCCTCATAGCATTATATTACTTTCATCATAATAGATCAGACATTTTTCATTAAATGAATAATGCATGCATTCCCACTTGCGTGGGCGCTTGCGGAGACAATACGGAGGAGACAGAGTTCACCACCGAATTTTTAAACATCTCAGTGTTCATTATTTAAGTCAGGAATTCCCTAATGATACGGTAGCAGCATCACCATGTACCAACCAGGCTTTACTGATGCCGGCTCCTATGTGAGCTGTCATTCACTCACTAACATCCTAATTTCTTTTGACCCCGACATACTGTCCTCAAAACTGATGTCATAAAGCCAAAAGCCGAAAAATACATTTTCTGTCTTAACCGCAAGCATAATGCGCCTAAAATGTTTTGGGCCTATTTGAAATCCAAGGTCTGCTGATCTGGACGGTGTCCAATTTCTTCGAACTCTCTGTGGAGAGCACTTAGAAATTGTGTGAAGTTCGGCAGTGGAGAACTGCGATAACTTTCGAAGTGATCTAGTCATTTAAAGAGAACGCTGCCCAAATCTCTGGAGAGTAAAGTGGCCGCGCTATACCACAGTCACCTCTTCGCAATATGAAAAGCGTAAGCAAAAGGTCCCAGTTCAAACATTCCGAGATCAACTGTTCCGCACATAGATTCCAACCTACTCCCGTTTTTACCACAGAAGTAGCAAGGAGGCAGCTTACGTGGGACATTGGAACACAGCTGTGACGAGCAAATTCTGAAACACCTAACAATCAGCTGTGCGTGAACCATCGGTTAAGTGCCACGGCAAATACTTATCAATGAAATCATTGACAGATGAAGAGATTTTCTCACTGGTGACCGGTTTAGACCTCAAGCCTTCCCGTTCAATTACAATGCGACGCTTTCTACTCAACTATAAAAACCATGCGTCACCTTATATCCCACGGTCGGCAACTAGGAGTTCCGCAATCCTATCAGCTACAACGGTGTTCCATCGTCCTTCATAAGAGAGGCAAAGTGTACTAACGAATACTCAGCGTGATCCTAATAACAGTGCTCTTTGGTCCTCTTTGATGACAACAAATCTCCTGCACTCAAAGAATGATGGCCTCACAAACCCGGTCCTTAAAAGGTCACTGGCTCTGTGAACAGATTCGTCAAGCGCCAGAGCTTACAGTTTTTTTTAAAGCTTAGCAAAGAGTTCCATTCAAAACCTTTATCACTCGTGTACTCTAGTTGAACCCGAGATCGGTACAGATCTGTTGAAACGCTGAAGCGAGAAACAGATAAAACTGTGTAATAAATTAGCTCATGAGGTACAAGTGCTTGAAAACATGAGGACAGCATGTGGCAAACGAGCAAGAAACAAACAACAGGTCGAGCGCTAACACTCTTCAGAAGTAATTCGTGGACCATTTACAATGAGACGAGCGTTTTTCAGTTGAAATGAAGAAGAACTGGCTACATCCGAGTCCTATTTACCACGCCCGCGTCCTCGTTTTGGAACAGTCGTGCTACCGGAGCTGCCTCCTCTTCCACGACCTCGTGCTGAAAAGCCTTTCGACCACAGTAAAATGGGGACATATTGTCGCAAGATGGAAGGAAAAAGCTTCTGTCGAGCTCGACCCATACGTGATCACTTACCAGCACTAACAGCTGGCTTCGCTTTCGACTTTGTGCCGGGCTTGTAGTCCTCATCGCCGCTATCATCTTCGAAGCCACTCTCGTCGCCTTCCAGCCTCTCGATGATATTTCCTTCCTCATCGAATTCCACCTCTTTAAAGAAAAAATATAACTCATTTGGCAGAGACTAGTTGAGAAATGGATTCTTCTGCTACAAAATTTCGTTACTTGACTTTCTACTTCACAATTCGCTAATGCCTGGACATGAAACTGATAAGGACTGCAAAAATTTGGGTGTAGCAACAACCTATGGAATGTTGCTGAATATTGCTTATCAACCATCTTTAGTACGCGCCACGAATCTACATTGCGGTCGGGGAAAAACACGGACACATGATCACACTTCACACTTTTGAAAACTCCTGAATCCTTCCCAATTTTTTTAACCATTTGTGATAGAATAAGTCCGAATTTACTATGTTCTCATTTTTGAGTTCAAAAGTGGCGCTAAGTCGCGAAAACACATTGAGAACCCAATCCCGGCGGCGTTAGATAAACCACGTTTAGAAATGAACTCTCCAGAAACTGGTCAACTCAGGCGCGGAAACTCTTGCGCCCTCTCATTTTCTCCTGCTCTCCAGAGCCGTTATAGATACCGTCTAACCACGTGTGCTCCTTATAGCTTATAATGATATAGATTAAACACCAAACCATTCACTGGTCCCAAAGCTGATGGTGAGACATTTCAATTTGAAAGCGACTACTCAAATTCGCGCTCATTTTTGACCAACCTAATAGAAGTTGGAGCGACGTGATTGACACATTACCAAAAAGCCGAGCGGGTGCCTCAGATAGTGATATTAGCTTCTCCAAGAAATGCACAACCAGTCATGTGACAAAGAAAGATTGAAGGCTCAACCCATCTCGAACACGGAACAGAATTCGCTCCACTACTCCATCTATAGTGAAGAACATGAAAATGTAATCACCGTAATCTGCCTGCTGCGCTCTTCTACGATTTCTTCCCAGATCGTCGGTGGCGTAAGGCAGCATTCTATGCTCTTTGTTTAGCGCTCGCGTTAACGCCGCTTTCACCTGGAACATAGGCAACTTGGGATGAGAGATCCCCAGGGGAGCAGTTTTACCTTTGGAAGGATCTTGCTTGCCGGGTCAATCTTGCCCGGCCACACTGCCAATTCTGATACGGCTTCGCTATCTTCCCGAACTAAGTCGTAGTCGTTCATCAAGCACACCACCTCGCTGAAACATTTGGGAAACCTCGTTCTAGACGCACACATCACAATAGATCAGATGAGACAACCCAGTTCACTTACAATACTCCATCGGTCTCTCTCTCCAGCAGAGGCTTCGTTAGGCAATCGCGAAGGACTGGCACATAGTCTGCCACCAATGAGTGCATATCCGCTGAGATTCTAAACCAGCACTTCCTATCGAGAGTAAACCTGATCCCGAATACTCAATGGTTTCTCACTCACTTCAACTGCGCATGGGTGGAGAGTTGCCTCATAAGGCGTTGACGCTTGTTGGCTGTGGAGTTCTTACCGAGCCATGCTGGGAATTGAATCATTGATTTAAGATGTCCGTCGACAACTATCGATGGCAGAGCGCAGCCTAGCATAGCCTGAAACCTCAGGAAAATGACAGGGAGAAGCTCAGTGCCAGTCTGTCCCTGCTGGAATATGCCATATATACTCTTCAATGGGTATCATGGAGGCAAGTTGAAGGCAGGTTCTTGTCTACCAAGTAACGTAATGCTGGCAGCTTACAACCATTGCAATTTTCTACATGCCCTTTCAAAGAAAAATGGCAGCGATTTTTACCCCGACATGAAAGCCTTGGTAGACCTAACCCGGCCCGAATCTAATAGTGATTCACTGTGCGATGGGGAGCAGCTCTTTTTGCAGACATCGTCATTCGCATCAAACTTTGAGTAACTCCGTAATAACCTAGACACATGTTGAATCATATAGAAGCTACGAAGAAGCGGAGAAATGCGGAGTAAGGACAGCAAAATACCTGCTCATTCAAAAGCTTCCACGATCCAGTCGAACGTATGCAACGCTCGATGGTGTCGCCATGCGCGATGAGATCAGCTGCCTTTCGAAGACCGGCCATAGCTTGTTTCGGCCTAAAGATTCTCAGTTTCACGTCATAAACACCACGTTCCAATTGATATTTACACTAGAAAGCACAATGAAGGTGACAACGCACGTGTGCTTATCATTCCGCATATTGGGGTAGTTCTCCTGCACGAACAAGGGCATGATGCCGTAATCGACAAAGAACATGTCCTGCTTCTCCTGAAGGGTTGAACGTGAGTCCAACAGCTTTCGCGCAGCCTCGAACGGCCCCTGAAAACCAGTATAATGGGTATCAACAGATGGACTCCACGCTGACGCTACTGAATCCTGTGGTGTACAACGCCCACGGCAATCGTTACTCTTCAATAGCTTACAACTGCAACGTCCTTCTTCTGCACCTGAGATTTTCCGCCAGCGGATGAGAATAATTGCAAATTGTAGATTGACTGTCTAACATCATGTCCTAAATGCATAGATTTAGAATAATACAGCCATGTATGACCTTTAGAACTCCTGGAGCCCCTTTTAGTCCAAACTACTCTAGAAAACATACAAGGCAATAACATAAAGCCTAGTTAGTGGGAATTCTGGCTTGGAACACGGCCCGGAACGCGGATCCAAAATTCAAAAAAAAAAAACGTGAACTAAAAATGTTACCCGATAACTCTATCATCTGATCCAGTTCTTCCTTTGAGATCTTAAGTTTCTCCTGGCAAGCGATCGACATCATCCTCGCCTGTAAAACAGCTTATGTGATAGTTCTATTACGGTTTAGACTTTGAGCGTTTTTTAAACAAGACGTTTTTTGTAGATCAAAGACGGCATTCTATGTTCAAAATTTTTGTCTAATGGTAAGGCAGGACAGGACTTTAGTAAGTACATTCCCTCTTTTGCGATTACAATGTTATCCGCTGCACGTTCTCCACACACTTCTCCATGATCTCCATCGTAAGTACTTTTCAACCAGCAATCTGCGCTATCACAGGTAAGCCGATGCCATTATCGACATAACAGCGGTTAGAGTGGAAGTCATTAGTGAACAACTCACCTTATACTCCTACTCCAGAACCGGATGCGCATCTGACACAGTGAGCGAAAGGCGGCGGTATTGCGCGCGTATGGGGTAAATACAAGCTCGCAAAGGAAGGATATCAGTTTGCAGTGGCACTGTGGGATGGAATTTACACCATGGAATGAAGCTTCCAATGCTGATTCTAAAACGGTGTTCCCTATCTGCAACGCACATCTGCGAACGGAGCTGAGGACCACTTTCACTTTGTCTTGCTTACGTTCCAGTTACCACCTAGAGATGGTCAAGCACGAACGCCGAGCTCAAGGCCGCGAACACAGCCAGTGGTCGAGGGGTGGAGGCGCAGTGGATACAGAAGCGGTGTTGTAGGAATAATAGGGTTTGTTGTTTGACTGTCAGGAGGTGAACCACTTCTGCGATTCATAAAGAAAATACGGCAAAATCAATCGAAGCTCTCCGTTCGAAATTGCAACGAAAAACTTCGCCGCTAAGTATATCAGACCCAATGGCACCTATGCACTTTCAGACTCCCAAGTGAGAAAACATTTCAACCCAAATTTAGCCTAGGCTTTACTTGGGATGTTGATTCGAATCCAACATCCTTTTCCACCGTAAATTCGCTCCAAGAATAAGTCACATAATATTCCTTGTATCCCTCGCTTGTCAATTCGCCCGAGATCCACACTATGTCACAACTTCAATTTCTGAAACCCTTTCCTAACCTGAGAATGCCATGTTATAAGGCTTCCTTTAGACAACTCCCCCTTTTTGCGTTGGGAAATCGAAATTGCAGCACGGAAAGTGCTACGCACTCACCCTATGTAGCATAGTGCAGCCGCTTCTCGAATAAGAAGACGGCCTCCTGCGACAACGGGACGCGTTCTATCGATGAGTTTTCATGAGAAAGTATGTGAGCTATGCACAGAATCTCTTGAACAACATCAAAAGCTGCACGCCTCTCCACGACTAGTCAACTCTTCTTCAAAGTTTCACGGAGTTCTCGAAGGGAATGGGGCTTGAAAACATAATACGAATAAAAGGCTTCCACAAAAGACACCAGAGCTTTGAACTTCCAAACTCGTAGAAGCATTGCGTAAGCAATGCCTTATCTACAAGTGGCTATGATTGGTTCCAGGTGGTAACTTCATAACAGCTCCATGTACGCTTGTCTTCTTACACTCAAATAGAGAGTTTATGCCACGCTAGTGAGTTGAGTTCTTGCGCCGAACCACGGTGGACTACCCTAGACTCTGGTGTTTTCAATTACGATCAGGATAGCAAACCTCTAAACTGGGATACATAAAGCAAATGGTGGTCAAAATTCGACATAATCTTTGGGCCTCCGATGACCTACATATTTTAGGAACACGAAACAAACTTTTCACTGGAGTAGCGAAGCATCATA
Organism: Heligmosomoides polygyrus polygyrus; assembly: GCA_947396885.1. Classification (NCBI taxonomy): domain Eukaryota; kingdom Metazoa; phylum Nematoda; class Chromadorea; order Rhabditida; family Heligmosomidae; genus Heligmosomoides; species Heligmosomoides polygyrus. Next base: position 35,652,955 of record OX377204.1, on the reverse strand, counting down.
TGCCTTAATTGCCACCTCGTGGTGAAGTCTATGGAGTTTCGACAAGTTCGGGACAATTGTTCTGACGATTTTCACCGTTAAACATATGGAAATTTAAGCAAAATATCTAAAAAGAGCTAGCATTAAACGAGGTCAAACAATTACCCTGATCTGTTCAACCCGCGGCTTCTGAAAGCGCACATCGAAGCAATAGTTGGCCAGACTTCTTATCTTCGGGTGCTGTCGATCGTTGCAGATACAGATTATTGGAATTTTGGACTCCTTGATGATTTGAATCAATTCGGAGATCTAAAATCACACTGCTGGAGTAATTATTGAACAAGAACAGCGCTACCAGACTCACCCCCGCACGATCCTCGTTTCCGCTCATTCCGTCAACCTCGTCCATAATGAGGACGTGCTTCACTTCGTCATCTGTAGCGAAAAGTTGAAACCCACAACAAGACTCTAACCATACCCTGCACCTACCATTTCCGCGCTTCATGACGGTGAAGTATTCCTCAATCTGATGAGACTCTGTGAGTTGCGTGATCTGGAAAGATTGGATAAATGCTCACCGGAAAAAGCCACCTCACTGACATACCTGCTGCTCCAGGTTTTTCTTGCTTCTCACATCCGACGCATTCATCTCCACCGTTTTGAGCCCAAGAGATTCACAAGCCATCACAGCACAGGTGGTCTTACCGACACCTTAATTTTCGAAGATAATCTATTGCAGAACCATATTCTGAAACATCAATTATGTGTTAAACCGGAGCGAAGGGGAAAGCCATGATCTAAAGGGCCCCCTAGTTATTTCTTCTCTAAAACTATCGAGGCTACTAACAAGTGTAACACGAAAAGATTAGAAAGCCATTGCGCTGGCAAGGCATTTTGAAAGGGATAAGTTAGATCAGCCAGACCTCGGAATTCCTTACCCTGCCTAGATCTGTCTGTTGACGCGGAGGAGAGCATAGAAATCGTGCTGTGTGATTGTTCTACGAGCATTTGCAATCTCGATGCAGGCACCAGCCGCTAAGTACCACAGAATCTTTGAAGCTCTTACGCATGCCCCACGGCAGCGATACCTCTACAGGATATCGCGAAGTCTAATAGAGTGTGTGCTTCAAGTCAGTATCCTTAAGTCTCAAGAGGCTGATATCGAAGTTGCAAGCTGTTATAGCTATGTTTTGTTGTGATCAAAACTCTAGCGCCAGAAGGCACTCGAAATCTCACCTGCTGCTGTCCGGGCGGGAATGCTCTACACCATTAGACCACTGGCGCTGTTTACGCAACATCCACACCACGTGATCGATCAAACAGCGCCGGTGGTGTAATGGCGTAGAGCATTATTCCCACCTAGCCAGCAGGAGGTGCTGGTTCGAGACCCGCCTGGCGCTAGACAGAGTTTTGATCGCAACAAACATCGTTACAACAGAATGCGTGTTTGGCCTTGACAAAGATTTGCGATAGCTACCCCTTATACGACACAGTGCTTCAGTCTTACCAGTCATGACGAGCACCTTCAACATCGTATGGATGGAAGAGTAGCTGCCATCAGCACAATACATACATATGATCAATCCATGATGCAAGAAGAGGTAGATCCTGCCTAGTGAATCACTCGCACTGCTAGCATTAAACAACGGCACTAATTTATGACTAATACACGGAACTAAACTGTGAAGACAAACGGGTAAATAATAGCAGTGGAGCAACTGACACATTCCATTAGGAGACGTATACGTTGCAAAGATGAGCTTTTTCAATTTTTCCAACGAACGAGCGAACAGTCAAGACGACTTATTGAATTTTCAAATAACTGCACAAACAAATTATTCTGTTCTTTATCTAAAAATTTAAAAGAACAGAGTGATTTTCTGAGTTTTCCAAAACAACTTTGACTTCTAACTTGACTTGAATTTTCAAAACGTAAGAATAAATATTCTCGAAATACAGATTATCTCAAAAATGTAACCATTGTTTGAAAGACACAGCACTACTGCCAGTAAAACTGATCGATAAATTCAAAACTTAAATGGAAGGAAAAGGAAATCACAATTCTCTGACATTTAAATGATCAGCATTGTGCAATGCTCTCCTCCCAGATTTTATGAAGAACAAAAACGAAGCCACTCTGCGGGCCACGACAAATGACGCGCCATGCACTCGATCAAAATTTCCATCTATTAACGTGATTGACGTTAAGGCAGGATCGCAGGTATGCTTCAGTTTCGTAAAAAACTGACTACGTCGTAGCTTCATACCTTCTTAGGCTCAAATCTTGTTGCCAACGCATACACGCCTATAATCGTAGTGATCTAGAGGTGGCTACCACATGAAGTACTGTCAAGCACGTCAAACAGAAAAGGGGACACCCGCGGACACATGTTGATTTAGCACCATACTGGTGTGGAAGGCGTTTATCAGTGTCTTCCGCATAGAGCCTAGCAAATGAAGCAATGGTTTGATCAATGTACTTGGAAATTGAAACAAGGATGCGATCTCGTGTGATCAGTCGCATCTAATATTTGACATTTTCAAAGGGTGCATGGTTGTTGACGACTTGTATTCCGTACCCTTCCTAGTTTTTGCTCCTTCATACATGTCGTAGCTATTGCTGCTGGCCTGGCCTTAACTGCAACAAATGCATAGCCCCTGGGTTAGTGCTAGCGTATTTGAATCTACCCATTCTGCCACAAATAGTAGTACGCATCAACTTTGTTCCAGACTTTAAAAAAAAGCGCAGGGCAGGGATGCGGCTCAGTTTGATACCAAATTGCAATTGCTGTCTTGTGTTGCTGTGTTTGCTCCATTTACGATTTAAAATTTAACATTTTGTAAGAAAATATGGTCAATTCCCACCTGTGTCATAGAATTTCCTGCGCTTTCAGATAGCGATGTAGACGTTCCTAATAGCTCTACTAGGAGCTTTACATGCTCGTTCAAACGATGCTTATCTTTTTCGAGACACCTTGTATATCGAATAAACACCTTTGAAAAAAGATTTTAAGCTAAGTTTAATTGCGGTTCATGGTAAGATTTAGTAGGGTAGCCGATTTTCTGCACTGCAGAGGAAGAGGGGCTAGAGGAGCTATGTTCGCACAGCACATGGCTCGATGATAGAAATGGAGCAATTTTCGAACAACAGCGATTTACATCTTTTTTTACAATTTCGCGATTAGTCTAAGCAAAAATCAATGAAATCGTTCGTTGTAGATTACGTGATTGTTCGTACATGTCGCTGGAGCTTCACGCGAGTATGATGTATAAGTTTCTGGTTCAAAAAACCAGTATCTATTCATGCACGGTGCAGTTCAACAAGTTAGGAAGGACCAGCCAGCACAACCTGACGTAAAGTAAAGTATTGATAAACGATCAGAGCAAACCTGACAGATCTGAACTACGACAAAGTACTCATATTAATACAGCGCAGAAGTTTTGCATATTGGTCACACCTAATTGGTACCGCAGCTAATGCGCAAATTTCAAGGAAAATCAGGGAACCGACCTGGTGATCCAGAAAGCAAAATAGCCTTGAATGGAGCTCCATCACTCTGAGCGAGGAAAGGCGGTGGTTTGGCTAAAACGGTGCTACTCAAAACCCAGACACTTTAAAGACACTCGTACGACTTACGTTTCTTCACTTTGCCACCCTCGCCAAGGTTATTCCGGGCCCAGTCCTTAAGCCAACCGAGAAGCTTGTTCATTGGACTCTTCTCACCGTGCTGACCAACCAGCTGAGCAGGTGTTCGTGGCTTATACTTGTCCACCCATGGAACAAACACTTCACCCTGGAAACGAAGAGATGCTGATAGTGTATGGAGCGAAAATCCTTGCAAACATCAGTATTGGTATCTGAAGGAGGTGATGATGAGTGGTTGATACCTTCTCCACCCTGGCCTGAGGTTGATGTGACTCGGAAGCGCTCTTCGTTTTGCCACGATCTTGCAGAGGCGCTTTTTCTGAAGAAAAAAAAGCAATTATCCCATATCCACCTGGTCCATCTAAAACAGACAGCCAACATCTCAGGACACCTTGTGAATCGCACGTCCTAAAGGTGAGCGAATCGAACACATCGCGACGTACCTTTGTGTATTTTCTGCGGGGAAGGTTTCCTCCCTTCCTCATTCTTCACTGCTGGACTCCTTCTGTCACATGCATTTCCCGCAGCTTTATGATTCCTACCAGCTTTGTGAGACGGCAACTCGTCATCAACTTCAATTATAGTTTCTTCTACCTGAAATTTTTATGAACATAGCAAACAAAAACGTTTGCAGCTATCAACACTTCAAAGAAGACGAAAAAGAATCAGCACATGCCGTTACCTTCTTTAGTTTGCCATACTCTTCACCAACAGCGTTTTCCTTCTGAGACGGACTTATTTTGGAACTTTTGGGTGGTACCTTCTGAAAACTAGCCGTTGAGCATAGAAGAAGCGATGAAAACTTTCGAAGGTACACCTCAAGTTTTGAAGATGAAGGTTGATATGCAGATTTGCCGGCAGTAGAGGCACGTTCAAGGAATTCGGAAGTGGTCACACGATCGAGCTTTTCGTTATGTTTTCTCTCTGAAAAGTCGTTGAAGTTTATCTAGATACCATGCAAACTAAGTCCTTTGAAAAATCATCACGAGAAAGCCATGTCAATACCCTTAGTTGGAGTAGCTTTCTTAGCTGCTTTGTCGTGTTCCTTCTTCTTCTGCTTTATCTGTTGATCCACTTTTTTCTTTTTCTTCTTCTTCTCCATAAACTCGTTCTCACTATCGGTTGTGCTTGTCATCTGAAAGAGCCCGATAACATGTGGTTTATGTTTGTATTTCTTCAAAAGATCCTCTTCAAGGAACATCCCAAAGTTAGGCTCACATCCTCGTCGTCACCAGACTCCAATGCTTGCTTCGCAGATCCTTTCTTCTTGTGCTTTTTAGGAGAAGCCTCTTCATCGTCGCTTTCGTACACCACAACTCTTGACCTTTTCCGGTTCGAGTGAGATTTCACTGGTGAAGGTGTCACAGACTTGATTCGATCCCGATGGCCTCTCTTAGGCCGAACATCGTCGTCAGAGTCTGAATTGCTACGTTTCTTAGACAGGGAAGGGTTAGAAAGCAAAAGAGGGCGCTGACCTGACAATACAACGGCTGGAGAACGCTTTTGCTTCTGTGCTTCTTTTCGCAGCGACGCAGGTATTGGTGACTCTCCCTCGGCTAAAATGTCAGATAAAACCACGCGATCACGGGGCCATTAAAGTTGAGCTCATTACGGATGTTCACAGTGCAATGTTACGTCGATGGCTTTTAGTGAGCAAAGACCTCCCTCCTCGATCAACACCATAGCAAGAAATAGAAATAGCGGAAATTTCGACTTTAAGATGTGCAACACGAGCTACTTTTACGTGATATTATCGAGGCGATTTGAGCACGTGCTTGGCCAACGCAATGACTCCGCGGTGGACAGCAGATGGACAATTCAGTGTTTTTTACCTCCCACACAGGTCTAGCACGAATTAACTGACCCGGAGGGATGGAAGGTTTGACTGGCCTAAGTGGGACCTATGACCCTTGACCTCCGGTACACGCGACAACCGATATACTTCACGTCGGGGTGTTGGGCAATTCTTAGCTGAAAATGGTCCAATTTAGAATGTAACGGCTTACAGTCATCGCCTTCGCTAAGATCCACCACTGCAATGGCAGGCTTCTTCGAGTGTTTCTTCGACTTTGCTGGATTAACAACTTCCAGCTTGCGAGATCTTCTCTTCGGCTCTGCCTCAGGAGTAGCTTTGCGAGCATCTGGCAATGCTTTTGTCACAGAGGGCGTCTCTTGACTCTTCTTCCCGCCGAAAAAGGCTCGAATGTCCTGAAAATTCAGCCGTTGGTAAGCAAATAAGGATTAGAAGATTGTCAAGGGGTGCCTATACTTTGGAGAACCAGCTGACAGTAACGATAGGCACAACTGCGCGAATTTGTTTCGGATGTTGATTTATTCTGCCGTGTTTTGTCGCTTTTTCCCTTCAACTGAGAACGCTGTATCATTGTATTATAACATCCATTCGACTGATTATCAGGACTAGAGAACATAAGATAATCGCAGCTGTTCTTGACGTTGAATTTTTCCCTACCAAAATTACGGACGAGTGAAGCGCAGCCGGAGGTAGTGCCGTTATTGCGTGCAACCTATTCGAGGTCCCTGATTCGGACTTCCCGCCCAGGCCAATCAAGCCTTTCTCCCCTCCTTAGTCGGTGAATTGGTGCCAGGCTTGTATGGGAAGGACAAAGCGCTGACTTGTTCATTGGCTGACCACAACAAGTCACTGTATAGGGAAATACGCATTCGGATCGCCAGGCGACATCCCGTAGAGATAGAATGCGCGGCGCATCGCAAGTGGGTTGCGTAACGGCTCCCTTTATCCTCTACCATAATTTAAATGGGAGTATCAAGTAGAACCCTCCCCCTCTCCATTAGACTTGCACGAAGCTATGTGTGATCATGAACTTGCTCACAGCTGAAAAATAGAAGGCTCTGAAGCGCAGCCACTTACCATTTAGAACAACGTCGGTTCACGGGAGGGTGTCCCTCTTGAGCGAAGACGAGTTTTGAACTGCCGCCACTGCCGGCTGGTTGATGCGCCAACTCGTCCGCGGCCCTACCCGCCCCGCCGCCTTCGTACGCTGCGGCAATTTCGCTGAACATGAGAACTGTGTGTGCGGATAGAGACAATTACAACCGAGGGGCGGTCTTTATGTACGAATGGTCACCGCGCCCGCGACGGCGACTGCCGCGTGCGCGATGAGCTCCGCTGCGGTCTTGTGAGCTGTGCCTCATGACCTGCTGCAGACGCTAGGTTTGAGTTGTTGATATCCCTTTCGGGTGTTGCAGGAGTTGCGGGAAAGCAGGCTCTGGTTCAGAAGTGGAGCTCGAGTTATAAAACTAAACAACGGCCTAAGGCTCAATTTTATATGATGCCTCTTCAGGAAAAGCTGAAAATATGACACATTATCGCAGTGAAACTGACTTTGTATACACATTCTAACACTTAATGTGCAAGTTTTGAGGCAGGTCTAGATATCACCGGCCGCTGAAGTCACCCGATTGCGACGTCTACTGCCGCGCTATCCGCCGCGTCCGCGGCGACCATTTGTACATAATGTCCCGCAGCCATTACAACCAAGCATAAGGCCGGGGCATACTTCCATCACCGCGCCCATCGCGGGCATGGCACACTTTTTGGCGCCGCGCGGTGTTTAGTGTTGGTCCTGGACGGATAGCCGTCGCGCTCCCTTAGGCCTCTGTTATACTCCCGCGGGAGCATCCGCGGAACGTCCGCGGATGCTCCCGCGGGAGTATAACAGATGCCTATAGCAGGGGCCTTAGGCCGGCAGCAGAGTCTTGCGGGTGCCGCGGACCCGCCATGACAACGGCGGGTGGTGCGGCTCTGCGAGGGTTACTGTACGCAATACTGCGTACTTTTGCGGCAGTTGCGACCTCTGGGAATGTGAAAGATGTCGTAAGGAGAACGCTTTTTCTTTTGTGAAGAAGCGGTTTCTAAGTTAAGTTAGGAGTTGTTGAATCTAAGCGCCGAAATCTAATAGAACACTTCTTATAACTCAACAGTTCTGTGCCATTTTGCGCTTGCTCTCACTTTTGTCGTTCTACCTCCACTAAAAGTTCCTCGGTTGACAAGCAGCTTGAAGATAATGTGGTAGCCCTTGTGATGACAGCATTCCCTCCGATGCTTTGTTGAGTCCGGGAAGTCTGTCCGATGCAGTTATAGCTCATATGGTGGGATACTAAAAAGAACGGTTTGCCTAAAAAGAACGGTTTGCCTTGTTGTTGCATTTCTGTGCAAAGGTTTTCCCTAAACCTCAGACTAGTAACTTGCGACTGGAAGGCCACGGAGACTTTTAGTGTAATTAAGGTCACCTAATATCGTGCTAAAGTTTTTTTGCGTTATGTTTTGAGTGCAGGATTCCATACGCCTCCATTTGTCGACACTACCGGTGATTATGTTGTTGGTTGTCAAGCTCCTTTATGGACAGAGGTTATGCACCAACCCACTTTATCCCTAGCATGTAGATTCGTTTTGAAAATGTTTAGAATAGATGAACCATAATGGACACCCTTCTATCACGCCCTCCGGCGGGTCTCACCCGCAGCGCCAGGAGCTGCGGGTGAGACCCGCCGTGAACTGCGGCAGCCCTCGGGGACCTTTGCATGCGGCGGCTCCGCGACAACTCGTCCGCGCCGCGGCTTCCACCACAGTGGCAGCGTGGGTCCCTTTGCGGCGGGAGCGATATGGACGAGTTCTCGGGGTGCTGCCGCGAGACTCTGTACAGGCCCTTACAGAGCGATGGGCGATGCGACGAGCACAGAGAAATTCAAATTCTTTCGCGTCGCTCTGCAAAACTCATCGCCGCGATTCCTTCGCGGCGACGCGGCGACGGGAAGTATGCGCGAGGCCTAAGACGCCTGATGCCGCCAGACAGTAATAAGCGGGCTGGTGCCCGCTGTACACCGGCAAGGTATCTTAAAACGGGTAAGTTAGATCAGCAACACCCCGGAGTTGCCTCCCTTTCCTGGTTCTGTGCCCTCCTCTGCGTCAGCGAATGAGGGACAATAACGACGCTCAATGGGCCTGTTCATACTTCGCGACAAGAGCGACTTGTCGACCTTGCAAAACATGCATATCGATTAAAACCAAGCGCGCGCCGCCGAAAAGTGTTCATACTCCAGAGCCTGCGTTGTCGCTCCAGCCGCTCTTGTCGCTATAGTCGCTGCTGTCGCCTGTTCATACTTCCGCGCGCTGCATACGCTGCGCACGCCACGCGCGCTGCGCTCTTGTCGTTGCTGTCGCGAAGTATGAAATGCCCTATGGGATTTTATGCCCATCAGGGGCCGTATGCTATTCTCGCAAAACTCGGGGATGGTACCCGGCGCGAAAAAGCCGGGTACCATCCCCCCTCCCCCCCCCGATCCTATTTGCGCAGGACAAGCACGCAAATGTCACGAGGGGCGGTCTTTATGTACGAATGGTCGCCGCGCCCGCGACGACGACTGTCGCGTGCGCGATGAGCTCCGCAGCGGTCGTTGGAGCTGTGCCTCATGACTTGCTGCAGACGCTAGGTTTGAGTTGTTGATATCCCTTTCTGCTGTTGCAGGAGCTGGGGGAAAACATGCTCTGGTCCAGAAATTAAGTTCGAGTTATAAAACTAAACAACTTTCTAATGCTCAATGCTATATGATGCTTCTTCAGGGAAAGCTGAAAATATGACACACTATCGCAGTGAAACTGAGTTTGTATACATTTGCTAACACTTGGTGTGCAAGTTTTGATGCAGGTCTAGATACCACTGGCAGCTGAAGTGACCCAATTGCGACGTCTTCTGCCGCGCTCGCCGCGCGAGTCGCCGCGTCCGCGGCGACCATTCGTACATAATGTCCCGCAGCCAAATGTCACTAGCCGCGGCGACTGAGAGATAGGCAATCAAGTGGTCCCGTAACAATTTCCCTGAATTTCACTCCGAAACTACGATGGACATCTCAGACGGTTTTTTTTCGGTAGCAAGCTTATCAAACACTAGAAAGCAGGGGCCGTATGCTATTCTCTCTCCAACCGTCCCCGGCCGGGTATGAGGCGGTCTCCGCCCACATCCCCGGTATGCACATCATGCACCATCGATTTTTCGCGCCGTCCCCGTCCCCGGGTCGGGCGAGAATAGCATACGGCCCCAGAAGTCTCCATAACCATACTGCGAGCTCCGTATCCTCACATTAGTGTTCTCCTCGGAGGAGAAAAAGGTCGGGTACGGATACCCTTTGACCTTCCGGAAAACCCGCCCCAACCCTGTCCCGGAGCTGGGGAATGAGCGCACTTGATGGCCACAGTACATTCTAAGCAGGAGCTCCTCCTATGCCCAGACTAAAGTAGCGATAGTAGTAGCGTTGGAGGCCTGCGCGAGTTGTGCGATTACATGTGAACTGGTCCCCGAAAAATTCCGTCACGCGCGAGCGGCGAGAGTCAGACGAGCAGAGTGAGTCTCCAGATTGAGCTAGGGAAGGGACTCCGGGGTGTGGCGAACAGGGAGGCGTGGAGTGCACGAGACGACACGACGAAAAACCGCGCGCCGCCTCGGCACTATGCCAAGCGGACCAGTTCTCCGGCAACGGAGTTGTGCTCGTTGTTCGAACTGCAGGCACATCCTTCGTCGGCTGGATTGTCGTTGAGGCAATCGGCGGCGAACGATAGTGCAGGCGACGGCGATCTGGCCCGGCATGTAGCGCATGCGGCGGTCGAGCTTTTCCTGCTGGCCGTTGCTTGCATGCACCTCGCGTATGGATTAGCTGTTACTGACCTGCTACCAAGTGTACCAAGACGGACCTCAAGCACGTTACAGTCCGTCGAGCATCCATTCCACTGCAACCTCGACAGGCCTCCAGTTTTTACTTTTCGCCCATCCACGTGCTTCCCGCTGTTGTTCACTTTGTTTGTTGTTCTCCATGCTCCGAACGCATTTTTCTCCGTATTTTTAAATTAACGAGGTTTAACCGATTTGCGAGGTTTAACCGATTTCCTTGAGTGTAATCCGGAAACTTCCATTCTTAGCAGGGAGGGTGTTCGTTGGCAGAAATCTTTCTTAGAAGGTGAGACCGGTTCGAAGTCTACTTTCTCTTTTTCGTGAGCATTTGCATCCAACCGAGAGGACAGCCTGTTTGTCTGCCTTCCTTTTCTAGTGCTACCCCATCCCAGTACTGTGGAGTTTTCTCATCTCGGCTACTTCTCCGTCTTCAAACAGAGTAATGCGTGCTCTCTTCCCCTGCCAGATTAATGCTTTTTTTGGCTGGAGTAATTCAAGTAATTATCAGTAATCTCTCCACGCTGTTTTCCGCACCCTTCCACTCCACCGCATTGCATCTTAGCCTTCCCCTAAGCGGTCGTGCTGTTTAGTCCAAAATCGTCTTGTTGGAGTAAAGATCAGCGATGTTCTGCTCCTCCCAAGCACGGTATGCGTCCTTCCTGAATCAGTAAGAAGCCTTTGTTGCGCATTTACCCTCGATGTTCACTTACAGTAGGAGGCCGATGGACAAATCGCTGTTCTTGTTTCAAAATAGAAACGGTAACCGATGCTCTGATCTTTGTGGGATGGACGACCTGGTTAAGCTAGACGTAAACCGAATATCAGATCGATTTGGGCTGTCACACGAGATCTTCACTGCTGTAAAGCGCCATCCGAGGTCAAAAATTATCGTAATCTCACATAAACCAGTTTTACTGGAGTAGCGCTTGATTTCAGTTTATTTATCTTTCTATAAGAGAACAGTGTTCGTACCACTACGAGCTCCTCGGAATCCTTATTTCGTAAGACATACCATATTACTTCGCACGGGACGCGATCAAAGGCCTCCAAATTGAATATCTCTGTACCATACTCGAAGAGTTGGGCGAACCTACATCTTGAAGGTTGGTAACAAAATTTCAGTCCTATGCATGGATAAAGGTCTGAAGATTCTACGCATAATCGCCTTTGTAGCTGTTTGTACACAGCCATCACCGAATCTAAGGTCCTCATTACATTATTTTTATTCAGGAGTAGTATATGCTAAACCCGAGAAAACGGGTTCCCTGTACTGCGGGATTGCTCGCCCTTGGTCTTTGGTGGTACTGTGGAGTTTCCTTCATAATGGAAGCGTGGTGCACTCGGCAGTTGTATAATCCTGTGCCCTTATCAGTCCCCACCGTTTTCCTGGTCCCTTTTTCCACGAGAGATCACATTTGCTAGGTCTTCCTAGAACTGCCTTGACAACATCTATCTTTTCTGAGCTAAGTTGAAGTTTGGCAGCGTTTTGTTACTCCACCGACCTTGTGCAGAGCGACGCGATCAGATGTTCCTTCGACCTGCTATTCACCATTCATATACCGAAGAGCTTAGGGAAGGTTTCGGTTCGGTTTTTTTTTTTCGTTATATTTTCCTACTAGATGTTCACCCTCTAGTCTCCAGAGATTCAGCCACTTCGGAAAAAAAGGGAATACCCCAACGCGGACCAGGAGAAGGCAGTCGGACGTTTCAAATGAAACTTCGACTGACTCTTTAATGTGAAAAACTGGGGCAATAGTTGTTGTACGGTTCCAAAGATATGGTTCCTAAGATCTATTAGAGTGTCCCTCATGGAATGTCGCTCCAGACCGAAAACCTAAATTCATACAAAGCAATTAAAGCCAAACCTTGTTCGATAATATACCCTCCACAATTATCAACAACCATTTGCCAACGTACACCCGAGGAATGGATCCCGTTTTTAAAGAAATGAGCTGGCCGGGAATCGAGGAAGTTGGACACCCAAATCCGGATTTCATCGTAGTCGGCAAACTTTTCCCACCCAAGGCGAGCTGCACTGAGCGGAATATGTTGTTATGTCAGGGCTGTACAGCGCTTGAGGCAAAAAGGTCCAACCAAGTTCCTCGATCTTATGCTGACTTTATTCTCGACTTTTGCGGCATGAGGCCTCGCATTATCATGCAGCAATTTGGTGGAGGACGTGTCAACTCGATTTGGATTCAGATTTGGAGCAGACAAGTTCTGCTGCAAGCTCCCGAGTCGATCTTGTCGGATCAGCTTCAACGGCAGTCCGTGAAAGGACGTTATCCAGGATAGGCGCCCGTCTTCCGTGCCCTTCTTCTTCAAGACTTTCATATTCGGCTTCAAAATGTTGAAACCACCGCTCGCATTGTCTTCTGAAAACGACAACTTCGCCAAATGCAGCTACCAACGAACGATGCGGTTCTGCAGCGCATTCCTTCAAATTGAAGTCGTAGAGCAGGCACGCGCGCACAATCATTTTCTGATCCATTGTAGTCTGAAGGCTATAATTTTAGAAACCGACTAAAGTAAGAAAAATAGGAAATGTAGAGGGAACGAAAAATGAATGAAACTCCGCGAAAAACTAATCCTAAGTGAGCTCACAACCGATGAGATCGTAGAGCAGGCACGCAAGCACAATCATTTTCGTGTCTATTGTTGTCTGAATAATTTCAGAAACCGACGAGGGAATGAAGTATGAAAAACAGGAGATGTAGAAGATGAAACGCCGTAAAAAACTAACCCTAAGTGAGCTCACAACCTATGAGACTGTGAAAAGAAGGCCACAATATGTGGCATTCCGTGTGGGGCACCCTAATACTTCATCACAGTAGCTATAATGTTTTAACACATTTGTTTAAGCCTATCACGACTGGTAGAGAGACTAAATGTCATAAGAGGATGTTCTGTTGCGATCAAAACTCTTGCGCCAGGCGGGACTTAAACCAGCACCTTATGCTCCCAGGCAGCGACGTTATACCTTACACCAACGGCGCTGTTTGATCGCACGTAACATCCGCGATATCGTCAAGTTGTCAACACCTTCCTGTGAAATCGGGATGAGCCATCGTTGATATCACTGGTGGGTGCTAGCAGGCCTCAACGAAATCGCGGATGTTATGTGCAATCAACCAGCGGCGATGGTGTAAGGTGTAACATCGCTGCCCGAAAAGCAGAAGGTGAGGGTTAAAGTCCCGCCTGACGCAAGAGTTTTGAGCGCAACAAAACATCCTGCAACAACTAGCTGTAGTGATAAAGACAATTGCTAAACGCGTTTTAAAAAGATAATCAAATTTGGTTACGGTATTTATGTACCACCCTGCACTTCTCTTCCCATGCGTGGACAGTCGAATTACATATGTGAAACCCTTGTTATAACCACTGGGGATTACTAATTACGACTTTGATGGTGGTCGGAGTGTTCCACAATGCAGTGTTATCAGTTGCGAGAGAATGCTCCAGGCTTTCTTCGCTTTGGTGAAATCATTAACTGCACGAAGCATTTTCTTTCCGGCACTTCACTTGGCGCTAAATCCAGCGACAAGTGAGTGTCCCTCACTCCTGACTGAGTTCTTCCTAAAAATTAAACTCTCAATCCTCTACAATCAAGGTGGATTGCTCGTATTTTTGCTGAAGTATTGCTTGCACTGTCCACGGACTTGCCATATGAAGTAGTGTTGCTTAATCTGACGTTTGGATTTGTCTGGATTTAAATGCTGCGCCCTATATATGTCGGCGGCACTCTTAGATGAACGGAAGCCATGTATTTCTCCAAGGTGCCTCCACTTTATCATGTAGAGCGCGTGACAAATCGCAGAGGGAAATTGCGAATTTGCCTGCTGCTAGTTTCTTGTCCTCCAGTCTGTAGTCCTCCCCTTCTCTTATTCTGCAGTCTCATGTCTTCATCGTCTCATCCTCCAGTCTGCAGTCTTCCCCATTATGTGGTTATCCTCTTTTCCAAGCTTTTTCCTCCTCTCGCTCTATGCCCTCATCTCGACAGTGTTCCCTTCGTCCTTTGCACTTGTCATTTGTCTAGGACTTGTGCGCCGTCCATGCGAAATTCGAACTCGTGTCGCTGCCGCCACTTGCATGACGAGCTCTATTGTTCGATGCACGACTTTCAGCTTCGTTACCCAGCATACGGCTAAGAAAATGGGAACCTTGTCGTTGGATTTGCTATTCCTTCGACGATTTGGCACCCTACTGAAGCTCCTTTTCCCTTGTAATCGGTACTCGAAGTCAACTTGGCTAGCATTTGTGGTTGCTATGGTATCCATACTCGGTATGTTCCTTAAAGTTATTTTTCGTCCTCAGAAAATTCTAAAAAGCATTTTCAGATCAAGTAGCGACTTACTTTGTCGGGATACTCCCCAGCCAGTTCTATGTTGTGCTCGGGAATAGGGACTTATCAGCCTTTCATTTGTTGTGTGCCAAGGCGACTGTAATTGTTGTCGGCAAGTCAATAGTGAGTTACATGCTAGTGTTCTGCATTTATCCATGTGGTCATTTTTCCATAATGCTTTCAGACACTGGCGTCCATCAAGTACTTTACTTCTATGCTGGCCATAAAATGTCGTGAGATCTGCAGCTATACCTTACATAGGCTGTACTTTAAGCGAAGAGCCTTTTACAAGCTGAACACTTTCTCTGAAAATTTGGACAACATGTGAGTCATTCTTTTCGCGTTTTCAACCGAATACGTTACGAAGTTGTAAAGGACATCCACCTTAGATGATAAGGTTCTGGATTCGAAATGAGTCGGGACAAGCTTTGGGCTTCAGATTGAGGCATGCTGAACATGGCAACTACCGCTGTTGCAATATGTTCTCATCAGGGGTGTGCGCTGACTTGCCGCCGGTAAATTGTTTACCGCAAATTTTTAACGCTGAAATTCGCCGGTAAATTCGGTAAACCCGCTTCTTGTTCTTCTTGTTCTTCTTCTTCTTCTTCTTCTTCTTCTTCTTCTTCTTCTTCTTCTTCTTCTTCTTCTTCAGCGTTTGTCCCGCTTCGTCGCGGGGTCCGCTCTTCTGGTGTCATGACGCCACCTTTCCCGGTCATGCGCTTGATCAGGGTGGACGCCAGTTACTTTCATGTCCATGTGTAACGTATCCGACCAACGCTGCTTTGGGCGTCCTCTAGGCCGCTTTCCTGACATTTCCAACCCAAGGCCTATCTTGCGGACGCTGTCTTCCTTTCCACGCAGAACGTGGCCGTACCATCGTAAGCGAGCTTCGCGCATCTTGGCCGCTATCGGCGCGACACCGAACTTCTGCCGAATAGCATCATTTCTGATGTGGTCCATGCGGGTGACTCCAGCCGTCCAGCGCAGCATCTATCGGTAAACCCGCTATTTTTTTAAATTTAGTATTCCCTTAAAAACAACTGGTTTTAAGCGGCGGTAATGCAAAAAAAGCGTAAAGCTTTTCACCGAAACACCATCACGTTCAGAAAACCATATCATCTTCATTTTATCGTGCATACGTCATCCTAAAGCAAATAAAGCAAGCCCAACAATGGACAAGTGTGATGGTCTATATTGTGAGTGCTTCAAAAAAGATAGAAGCTTAACTAAAACTCTAAAACAGCTTAATTAAACTCAAAAACATTTCTGGAACATCCGACATTCAATCGAATATTGCTATATTTCTTTTTGGATTAACAGTTAACTGCTTTTTGAAATTATCACAATTATCATCGCTTCATTCGATGAAGGAGTGATTTACACCTTACACTACCACTTTTCTGAGCTTTTAAGCTGTACTTTGGAGCAATGCCAGGCACTTCAGAAAAAAGAACGGAATGTGACATGATAGCGAATTGCGTTCTCTTCTTATTTGGGAAACCAGCTTAAGGCCAGGGCATACTTCCATCGCCGCGATCCCATCGTGGCACTCAGTTCATGGCCATTCCGCCGCACGCGGTTGAATAGCCAAAGGAAACTTCTCCGCAACAGTGGCGATCGCCATGTGCGATGGCTTCTCGCGTCCATCGCGGGCATGGCATACTTTTTCGCGCCGCGCGCCGTGTTTAGGCCTATGTTATACTTCGGCGACGCGTCGTTGACACTGAGACATGTCACCGACGCCAACGTCGCCGACATCGATAGATTCTGTGGCGAGCCGGCGACGTCGTCAACATTTAGCATCGCAGCGCGTTTTCAATGTCATCATTTGGGAACCAGACTGCGGATAGAAACCCCTGGTGATCACAATTTGCTTAAATTGTGTGCTTTTCTTAATGTTTCGAGAAACGGTAGTATGCTCGACCATTGTTGATCTGGCGAATTTTCTCTTACTAACCACATTTGCTTTTAGAAGGATGGATAAGTGTGATCTGAAGTCTGATCTGACTATTGATTTACCAATTTAACGATTTTACCAGCATTTTCGTTAAATTTCTTTATTGGAGTTCAGCAAAGGCCTTTTTGTTAAATCGCATTTAAATTAAATTTACGCGGAATTTTCGAAATTCAAAAGGAAATTTAACTCTTAATTAATATGAATTGTATCTCGAAAAAGCTCTTCGTTAAGGTTTGCAGTATCATTTCAGAAAGCGAGGAAACACTACTTATTTTCTACACAGTTTTATTTTGTGTTTATTTTGTGTTACTTTCTCTGCAAGAAAGCAAAAAGGCCTAGAAAATGCGAGAAGTACGGGTAAGAAGGACGGAAAAGCGAAAAAATGTGACAAAGTGAAGGGAAGGGAAGGTTTAGGTTCCCACTCACTCAGTGTTCTAGCGAATGGCACTATTGGTGTACGCAAGACGGTCGTCTTTTGCAGTTCTCGATTTCGTAATTCGAAGTTCGGTGGTGATGATGGCAGTTCCGGGAACGAAGAACCAACCCACAACCAAAACATTCCATCGGAGCGCATTTTCTGCCACCCTTGGATGACGTCGTTGACGGACTGTCACCGACGTCATCCAAGGGTGGCAGAAAATGCGCTGTCACCGTCGCCGCAGACGTCGTCGGCCCGTCGGTGGCGACGTCGGCGGCGCCGGCGACGGAAGTATAAGGCCCCGTTTATACTTCATCGCGGCGCTACGCCATGGCCACGCAATGAGGCCAAATTGATCGATCGCGTCGCACAATCAATACGGCCACTATACGTGGCGTCGCGTCGCGCCGCGACGAAGTATAAACAGGGCCTAACACCCCCTGCGGAGCTCTTGACGACGCAGCCGGCGACGCGTCGCCGAAGTATAACATAGGCCTTAGCGTTGATCCTAGACGGACCGCCGTCGCCCTTCCTTGCAGAGCGGTGGGCGATGCGACGAAGCGTAGAGAGATTCAAATTCTTTCGTCGCTCTGCAAAATTCGTCGCCGGGACTCCATCGCGGCGACGGGAAGTATGCACGAGGCCAAAAGTCCACCAGATCAGGTAGACTAGCGGAGTACATTCCGATGCCTTACATCTTGGACTAAATTAGGGAACAAGACATGAGCGTATCTTCTTCTTATTCCTCCCCCTTGCGATCGCCTATTCTGAGAGCTTCAATACCTCTAGTCCAAATTGTCTCATGTCGTGTGGGGAATGTCAGCGCGAGATACTAGTCCAATAGAGCGCGCTTTCACTCTGGAGCGCACCATCTCCGCCTCCTGATATGGGCATGGATGTTTTAATGAGGTTGAGGACCGCGAACGCTAATGGCAAGTTACCAGAGAAGATAGGAGCAATCTTCTAAACTGAGATCGGTGGTGTGTTTCCTTCTCCATTCGATAGACAGGAACATGATTTTGTATGAAAAAGTCTTTAAATTCGTGAATTTGCCGGAAATTTTCGTTAAAAGAATTTATCGTGAAAATGCCGGTAAATCCGTTAAACCGGTAAACGCACACCCCTAGTTCTCATTTAGATACAATACCTACCACTTCTGAGAGTGTGGTATCTTACCAGGGAAGTGTCTCAGGCGTATGTCTGAATGGCAAAATGAATACCACCAGAGATTATTATGCGTAAATCTGAAGCAGCACTATTGCACTTTCACGACTCCTAACTCACTGGTCGAGGTCGAGAAGGGGTAGAAAAAATTTTCACCCAGACTTTGTGCAAGGGGTTATCTGGGGCACTGATCACGAATACGATATCTATTTTTGAAATTTCTTCCGATTACGTTAGTTTATCACTTGCGCGTGCGATCCAATAGTAAACGTTGAGGGTCCCAACTCCTTGGGTTTAAGGGCTTTTCAAAAATGAAGCCTACCTTTCTACAATGTAAAGGGTGGAGATTCTCGTGCTGATATTCATTTTCGCCATTCATACGTACGCCTGAGACACTTCCCTGGTTAGGTTATATCCAAAACAAATACTTCAGTTCTGCAAGGTCGCACCGCATCTGCTTTGTACGTAAGTGCAAGTATGCCTACTAGGGGCGGGTTGTGTACCGTTAGCGCGACACAGAAGCCTATGCGCTAAATCTAGTTGAAGCGAATGTTCCTCGCGACGGAACCGATTGGTTGGCCAGGCAAATCATTCGTATCGGTTTTTGCTTGGCGATCGCGCGGCTTCATTCGATATGATTGATTTTCGCGGCCGACCAATCTTTTCCGTCACGATGTATGAACAGGTCCTTATCGTTTGTAGGTATTTACATTATCCCTATTGTCTTTTCTCCAATCGCTCATCCGTTTGTTGACCAGGAGCCTGAGACACGCCCATTCTTATCTAGATATTGTACACCATACTAGTTGACCAATGGCAAGACTGCAACTCATTCTCTGAGGAGTGGAAAGAGTGTCGAACTTGCCATTGCGAGTTTTGATAAGGAAGACAGGACTAGGCGATGATCAGCGTGCTGATATTCTCTTGACATCCTTCGAAATACAACCGTCCACCGGGTGTCAGTGGAAGACATTGCGTGACTAGTCCACCAAATTTTCGATAACTTGGGACAGGCAACAGCGCCTCTGGGCACAGCCTTCTAAAAAGTTTGTCAGTTCCCGCTGCTCCCACAGCAAGACAAGTGCAATGTGGGGACCAAAATGGGGTCCATCACTCTCCTTGGAAAATTAAGAGGGCAAAAACAGCCAACACTTGCAGAGACATGCATTCGCTGTTGACTTTGTTCCCAGAAATGGGCGATGGCGCTACCAGCCGTGCTTACTGGGACATTAGAGAAAGGAGGGTGATTTGTGTGCGCAGGAAGGGATCATTCGCTTTATTAGGCCACGCGCTTTTGATTCATAACGAGTTAGCAAAAGAGAGCGCTATTGATGAATAATAGCACAGGTTCTAGGCAATGTTGACATTTCCCTAAGCGTGGCGCACATGAGGGGACAAGCAAGGATTTAAACACGAAATTAGCAAGGATTGGCTAATTTCGTGTGTGAACATTTATTGCATGGACACCAAGTACAAGGAAGTCTCAGAACAATAGCCCTTCTCATGCAGGAGCGTGTAATGCGGTTCTGATAGAGACGTAATGGGATGGTAAGGACGCACGAAATATGGATAGGCTCATCGCCGCTGGCGAACTGCCTTCTTCCTCACCGTCCTCCTGGCGCGCCCACCACACGAACCTTGTCTAGTATGCTTGCTTGTATTTCGAAGCCTGGAAACCATTTTGCCATTTCCATTTTTCGCACTTTTGTCCGCTCCTCGGCCCGCCATGTGTAAGGCCACTACTCTGTCAACTCCAACATAGGTACCTACTCACCGTCGAGATATAATGGCATTGTTAGAATGCGTACGTTTGAAAGGCTAAAGGGAAACTTAGTTGTCCCTTGTATAAGAACCCATACCATTCTGGGCCCTACGTAAATGATTCACATAGCTAAACGTGCGTCGAGGTGACCGGTGCTTGGAGTATCATGCAATTGAGGGAAGAGACATTGAAGCTGCTGTGATTATCAACGCTCAAGGCTTAACTATGATGTCACTTATCGTCAAATCATTGAAGCTTGGGTGTGTCTCGGGTCTCTTTATGCCTTCCTCTGACACATAAAACACTGACTGATTAGGTTCCGCCAAGGCGAGGGTGGGGCATGGGTCATGTATCTTCTCTGCCAGCCCTCTGGCACGCTCACTCCCAACCTATGAACCTGATCGAGGGTCTAGTGGTAGCTTTACGAAATCGTGGAGACGCAAGCATTTTACCCTCTTCTTTGGCGCTTTAAAGCGAAGAATGTCACTTCTGCGGTTCCTCCCGCGACGAGAACTTAATGCGCCTAGCAAGTCGTTGATTGGTCTTGTTTGTCAAGGGGTGGGCAGGAATATCCCTTGAGCGAGGAGGTCCTACTTGGTCACACTGGAACGCTGCAGAAACGGAAGAAGGCGCCACTGCTCGTCGTTCAAATGGGCTGAGATACGGCTCAGGGACGAGAGTAGTACTTAAGAGTATGGCGATGAAAGCGTTACGGGAATTGGACGTCGTAATTTCTCTGAGCCTTGTAGTTATGTAGAATGTGTGGATATAGGTGTACTTTGGGAGGTGTGCTAGGTAAAGGATAAAAAGGATAGAAGACAGCGTTGATCAATCCCTGTTTGGGGAATACCTGGAGACAGTTATATCGTGGAGGCAGTTTAAATGCGTATTTGGCTATACCTTGCAACCAGCCAATGGTCAAGTCAGTGCTTTCTCCCTCCTATAGAAGCGTAGCGGAGATTTTTTATAGATTTGATAGAAAATCAGTCGCTTGTTAAACATCCGTTACTTCCAGCGACCAACGACTAACCCAGGATATAGAGAAAACGACACAGGTTTTGGCGTGCGACCTTTTTTCACCTGTCATTACCGCTCCTCTTATCATACTGTATTACTCGTACCTCACATGGGAGAGGTTAGTTTTTTCTGTTCTTTTTCTGTTTGCTTCTTTTTACAACACAAATTCAGCTCTGGATGGTTGGGACCATTCGCAATTTATGCTTACTTTGCGTTCGTCACTCTTGTAAATCGATATCTGTTATCTCCTATTGTTGGTCTGGTCAATGAGACGGAGAAGAAAGAAGGAGATTTCCGGTTAGTGCCTCTTCTTTTGGTCGGCTTAGTCTTCAATGGAGAAGTTTTGCCAACGATGCCCATTCCGTAGGCAACGACATATGGAAGTGAGGACGAATGTTGAATCCATTGCTTTCTACCAGTCCGGTCTCATTGAGAACATAATGACAAATCAAAGGCTTAAGTCTTTGTTGAAAGTAAAGGTAAGACTTTTAAGACGCGCATTATTTTGGTGCAATTTTGAATTTGAAGACCACAAGTTTTTTCCAGACAAAACTAGTCGAGTGGCGTTTCGTGCTTGGGATTGTGACCAACATTTTTGACTACTTTGGCGGCACGCTTTCATATTTGATTATTGGAATTCCGATATTCATAACTCATTCCTACGACTCACTCTCAGGCACTGAACTTAACGGAATTGTATCTAAGGTAAGAGTTTGTATGATGAATATGTATGCTTCTAGAATTGTAGAAACGCGCTTTGTTTTGTGGGCCCTATCGACAAAGGTACCTATTGTATGTTTGGTTATAGTCTGCGGATAGCGCATCTAAGGGGGGTGGGTGAATAAGTGACGTGGATATGTTGCTCGCAACCTTCTATCTGGATGGTTGTCATCGCAGAATAGCTACAGAAATCCTGAACTTGCAGCTCTTAGTTTGACCAGAATTGAGGATGAACGAGGAGGCTCATATCTGCCAATGAGCTGCTGAAATCAATGTAGATTTGGAAGTTCTTCCGTGCGAAAGGGTTCCCAGACAGTCGACACCATGACGTAACACCGATGACGCCGAGAGCAATGCATAGTGGACAGAGTGTGGACAATCTTTCATTCTGTCGAAGTGTTTTAGGAGGAGATTGTAATGAGAAGAGACTTCGTTAACAAGCAAAAAATTTAGTTCAACCATGAGCAGGTTCACAGCACACAGCAGGAGAGAAACGTGTGGAGGAGTATTTCTAAGAAGGAGTCGCTCACTGCTCATTTCAGACACGGCCTGTTCAGACATCTAGATTATAGAACAAATAAACATTATTTTCCAAATGTGCTACCGAGTCGAGGCTGTTCAACGGTAACTATTAGGTTGTCCCATAAGCCCCCGCCGTTTTATTCAACGATTCATTGCGGATTTCGCCGGCAGTCTCTTGCATAACGGTATACAGCATTCGAAAGAGAATGATTTGCTCTATCAGAACATGTATTGCATTCCTTTTTCATCCTGAATTTTATCAATTTTTAGATCGTTAGAGTGAAAAATGAAAGTGTGACCATCTGCGCAGTCGCTTCTCTCCGCTTAGGTTTGGAAACTTTTGCGCAGTTTCTCATAGCATTTGGAAGACAATGTTCTGTACTACAAGAATACGTGTTAGTCTATTTGCTCAGTTGTCCTTTATTGACTTTTAAATAAAGGATAAAGGACGGCGTTACTCAATCCCTTCTGGGATGCGCCAGCGCATTCTACTTCTACGGGATGTCGTGGAGGCGACATGAATGCGTATTTGGCCATACAATGACTTGCGGTGGCCAGCCGATTAACAAGTCAGCGCTCTATCCTTCCCAGACAAATCTGGTACCAATTCACCGACCCCGGAGGGATGGAAGGCTTGGTTGGCCTGGGCGGGAAATCCGAACCACGAACTTGGTATCGGGTGCACGCGACAGTCGCGCCTCCTCCGACTGCGCCACACGCGCCCTCTATTGACTTTTAGGTCATCAAAGTGGGACGTCCAGCTTCTCCGTCCGAATTTTTACCGACAGCTCGGTTCTGTGGCTAGACTTTTTTGCTTGGTGTTATATGTCGGTCGAAAGAGGATGTCTTGCTCAATTAGAATTTCTGTCGCATTGATTGCTGATTTCTGTCGAATATCAACAACTGGTCAAGGAGATGGAGTTGTTGGTGAGGTTGATTTTTCTCTTTTTGGAATTTTGGTGACATTCGACAGAAATCAGCATGAGCCAATAAACGCGACACAAATTCTTGTAGAGCAAGACATTCTATTTCGACCGACATATAACACCGAGCGAAAAAGTCCTACCAGAGCAGGAGATGTCGGTAAAAATAAATCTCCTTAAGACCTCCCAATTTGATGACCTAAAAATCAGTAAAGGACAAATGAACAAATGTCGAAGGGACTTATGGGACAGTCTAATAATTAGGTTGCTAGCTAAACATCGAAGGACCCTTTGTTGTTGTTTTTTTCACACACCGCCGAAGAGCTTGTTTATATTAAAGTAATAAAGTGTACACAAGCCAACAGCGAGCCTGATCGCCGTCCACTAACCTCAACAATGGAAAGCATTGTAATTAATTTCATTATTGAAAACAAGTGCTCCGCCTATCGGCGTGCCTTGCACTTGCGCGCTTCGCGCGATGTTGCAGTATCACTAAGCTAAGGACAATCACATCGAGCTAACTGCTCTACTTGTAGAGCTTTTTTCCCTACCTAGGAGTGCAAAAGGCTCGCAATACATACAGTATATAGTAAGATAGGGCGACCTATTGGTTCCTCACTATACGTAAGGGACGTCTGTGTATTTTCCGCTATTTTCGCACTCCGTAATTTGATCAGTATCGATTGACGGTGATCGATACTTCAAAAACGAACTTCAGATTCGTGTTGACCAACCGCGGCTACCTCCAGGGCTAAAGTTTGGGACCGTCTGGACGACATCCACAAAAAATCAATAGTTTGATCTATATCGATTGACGGCGATCGATACTTCAAAAACGAAGTTCAGATTCGTGTTTAGCGACCGCGATTACCCCAGGGCTGAAGTTTCCAGGCAGGTAGAAGACGTCTGAGTATTTTCCGCTATTTTCCCGCACCGTAATTTGATCAATATCGATTGATGGCGACAGATATTTCGAAAGCGAACTTCATATTCGTGTTCCGCGACCTCGATTGCCCCGGGGAGAAGTTCTCAGGCAGGGAGAAGACGTCTGGGTATTTTTCGCTATTTTCGTGTCGTAACTTCCCCATCCCCCCCCCCCCCTCCCCCCGATTTTCCCCCTATTTGTTGGCTAATTTCTGCGCCGGCGGCGATCGATAGTATGATTCATCGTTTAGCGCGTTATTATAGGGTATGATGATAGGAACTGACACCTCTAATTTCAAATGTCAGTGCAGGACATTTAGTCATTTGTTAAGGTGAAATACCAGCAATAATTAAGAAATTCTTAGATATTTTTTGTTGCTTTCCGACTATCATTTGTAGTAGTGGTGTACTATAATGGTATTTTTGTCCAAAATGTCAGATATTTTAGAAATTGGTAGTACGATGTAATAACGACGTCCGATTTCTAAAGCCGAACATTGATAAGTAGTCTAGATCGCTCTTGAAACGAACCTTAAATCTAATTCCTTATGGGACGGTGGAGTACGCTATGCATTAGAAGGGAAGTTGATCTAATACTTTCTTGGCTTTCCGTCTTTCTGCTAGAAGCTAGGAAGCAGGATCGGTTGTTCCAAAGAGGCGTTTAGAACTTGAAGTCGACTTTTGAGAGCAGTTCCACTTGGGAAGGGCAAATCCTATATAACCTAACAAAAGGTAACGACGTGGGATTAAGGCCTCTTCTCCACAAGTTTGAATATGCGGCGAAGCTGTCTACTAGAACAGTGCATGCTTTTTCCACCTGACTTCAGTTTCAGTCAGATGTGTTCCATCTTACTCGAACTGTGCCTCGTTGTGTTTAATACGAATCAAGGTAATCAATAGTCATGGTTATAGCAAATTTCTTCTCTCTTTCAGTGTGGTATTCTATTCAATCGTTGTGCCACTCGTTTTATGTGCTTTTTTTTTGCTTCTCTTCTCTTTTTCTCCACAAATGAGTAAATATGCAATAGTAGGTAACACTGAAGCGCTTCGGAAGTAAGCAGAGGAATATGTTTATCACGTGTTTATGTTTGTTCCTGAGTATGGCAAATTTTATAATTTTTTCGCATTCTGAATGTAGACTTGTATAAATATAATTGATAATATAATATAATATATAATTGTACTTAAGTTTTGCTCATCCTAAACATCCCGGCTCTCCTGAAGGCTAGCTCGTTTTCAGAATTCATTCTTCTACCTCTACTTGATCTACAGTTTTTCGAACCTTATTACGCTCTCGGAAAAGCTTGGAGATCTCGCTGGTGTCACTCACAGGTAAGCCGCGACGTTTGTCAGATGCACGTGTTCAAGCTATGCCGGACAGGTGAAAGTTTCTACGGGGTCTATAGTGCTGAGGGTCAGGGTGGCAACTGAAGCTCGCTACTGCGGTCTTACTATGTTTGGGTGTTGCTGACGGCAGGTTCAACACTTCGCATCTGCTTCAGAGTAGTAGAGCTCGTTGAAGAGCTACGGCGCCTCCACACCGACTGTCTTGAAACCGATCGCCCACCTTCTACGGTGCCATCAAGCGTCGTTGTCATAGGAAGCGATGACGAGGAGAAAGCAGCTACAAGCAGAACGGTCTGTTCACGATAATTCTTCTAGTTTTTGCAACCGTCAAAACTTCGGCTGTCGGCGCTAACGGCGTCGTTAGTTTTAGATTGAAGAATTGCATGGTAAACAGCTATCTCTCGAAAGAGACTGCGATGACGAAGAAGAGGCCCAGTTCCTGCTAGGTATGTTTTCTGGTAATTGCTTTAAGGTCCTTTGCAGACCCTACATAATAGGCTAGTTGAACGCGTTGTAGGTAACAAATCCGATCGCGATGAAGAATGGCCAGATGACGGTGTTGCGATGACTATTGATTCGGCTACTCTTTCACCTCCTTCTGATGCTCAGAACGCGATAATTGCCAGTAAGTCTGTAGTGCTTCGGAAGCGATTTGAGATTGAAGGCTTCTTAACATCTTTATATTTCTTGCTTTGGTACTGATGTTTACACATCCCCTACGTTTCATGTGATCATATCTTTTCTCCGATTGTAGACTTGTCGGTGCAGCTTATCCAAGGCCAGAATGTGCTAATCACCGGTGACAGCGGTACGGGCAAAACCTCGCTGTTGAGAATGTTCGCAGGATTGTGGAATAATGTTTCTGGTGAGTGATTTTCCTTCTCGTCGTAATCCAGGGGTGAATTACACATTTGCAGGGAAAGTGGACCGTCACTGGCGTATGCGGACGCAGAATTTCATGTTTGTGCCGCAGAAAGTGTATTTCCCCACAGGCGGTGTCACGCTCCGACAGCAATTGGTGTATCCTCTTAAGGCGCTCCCTGTGGAGAAAGGTATGTTTTGTGCGCGCCCATTTGAGGGTTCGCCAACTTAATTAGTCTACTTTTCGTTGTTTTGTTATTGACGGCTATTGAGTATCCTCATAGCAAGGTATAGGCCACTACGGTAAGAAGCGTCGGCCGTGAACATCGCTTTCAGATAGCAGATCGAATAACGATATTTTGGGACAGAACGTTGAATAGAATAGGACGAGCACATGGCTCCATTGGTTGTTTGCTGACGTCTTTATGCATCTGTTCATGTCGGGTAGCTCTACCTTCGCCGTCCTTACAATTAAGCCAGCGTACTCACGCCTTCCCACATAAAAAATTCATCCTATAGTGTAGTATGCGGAGCAAACTTAGGCAGCCGTAATTCTGGATTTCCACTGATTGGATGGCCTTCCCGGACCACTAGCTCGTTCAGGTAGTTTTCTGAGGCCTGAGCCCGGCGTCTGGAATGGAGCGGTAGGTACTAATAAGGGGCAATGCATCCGTACAAATCCTGCGGAGTAACATTAACTGAATTACTTCCTGGTATGAGTTTTTATTTAGCTGGTGTCAGAACGCGTTACATCTTAGTTTAAGGAGTTCCAATAGCGACTGAGAGCGCTTTTAAGCATAAGGGAAGGGTCTGAAGCGTATGTCTGAGCGGGGAGAGCGAGTCATGTAGGAAGAATCCCCACCCCTCAGTTAGTATAAAAATGTGTTTATTTTTTGCCAAGTCGTTAGACACAAAGTCTAGGGGTCCTTAAAATTACAGTGGAGTCGGCGCTTCATGAGTTTAGGGGTTTTGTACGCCAATGCCTCGTTCGGAAAGCGGTTCACGCGAGGGGTCGGGGGTTCGATCTTTCTATGCTGCTATACTTTTGCATTCAACCTGATTCGTTGAGATTTCAAGGATTCTGAAATCTATACCATTTTCAAAGTTTTTTTTTTGCCCAACTTTCCAGCTGTTAAGCTTCATGCTGTGGTATTCAACATGATGATGTATAAATGTTCAACACCAGTGATTCACAGGTACAAGTCGCATAAAGTAGCACTGGTCACAACACGGGCAGCCTATAAAAGCTACAGGCTCCTCACAGTTTGTTTTCCTACACGGAGCAATGACCTCGGGAAAAACCATCCTGCTCGGATTTTCAAAAGAGACCAGGATGGCCCGTCAAAGGTGGTTAGAATGTGAAACAAGGTCTGCGGATTCCGTGAATCGACCTAAACGGCTGCCGACACACTCTTTCTCTCATCTTTTTTGCTGTCACCTGGAAATCAGAGGTCTGCTGAAGGTTTTCTAAGCCTAACACCAGCAATGTCGCTCGAGTGGTGATCCACCTTTAGACAAGGAGCCTTCGAAGAAATCAAGATGGCCGAACGGATGGCCAGCATACTCAAGGACTTCGAAGCACGTCAACTTGAAGTTCACGAAGGCGAACAGCTATAAGTAGTGGAAGAAGAAGATTGGGATCCGCAAGATGAACTGACAGACGTGGAGAGGCTAGCAAGCAGTGGACATCTGATCACGTTTTCGGGCGGAACTCCTGTTTCGGAGGAAAGGGTACGACTTCAATTGGATTTCGCGTATGGAGCCGATGTCATTGGTCCGTGTATGGAAGCAGACTATGAGGACCTGTAGCCTTCATACGTCGATGTTGAATATTTATGCATCATTCTGTTGAATAGCTTTCTTATTGCCTTTTGGTTAAAAAACCGGTCAGTAATAAACCAGTCGCAGGAAAGTTACGCTTCACAGCATACAGCTGGGAAAATGCGCAGAAAATGTCTGAAAATGATATAGATGTCAGAATCCAGCAAATCTCAACCAATGCGTTGGAAATGCAAAAATGCAGCAGCGCAGAAGAATCCAACCTCCAACCTCTCTCGCATAAAGGAACGTTACTACCCACTGCGCTCCGATCCGCTTGCCGGCAGAGGCATCGCGGGCGTACAAGACCCTTGAACTCGCGAGGCGCCGGTTTCTTTGTAATTTCAAGCACCCCCTACTCCTTGGGTTTAACGAATTGGCAAAAAAAAGAACAATATTCCTATACAGGGTGCGTAAAAAGTATTGACGCACTAAATGACGGTTGTGGAAATAGTATTGCGCGGTAAGTTTCAAAATATTCACTTGAGAAATATGGAAAATGATCTTACAAACATGATAGAATAGCTCGTAATCGACATTGGCTCCTTCACTGTGAATGCAGGAGCGAAAAGCATGAGCACGCGCCGCAAGTACTCGCTCGGATTTCGCCCCGTGCTTTGAACAGGGTAGCCTTCTGCGACTGGTCACTTCTGTTGAAAGTAGCCCAGACCTCATTCTCCAAAATCGCCTAAAAAGAGTAGTCCAGCGGATTCATGTTCAAGCTGTGCTCGTCTGAGAATCTGTCTACACCTGCGCGCGCTATCTGTTTGCTGTTATCGGACGGAGATTGATAATTTTGGATTTAAACGTTATCGTGCTTAAACATCTTGTAATCATCATCTGTTATGACAGAGCCGTGGCTGACGTTTGGGTTGCTGACCTCTTTCCTCACCAACCGTTTCGAACAGCGCCAAATTTCCTTGTTAAGGAAGTATTCAGCTGTCTGGGTAACAAACAAAAAAGGGCCACCGTAACGGTGGCGATCAGGTTTCTTCAGTTTTTTCGTGAGTGTTTTTTGAGCACAATACAGACAACAAAAATAACACATAAAAACCTCGAGGGGTAGAAACAGAAAGCTGGAGCTGAAACAAAAAGTAGGTGTGTCAATACTTTTTACGCACCCTGTACTAATTAGGGGGGTGGGGGTGGGGTGGGGATTCTTTCTATATGACTGGCTCTCCCCGTTCAGACATACGCTTCAGACCCTTCCCTTGTAAGATAAGTTTAAAGTCAGATTTTTATTCTTGAAGCGGTCTTTTAGATCTCGCTAGGTTAACGCAAATTTTGGAATGGGTGAAAATGGAGCATTTACTGGAGCGATGTCAAGGATTCGATTCACCAGTCGACTGGGACTGGTCAGTTTTCCATGACGTAGTCGGTGTCGATATTCTACAAAGGTTAATACCTCGGGTTGCAGGAACGAGACGTTGTCTCCCGGTGAACTCCAGCGGCTGTCACTGGCCCGAGTATTCTACACGAAACCGCGTATAGCCTTTTTGGACGAGGCAACAAGTGCAATCGGATTCGAGCTGGAGATGCAGTTGTATAGGAAGCTTCAAGAAGTCAGTGACACGATGCCTTCTCTCGCTATTAAGACTGACGCAGTTTTCACCGTATTTCAGGAAAACGTCACCTACGTGTCCATAGGGCATCGATTTTCGTTGAAGCAGTTCCATGACATGGAGCTGCGGCTTCTCGGAAGGGGCGAGTGGACCATGTTCGACATCGACGCGGTGTCAGTCGCCAGTCGGGCTGCCAGCCTCATGGGGAACGACACCGTAATGTCAATGTAGGAAGTCTAATTCACTGCGTGCAATCCTCTCGCCTCCCTTCTGTGCCATATGCTCATATGGTGTCCTAGTCGCAGAGTACTCGTCTCGTGATTTATCAATGACGATAGCTCTGCCTCCTGCCTGGTTTTGCACATCGAGTACCTCTCGTAGCTGTAGGCCATTGGAAAGTCATAGGAAACTCGGATTTGGAAGGCGCTTTGCTGCATGCTGTTGGAAACTGTCAGGGCCCAGTGATCAGGTCCAGTGGCAAGTCTTCAATATGGGTTGTTGCTGCAATTATTAGTAACTCGAAAGGGCCGACACCTTGTGCCGGATGGGTGGCTATAAAACTCTTATTCCTGCAACTACCTTAACGCTGATAGCTTTATTTAAAAAGCGCGAAAACGTAAATCTTGTGATGCGCCGCATATTGAGGATGTGCCGTGCAGCCATCCAGGATATCACTATATTTTCTTGATTGAATGCGGGGGTGTAATTATACTTACACGGAGTTGTGAAATAGACGTTGATATTTCAGTTGTACATTGCACTTTGTTGAACCTTCTCCTTGAACAGCACATCTGGTGGTGTTTCCATTATGGAAAGAGACTTATTGGTGCAGACAGTTTCAGAATTTTCGTGCGTCTTGTCACAGACTACGTCACGATCGTTCGTGCCTGTTACCAGATGAAGAACTTGAAATTCGAACAGCCGTATTTGTGGCTCAGTTCTGGTACTGAAGACACCTTGGAAGATACGATTTCTGCAGGAAGTTCGGGTGACTGACTGATCGTGGCGTTATCCATGACGTACAAATGTCGAAAAGTTTTGACACTTCTTGAACCGAACCCTATCACCACGCCGGACATTCCTTCATTTGCTCTGGACAGTGTTCTTGTTAAAGAAGCTGTATATATCCACTGCTACCTTCTGTAGCACCTGCTTTGCGACGCGGCAGACTTACTAACATACCAAGGACATAATTGAGATCAAGTGGAAAGGGAGCGGTTTTACGTATTGAAGCTTTGACTTCATTCGCAAGGTAGTTCAGATTGGACGGCTAAGGGTCATACTTGTTCCTCAGGTATGCAAGGTTTTGCTCAAGTGAGTTACCAATTTTGGGAAACGCGACCGTTGCGCTTGGGCCGGTTTTCAGCGAATTGAAGATGGTAATAATGTGGTTCCATTTCAGTAGCACCTTGGGACGGTGGTATTGCTCGAAGCACCGCAAGTAGTTTTGGGTGGCTAAAACGGCTGCTCAAGCGAGTGGTTCAACAAAGCTAAACGTAAAACGCAGTACA
Source organism: Heligmosomoides polygyrus polygyrus (assembly GCA_947396885.1). Lineage (NCBI taxonomy): Eukaryota > Metazoa > Nematoda > Chromadorea > Rhabditida > Heligmosomidae > Heligmosomoides > Heligmosomoides polygyrus. The sequence goes on along the minus strand of OX377204.1, from coordinate 35,621,778 downwards.
GTACCATATTCGTAGTGGATTCATGTTCAAATGTTGGCGGTGTAATGACGCGAGCACCCTACCCCATAAGTCGGGGTGCAGGTTGAGTCCCGCCTGGCGCTAAGGTTTCGATCGCAACAAAGCATAGCTGTGACAGCTTATAACCAGTAAAAGCCACCTGAGGCTGAAAGAAAATGGCTTGAATCATAATCATTCCATTCGGGCATCTCCAGACAGGTGGCGGTCGTCTTAGTTGATGTCATTGAAGATTGCTCGGGCTGGGTTACCCCCCATTCCTCAGTGTTCCCTTTCCGAAGGATTCTCCTTCATCCTCTGTACAATCGTTTATTCGTCGATGTGACACGTCTCCCGTGAATCTGTGGTGCTTCGTTCTACAGCGCTTATCCTTATGCTTCAAGCACTCTTCTCAGTCCGTTATGCAAATCATTTTAGCCAAAATCGCCAACGTCGAGCTTGATCTACTGTAGAGATCTGACCCATTCGACTTTACATGCGTTTATTTCGTTTACTGCTTCTCTTGCCTTTGAGACGTCAAGTAGATTACGCTTCTACGGTTTCATGACACTTTCAGTTCGTTCTCGAAGTGTTCATTTGCTTACATTTTTGTACATAGTCTCCAGATTATTACCAGGTTCATTTCCTAACCTCATTGTTATTGAATCCTTTGGATGTTCAACTGTTGAGCTTTAACCTATGGCTATGAAGAGATAGGAACTTTAAGCGATTGTTTTCCGAATTTCTTACCATAGTCGCATGACTGCTGTGAATCGTGAGCCCATAGGCTTGCTATTTTCCGACGTTTATAGTTTCTGTGCCAAACTCAATGCTTTCTATAACGTTGTATTAAATATGCATTTACTTGTGCAGATGTCTTTTTACACCCGCTTGACGCCGCAATGTACAAGCAACATAATCGAGAACCCTCAAGGGACGAGTAAGGTTCTAGATCCGGATTTGTTATTTAATTTAGGCACCATACGTTGTTCCGACAGTGATAACAGTTCGACTAGACAGCATAGACTTTAGAACTGGGGCCAGGTTCATCAACGAAACCGCCGGTATCATCTCACAGCGGATTCACCATATCAGCCTACGAGGTAAGTAATACAGAGATACAGACACGATAGCCGATATACCGTTACCGGCCGGTAAGCGGTTGATCTGGCCCAGGTCTCTTACCTGACGAAGAGTTAGCAGAACCTGCCAGTCCGGGATGAGCGGATTAACCGTTATCCGGTTTCGTGCGCTTTGGGCCTATTCGTTTTGTTATTCGTTATCCACAGGTTTTTGGCCAGATAACGAACAACAAAGTTTGTCACCTTTATGAATGCTTAGTTAAATAGGGAAAATTTAAAAACTCGCGTTGTAACGGGTTACCGCAAATTTATCTGTTAGGTACATAGCCCTCTGGCTTGCCCACAGTCCGCGACGGCGGTGATCGCTGCCGTCGTGATCGATTCGAACGAGTGCTGTGTATAACTGAACAGCAGGATTCGATTTTCATCGGATTCTTCCCAATCTGTTTGGGCACTAGTTAAAAGTTCCGACTCCACCGACACGACTTGGGTCGAAATTTTTTTTCGCTGAAACGTTGTCTAGGGGGTTATTTGGGGTGCTGAATGCTGAAATCTGGCATCCGTTTTTCACGGTGCGTTCAGAGACCACCCACACTATTAACAAGTGTGGTCCAGGCAGGGTTACCGTCCTTACCCATACCACCCTCTACCTGCCGTCACCGCAGAGTTATTAAGAATGTAATCCTGTGCCTTACTGTATCTATATTATCCAGCCGAATCGTGAAAAACGAATGTCAGAATCGTGATCAGTACCCAGATAATCCCCTAGACGAAATTTCAGCGAAGTCGGTGACCCTAGCTGGACTACTCTTGTTAATAGTATGCGCGGTCTCCGACCGAATCGTGAAAAACAGATGACAGATTCGTGATCAGCACACCGAATAACCCCCCCCCCCCCCTCACAAAGTTTCAGCGAAAAATTTTTTTCGACCGAAGTCCTGTCCGTCGAGTCGGAACTTTTAACTAGTCCCTTTATTGTTTTCAGAACTTTTCTGCAGCATATTAGGTTCACAGCAATTCAACTGCGAAAGTCCTTTAATCAGCCGGAGTGCTTTGCGTGACTCGTAATTCCGTCATGAATGTTTCAGCTATGAAGGAGTCTCTCCAATCTGCACCAGAAATAAGTATGGGCACACTTTCGCCTGACTCCAAACAGCGGATGTTGCGTTTCTAACACTGAAATCTCCTCGATATTGATGTTTAACCTCATGTTATGTCGCGATAGAGATTCATTTCTCACACTCAGTATTTCCTCTAGAGGGGCAGTAGCTCCACAGAAACATTCAACAATGTGCGCTACATCAAACGGATCTTATTTCGATCGACGAAGTAACGTACGAAGCAAAGCTAACTGTAGTGAAGCCCTAGTTATGACGTTCTGAATCGCGCCATAACAGTGTTGTCAGGCCATAGTCTACAATGGGAGCGACTGACTGAATCGAACATTGCCCTGGTACCGTCGTTGAAGCTGTTCGCCCCAGTGACATCCCGTTCGCAGTGCCTGTTCACATACATAGTCCGTGACGGGAGCAACCGGAGGACTGGTCGTCCGGGCAACTCATACATGCCGGTTTCTGCTGGACGATCGCTCGGCATCCGAACGCATTGCGCGAGCAACTCAGACTCTGCCATCGCTCCTGTCACTGGCCACGAACAGGCCATAGCTGTTAACGTGAGCGGTAGTGGCGATTAACACTGAAGCCCGTAAATCGCCATTGTAAAGGTCCTACTTTGGCCGACATCATCGCGGGGTTGCAGCATCTCGTCAGACGGTGCTACACAGGCGAAATCATATTACTTCTCCTGGACAATTCCTCCCTTTCAGAGCTATACTTACTTTGATACCTTAGTGGTCCCTTTATCGACTGAAGGTCTTCTCAACAGGGATCACAACTCTTCCAGACCGCTCGATCTCTGGCTGCTTGCATCTTGAGAATGAGTCTGCCCATCGCGTTGGCGGTCTTCCCAGTGGTCTCCTATGATCTCTTGGGAGCCATTCTGTGACACGGAGACTCCATCTTCGTCCTTTCGTCGAAGCAGGTGTCCGGCCCAGCGATATTTGGACTTCATCATATACTGCAGCGAATCTGCTAATTGCGACTTCCCCTTAGCTCCGAGCTTCGTAGGCCTTCTTGCCATTGCTGACGAAGGCTTGTCCTCAGAAGACATCTCTCCAGTGCACGATGCGTACTTTCCATCGCTCTGGCGATTGTCTTGTTGTCGGGCCAGGTTTCCCTCGCGTAACACATCGCAGTCAGTACAGAGGCGTTGAATATCGAGGTCCTGAGGCCGGCATCCTTGACTTGATCGGTGACTTCGCGAATCGAAGTGAAGGCTGTCCATGCTGCGCGTCTCCTGCGGGCGGTTTCAGGAGCGAGGTCGTTCGCCATGTTCAGCTCTCTTCCCAGATAGACGTAGGAGTCGACCTGTTGTAGAGTGACTCCATTCTTTCATGGCATCCTGGAGTGCGGTTGTGAATAGTTCAGGAGAAATCGTGTCTCCCTGCCGCACTCCTTTCCCGATAGGAATTTTGAGCTTTCGATCGAGCAACTGGATGGTGTGATCGAGAAGCATTCGTCGAGAAGTCGGATGTAGGGCGATGGTATATCAGCATGCACAAGCGCGTTCCGAATGACATTGATATCCACCGAGTCGAACGCTTTCCGATAATTCACGAAGACAAGGACAAGTGGGATGTGTAAAATTGTGTAGAATTCTTTAACGAAGAATTCTTTGTCTTCGCAGCTCCATTCGATGAGTTGTGAGACAGTCTGAATATGGTCCATGCAGGAGAAATCCTTGCGAAACCCTGCTTGCTCCACTGGCTGATACTAATCCAGGCAACGCTCCATGCGGTTAAGCAGTATCTTGGTGAAGATGTTGTACACAACCGAGAGAAGACTGCTGGGTCGATAGTTGTTAATATCCTCCTGCTGCCTTTTTTGAAGATTAAAACTGTTTTCGACTCCTTCCATGAATCCGGAATCCTACCAATTCGAAGGTTGTAGTGCTTGACAAGAAGTGAGCGGAGAGCACTGCTACCCGCACGAAGGAGATCAGCAGAAATGCCGTCCGGCCCGGGAGCTGTACCTGGTTTCACCCTTCTGATGACATGTGCAACTTCTGATTCCAGAAAGGAAGGTGCTTTTTCAGCTGGTGGCATCAAGCCTTTCGGGCCAGTGATGGAAGAACGAAACAAATCTGTGTAGAATTCTTGAGCGAAGGCTTCCATCGCTCTTCGAGACGTTTGCCTTGTTTCATCCTCGTCCACAAGGGCTGACATTATTGCCTTCTGATCGCAGAGATCTCGTTTGCAGCGCTTTATGCTTGAACCTTTCCCTGCGGCTTCTAACAGCTTCAATCTTCTGTAGGCTTGAAAGGACTCCTTCACTGCAATTCGACAGGCCTTCGAGATAGTGACTTTTTCCAGATACGAAGCATTATGATTCAGTTTAACAGCTCTTCTTTGCTCCAAGAGTTTAATCGCATGTGCGTTGAGTCTTGAAGCAGGCGGTGATGTGGCTCCGCAAGAGCTGCTAGCACATTTCAACAGTCCTTTGGAGAGAAGGTCGTAGTCTTCCGATGAATCTTCAAGAAGATTCCAATCATACGACTTTATTGCATATTCCAACTCCTCAGACTTGAATGTGGGGATCCTCACCGGTGCCGGTTTATGAGTGTCACGTTTGAACATCTTTTTGAGAGTCAGCTTCGCACGGACAAGACGGTGATCCGAGACGGAGTTGTAGTGGTCTCCCTACAGCTTAGCCACAATTGCTGTTGTTCAACATAAATACTCTGGCAAAGCTTTTGAGTATGCCACTATGCTCTCGAGATTGTAGTCCGTGTGAATAGTCTCTGAGGGATCACCGTTCGTCGCAGGAACGCCAACAATGAGCGGCTTGACGTGGCATAACAGAAGAAGAACGCCAAGGCTCAGCTCCGTAGAACAAAATAGACGCTGAAGTCCAAATCCACGTCAATTTTTATACTACGAACTCGATGGCCATAAATACCCCAAAAAAGCAAACCTGATCCGAGCACCTTCATGACCGTGAAACGTCAGGCCCTGTAATCTTCTCCATTCGGATCGCTGCAGTGGAAAAGCAACTGAATTGGAATTTCCTCCTCTCACGAAGAAAACGTTATGAAAACTAGGCAGATATGGAAAGAAGCTTGAAGATGCAACCAGCCCTGCGAGTAGCCATGTTCTTCGCGGATTTCAAGCTCTTTGTTGCTGAACACGGCGTGTGTCTGTTATCCTGTCGAAGGACCATCCCAGTTAAGAGTAATCGTGCTCCAAATTCCTCTGCTCCAGCAGAGTGTGAGCGTTCTTCAAGTTGACGAACGATTAAGGAGTTCGACACCATCCGCATGACGATAAAGTTCGCAAATTTTTCTACACCAATGGCTGAAGTGGAGCGGGTTTCTTTTGTAGTACCCATGTAATAGGCGGGGCACATTCTAACAATTTCAAGGAGCATTTAAAGTATGTGTGCTGGAAGAGGTCGTTTGCTACTGATATGAATCAAAATGGAATGAATGTCTCTAATTTTAAATTTAATACAATGCAAGTACGTCTTAAAAGACATTTTAGCCGTATGTCTAATCAACGTATGGAGAGAAAGGAGAAGGGAGAAGGAGAGACAACTAGAAATAAATACATGGGTAGTATTCGTTGCCATTGAGAGGACGTGTGCCACAACAAAATGTTAATCAAGTGGTGAGCTTTTCCTGTGGAGATCGGAAGTAAGGATAACGCACCACAGGCGCGCAGGTTAAGGCTTGTTGCTGAAGTAGGGCTCGGCTGATAGAATTCGTTCCAAAATTATGAACGGCTAGAAAATTGCTGTCGGCAGAAACAGGCTACAATAACCTATTAACGTTCTCCGCTACTATCTTCGGTTTCCGACATTCGTCACGCTAATGGCGTGACAATGAAATGGAGGTATGCTTATTTAACAGCGACAATGATTACGGGTCGCTGAAGAGCAACCGTTTAAAACGGCAGAAGGACACTCTTGAATTAAATACAGATGCTTCTCACTACCATAAGCATGAAATCAGAGCTGCATGCCGACGATAGGAACTGCAAAGATTGTGGTAACGGATACAGCGCTGCCTGCATGCAGCCTATCTTGAATAAATGCAAATGGAGAAGAGAAGTCCGCATGGAAGTCGGCGTTACGGACTCCGTCAAACAATCTAACGCTGTACTTGAATTAGGGTTTTTTGCAGAGGTTAGCGCTTGACAAGTGAATTACTCACAAGGAAAGGGTCTGAAGCGTATGTCGGAACGGGGGAGCGAGTCATATAGGGGAAATCCTCATCCCTCAATTACTATGAAAATATGTTTATTTTTTGCCAAGTCTTTAAATCCAAGGAATAGGGGTCACAATGGGATACGACGCAGCACGCGTTTTGTTGGTCTTGTACGCCCGCGATGCCTCTGCCAACAAGCGGATCGGAGCGCAGTGGGTAGTGACTTTGCTTTATGCGAGAGAGGTTGGGAATTGGATTCTTCTGCGATGCTGCATTTTTGCATTTCAACTGATTGGTGGAGATTTGGAGATTCTGACGTCTAAACCGTTTTCAGACATTTATACATCACAATGATGAATATCACAGCGTATAGCTGGAAAAATGCGCAGAAAACGTCTGAAAATGGTATAGACGTCAGAATCTCCCAAATCTCCACCAATCAGTTGAAATGCAAAAATGTAGCAGTGCAAAGGAACCAAACCCCGACCTCTCTCATATGAGTCAACACCTACCCACTTGCGCTCCGAGCCACTGCTTGCAGGGGCAGCGCGGGCGTACAAGACCCACAAACGCGTGCTGCGCCGTATTCCATTGTGACCCCTTACTCCTTGGGTTTAATGACATGGCAAAAAATAAACCCATTTTAATACTAATTGAGTGGTGGGGATTCCCCCTATATGACTCGCTCCCCCGCTCAGACATACGCTTCAGACCCTTCTCTTGTCAGACCTAAAGAATGAACCCTTTCCCCTGAGCACGAATAATCGAAATCGATTCGAGGATTATGAGTGATTAGGTACTGTTGCCGAGAGTGTTTCTAGCGCCTATAGTTAGTCTGTTGGACTTGTTGATTGGATCAAAAAGTCTCTAGCTTCTGAGTCGACTAATTATGGGCGTTTTTTTTTGGAATAGGATGAATGATAGTCGTTTACCGCTTCATAGCCTTCTACCTGTAGAAACGTCGAAACATTTATTGTGGAAGATGAAAACGGGGCCGAACATTTACATTGCGTTCAACCTCTATTGTTCAGGTCCCATTCATCCTTCCGAGACACGATACTTGTTACCGTTCATAGAAAACATGTCGTGGGAGAGAAACACCAACTTGTCCAGTATATGCCCACAGTAATTCTAAGTATCAGGTCGAACCGAAAGTTTCCCCATTGAAGTACTTCGAATACTTTTGCCTTGGATACCCTGATGTAAAGAAAAACAAAAATCTCTCCCAAAATTGAACGAGCTTCTTCCACCTGTCATAAAAGTGGAGAGCTGCTTTGTGTCCTAAAGTTTTGTGGCTTAAATGTCGATGTCGCTGAGCAATAATTAATCCAAAGTTTAGGCGTTACCTTAGGAAAGAATTGCATAGGAAGTGAGCAGTGAAATATGGAGATGAGACACCGTGAACCAGAGATGGAGATCCTCAAAATAAAAAAGAAGCTCCGTTGAGCGATCGCCCAGAGGACGATTTATTTATTTATAGCTGCACCTTTGTGATCGCATAAAACAGGGAAGTGACAAACAAAGCAATCCTGCACAGTGTAATGAAATTCAAGGATATTTTTAAAAATCAATCTAATTTTAATTTTAATCAACTCTTGAAAATGGCAACGGTAGGCTCGTCTAAGACGTGAGCTGAGAGTTTCAGTAGCCAAACTGTTCCACGAGAGAGAACCAAATTAGCACTGCTACGAAGAAATTTGTTTCCTTGGTTTCTAAACTGAAGTGAAAGTATACTGGTCCGATTTTTACATGAACTGAGTGTCCAATACTTATTGGCTTTTAGGGTTAGCTCACCTTTAAGCATCTTTAAACAGAAGACCAATTCATCAAAAATACGTCTGTACCTCAGAGATTTTAGTTTCAAAAATTTTAGCCTGCTTTCATAATCCAAAGGTTATAGATCTGGTATGCATATGTGAACTCGTATTCGAGTAAACGTCTGGGTACTTTTTTCAATTCAGTTTTGGAGCTTTTTTGTTTGAGCATTCCAGATTTGTGATCCATATTTGACTATATGCAGTACATATATTATAAGCAGCTTATGCAGAATAACAGTATCATTATCAGTGATGCTTCTCAACATGTCATAAAGTACTGAAAATGCTTTACGTACAATTACACCTTCATGGGCATCAAACTTCAGGTGCTTATTCATGAGAATTCCAAAGTCTTTGATCACGTCAACTTGCCGTAAAGTAATATTATTGAACCTGAAGTCAGATGCAATTCCAGCTCCAAAATGGATCACAAAAGTTTTGGCAAAATTTACCGGTATGTCCCCATCACTAGCCGAAGTAATCATACTGAGAATGGTTAGCATAAAACCTCCAGGACTGAGTATATGCATACACTCCATACACTTTGATGTCGTCTGCAGACATTTGAACGTTAATAGAAGAGTTTGTCATGAGTTTATCCGGGGTTCATATGTGTAAGCTGTGAATAGGATGGGTGATAGAACTCCCTCTGTAGGACACCGCTGGTGCATCTGCGCCAACCCGAAAAGGAATTACCAACTTTAACATACATGTATCTGTTCTCTAAGTACGACTTATCCACAAAAGCAATCGTCTTCCAGTACCCAATTCTGACAGCTTGGTGATAAGCTTTCTGTGACTGACCTTATCAGAGGCCTTGGATAAGTCAAAGTAAATTACGTAGACGCGATCACCTTTATTGACAGCAGTACATCAAGCAAAAAGGCAGTCAGCTAGTTGAGTTGTCGTAGACGCACCCTTAGTGAATCCATGTTGTTCAGAAGGAATAACTTTATTTTCACACCAGGCTATTAATTTATCTCTAACAAGCTTTTCCAGTACTTTAGTTGGCGTTGGTGAAATGCTTACAGGACGAAAATCAGAGAGGAGTGAAGGTCTGCGATTTCGGAATGGCCATGATCAGCATATTTTTCCAGATGTCAGGAACTTCAGCAAATAATAGAGAACTATTGAATATTATCGAAAGCGGTTTAGAAAGTGCTAAAGCACATCTTTTAAAAATAATCTGAGGAGAACCGTCTACGTGACGATGTGGAATCTTTCAACGACGGTTTTGGTTTAAATCCCAGTTTATGTCCAGTTTAAAATCGCCCAATACAAGAGGATGCGAGTCGCAAAGGAATAAACACGAATGAGTAAGAATAATAGAGCCGTCATCCTCAACGAAAGACTTAGGCGGTCGATGGACTAGAATCACCCTGAATTTAAAAGAATTCACAAAGTTAAATCCATCCAGAGAGAGCAAGTTGGATATACGGCGGGAAGGAAGGAGGGTAGAGGTTAATAGTGTCCTATACGATGCGGCATTCACCACCACCTCTGTCTGCATTTTTAAGTCCCACGCAGCTTTCTATTACTTCTGAATAGTGTATAAGGAGGATTAAACGAGATCTCGGAGTTGTTTATTTTGGAAGACAGCCGCTTCTCTGTAACAAGAACTAAATCGAAGTCGACGGTGTTGAGAAATAAATGCAAGTGCGAGATTTTGTTCGAAAGGCTATGGGCACTTCGTCAAATAGCACCTCATACCCGGGAAGATGCCGTGCTGGCTTAATAGTTTTCCGTACTGCGGTGATTATGGAGGCCGTCCACATCCGTTATTGCGCCACAATAGACTACCCATTTACGATAATTTAATTCTGCATTACGGCTACGACATTCCTTCCTCAGTTCAAAGTCCTCCTTCCTCTCCGATTCTGTCATACTTCTGCGAATATAAACATCCCTGAAACTGGATCCTCGAAGTCTATAAGCATTGGAAAGTGCCGCGGTCCAGTACGATTTGCTAGGCATAACAATCTTGACAAGCCTGGGACGTGCTGGCTTGCCTATGCGATGCACCTTCAACGGATATCAGTCTACCTGCAAAACTTTTAGGACGCCGGACACTTTTTCCGCCAAATCCTTACGCTTCGCAATCAAGGACATATTAGGCTCAGTTTCAGGTAAGCCATTAATAACTAAACCACGAACCCTTTTTTCACTTTCCAATGCCTTGGTCGACAGCTGCAATGATTCGTCTGGAAGTTTCCTAACAAAATATCCTGCTTAGCCGTCTTCTTGCACAAAACAGAGAAAGGAGTTCACTGTTTCCGTACTCTTCTTTCTGGTGCCTCGACAAATATTGGAGCTACATAATAGCAACCTCCGATCTTCTCTTTAAGAGAACATAAATATCTTTCGAAAGATGAGATGTGTAATGTAACGGAGGAATCATGATTTAAAAGAAATTGGGTTTGGCCTCCTAAAACCATCGGGAAACTTCTCGGTCACTTTTAAAGGATCATTTTTGGTATCTGATGAACTACTACTGCTACAGTTCGCAAGATAAAGAGAGATCAAGGTATTTGGTCTGACGAAAGTGTGCGAATGAGAATCTAAAAACAAATTATGAGAACCTGTTACAAATGTATTTCGCTATGGAAAATAAGGAGTTCCTACTCATCCTAGAGGCAACCCCACAGAACTCACCGTTAAATTCATTCCTGCAAACGTTGTAGGACTTGGATTGGATATGTAGCTCTACTTTATTCTGCTCAATCCATAAGTACGTTGAGCCTTGTTTCGGCGATCTTCTTGGAAAGCTTTCAGAGAAGAAATCTCAGCGTGTAGAAGAGGTAAAGAATGCTCCGACAGTTTAGGACCTTTATCTGCTCACATGCTTAAAAAAACAAAAGGTAGTTGCTAGCTGCCTTCTTTGGCACAAATCTGCCAATCCTAATCGTTTTGCAGAAATTAAAATGATAACGCCGTACTAATTTGGGATTATTCAAGGTTGGACGACGAAAGCGGTGGTAACTTCGGTCCAATCTAATACAGTATGAGTTAAAATTGTCCACAATTCCTAAACGCGTGAACACTTCTCGTTGTAACAACCCTTCATGGAAGCCATTTCTGGTAGATATCCAGTAAGTTTAGAGGCAGAGCACTTCTAAAGAATGTGACAGAAGATTCCAGGTACATATTCAAAAGTAAGAAAAGACACGTTCTCAGTATGCAACAGTATACAATGTGACCTTGATACTTCATAGGAGGAATTACTGTTAGCAGAGATGGTTCCATCTAATGCCAGAGCTGGTTAGCTGCGACACTCCGAACTCCATCCACTCTGTAACTGTTTAACTATAATATTATATATCTATGCACCCTATCTGTTACGAAATTTTTTCTCATATGTTTCTCGAAGATGTGGTTTTCAAAACAAACGCTGTTCGCAAAATACGGATAGTGTTTTTTTGATGAATAGCAAATCCGTAAGAAAAACAAAGCTTATTTCCAAACGACTGCTGGGAAGCGGGCACTTAAGAACTGAAAAAAATAAAAAAGTGAGCCCTAGCTCCTGATTTCGGTTTGGAGTACCAAATTTTGTAGCTAGTTCCTCTGGTCCTGGATGCGATGAGCTTGTAAAATTTCGTCGATCTTATTCGTACTTGCCCCGACAGAATTTTGAACACCCAGCACACAACTGTCAACAACCTTCGTGAGCTCAGAGAGCTGAGACCAAGAAATTTATTGCGTATTTCCGCTCTAGGAATTCGAGAATGGAAGGATCCATTGTACCTTATCACTAGTTTCCTGGTATAGTTGTTTTGGACGCGTTCAATCTCTTGAATATCCTTCTTCTTATGTGGCGAAAACAAGACTGTCCCGCCTTCGACAATAGGCCTCACAAACGACTTATACGCCTGCAGCAAAATTGATTTATTCGTAGTAGAGAGTCCTTTAAATATCTGGTAAGTCCTATTAAGCGCTTTTCTGCAAATTAGTCTATAGTGCTCTGAAAATTCTAGTTTGTTGTTGTAATGAAAACCAAGATCCACAACCTTATCTGCCACAGCTATAGGTAGTCCACCCATCTCATAATTGGGTATAGAATTGAATTTTCCAATTCTGATAACTTTCGTTTTCTCTGCTGCTAACGGTAGCTGCCATGACTTATGGTTAGACCACTTTTCAACGATGTCGATAGCTTATTGAAGACATTGAGAATCATCTTCAACAAATTCGCAGTATATTTTTAAATCATCCGCAAACTGCTTGCACACCACTTTAGAGTCACGCAGGACGTTTGGGAGGTCAGCGGTGTATATAGAAAATAGAATGGGCGATAGAACTCCCCCCTGCGGAACTCCGCTAGTTACATTTTTAATGGTAGAGAACGCGTTTTTAACTTTCACCTGCAAAGTTCTGCCAGTGAGGTATTCACCTAGCCATTTCAGTAAAAGAGGATGTAATCCAATCTTGATTAGCTTGAACATTAATTTAAAATGGCTTACTCTATCGAAAGCTTTGGAGAAATCGAAGAAGACCACGTTAACGTGTGCGACTTTTTGAACAAAGAACAACGGTATGAAATCTGGTGTCAAACTATACGATTTCTTCCACTTTATTATTATGTCATAAATTTCCTTTTCCTGAAACCAAGGCACGGCATGCATGAAGTTGCTTACGACTGGTTCATATACTGGCATATTACCATCATCAACTATGAACATCTGAGAAAAGTGGTCTGCTAGCAGGTTAGCTTTATCAATATTTGATACCGCTCTTTTGCCTCCATTTACCAAAACACCTAGTCCACCAGTGGAGTTCAGATTCTTACGCAACAGTTGATAAAACATTGCATTTTCTATTCTCGTTTGGTGATTTTATATATAATTTGCGCACGATCGTACTTGTACTCCTGTAAATGAATAAATAAAAAATATAGATTCAATCGAGTGGGCGCGAGAGCTTGTAGAGTGAGGTTAACTCTACAAATGCATCCTATGTGCGAAGAGTATAGCAAACCATTTAGCTTCTGCCTGTCTAGCAAACAACGAGTTTTGCATTTCCATCGACTATGGCGCATGTTGGAGGCTTGATGCTAAATTGGACGCATGGGCGGAGCGCAACAACTCTGCAGATACCGAATCTTTCCGACTGTGGCTTGTGGATTTTGTAAAAAGTAGAGAGCTTTAGTAGTTCGCAAAAGCGCAGCGTTGTAGCCCCGAAACTGGCGGAATTACAGTGGTGCGAATATGCAGGTTTAGCTTCTGTGACACGATTTCTTCTGATTTCAGTGGACCCCTACAGGAAGACGCGGTGAGCTGACGACCTACAGATGCAAAGGGAAGCAGAACACTTAAGGTACTTTACGAGGAAGCGCTCACAACTCTCTAGCTGCCTAAACTGCCTTAGACCCAGGTGCCATTTCAGAGCGGCGGAGGGCAGCGGGGTGAAATTTCCTGCGCTCTTACTCGCCCATATTTGAGTTCTCGACATAAACAATAGGACCGCTCTGTTCAGCTCGAAGAGCTCTATTTAACGGTATCAATATCGACCACTTTCAGAAGCATCGGTTTTCTCACAATTTCTTACAATCTCCCATCGCTGCTCGACGCCGCGGTGGACGCAGAATAAAAGCCCTCCTCCCAGACTTCTGCGACGTTGCCGCTGCCCTGTCCTTTATCATAGGGCAGGGGGACAGAGCTCGCCGCCAGGGCTAGCCCAGCGGCGCCGCTGGCTGCAGAAGTCTGCGGGGGCGTTAACGCAATCAAAGATCGATATGTTCGAAATTGGCCAAACTTTCTCGTCTAAAATCAACCAGGTTTTTTTGGGAGCAGATTACGAATCCGACGTCTGTTTTTGAAAAATCCCCGGTTTCGGTAGGCTAGTTCCCGTTTAAGGGTGATCGGGTTAGGATCACCAATCACCCTCAGTTATCGGTATCGGTTGTCTCCCGCCGTAATCGTCCAAATGGACTTCGGCATCGTGTTCGGCACCTCGAATAAGCCCCCGCTCCCATACGAAGTTTGAGCAAAATCGGTGGTCCTGACCCGACCACCCTCAGTTAACCAGAAGAAAATCCAAACCTACCGAAATCGGCGGAATTTTCAAAAACGGACGTTGGATTCGTAATCAGTGCGCAAAATACCTCCTAGATGATTTTGGACGAGAAAAGTTGACTAATTTCGAAAATATCGATTTTCGATGACGTCATCGTAGGCGGAGGCTCGGCCAAGAGCGCCACCGTCCTCGATGGAAACTGTGGAAACTGTCGAAAAATCGATTTTTCTGAAATTAGTCGAGATTGGCACCGTTCGATAGAGTTTTTTGTGCTGAAGCTCATAGTGTTATTGCGAGTGTCAAAAGCTCAAATGTGGGCGAATAAGTGCGCAGGAAACGTCAACCGCTAAGTAAGACGCCCTAAAATGGCAGCCTGGGATAAGGCAGTTTAGGCAGCTAGTGAGTAGCGAGGATGTCACCTTAAAGCACTTTAAGTGTTCTGCTCGCCTACGCATTTGTAGGCCGTTAGATCTCCGAGTCTTCCCGCAGGGGTCGACTGAAATTGGAAAAAAACGTGTCACACAAGGCTAACCTGCATCTTCGCACCGCTGTAATTTTGTCCAGTCATAAGATACATTACTGTGCTTCAGCGCACTACTAAAACATTTTACTGCGAAAAGTTCCTACCGAAAAGGTTTACAACGACAGAGTAGCCGCGCTCAGAAAAAATTACCACAACAACGGTCGATGTTCTCTTCGCTCTTACTTGCCCACATTACAGTTCTTCCTACCCTGAATAACAACGTACAATTCAGCATTAAACGCTCTATCGAATGGTATCAAG
>OX377204.1:35493670-35606630 GCA_947396885.1 Heligmosomoides polygyrus polygyrus | reverse complement strand
GAACTGCAAAAAAGTGTAAAACAATAAAATAAATATATTCTCACTTCAAACGATTTTCTTCGTAATAAGTCACTCATGTCGTAAATGTTTCACCACAATGTTTTCATTGCATCATGTTTTGGCTACTAAATATTCATCTTCTACTATAGAGAGCTATGATATACACAAAAAGTCGTGGACTAGGAGCTGTCAGATCCACAATCAGAAAACGCTGCATAATGATCTCTGAAGCAAGAATTGTTGGGCAGGCAAAAGAAGGAAAAACGAGGCAGGAACTTATTATATAAGCGGCTTGTCTTTTTCTGCTAACAAAATTTCTAGGTGGAATATTGATGGCCTGGGGTATTGACCTTGTCGTCTCTTTCAAGGATAAAGGATAAAGGACGGCGTTGTTCAACCCCTTTTGGGATGCGCCACGCATTCTACTTCTACGGGACGTCGTGGAGGCGAGTTGAATGCGTATTTGGCCATACAATGACTTGCG
The DNA here is from genome assembly GCA_947396885.1 of Heligmosomoides polygyrus polygyrus. Lineage (NCBI taxonomy): Eukaryota > Metazoa > Nematoda > Chromadorea > Rhabditida > Heligmosomidae > Heligmosomoides > Heligmosomoides polygyrus. Next base: position 35,606,146 of record OX377204.1, on the reverse strand, counting down.
GTGGCCAGCCGATGAACAAGTCAGCGCTCTATCCTTCCCAGACAAGTCTGGTACCAATTCATCAACCCCGGAGGGATAAAAGGCTTGGTTGGCCTGGGTGGGAAATTCGAACCAGGAACCTGGTATCGGGTGCAGGCCAGAGCCGGCGCCTCTTTCGACTGCGCTACACACGCCCGTCGTCTCTTTAGACAGCAGTAATTTGCCGCTAGTGTAGCGATTGTACCACCACCCAGAGTCGGTGAGCAACAACCTTCCAATCGTAAGCATTAGGAACAGGAAGTTGTTTTTCTCGTCACTCGTTCTTATCGTAGCCCTTCCCTTCGTCTCGAGTGAGTTTTAACAGGATATTCGAAAATTACTTGCCCAAAAAGACCGTACATTTCGCTCTGTGACTTATCCGCTGAATAATGCCTGCTATGAAACCGTCTGTGCGAATATTATCATCTAAAACGATTCCGGGCTCAGTGTGAGCGAAAGCTTGCCAAACATGTATCTATGAAAAGACATTTGCATATACGGTACCGCGCATATGATTTGGTCAACTGCCGAAAATAACGCTTTGGAACGTTCCAAAGCGGCTTTTTAAAATAACTTTGTTTAAAATATGGGTAATCTTATATCTTACTATATATAATCGGGAGAGGCATGAGTCATGTCTGAAGCTTCGCCGCGCTGTCCGAGGCCCGCGGCGACAGCGGTTCAGCCCTGCTCACGACATATTAGCTGTTGACGAAAGATGTTGATCGGTTCATCGCATCTAAGGTGCTTACCGAGTCATCATTATCATCTTTATCATTATCATTACTATCATTCTGAAGCCCACCGCGCTGTCCGAGGCTCGCCGCGCTGTCCGAGGCTCACCGCGCTGTCCGAGTCCCGCGGCGACAGTGGGTGGGACCTGCTGACGACAAAAGAGATGTTGACGGAAGTTGTTGATCGGTTCATCGTATCTACGGTGTTTAAGGAGCCATCATTATCATCTTTATCATTATCATTACTGTCATTCTGAAGCCCTCTGCGCTGTAAAACGCTCGTCGCGCTGTCCGAAGCAGGGGTGTGCGTTAAATTTTTTTCGGTAAATTTTTAACGACCAGCTTTTAACGAAAAATTTTTGCGTTAAAATCGGTAAATTCGTTAAATAAAATGACCCTTACCTGTAGTCAGTTTGGCTGTATCTTAGTAGTACGTAAAAAGTCAGATTTTTCTCTTGATTGATTTTTTTTGCTCCATCTGCATGACAATTATATGACAATGCCTTCATCTTTAAATAACTACAGTCTACATCAACAAAATAAGCGAGAAAACCATTAAGATTCTGAAACCAAACGACAACAAGACCTTTAAAATAGGAAATTTCTTACTATGCCTGGTTGCTTTAGCTGGTGGAAAGTCGTTCACCTTCTAGGAAGATCCAAAGTGTATCGTATAACGGCTCAACGTTTTTGAGCTTTTTTCTTCTTTTTTCCCAAATTTTTACAGAAGTTTCCCAAATTTTTACAAAACATGAGCTCGCTATGTAGACTTTTGCAGCTGAACACTTCTACACTGCCATAATTGTTTTGGGAAACTACAGAATGTTTAATGAAGAATTCAATCAGGCAGCGACCACAGCGAATCCCTTGGTACAGTCCGTCTTTGTAGGATATTTACGAAGTGTTGCTATCTTTTCTAATCCTTCCAAGTAGGGTTCGCCACTGATTGTCACTCATTTACGATTTCTCAGCGATTGACCACTCAGATCTTCTTCTTGAAGGACCTGACTCCAAAGTGTACGTCACATTTGCTTGAAGTTCGAATGTGCTTTGAGCTTTCAATTTTTTCCCATTTTTGTAGAGCACATTTTGGATTGATGAACTGTTTTATAGTGAGTTCGTAAATTAGACGAAAAAAATCTATAGACATAAAGAAAATACTTGCTAAAGCTGGACCTACACCTCAAAGTTACACCTTTTCCGTAAATCTTTAAAAAAATCTTTATGCAATGGACTGCATGTGAAGTACCAGTTTTTATACTAACCTATACAATAAGTGACAGAGATATCTTTTTATGTAATTCTAGCGCTTTTAGCTACATATTTCATTGTTTCTCGTGTATACTGACTGTGCATCTCCCAAAGGAAACTGCAAAGGATGTCCTTGAAGATGACGAAATAGTTAAGAAAAATCTTGACATGCACGGCGTAAAATTGAGTAAAAGCAAAGCAAAGACAGTACCCGTAGCCACGCTCTATCAATTAGGCTAGGCTCAACGTTGTGTGTGTAGTTCTACAGTCATCGGCTGATGCTGCACGAAAAATTCCTACAACGTTCCGGAAAACTTGCGGAGAAGAGGGGAAGAACCCATCTCTTCCCTTGTTTCGTTTATTGCGCTTGTTTTTTTTCGCATAGGTTGTGTTACGTAGCGTTTTTCGTGTTTTCTATGCCTTTTCAAACCCCACTTATGAAACAAATATCACAAAAAAACTGTGTAGCAATCAAACGCAAGAAACGGACCAGGAAGTCGAAAAGCACGGAACGACAGCGTAGAAAAGTGGGGTCGCACGCAGATGAATCGGTGAAAGAGCAAGGAAAATGCCAACAATTCTTGAAACTAGAGGACAATATCCTACACTGATTCAAGTAAGCAGAAGGTTTCCTCGGAACACTGCGAAAGCTCATTCAAAAAAGTCCAAAATGCATTTACATGGAGAGGAAGCAAAATTTTAAATTTGGTCATGAAATGTCGTTAATGCAATTTAACGGATTTTTTCGTCGTTAAATTTCGTTAAAAAGTTTTAACGAAAAATGCCGGTAAATCCGGTAAATCGGTAAATCGTTAATCGTTAAACGCACACCCCTGGTCCGAAGCCTGTCGCGCTTCCCAGGCCGCGGCGAACGAGGTGTTTACTGTTTACGACGCATGAACTGCGGACATGTTGAAACTGCCAGAGCGGTGCAAGTCAAAGAACAGTCGATGAGGTTCCCAAACGCGTATCTATTGGGCGTACATTTGCGCTTCGTACGGGTTTATCCACCATTACACTTCATTTCTCCTTCATTTTCGCCTGAGGAAGCATCTCCAGCTAGGTTTGGGCTACGTTCCCAGCGTGGCCCGCCATATCCGAAGCCGGCGAAGCCTGGCGTGGTCCGCACGTCCAGCGTACGGCGCCGGCGAAGCCGGCGACGAACGCTGGCTGAGGAAGCATCCCCAGCTAGGTTTGGGCTACGTTCCCAGCGTGGCCCGTCATACCCGAAGCCGGCAAGCCTGGCGTGGCCCTCACGTCCAGCGTACGGCGCCGGCGAAGCCGGCGACGGACGCTGGCTGAGGAAGCATCCCCAGCTAGGTTCATAAGAGGTGCCACCGACGTAGTGCAACAGGCGAACGGGTTCGGAAGAGCTGTCGCTGAAGTCGCGCAAAGGGGGAAGGGGGGGGGGGGGCAGGTACAGAAGACATGTCAGCGATGTCCTTCAAAAGACGTCCGGCTTTAGAAGACGAGTCAACGATGTCGATTAAACGATGTCCGGGTTCAGGCATGTCACCGATGTCACGCCGTGAGCGTGGGAGGACAAGTTTGGAGGGGGGGGGGGAATATCTTGAAAAGTGAAATTCTTGAAATTCGTGAAAGTGACCTGGAAGGGGGGGGGGGCTGGAGGTGACACGGAGACGGGGAACCAGTAATACGGGATCTCTAAAATGGGGTCAGTAGACGGGACCAAGGGAATGGGGAAACCAATAATGGTGTTCAGTAGACGGTTACCAATAAGGGAACAAGAAAGGAGGAGTTAATTAGGATGGTTACCAATAAGGGCAATCAAAAAGAAGGGGTCCAGCAGCTGAAGCGGGCAAGAGGGGACCACTAAAGGATGACCTGTTCGAGAGAACCAGTAAGGTGGGGTGGGAAGGAGGGGGGGGGGGTGGCGTCCGGATTCAAAAGATGTGTCAGTGTTGTGGGGCAACGGGCTTCCGCGTTCAGAAGACGTGTCTCCGATGTCGATCAAAGGCCGCTTGGGATTGCAAGACGTGTCACCGACGTACAGAGGCAGGCGCGTTCGCTTATCCGTTTAGTATCTCTTATTATTGACAGTTTTGAGGAAAACATTTTTCTAAAACATAGGAGAGAGGTTATCTCCTCAATGGATGATATCTGTGTGATTCTTTCCATCTTCTAACAGTGATGACTTTATTGGGAACTTCATTTCAAGAGAGCAGTTATATGAAACAGCTGTATCACAATCGCAGAAGGTTTCGGACATGAGCAAACCGAATCAGCATGGTATGCGTCTGTGTAAAGAAGTTTTTCAGGGTTTCAGGGTTTGGGGGCGAAGCCCCCAACCAGACGTTTGGCGGCCGCTAGGCCGTTGAACGTCTGGTATATATATATATATAAAATACGTAAAAAGAAACATATATTTGACCTCAGCAGCTCGAGCTCTATCTTCTGGCATATAAATCAGTAGAGTTGAACAATACATATAGGCCGGGCATAATCTATCGAGTGGGCGCGACAGGTTGTAGAGTGAGCGTTTGGAGAGTCTTATCGGAAATTCCCAGTAGCCCTACTCAACCATTGCTCTAGGACTGTCCAGCTTGGTTTTGGTGTGCGCCGTAAACAATGGATACAGAATCAAATCTATCAATCGAGTGGGGCGACCGCTAGCAAATTCATGCGGGCGTGTTCGGAGCGCAATAACTCCGTCAAGTTCGAATCGTATCGGCTACGACTTGCGTGTCTTGTAGTCAGTGAAATGTTCTAGTAGCACACTAAAGTAGAATGGTGTAGCTTAGGAAGAGGCAATGTTACAGCGGTGCGAATATGCAGGTGAGGCTTGTGCAACGCATTTTTTTCGATTTCAGTCGATCACTGCGGAAAGACGCGTAGAGCTAACAGTCTACAAATGCATAAGCGAGCAGACCGTTTAGGGTACTTTACGAGGAAGCGCTCACAGTTCTTCAAATTCCTAAACTACCTTAGCCCGAGGTGTCATTTTAGAGCGGCGAAGGTCAGCGCCGAAGTTTGTCGCGCGCTTACTCGCCTACGTTTGAGTTTTCGACACTCGCAATAGTACCACTCCGCTCAGCTCGAAGAGCACTATCGAATGGTTTCAATATCGTCCAATTTCAGAAGAATCGATTTTTTGACGATTTCGCATCAAGGTCGAGGCTACTCGGCGCCGCAGCTGATGGTCGATGACGTCATCGCCAATCAATAACTTTGAGTTGGGTCATGCTTGATATCATTCGATAGAGCGTTTCATGCTGAATTGAAGGTTGTTATTCAGGGTAGGGTGAGGAGAACATCGACCGTTATTGTGCTAATTTTTTCTGACCGCGGCTGCTCTGCCGTGTGTGAACCTTTTCGGTTGCAACTTTTGGCAGTAAAATGTTTTAGTAGTGCGCTGAAACACAATAATGTATCTTATGACTGGACAAAATTACAGCGGTGCGAAGATGCAGGTTAGCCTTGTGTGACACGTTTTTTTTTCAACTTCAGTCGACCCCTGTGGGAAGACTCGGATAGCTGACGGCCTACAAATGCGTAGACGAGCAGAACACTTAAAGTGCTTTAAGGTGACATCCTCGCTACTCCCTAGCTGCCTAAACTGCCTTATCCCCGGCTGCCATTTTACGGCGTCTTACTTAGCGGTTGACGTTTCCTGTGCACTTACTCGTCCACATTTGAGCTTTTGACACTCGCAATAACACTGTTAGCTTCAGCACGAAAGGCTCTATCGAACGGTGCCAATCTCGACTAATTTAAAAAAATCGATTTTTTTTGACAGTTTCCCATCGAGGACGGTGGCACTCTTGGCCGAGCCTGCGCCTACGATTTTTTTTCGAAAATCGATATTTTCGAAATTGGTCAAATTTTCACGTCCAAAATCATCTAGGAGTTATTTGGTGCACTGATTACGAATCCAACGTCCGTTTTTGAAAATTCCGACGATTTCGGTAGGTTTGGATTTTCTTCTGGTTAACTGAGGGTGGTCGGGTCAGGATCATCGATTTTGCTCAAACTTCGTATGGGAGTGGGGGCTTATTCGAGGTGCCGAACACGATGCCGAAGTCCATTTGGACGACTACGGCGGGAGACCACCCATACCGATAACTGAGAGTGATTGGTGATCCTAATCCGATCACCCTTAAAGGGAGGGGGACGTTCTGCCTGAAAGCGGCGCGGGCAAAGACGCGGGACAGTGCCTGCGGAGACAATTAGCGTCGACTCGCGCAGTGACAACCGCCGCTTCACTTGCTCGAGACAGCTCTCGCCGCGGAGGCGATGGTGACCCTGCCAACTACAGGAGCCTGTAGGTCGACCAGATTTGGTGTGATTACAATCGATAGAGGGATAGGAGGCTCAGACGGCTTGCATTGGCAGTCCAGACATTGGGATTGATGTGAACCCTAGCATCTTCTATATCAGAATTTCAAGCTAAATCGAATGAGCCAGGAAAGAATCTTGTCTCAATAACCCTTACAACAATTTTTCTAGGCGCAGTTTAACTTTGTTAAATATCAGTTTTTTTTACATCAGAATTAACTACGAGGCAAGCTACTGATGTGAACTCTATCATCTCCTGTATTAGAATTTCGATCTCCATCGAATGAGCTAGAAATTATCCTCTCTAAAAAACCCTTAAAGCGATTTTTTTCAGGCGTTGTTTATTTTTCGCCAAATATCGGTTTTTATTCACATATATCAGGATCGCCCGTGCGTCCTCCGAACACGCCCGTGCGTCCAATTTAGCATTAAGCCTCCAACATGCGCCATAGTCGATGGAAATGCAAAACTCGTTGTTTACTAGACAGGCAGAAGCTAAATGGTTTGCTATACTTTTTGCACATAGGATGTATTTGTAGAGTTAACCTCACTCTACAAGCTCTCTCGCCCACTCGATTGAATCTATATTTTTTATTTCTTCATTTACAGGAGTACAAGTACGATCGTGCGCAAATTATATATAAAATCACCAAACGAGAAAAGAAAATACAATGTTCACATGTTATCTAGGTGAAAAAGTAATGATGGACAACGTCTAAGGCATCAGTAAGTTATGGCTTCAGATGTGATTTCAGAATTTTTTTAAAGCTTCGAAATTCCCAGGAAGATTCTGCCTTCTCCGAAGCTTCTCATATGCATTGTTCACAGCGCACTCCAAGGGCAAGCTGGACAGTCTTAAAGCAATGTCTCATTCCTCAGTAGGGCGGCTAGGAATTCCCGATAAAACTCCCTAAACGCTCACTCTACAGGCTGTCGCGCCCACTCGATTGATAGGTTCGATTCTGTACGCATTGTGTCAAAGGATAGAGCTCGAGCTGTTGAGCTCAAATATATGTTTCTTTTCACAAGTGCTTGATTTTGAAAAAGTTTTATTTTAAGAAGTTTTTAAATTTAAAAACTTCTTAAAATAAAAAACTTCGGCAAGTGACCAAATCAGATGCGCGGTACTGGAGATGCTAGTTCCACGGGGCGGCTAGCGTACTCATGTGCCGAAGTTCCGGTATCCACCTTAGGAGATCATGGCTGGCTTATGCGGACAGGCGAGTTCCTTCGCCTATATTGTCTCCTAGTTACAATGTCACCTTTTGCAAGTTCTGCAGCCCACATTCGTAGAAGCTTTCGTTCTGGTGAATTTTGTGAGGTGAGTCCTTCATTTTTTGGTGCTTTGTTCGCCTTAGCGACTCAAATCATGTACCAAATTTTCCTCAAGCACCTACTTGCTAGAACATTACCTTCCCATCCCACTGGAGATGAAGGTTTATGAGCTGAAAAGCCAAAAAATGTTTCCTCTTCGCCACTTGACTTTGTTGTTGTGTAGCGTTTGTTTCATTTCTGTTTGGGCATGGTTTGTTTCAATGTTCTTTTAGTCTAATTATAGAGCACGTCTTTTTCGATACATAAATAAATGAACGAAAAGTAAATAAATTACCGATTTCGCCCACATTGCGTCAAAAGGATTTCTTGGGGAACTGTTCATCAACGTGATGTATGCCATTTCAAGTTGGACAATTCGCAACCCAAATTGGACCCGCACTACTTGTTAACCGGGGAGGAATGCTTGACGTCGTTACGACGCCCGAACCGTTTGATCGGACGCAACATCCACACTCCGGGGACCCAACGACACTCACCTGTACATCGGATGAGTAATTTCAAGAATCATTTCTTTCAAGACCACCAGCTTAACTGGCTCTATGCTGATATCAGCTAGCGGCTCATCCCGATCTGATAGGTCCCACGAGATGTAAAGCTCGGATCTTGCGTTCGATCAAACGGCGCCGGTGGTGTCGTGGGGGACTCCTGTCAGGATGGCTGGTGGTGTGGGTTCGAGTTCCGTCTGGCGCTAGAGTTGTGGTTGCAAAAATATTGTTATAACTGCTCAACACCTCGACACCAGCCACTTGACGTTGAAGGAAACTGACTTGAACGAAATTGGACACTCTTCCAGGCAAGCTTGACGATTTTGAAATCGTATTGAACGCCTTCCAAGTAAAAACGAGCCTCTTTCACAATAAAAGAGACTTTTCAAGACAATTAGAATACATTTTTGTTTAGAAAAAATCTAGTATGACTTTCTTTCAATTTCTTTTATTGACCTGCCCCAATATGTGGACAATTTTTATGGAAATTTTGTGTTTTAATTATTATAAAAAATTTATTTTTTAAAGAAAAATATTTTCTAAAATTCGTTTCAAAGCGCAGAAGGGCAAAAGTCATTTGTTGAATTAAAAGAGGAGATCCCGCCATGTGCTCAGCTAGGTCGTCGCGTTTTTCACTTGATTGATAGCAGAAATTCTGATTGCGTGAAGTGGCAAAGATGAAAACGCTGCAACAAAAACAGTTATATAAAACACGCATAATCTCACATCACCGTCAAACAAGTAAGCAACATTTACATTACCAATCAAACAAATATCGCGGCGATTTAGTCGAGTGCATGGCGCGATCATCTCCTTCACCGTGACCTTCAAATCTTTAGTTTTATTTCAAAAATGAAACCTATAAAATTTCAAACAGTGTGCTCACTTATTGGGATAGATGATTTTTAAAAATGTCGAGGAAATTCACACTAAATTTCCCTTGGACAAAAAAATAATCTTACTATCTTAGAGGGCTTCCATTTTAACGACGAGGAAGCTCGTTCTGAGTTGTAAGATGTTCAGCCCCATTTCGAAAACGTCCTTTTTTAGAAGAGTGCCCAATTTGATTTGAAAAGAGTCGAAATTGACGTGAAAATGGTTGACGTTCATTTTAGCCGTGATCGGCGATTCGGGGAACTCTGAATAACAGAAAAGAGGATAGAGGCAGAAGAAACAGGTATATGAAATATAATAGCACCAGTCGTTCGGCGGCCTAGCGGCCGCCTACGACTGGTTGGGGGCTTGCCCCCAAACCCCGAGAATAGGACGCCATGGCCGCTACGGGTTTCCTATTCTTCCCTAGGCCTTCTGACCATTATGTTAATCGAAATTGATCGGCTGATCTTCCTCAATGTGACCCTCAAAAAATCGATAATATCGATCGATATCGATTGGTCGACTTCAGATTCGTGTTCAGCGACCTCGATTACCCCCAAGGCCGAAGTTTCGCGCCACTTGAACGTGATCCTCAAAAATCGATAATATCGATCGATAAGGATTGGTCGACTTCAGATTCGTGTTCAACGACCTCGATTACCCCCAGAGCCGAAGTTTCAGACCGTTTGAAGGAAATCCACAGAAAATCGATAACATCGATTGATCCGACTTCAGATTCGTGTTCAGCGACCTTGATTACCCCCAGGGCCGAAGTTTCAGACCGTTTGAAGGAAATCCTCAAAAATCGATAATATCGATCGATATCGATTGGTCGACTTCAGATTCGTGTTCAGCGACCTCGATTACCACCAGGCCTGAATTTTTGTACCGCCGACGTGTTCGGCACGTCTACGGCTCGCCATGCACGGTTGCCGACGTGTTCGGCACGTCTACGGCTCGCCATGCACGGTTGCCGACGTGTTCGGCACGTCTACGGCTCGCCATGCACGGTTGCCGACGTGTTCGGCACGTCTGCGGCTCGCCATGCACGGTCGCCGACGTGTTCGGCACGTCTGCGGCTCGCCATGCACGGTCGCCGACGTGTTCGGCACGTCTACGGCTCGCCATGCACGGTCGCCGACGTGTTCGACACGTCTACGGCTCGCCATGCACGGTGGCCGACGTGCTCGGCACGTCTGCGGCTCGCCATGCACGGTCGCCGACGTGTTCGGCACGTCTACGGCTCGCCATGCACGGTTGCCGACGTGTTCGGCACGTCTGCGGCTCGCCATGCACGGTTGCCGACGAGTTCGGCACGTCTGCGGCTCGCCATGCACGGTCGCCGACGTGTTCGGCTGCCGCGCCCCAACTCAGGTGTGACGGACGGACGGACAGTGTGACACACGCACACACGCACACACACACGCTTGCTACTTTATATATAGTAGGATGGTACACGTTGATCCTAGAAATGTGTTGGTGACGTCTGTATGTAGATTTGGCCCCATTAGAGAGGACGCACTGATTGAGTAACACAATCGAACGGTCCCACTGAAGGACGCATTGTGCCAAATGCTCAGCCCTTTCGACTTCACAATGGGTGTCACGACCGTAGACAGCATGAGCGTGAGCGATGGGTCCACCTTTCGTGAAGCCCTTAACATGGGTTGAGAGATGAAAATCTGTTGCTGTGGGAACCACTTCGACGAATGTCTGACAACGAGAAAGATATGATTGAGCACTCGAACTTTCACCATTGGAACCATGGAACCATTGAAGGATAAAGATAAAGGATCGCGTTGATCAATTCCTGCGCTCCACTTCTTCCACTTTCGCGGAGGTCTTGCAGGCAGCTTGAGTGCATATTTGACATTGACAATACTTTACGCTGCTCAGCCGACGAATAAATCTGCGATTCGTCCTTCATAAGATTGGCTCCAATTCAGGGACACTGGAGGGATGGGGAGCTTGGTTGGCTTGGGCGAGACCCGAACCAAAAAGCTCGATGCGGATGTACGACGACAGCCAGCGCCTTAACCGACTGCGCTCTCTGTTGCTGTAAACGACCCTACCATTCAAAAGTGTCTGAATTTTCTACGGCTATTTGGGAAGTCACATTTGACGCAGTCTCTCCATATTTTATAGCTTTGGATCAGGGGTGCAAACAAGATTCCGGGCTTTAAATTTTTTAAAGCAATTTCTTTCAACGGAAAAATTTCGCTAAATTTCAGGTAACCGGCTTTCAGCAACAAATGAAAGTTCAAATTAGATGAGGTAGACCCCGGAGTTCCCTCCCCTTCCTAGTTCTCTGCAAAGCCATTTTGTACGACTGTTCTACGTGCATGTAGAATCTCGATGTGGACAGCAGCCCTCTACGTACCGAAGGAACAATGTAAATAGGCTCTGGGGGGGGGGGGGGGGGGTCGCCTTCTACATAGCGGGCGCTCTCATTGGTAAGAAGACACAGCTATGTCCAGTTACATCAGAAATGACTTAAATCAGTTCATCATTGAGTAGAACACAACGGTGCCGCCTAAACATTTTAATTACAACACAAAACGTTGTATAGAGCTGTTTTACGAGCTGACCCCTCCAAGCCTATTTGCGCCAAAGGAGCTAATAAAAATACAATTAGAAGCCGTCAGTGGAATTTAGGAAAAGTTGGAAGGATGAAAGGGTAACGGACGGCGTTACTCAATCCCTTTCGAGATGCGCCACGCACTCTACTTCTACGGGATGTCGTGGAGGCGAATGCGTATTTGGTCGTACAATGGCTTGCGGTGGACAGCCAATGAGCAAGTCAGCGCTTCATCCTTCACAGCAGAGGTGTGCGTAACTACGATTTCCGATTTTACCATTTACGGCTATTTTTTGCATTTTTTTAATGATTTACGACTTAAGAAATTTTGGGTCGTAAATTTTCGTAGCGGCAAATTTACACTAGCACCAAATTACTGCAGTCTAAACAGACGACGGGCGCATGTAGCGCAGTCGGAAGAGGCGCCCGCTCTGGCCTGCACCCGGTACCAGGTTCCTGGTTCGATTTCTCGCCCAGGCCAACCAAGCCTTCCATCCCTCCGAGGTCGGTGAATTGGTACCAGACGTGTCTGGGAAGGATAAAGCGCTGACTTGTTCATCGGCTGGTCACCGCAAGTCATTGTATGGCCAAATACGCATTCAACTCGCCTTCACGATATCCCGTAGAAGTAGAGTGTGTTTCGCATCCCAAAGGGAATGAATAACGCCGTCCTTTATCCTTTCATTGTATCCTTTAAATTTTCGCAAAGCTGGTCTTTGATCCATAAATAAGTGGCGTCCAAACATCGCCCCTGTTTTAGGTTGTGCCCACCTCTGTAGTCTTCTGTCATAAGGCATTGCGAGCGCTCCCCGCTTTATTTTTTTTATGTGCGATTGTGGCACCGTGGTAGAAGAAAGTCCCCTCCGTAGGCATTTCGAGTTCGACTTACCTCTTTGCTTATCCAACTTTTCCATTTCTCTCACCCTGTGAAGCCTGCCGTTTGGTACCAGATCTGTTCTGGAGCGGAGACGAGAACAATACATTTAAAAAAGGATGCTCCTGGTTACGATATTGAGCAACTCCCTTTCCGGTAGAGTGCTGGCAGGGCACCTCGTATTCTTAATGTCAGAGAACCTACTAGTCCGCAGAGAGACATGAGAGGCAGTCTGGCATGGAAAGAAAGACGACCATTCGCTGATCCACAACCCATTCGGTAACAATCGTCTAGCCGAGTTGTTCATGAACCCTACCAGATATAATTCGCGTAAAGCCACAATATAGAATAATATTCGTGATTGGGAGCGAGGTCTAGAAGAAGAAAGAGGGAAGAAGAAGCGGGGTCTGTAACAGTTACTGGAGAGAATATACACCACTAACTTTTCTATCTGATTAACATTGTACCTCACAGAGCGGAGCAAATGGATATACAAAATGCGCTAAAGCCAAACTTATGATATATTCAGAAGGAGTGTGACCCTATAAGGATAAGAAGCATCATTGCTGCAGTCTTTCTACACTTAAAACAGCTAAATGTATTGCGCCGTAGTTATTGCTAAGTATTCTTCACAGCGCCTTTTTTTCTTTCCGTCTCTGCCAAATCCTAGATTTATTCACAAGCTAGAAGCTTGCTGAGAGCTTGGGAACTTTATGCCATTCAAACGATGTTCTTTTTTTTTTTTGTTAGACCAACGTAGAAGCCAACGTAAACGTTCAAATCAGCACTTTATTTTGACTTTCTTAAAACGTGTGAAGCAGGGGTGTGCGTAAATGAAATTCAAAATTTCGTAAATTGTAATTACGGAAAAAACGTAAATCGTGAGCTTGGCACATGGTCAAACGTAACGTCAATTGCTCGTCGATCGATAACATTTACGAAAATTTGCGATTTACGTCCCAAGTCGTGTGTATCGAACATCGTGAAAAAATTGCCAAAAATCGCCGTAAGTCGCAAATCTTAAATCGTAGTTACGCGCACCCCTCCACTAAACATTTGTGCTACGCTAACCTCAGCTAATTCTTAGGCCTTTGTCATGCCATCGCTCACCCCGAGCGACAGCTAATGATTTGCATCCATATCGATTCCATCGCGCCTCCCGATCGATATGGGAGCATATCATTTGGCGTCGCTCGGGGTGAGCGATGGTATGACAGAGGCCTTACGATTTACTATTTACGGCGGTTTTTCCCAACTCAAACATTCTCTCCGTCTCGACTGTTCCAGGTGGCGAGCAAAAGTATTTTGGGATAAGCAGGACTAAGTGGGGATAGGCAGATCTTAGACATATGTTATACTTCGGCGACAGCGTCACCGACAACGTTGGCGACAGTGCCTAGCGGGTGCTACGCAGTCCGTAGCAACCAGCGCAACACTCTCGCCGAGGCTCCAGGACCTAACTCCGACGCGACGTCACGGCGCTGAAACGCGGACGTGCGCTCGGTGACGCATGGTTAGCCGCGGAGCACGAAATGTTCTCAGTGTTTAAGCTCCCAGACCACATTTCTTGCAAGGAACTTAAGATCCCACAGAATGTAGTAGGCAACAGTCTGCAGTAGGACAATTGATCCGAGAATGGGTGATAGGCCCCGTTTATACTTCGTCGCGCCGCTACGCGATGCCACGTATAGTGGCCATATTGATTGTGCGACGCGATCGATCAATTTGGCCTCATTGCGTGGCCATCGCATCGCGCCGCGACGAAGTATAAACGGGGCCATAGTGACCTTTTTCCGTAGTATAATCATAATCACGGGTAAAAATTGACTGAAGAAGTTGTAGATGGCAAATACTGACGCCAGAAACCATCAAATGACCAGGATTCCTGTATAGCTGTCGCTGATCGTCCCATTGAAACCACATTCATATGCCATCTCCAAGAAACGTTGAATTGAGGCGAAGGCGTGCCGCATGTCCCTGTAGGAAGCGTTTCGTCGGAAGCATCGGACCGCGACAGCTCGTCCAATTTCGTCGTGCCCCGTACTACGCGACGCCAGGGGAGTTCGCGCGGCGTTGGAGTTATGTCTGCCCCCGTCTCGCCGACGCTGTCGCCCAAGTATAACATATACCTTACGAGAGGCCAGACCAGTATCTTAGTGGATGCCTTGACGTGTTTGGCTGTTCGAAGAGGAGCTTTTCTATCTCCTAAATGCATTGCTTCCAAAAATTCAAATGCGCCGTAGAAAATGTGAAAGATAACATGGAAGTAAATGTAAAAAAGAATTCGCGAACTTAGCCTGACGTCACGGAAGCTGGTCCATAGGTCAAACCCAAACAGATTGGCACTGGAGCGCAACATTCACTTGCCATTTACGGCTGTGGTAGAAGGGATTATTTTTGTTTCTTCGTGCTGATTTCAATATTTTATGTTCAGAAGCAGTCCTAATCGGGAGGGGGAGGCAGAATAGTAGTAGAGATATCGAATGATAGGAGGGCAAGTGATACATAGGCGAAAACAGTTAGTTGAAAATGTTGTTTAATTTCTGAAAATTCCCGAGAAGTCGTTAGCCCAGATTTTGAAGAAAAATGCCGTTATTTCGTTAAATCCTTAGCAGCTAAATGTGCACTCTGCATGCATCTGTCTAGACAGCCCTTCCGCCTGCATCAGAGGGACACCGTCCGATCTGTTCCAGGGACTCGCCTGGCCTGAGCCTCAGACGGAGGACGCCGAGCCGTTCCGAGTGCTGTCGCACCTCGACGGCATCTGCTTCTGTAGCGAAGCAACAATTCCCGTGAAAAAGTGTTTTGTGCGTGTCACCTGATTCAGTGCGGCTAGAGTGCAGGAGAGACCACGTGAAGGAGCGAGACGGCAGAGGCGCGTCGCGGCGAGAGAGTGTGCGTTTCGACGGACGCAGGGCGCGGCGGCGGCGTGAGAGCGTGTGACCGGCGGGTGCGCCAGAGCGGCGGGCGCAGTCAGCTGAGAGGGCCGCCTCCGGCCGCAGCCTCGCGCCGGCGATCAACAGCGCCGTCGTCCGGGGTGGCTGCACCCGTTCGCTGCCGGCGACGTCGGTCACAGCCAGCTGTAGCCGCCCGACCAGGATGTGCACCCGTCCGTGTGAGGCCCGTAGTCCTGACGAGGTCCGTGCGTCGTCGTCGCTATCGTCGTCGGCGGCGGTGTCGTCGCAGAAGTCCTCACGATCGATCCGGCCTAGCCGTTCCGCTAGGTCGTCAACTAGATCGGGAGCCTTCGACTCCATATACCCTCCCCACACCGGGTTCTGTCAGCCTCTGTCCGTTCTGGTCTCACCCTGGAAGATGCTTGGGTCCTGGCCGGGCTTGCAGTTCCTGGAATGTGGCTTGCGTCTCAATTGATTCGCGGAGTCCTGAACTCCGCTCGATCACAGGTCGGCGCCGCGTCGTGTGCGGGCAGCGCCGCCGATCCGCCATTGTAACCTCGCCGGCATTCAATGGGGTACCTTTCCGAGGCGTGTTCCTTACCCTCACTTCGCTCCGCCATTAAATATGTACTGACCCCTGGCGTCTGCTGTGGAAATATCTGCTGCTCCAGGGCGAAACAGTGACAGCAGCGATTTTTCGGTGTTCGAGAAAGTAGGCTCCTAGCGTTGGAAAGTAGACTAAGCAGCGTGGAAGCCTATACCCGTTTGGTTCTGCTCTTAACTACGTCAAAACTACTTCAGAACACGCCTTGTGGATTGCACACCTGATTTAAGGAACATGCAAGCCAGGGGCCAGATTCATCACACGCTTACCGCCCTCTAACGGTGAAAAGACTGCCAAATGTGATGCAGCTGGATGTCATATCAGGGGTTTGGCGGTACTTCATCGTTTAGAGGGCGGTAAGCGGTTGATGAATCCGGCCCCAGGATTATTTTCTCGGGTGAAATACTCTTATGCAGTATTGGGTGTTTTCTTCCTCGTGGGCCAACTCCTCTGCCCGTTCCTGTTGGAGCGCAGGGCAGCGGTGAATGCCTGCGCACTCATGCATTGATCGGGTTCGTGTTTGCGTTCAGCTCAGCAAAAACTTCATTCAAACCGAGTGGATGACTGTGGGAAGGAGTTCCCTACAGATGGTGGTACAGGACCATCGGCTGCAACCCGGAAGTAACGTTCAAAGGCCCTCCACGGCTTTATCGAGTGCTGCATGGCATCCACTTCCCTCATTTTTGCGGTTCGGCTCGACGTGTCTGTAATTGAATCCATGACCTTTCTGTGTTGGCTGCCAGCATGCAGAGTCCGACCGGTGAAGACGTCTTCATCAGGCGACGTGCGCTCATGGTGGTGCCGAACGCCGTTCTTCTACGGATGGTAATTGTATTCATGGTCTTTTCATGTTATTTGAAAAGGAATCGATTTTCACAGCCGGCCGCCCACATGGCCCAAGCACTCGATGCGTGCTGAGTTCACTGCTCCCCACGAAAGTTAGAGATTACACCATCGACCGTAGTCAACGAACGACGGGGCCCATCGGCGGAGCCTGTTTACGAACCCTGCGCTGCTGGGCGCTCTGAGGCTGCTCGTCCCTCCGGTGTTTCCTTCTTGAGCATGCTTCGCATAAAGGTCCATGAATCACCGAACGGCGTGATCTCGGGACTCCTCGTGCGCACCCAAAGGCCATCAGTCATGTATGAGTAGCCGAGATCGGACACCCTTCACGTCTCGCACACCGCCGCCTCTTCTTGCTGGCCGTAATAGCTTGGCCGTCCACCCAGGACTTCCGCGTCCTGGTGTGCCAGAAGCAGCAGTAGTGGACGTGCTGTAAGAATTCCCCGTCGTTCCTCTCCTGAGATTTTGCACGCCGACTGCGCACGACGTACAAGTGGGGAATTGCCGGTGGTATGCAGTCTATCGTGCCCGTATGCTATTTTTATCCCAGCCACTTGTACAACTTGTGCAATTCCGGTAAATTTCAATATTTATAGTGCACCGTCAAATTTCCCGCTATTCATAACACCTCATAGTCTCGTAGCAGCGTGAATGCAAACTAATCCTTTTGCCGTTCTTGGAATACCAGCGAGGCGCTTAAGGTCGCTCTATACTCGCCGGATCATCAGTCGGTGGCAACGCGGAAGTTTGCCTGGGTTAGCGTTATATAACGTGAGGTGGCAGCTCCAGAACTTCGGACGACCTACTCGAGCTCAGTGCCGTCCTACACATACCCCACCAAGTCGTAATTGACCAAATTTCAAGCGTCACACCTTCACTACATTGCTGTCCTCCCTTTAGACTAAACAGTAAACTGTGAAGTCCTGCGCATTGTATCTCGTATTCCTCTTCATTTTGCATGTAGCTCTGATTCAAGTGTTCGTTCTAAGTACTTGTCCGATTTTTCGTAGCGGGAATTTTAATGAGACATTCCAGGAGCTTCGTACAATCACAATCTTCTCTCGATGGAATACTTGAGGTGTAGCTCCGAATCAATACCTCATTTGCTGTAGAGGATGAAGCTGTCTGCGGTGCAGCGGGATACAGTATAAGTGCAGAGGAATACAGTGGTGTGAAGTACAGTCGGGACAGACGGCTGGATGTGAAGTTTTCTCAACGACTGTCACAGATGGGCACGGGCAGAAGGTCAATCGTAGCCGAATAGGGATGTCCCGTTAGGAGCAAAGAATGCAAGCCGATTAGTGGCAGGCGGTTGCTCGTCGCAGCGACCCCTCGATATCCTCACGCACTACGAACATGCTCCAAACGCGACGCCTGAGATTCGTCGATTTTTCTGTGCCGGGACTGCTGCAGTCATACTCCCCATGCTATCAAGGAATCAAAATTCCCCAGCAACCGCGCTCACGCTACGGCGCCGGCATTGTGTCAGCTGTTCAGTACTGGAGCGAGGAGGCCTTGGTACTGGAGATTCATGCCAAAGAATTCTTGTTCAGAACTATCGAAGCAAGAGGGAGGGCTGCTGTAGCCCGATATAAACTTCTCTCAGTGTTGCACAGTCGCGTGGTACGTCACGGGATGCAGGCCTGGAAGCAAAGCGATGAAGATTGTATACACCCTCCGCCCTTGCAATTCGGGTATGGGCGGCAAACATAGCTTCAATGGGCCTGTTCATACTTCGCTACGGCAGCGATGAGAGCGATGCATGCACAGCGATTGTAGCGACGGGATAGCGCAGCGTAGTGTGCGTAACTGCACAACAGAAGCCCATGGGAAAAAGGCCATCGAAATGATCCCGGCTATTTGCAGCCGGGGTTCGTGCCGTCTTTTGCTATTTGCGCACTCCTAACTTTGAGAACGCGCGTCGGCGTCCACGTTGACATTCGATCGATATCTTGTGCGCAAGCGATGGCACTCCCGGCGAGTGGGTCGTGGCGCAGTGGGTAGCGCGTCGATTAGCGCGAGAGAGGTCAGGGGTTTGGCTATCCTGCGTTGTGGCGTACTTTAATTCCAGCTGACTACTTACGATTTGGGAGCTTTAACGTGTACGCCCCTTTGGTGCATTTTTTGCGCATTTTTCCAGCCGTAGGCGCTTCGCCGCTACAAGAGCGCAGAACCCAGCCGCGGAATCCCCCTGAGCGATGAAAGCAGTCTCCGTACGAGCAGCTTCTATGGCACACTCCCTGGAGTCCCTTCCCTAGCCTGCTCCTGCGGCTCGAAGAGCGCAGAACCGAGCCGCGGACTCGCGCTTACCGCCAGCCCCGTCGCTGGCAGTACGTGCTCCAGCCACACTGGCGCGCGCTGCAACCACACGGACCCCTGCCGCAAAGAGTGGATCCATGGCCGCTAAAACCAGATCCGAATAGATTTTGAGTTCCATCCTAGCGGTTCGTGTGGAAACTGCTTTCGTCGCCCAGGGGGAGTACGCAGCTGGCTGGGAAGGACTCCGGCTAAATCCGTTTGGACACCAACTTCCAAACTGGAGACTTTTCTGGCGTGTTGGATCGACTTCCAACACGCGTCTTTACGTGCAAACCCCACCACGTCAGCGGCGCTGCACTGGTGTAACACGTCACGTTATCCACACGTCTTGTAGACGGCGGCTAGCTGCAAAACTAGCGGTCGTGACCTGCTTAGAAGTGGACTTCACGATGTTGGCTGAGCTCGAATCTCTACCAGAAGGAACGGGGAAGTGGCAGAATCCCCAATGCGGGCCATGCCGCGAAAAAGCACTCTTGAGCTGGATAATACTGAAGCAGTCCTAGTGTAGAGGGGCATTCAGTTTTCTCCTCATGTAGGTGGACATATATCAACCTACAAGCTCCGCCGGTGCAACGTTGTGTTTTGAAAATTCTTGTCAGGAAGCCGGAAACCGTGGATGTGCTAAATCCCATTTTCTACCCATGCCAACACCTCCATCCGCCGGGATACATACTTGATATTCTTGTCTTCTTCACCATGCTGTCAAGCGAGAAGCTCGTTAGAATGGAAGCGCTTTCCATAGATTGTACATAAATTACGTTCAATGTCGGATACAATAGCTATCGCAACCAGGCGACTCACTTCAAGTTTTTTCCGATCCACTCACTCAGCAGTGCGTTTGTGCACTGTTCTGTGATGACTTTGCAGACCTTCGATCGCAGTCCCGTCTTACAGTTCTGTCAGCTCCGACTTCCAGGCATTGCCACAAAACTGTCTGGTAAAAACGCCTCATACGTCTTATCTGCGAGAGCACTCGTGTGAAAAGATTTTTTAAAGTGAACGAAATCTCCAGCGTGTATGGTTAAGGTTCCGAAGGTGGGAGCAAGTCTATAGCTGCAGGTTCACCATCATGCTTCTTCGCAACATCCAGGGGCCAGATTCATCAACGACTACGACTTTAGATTGCTGTAAGTCGCTGACGAATCTGACCCCAGTTTGCCTAAGAAACTGTAGGACGAAACTCTATACACGTTTATCTAATCAGCATAGACCTAGGAGGATATCTAACTTTGCTTGTTTGGAGTAAAGCTGTCAGAAATAGAGAGGCACAGGTTGGACCCCCCTCTCTAGGTTTGCAACCGAAAATGAAAGTGCACCATCTATCGGACCTGTAAGGGCCTGTTGAGGACATAGATTTCACTAGTGCAGCGTCAGTGACATAATGGACCTTGCGCTTGAGAACGTGTGTTGGACGTGGATCCAACACGCCAAGTAAGTCTCCAGTTTGGAAGGTGGTGTCCAAACGGATTAAGCCAAGGACTCCGGGTTGTGGTCCATCCGAGCTGCTCGTGTGGAATCTGCCTTTCTCGACCAGAGGAAGTCCGCAGCTGGGTTCTGCAGAAGCGCAGACAACTGGAAAAATGCGCACAAAACACCCGAATATGGTGCAAACGTCAAAACCGTTCAAATCTCAATCAGCCAGTTGAAATGCGAAAATCCCGCGACGCAGGAGAACCGAACCCCCGGCCTCCCTCGCATGTGGCAGCCCCATCCACTGCGCCACGATCCGTCTGGCGGTAGAGCTACCGTGGGCACACAAAAGACTGATGCGCATCGATCGAATGCCCACGTGGAGGCTGACACAGCCCGCCTGTGCATTCGCGTCGAACGAGTGTGTTCCTGCACCTTTTGCGCGCTCATACGCCACGCGTCTATTCCGATCGGATTCTAGTGGTCTTAGCAATTCCCGGCTGCAGGTAGCCGGGATGCATTGAAATCCGGACTCAAGCACCTTCCTGCTGATTATACTTCTTTTCTAGACTTCGATTGAGGCAATCACCTTATACGTCTACAATATTGAGTATCCTAATGGTTTGAACCGCAAGGATCCTGTAATCCTGCGAAGTTTCTTTTAATCGACATGAAAATCTAAAAAACCTTGAAAATGCGGATTCCTGCCATCTTTTGGCGAACGGTACCACTCTCTGCCCATCAAGCTAAAACTCATTGAGGACACTTTCTGAATAATAGATTGAATTGAACGAGCTCTGGTGGAAATTTCGAGCTTTTCCGACCTTCAGCAGCGACTCGCGTCTAACGCTACATGGTATTGACGAGTTTTCCGGGCGGGGATGGACGAGTTTTCGCACAATATAAAGGCGATAGTTGCGGGACCCAAGTGCTCCATCAATCATCAAGAAACCAGCGGACGTTTGCCAACCTTCATTTCGCTAGTGGGTGCTATTTGGTATCACTTACGCGCAATTCTTATGAGTAGGCTTCTGTTCTCAGCAGGAATATATGGAAGTTGCATTGAAAAGGAGACGAATGCTAGGAATGAGCAAACTACAATACGAGCATGTGGAGTTGAAAGGAACAGAAAACCTTCAATTCCCTAAAAATATTTGCAAACGTCTGCACTGTTGGGATGTTTGAACGACTTTTTTAGTCTGCTATAACGAACTATGCCGCTATGGTAGTTGTGGGGGGGGTCACCTTATAAAAAGTGTCGCTAATACGAACAAAAAGAAATGATGGCACACCTATAATTAAGAAAACAAACAAACAATGCTAAGCTCTGTTGGCGCAAATAGGGTCCGGGGGGGGGGGGGGTGGTCACCACAGCATGGCGCGGCAGGCCGGCGTGGCGAATAGCTACATACAGTGAATGTAGATGCAGTCTTATCTCTTCGTTTCGATTACATATCCGTGTTTTGTATGCTTCCGATTTGGGCAAGGGAGGGAACTCCAGCATGTAGGCAATTATAACACGGGCGCGTCACTCGAGCCGCACCCTAGAGTCCCTTCCCCTGCTTAAATCTGTGCTCTCCTCCGCGTCAGCGAACACAAGAACACAGCTACAGCATTATTTGTTTGTCTTCCTTGCTATCACTGTGCCTTTTCTCGTTTTCTTGATGTTGGTGACACTTTTTATAAGGTGACCCCCGGGCCCTATTTGCGCCGCTCTGTTCTGTGCTCTAGATTTGAGCAGGGGAAGGGACTCCAGGATGTGGCTGGAGTGACGCACCCATGTTAAAATTGCCTACACCTGGGGTTCCCTCCCTCGCCCAATACGGAAGCAGACAAAATACGGACCTGTGATTGAAAATAGAAGTTAAGACTGCATTTGCATTCGCTTATGTAGCTACTCGCCACTCCTGCATCCCACGGTATGCTATGGTGATCCCTCCCCTAACTACCATAGCGCCCGAACTATTTTTAAAGTAGAAATCTCGATTGCCTGAGGCTGCCCCCTAACTTGGTTCTGAGCTACGCTTGGTGCGGCCGCCAGTCGGTCCCGCGACGATCGCCTGCATACTGTGTGAAAACTCGTCCAGCCCGCCCCGGAAAACTCGTCACTACCATGTAGCTTTAGACGTGAGTAGGTTATGGTAGGTACGGGTAAGTAAGGTTGTCCAGGTCACAATCTCCGATTTCCCCCAAACTTTGGCTAGGGGGTTGCTTGGGGTGCTGATAACGAATATGACATCCATTTTTCGTATTATGATGGAGTTCGGGCGAAATCGGTGACCATGACCTTAGTCACCCGTAGCTACCGTAACCTACTGTACTCCAGCGTAATACGAAAAATGTATGTCAGATTCCTAATCAGCACCCCAAATAACCGCACTCGGCGAAGCTGGAGGAAAACGGTGATTATGACTCTTTCAACAGTGACTTTGGTGAGGGGGAAATGCCCCGATGTGCGGAGAAACCGACGAGCAGCTGGGTAAATATAGCGGGAACTCATCAGCATATGGAGAGCACCCACTTCCATTCTGGGGTCGCGCTCGCTGGCCGCCTGGCTGATGTGCTGCAGTGAACAAAGGGAGAGATTCTTCTGTCTCGAGCCATAATACTTTGGATCTTTTCATCCCTACTGCTTTATTAGGTAGCCGTCATCGTTGCTCTCGCATTCATCGTCGTCCACGCGTCTTCTTGAAAATGTTACTGACCTTTTGAGCACTTCAGGTATCGAGCCCGATAATCAGCCCGGCGCCGGCGTGAAACCTACGGGTACTGGTGTTCAGGGTTGGTCGTGTCATTTCGACAGGTTAGTTGCTCATATTTATTTTTACATCTTACTATTAGTTTTAAACCTTCAGATTCTTCAATAATGAATGTGACACACGCCTATTCGAGAGAAACTGGGTCTCTATAGTTTTCATGCGATTTGGGACATTACTTGACAGCGAATGGGAGGGTGATTGCTAAAAAACGACGGTTGTAACGTGGCGTTTACTTGCGTATTGATAATCGATGGAAGCGCCACTTTGTGAGTTGTTCTCGCGCCGCCGCTCGCTGCACTCTCACTTTCCGCGGCTGCAGAAACCACTCTAATGAGCCCAATTGCACTTCTCGAAAAGCGGTAATTTCTTTGTTAACCCTAGAGGAACGAGAGGCCATTAGCACTAGTGCTGAAGGGTGTGTAAAGTAGAGGATGTAGTTTTTGAAGCTAGCTCGATTGGAGTTTCATCCTAATTAGAAACTAACGCTAGCGTGACGTGGACTAAATTCCAGGGTTAGTGCAAAAAGGGCGTTATTTATTTATTTATTTACTTATACTTCAAGCAGACATGCACAATACGCTAGAATAAAAACGATCGATACAACCATGCAATAAAAAAAGAAAAAACACCAGAACAACCGATCACCCGGCAGTGGCAACACTTTGGCAACCAATTTCAAACAGAGGAAACAAGTGGCACAGAACTTGCAACTGAGCCGAGAGACAAGAGCATGCCCCTCTAAACTTATCATCGTTAGCCAATCCCTTTTTGGGTGCGCAGTGCGCTTTGCAGTGCTTCTGTATTTTCACATCTCAGATCTTCTGATCTCGTTTTTAGGAGCATGCGTAATCGCATACATTCAAGGCTATTACGTTCATATGTTAGTGAATAGCTGAGCTTTTTGCGCGTTCAGGGCAAATTAGTCTACTTAATCGTTCAGAGCTA
Source organism: Heligmosomoides polygyrus polygyrus (assembly GCA_947396885.1). Lineage (NCBI taxonomy): Eukaryota > Metazoa > Nematoda > Chromadorea > Rhabditida > Heligmosomidae > Heligmosomoides > Heligmosomoides polygyrus. Next base: position 35,581,922 of record OX377204.1, on the reverse strand, counting down.
ACATCATTCCTAGTCATCACTTCTTAGCTTCTTAACAGTTAGTGTTTGATAAACTTACAACCGGAAAAAACCCGTCTGAGTTATTGACCGTAGTTTCGGAGTGAAAACCAGGGAAATCGTTACGGGACCGAGTTGCCTATCCCTCTGCTATGCTAATCAGTCGGTGCAGCTAGTGATGTTTGCTTGCATGCTTCTCCGGCGCAAATAGGGTCGGCGGGGGGGGGGGGGGGCTCCTGATGGGCAGAAAATCCCATAGAGCGGCGTAGGGTCGTTAATGTTCTTCATCCCTTCCTCCAATGTATAAAGCCTGTATGTAGTAAGGGCGTTCCATGGTTAATAAAAGCCATGTTTGAATCGCGCGGCTGTGGGCGTTGCACCTGGACAACTCGGAGGGTTTTTTTTCCGGTTCTAAGTGTATCGGCGAGTTTAACAAGACAACATTCAATGCCAATATGGTGTTGAGTTGCCTTTACTATGATTGCTTCGCTGCATTAACTGCGCAAGATTGTTGACGTTAATGAGCACCAGTGCAATCTTTCTGTTTTGCTCTCTCAACTGCTGAATCCTCTCTATTCTAGCTCTGCGATTTCGGCTTCACATGCTCGCCACATCATTTATGTAAAAGGTGGCCAACTGGGTCGACAGATTGCCTAGGCAATGACATAATCTTTGCTCATTTTGCCTTCACCCCTTCTTGGTCTAGAATGGTGTGCTCAGTGACGACTATCATGGTGAAAAAGAGAAGCGGGGGGGGGGGTGGGGATTTTAAGTGGTGTGTTGCCTTGACCGTGAAAGCCAATAACATTAATATCAGTTTGGAAGAAGAAAGGGCTTCTCTTTGTCCACCGAAGCGCATTGTCCGTTCCCACAATTGCATTTTTACTGTGGGGAAGGAGCTCCGTCGCACACCTTCAAACTCATGGACTCCTGAAACACCGTGCCATTTGATTTGGAGCAGCTTTAACCTATTTTTGTGATTGAAATATCCTCTTAAGTAGACACATTAAGGCCCAGTATCTCATTTAAGAATCCCTAACTCTACATGGTGTCGAGCAGAGTCTAAGGATTGTCTACGATGTTCTTCATCTCGCATGTTAGCCGGTCTGCTCAAGCTTTTCCTGTATTTATTCTCGTCGTTAATCAAAAGCTTTCGACTACCTGCATACTGTTTTGGATTCATCAGTCTTTCCTATGCAGTGAACTGCCGGTTGTTCATTAATAGAATTTGTTGATTTACTTGTTCTCAGAGCAAAATATGAAAAACCTGATTAGACATGACCCGGAGGGAATTTGATTCCATGAGACCTGCCCGTCCTGTGAGGTCTGCCTCGCAGTTACCCAATCCGATAGGTTTTTTTTTTGGCGAGAGCCTGTCAGATACGAGGTGTTCCATTTCCCGTCCTTCCATACAAATGATTTCTTGTCCGCTGAATATATTCAAGAACCCAGTAGATGATCACGGTGTGAGGAAGCTCGCGAAATTTCTGGGGACGTGATGCAGCACTAGCACGTAGTAGCTGCAAATGATGAAGTACAGAACTCGGAGCTGAGAAGTCGAGCCGACGACATGCATTGTTTTACATCATGAGCAGAACCTGGTTTGACAAAAAGGCACTGGATTTTTCCATGGCTTGGTTGATTGAATCCGTTAAACTATGGTTCTTGAAGCATTGTGCCCGTGTGCATGCTCATTTGTTTTCTCCAGGAATTTGAGAAAACAAGTGGCACTTGCTCAGCGTGTGCAGTAGGCGATCATTTCATAACAGTATCAGGCTGAAAGGGCGCGTGTGGCGCAGTCGGAGGAGGCGCGACTGTCGCGTGCACCCGATACCAGGTTCCTGGTTCGGATTTCCCGCCCAGGCCAACCAAGCCTTCCATCCCTCCGGAGTCGGTGAATTGGTACCAAACGCGTCTGGGAAGGATAAAGCGCTGACTTGTTCATCGGCTGGCTACCGCAAGTCATTGTATGGCCAAATACGCATTCATGTCGCCTCCACGACATCCCGTAGAAGTAGAATGCGCTGGCGCATCCCAGAAGGGATTGAGTAACGCCGTCCTTTATCCTTTATCCTTATCAGGCTGAAGTGTTGCATGAGTAGAGTCATTTCCGATTTTAAACTTTGGTTCAGGCGCAACTTTTATACCGCTCTGTTGAGTTAGTTCTAGGTCACTCGCTCTGCAAGAAGCTTTCCTTGGGGGAGGAAAGCATTTCCGGTATCGCGATCCTTCGCAATGTTTCATTCTTGTTCTCATTAGTAAAGCTCGGAATCATCAAATATTTATTTTCAACGTTTCGGGCTTTAAGCCCTTCTTCAGGTCTAAAATGACTATGATCATTATACAAGCAGAAATCGCAGGACAATGACCGCATCACGAACTTGGGTTCCACCGAGAGGACGAGGAAGGACCACGGCGTTGCAGTTGTGTGATGTGGCCGATAATAAAGTAGGGGTATTTGTGCTATTTATATAAGGTAGTGACCGGTCTCTCCCCTCCCACTGTCACCATCATCATCAGCAGTCATCCCGTGTACCCTCAGAGACTGATAAAGCTCTTCACGTACCTAATTTTTTCTTCTTCTTAATGGGTGGTTGCGAATGCTTTGTCTCCAGCGCTTTTACCCATTCCTCGGACGTTTCGCAGCATTTCTCTGGTCTACACTCGTAGGATCTCCCACCTTATTGATCAATATGCAAGTGCTATAGAGTTATCAGTACGTATTTGCTGATTGTCATAATCCCCCTATTTATTATATATTTTTTATTATATAATAGTTTAGTCCTTTTCTAGTAAAAGAAGCGTTAAAATAAATGAACGGGAAAGCATTAGTTGATTGTTTGTGCCGCCCTTCTTCAGTAGACTTTGCTGTTGCAAAACTCAAGTGGTGAGTTGTATTGTAGAAGAAATCAAAGCTATTGGAAAAAGTGGCACATGTTATTATAGAAAACTAATATATGATTTTTTTGTTTTTTAAAGTTATCAACGCTTTGTTTATTGTTATTCTATTTTTTATTCTAGCTGATTTTAATTAAATATTATATGTCATACTACAGTTGTTACATCACCTGATCCTCTCATTGGTTTGAAGTTGTCTTGAAGTGCCCCATGTGACGAGGTTTACATAGATATCTCATGGATTGGAATGAAGAGAAGCCTCTAGCATAGCAGCCTAGTTCGAGTTTAACTGGTTATGAGTTGCTCCCGTATGCAACTATAGGTCAGAGTGTTTCACACTTAGAGGAGTGCACAATCTTTGAAAAATCGCTCTTAATGGAATCCAAAAATGGTGCTAGAAGGAGGTTTTCTGTCGGCTTCATTGAACCGATCATTCTTGAACAAGATAGTTGATGGACTCCTTTCTAGGCTTGCACTCCAAGATTGTGATATCTCAAAGAGGAGTGGTCAGGCAACTAAAGGAGATTTGTTGTTTGAGGCTGTCACGCCTCCCTCTACGTAGGCCTTTCCAGTCTTATAATTGTGTCTGTGTACTGCTCGGATGATCAGTCGTGGCTGTCATAACGTCTTCCTTTCAGTGAAACATCATCGCGTTCTGCTGCAACTACCAATCAGCGAAGTCCATAATTGGTGTGACAAGTTCGATAGCGTGTCTTCGCTCTCTGTCATTCTCGTTCGATCTACGGGTACTCACAACATCGCCTTCTCGCCTTCTTGAGGTCGTCGTCGCCACTGCCTTAGGAACCACTGCTGTCTGCATTCACAGTGAGCTCCGTTTCTTGCCATTGTTTTTGAATTAATTCAAAGCGCTCCGTGTTCATAAAAACAGAAGCGTTGAAGCCTAGGCGGCTGCTAGTTATTTCTTGAGTGAATAAACCCATCCTATTGCTGCAGTTAGTTATGCGACACAAATTTAGAATCCTGTCTGTGGTGGATATTTTAATCAAAACATTTCATCCTATTGTGTATTTGCTTGATTTATAATCCAGTGTGCCCTTAAGTATTCTTTGTCGCCCCATCACTTCTACTTTTGTTTCACCTCACAAAGGTATCTTTGTTTTGCTAAAAAGTGCTTTACTTTTACATGTATGGGACAGTTCTCAGAACAACATGTGCCATTCTCATTATAAGCCAACCAGCACGACAACAGCGAAGGCTATGGCTTTCCTATTGCGACTCCTCTTACTAGGGAAGGGTTTCGACCTCCCATGGAACTTCAAGTTGAGACCAGGATCATTAGAAAGAGCTCGGAACGCTGATTACGAATATGGGTGTCCAAATTGCAAAATGAAACTCCTGAGCGAGTTATGGCCTGCCGAAATGGTGGGCATCACCACAGGCTGGTTGTAGGAAGCACTGGGCGCGAGAGTGGTGAGTCATCAGGGCTCCGTAAGAAGGGCTGCCAGCTGCGGCGATGGCGCAGAGGTAGTGCTCACGCTCGTCGGTTGAGACATCGTTGGTTCGGTTCCCGTTGCTGCCCTCTTTTTTTGCAAATCATAATTTATCTTCGAAATAACCTTTTGTTCTGAATTATGACACGTGTCTGCTTAAATAGCCGGGAAAACTACCATACACGTTTGTAAAAAGTGCTTTAAGGCAAAAAATTGCTATGGTGACATTTTTATTCACTATTTTGCACAAATGGAGTGATAATCATATATTGAATAACTAGAGGTGTTTCTAACAACCTTGGTATACATGGAAGAAAGCAAAAAAATGTGTGAAGTAGTGAGTAGAATGTATGATGAGGAAGAAGAAAATGTCGATGATCTACTGCTTTTTCTTCACTCACTATGTCCTTTTCACCAGCAAAGGTGGTGTCCATTTTTCTCGCTGAATTTGGGTGCCAAAGCAAATAAAAATGTCACCATAGCAGTTTTTTGCCTTCAAGCATTTTTACAAAAGTGTATGGTAGTTTTCCCGGCTATTGAATCAGACACGTGTCATAACTCAGAACAAATGGTCATTTCGAAGTTAAATTATGATTTGCAAAAAAAGCTGCAGTAACGGGAACCGAACCAACGACGTCGCAGCTGACGAGCGTGAGCACTATCTCTGCGCTATCCGCGCACATGGCAGTACCTTCTTACGGAGCCCCGATGACTCACCACTCTCGCACCCGGTACGTCGCACAGCCAACCTGTGGTGAGGCCCCCTATTTCGGCAGGCCATTACTCGCTCAGGAGTTTCATTTTGCAATTTTGACACCCATATTCGTAAACAGCATTCCGAGCTCTTTCTAATGATCCTGGTCTCAACTTGAAGTTCCATGGGAGGTCGAAACCTTCCCTAGTTAGTTTCTCAAGTCCAACGGATTTCATGTTTTTCCTTTAGCACAGTAACTGTTCAGTTAGTTGTCGCTGTGGCTGACATTTCTTGCAGGAAGTGAACCTCATGTCTCTTTGGGTGTTTTGACGAAGAAGAGCGACTTAGTTGGCACTTTGATGTACTATGGCATCTCACAGAAACGGTACTTTAGCACAGGAGCAAGCGAACAGAAACACTTGTGGTAACTCGTCCACCTAGTTTTCGGCTGTTATTTATTTATTAAGCCAACAGCAATGTGTGATGCATAAAGAAAGGAAAGATGGAAAATTGACATTATTTGGCTTGTTGTAAAGGTAAAACAAAAAGGAAAAATGAAACAAGAAATGGACAAAAAGACCCGTAGCTGACCGCGTTTCTCATTCTACAACGCCGACGAGGCTTGGAGATTCACACGTTTTCTTTCAGTTATACAATTGTCTTATCGTTAGTGCGTTCTTCTGGTTCACCGCTACACTCTGCTGATAGCGTGCTCCTACAGTTTAGGGCCTGTTCATACTTCGCGACAAGAGCGACTCGTCGCCCGTACAAAACATGCATATCGATTAAAACCGAGCGCGCGCCGCCGAAAAGTGTTCATACTCGAGCGCCGGCGCCGTCGCTCCAGTCGCTCTTGTCGCTCTTGTCGCTTTTGTCGCTCTTGTCGCCTGTTCATACTTCGCGCCGGCGCCGGGAGCGACTGGAGCGACTGGGGCGACGAGCAGACTGTGCAATACGTAATTACACCGCACTAGTGCTGGAAGGCGCACTAGTGCTGGAAGAAAACTATTTCTGTTCGGACGTTCTTCACACAAAGGCAAGGAGGGCTTTTATGTCTATTTTGAGTGCCAGACTGACGATGTAGGTAATATGATTGTTCGCTTCCGTCTGTTTCAGTTTCTAACAACTTTTTTGACTAGAAATATGTCTGTTTGCTTGTGTTTATCTCCGTTTCCGGAAACTTTTTACTAATACAACTGTTTGCTTGTGTCTGTTTCAGTTTTCAAAAACTAATGCAATTGAAGTTGAAGTTAGACGTGAAGACCTATATTCACTTGATATTTTAGGCCACGAAGTTATAGTGCAATTACGTACACCACACTACGCCCGACGCCCCAGTCGCTCTTGTCGCTCTTGTCGCTCCAGTCGCTCTTGTCGCTCTTGTCGCCTGTTCATACTTCGGGCCTGTTCATACTTCGCGACAGCAGCGACAAGAGCGCAGCGCGCGTGGCGTGCGCAGTGCGCGGAAGTATGAACAGGCGACAAGAGCGACAAGAGCGACTGGGGCGACAAGAGCGACTGGGGCGTCGGGCGTAGTGTGGTGTACGTAATTGCACTATAACTTCGTGGCCTAAAAAATCAAGTGAATAGAGGTCCTCACGTCTAACTTCAACTTCAATTGCATTAGTTTTTGGAAACTGAAGCAGACACAAGCAAACAGTTATATTAGTAAAAAGTTTCCGGAAACTGAGACAAACACAAGCAAACAGACATATTTTTAGTCAAAAAAGTTGTTAGAAACTGAAACAGACGGAAGCGAACAATCATATTACCTACATCGTCAGTCTGGCACTCAAAATAGACATAAAAGCCCTCCCTACCTTTGTGTGAAGAACATCCGAACAGGAATCGTTTCCTTCCAGCACTAGTTCGCCTTCCAGGGGCCGTATGCTCGTCTACCCCGAGTCTCCCCCGATGGGGGATCGGGGTGTGATGAGATATGCTGATATTGATTGATTCTCCCCCAACGGGGGAGCACGAGCATACGGCCCCAGCAGGTTACAGGGCAAAGGACAACCATGACTCATGTTTTCGCCGATTCGTCGCGCCGTCGGCGCTCTCCGTACTAGAGATTCTCCTCGCATAGCCCCTACGTCTCTTCTTGCCCGCGCTAGAGTGCAGACAGCGGAGCACGTCGGTGCTAGAGCACCCTACTGGGACCGAGGTTGGGTGGGTCGACCAGTGCACTTCATTAGCACTCATTTCGGTACTATTGTACTTATGGTACCCCACTTAATCTTGTTCAAAATAGGTCTACTAGGGGTAATCTGCCATGGGAAGAACGAATATCATAGTCGTTTTTTGCGGAGATGTCTTATAAGCCCGCTATATTAAGTTGGAATCGCTCAAGGCCTTGCGAAATAGCGCGCGCTGGTAAGAGACGCAGAGACTCCGCCCCTACCAGCACGCATTCTCGGCCGCCTCCGGGGAGGGGGGGGGGGGTTACCATAGCATGCCGTGGCGCGCAGGCGTAGCGGCTAGATACTTGCAGCGAATTAAATGCAGTCTTATCTCCTCGTTTCGATTACAGATTCGGATCTTATTTTCTTCCGAATAGGGCAGGAAAGGGACCTCTAGGATGAATGCGATTTTACCACAGGTGTCCTAGGGGACCCACACCCCGGAGTCCCTTCCCCTGTCCAATTATGTGCTCTCCTCCACGTGAGCGAAAGAGAGCACACAACAGAGTTTTCAAGCCTTTTCGAGATTTCAAGGCTTATGCCCTGGCTAACCTCTGCTGCAGGCTAGGGGCGGCGAAGTAGTTTGCATGGATAGGAGGCGGTCTCTGCGTCTCTTACCAGCGCGCGCTATTTCGCAAGGCCTTAGGCAAATAGAACTTAATATAACGGGCTTATAAAGCATTTCCGCAAAAAACGACTATGATATTCGTTCTTCCCATGGCAGACTACCCCTAGTAGACCTATTTTAAACAAGATTAAGTGGGGTACCAAAAGTACAATAGTACCCTCATTTCTCAAAGGAAGGGCGTCTGCTGGAGGAGTTGGCATATCAGCAACATCGATGAGATTAGATTTCGACCTTTTCTGGCACAGGTTGGGTGGAAAATATCGCGTAGAGACAATGACATGTTTGTCAACAACAAGAATGGCCATTACGTGGGAGCGATGCCTCTTCCGTTTATTGGGCTTGGGAGGTGCTGTGTTCTGGGTTGAACACAACAATGTTTATGGCCACATGTGGAGTTCTGCGCGACTAGAAGCTTTGTTATTTTGCGTGCTCTACGTGCATGATTAGAATTTTTCGCCGTTATTCCATGGCTTCAAGAATTCGGTGTCAGTCTTTGAGTTTAGGGTGAGGAACTGTTTTCTCTTGCGAAACTGTGAGTGATCGTGCCTCTCCCTCTTCTTGTCAAGTGAATTCCTTTTATCAGTCGAAGGAGCAAGGACCCCAACGCAACCCGCTGTGGCAGGCTATACATAAGACTAGAGAAAATGAGAGGTTATAAAGACACTGAAGTGTGTCTCCCTAATAAACCTCCAGTACTGATCTGTCCATAAGCACTAATGCTTTGCTGGAGAGAGACGGACAATAAAGAAGGTCTGAGGATGGACCGCTTCTACGCCCTCATTTCTTGGAATCATCATATTTATTCCCCTGGAAAGTAGCGGTTTCGGTGCGTCTCGATTCTGACTTGCAGGAAGTCCTACTCTTTTGGGACATGGCCTTCTTGAAATTCAGCATCCATCTACAGCAAGTTTCCGCAACAATGGGCTAGCCCTGGAGACGCAGACGACGAGCGTGTTCTCTCATTCGGGCGCTGAGTCAGCTCGCTCGCTCGTAGCGCAGCAGAAGTGTCTATTTCTCTGCGCTCTCGCCATCCCGCTGCTTTGGTTGACCTTTGCCCGTAGACGGCCCCAGCACTAGTGCGGTGTAATTACGTACTCCACACTCCATTCGTCGCCCCAGTCGCTCCCGGAGCGACGGCGCCGGCGCTCGAGTATGAACACTTTTCGGCGGCGCGCGCTCGGTTTTAATCGATATGCATGTTTTGCACGGGCGACGAGTCGCTCTTGTCGCGAAGTATGAACAGGCCCTTCCGCACGCCGCGCACGCCACCCGCGCTGCGCTCTTGTCGCTGCTGTCGCGAAGTATGAACAGGCCCTTACGTAGAACCCATGTTAGTGTGGCATATGTCGTGAAAGGAGGAATTACGGTAGAGTGAGTACTAGAGTCCAGTGTGTGCGCTTGATCGTGTCTTTTCCAGGCAATGATTCGACCCTCTGGAGAGCCGCTCGTTTCCTTTACAGTTGCAACACTAGGTTACTTGAAAGAAACATTCAGCGACCCAGATTCAAGAAGTTGAAGCAGTCGGAGCCGTTCATTCTGTTAGTTTCCATAGCATACCAGAATCTCATCCGTTCCTCCCTTGACTATTCCACACATAAAGTAGTCGAGCATTTCTGTCCTGCTTTGTGAATTTCCCGTATCATGCGCAAGATGAAGAGTCTGTCTGTCACTCCCAGAATTCCCCATACCAAATCTGTTACACGGGGTTTTAGAGAGTGAAATGGAATTCGACGATACTTGTACCGTCGGCCACCCTCCGGTTCAACCCCTGTTCTGTTCGTCCACGGCAGCAGAGACAGTTTATTAGGTAGCCGCGAATACAGCGGAGACGATGACGATCCAGCGGACGGGCGAAGGAGAGAGAAGAATGAAACCGGCGGCGCGGACCCGGGTATTTATACTCCGTTTCCCGCTAACCGACCAATAGCGTAAATTCAAATCGAATTCAAATGAACACGTGGGAAGTAACTGCGCTCTAATCTATACTGTGCGCAACGGGCTATTGCCGTACATACTATATCACTCAGTCAATTCGTTCCATGACGTCAACCTTGTGGGACAGTGGACAGTATATCCGTGGTCTAGCTGAAAGATCGGATCTTGAGCTTGGACTGGGGAGTATTGAATGGCTTATGGGTGAAAGCGTGATGCTGCAGAGCAGCTGTCTAAATTCAAATTTATTACATGCCAGAGCATTTTTACAAAGCAACACAACGGTATGCAAATGTAGAAATTCAATTTAGAAAGTGACAACGCAACATGTAATGTGAAAGGAAAGGAAAAAATATCAGAAATAGAAGCTAGAACAGCAATAAAAGCTAGAAGGATGCAGTCGGAACAGCAATAAAAGCCAGGTAGTGGACCACGAATCTTGTTTACTCGGGCAAGTAATCACTAATGATATTCTTGAATCTGCTAAGACTACCGGGAAGCTGGACTGTTTTGACTAATTTGCCAAACTCTATAGCTCCACGACACGTGAAAAAGTGTCGTCCCAACGTAGGTCTTGGACTCGAGAAACTTAGCTTGAGCCCGTTGCCCCTTGTGGATGAGGGGTCATTTTAAACAGCCCATCAGAGTTAACCTCAGCTCTACCGTGAATGATTTTATAGACTAGGATCAGGTCGTTCCGTATCCTTCTCCATTTGAGAGATTTAAGACCTAGCGTCATAGCTGAATCCCATCGATCGCAAAAACAGCTTCCTAGTGAAGCTGTTTTGTACTCTCTCTAGCCTTAAGATCGACTTCTGTTTGTATGGACTGTAAACGCTTGTTCCAGAATATTCTAGAATAGACCTCACAAAGACTTTATAGGCCTTAACAAGCACTTTGGAATCTTTTTTGCTCAAGGTTTTAAAAAGGAGAAACAGCCTGCGATCAGCCTTGGTGGCTATAATATTACAGTGATCCTCAAAGGAAAGGATAGAGTCGAGTGTAAAACCGAGGTCTTTAATCATAGTAACCGCTTATAAGGGAAGGGGAAGGGTCTATGTGTTGTTGTGGGCGAAACTTGTGGTCCTCCGTCCCTGAGCAGTATCCATGTTGCCCGGAGACTCAGTCAAGCCTTTTGCAATGATGCTAACGTCTCATATGTTGCTTTAACTTGGACTTCGGAAATGGATCACTTCAAAGCGAGGTGTCACCCAAACTGCCTTCACGATATCATATAAGAGAGCCATGAGTGGCGCATCCAAAAAATTGGTTGGGTGTGACTTCTATTCTTCATCCTATCAGTTGGTGAGATAGAATACGGCCAGAGGCGGGATTCAGCAACGGCTTACATAAGTTTAACAGATAATTCACGGCAGGAAACTCAGATAATGCGGCTTATCGTTCACCATATCGCTTGATAAGCCGCGCTATCAGGGATTTCGGATGTAATTTCCACTGTTAAATTGCTGTAAGTCGTTGATGAATCCGCCCCCAGAAGAAAGTCGTATAAGCCTCGAGTTACGGAAGAGATGTGATGCACTCCTTCCGCATTCTAGACTTCCACCTACCCGAGAAGTATTAATCTGAAGCAAATTTTCTGATTGCTCCAGCTTTGCCTCCTTATCGAGGCAGTAAAAGTTATTGTTTTCAATCTAGCATGTTTCGTTCATTTCTGAACGCTCATTTTGGGAAGCGGTGACTCAGTTCAGTTCATGAACCTTTTAGCTGTTCATGGGCAACAGTATGTTCTTCATTAAACTACAGCATAGAGAGGGAGATGCAAATTTAACATCACTGCCAGCGGTCATGCAATGATGTTTGCAGAGGCAACTAGCAAGGAAAATGTGGAGAAACAAGCAAAGCTAACAAAAAGTGCAGGTGAACGAACGTTAATTTCTCAGCTAGCTAGCAGCAAGAATGCTGTACTGGAGAAGCATTTTCGCTGCGCGCCTGCAGTTTCTTGCCGCTGGCACGCTATATTGAAGCTTACTGTATGGACTGAATCCCCCCCCCCCCCCCCCCCACAAGCAAACAAAAAAGATGATCGTTCGAGTTCCTCAGCCATTAATGAAGTGATTTCTCAAGCTAGCCCCACTCCCCGTCCTCAAAGTTCCATGCCAGGTCGGTTACAGAACCCTGTATGTCATTTGAGGATCATCGCCATTGGTTCGTGGCCCGGCCATTTGCGGCGTTCCCTAATAAACCTGTGCCCTTGCGTTTCCATGTTTATCCATAAAAACATACCGGAAAGATGGATTAGTTTCTCTCAGAAATCATAATCCACCGCAGATTTTCTATTTCAGATTTTGGTAGGAGGGACAAATGCTCGATGAATACTCTTTACAATCCAGCAAAATGTGTGGAATGGAAAGTTAAATGGCCCTGCTTTAGTGTTGTAGGATAGTCATTTCTTAGGTCTCATAACCCCAAATCCGGCAATGCCTCCTCTCGTTCTCGTCTCTGCCTCGCTCGAAGTCCGCCCTTCCTGAGCAAGCCGGCACATGAAATGCGCTCAGAGACGTAGTGCAAGCACCGCCACTGGCGCCTCATTGGAATCTTCCCCTCTGCGGTGACTCAGCATGCTCGGGGGGCGAGCTGCCCCTTAATCACCAGCGGCCGCTCTTCACCTTAATCTTTCGGCCCCACTGAAGACCCTTAACATTAACATGGCTTCCGCTAGGACTCCTTGCTCTAACTCTGGAACGACGACTGACGCAACCCGGCTCGAAAACTACCAAAGGGAGCGTTGAACAGCTGACACAACTGTCTCTAAAATTATAGAACTGGTATTACCAACACATGAGAGTCAACTGCAACGATGTTCATAAGAGTGCGTCTTGCTTATTAAGATAAAATATGTGCTTCGCTTGTTTCCAAAATGGCAACCTTATTCGTTGTAGATTCTACCGAGGAGAAGATGTCGACTAATGGCTATGGTCATGGAATGGCTCGTGCAGCTTCCCACGCAGGTACGATGGCTGCCATTTTTATTGAGAGTAAACTAGCGGTTTAGTTTCTCCAATCTACTATGAGTAGTGTTTTGGTGAACGCAAAGTATTGGAGGAGGAGAAATGCGCATCTTCCCGTTCCTTAAGGCCCACACACTTCTGCGGCAACGCCGCTCGCCGCTGTCGTTAAGGATAGGTCAGGGACGGCGCCGGCAAGCTCTTCGTCCCTGCCCTATGGTTAAGGATAGGGCAGCGGCAACGCCGCAGAAGTCAACGCCGCAGAAGTGTGCAGTCCTTTAGTCCACATTGTAAGATTGTTGTCTTTTACGTAGCGCTTTGCGTACCTGTACTATATTAGCAAGGCAGCTGGCGTAGGAGGGGGACGTGAAGAGTCCAAAGCGAATTGTATTCCAATAATATGCCATGTGTTGACTGTTTTTGAGGTCGTACTGGTAATTTTCTCTCACAGTCGTAGAATTGCACCTACGTGGGTGTTCACAAGCAAGGTTGAAACCCGTCCTTGCTTGATGTTTGAAGTTTTCTTCCTTGACAAAGCAATTGATGAAACATGAGTTCCTGTTAATCCATTAGCTTCTCGTTTATTTCATAAATTTCACATCATTAAAATAGAAAAAATAGAAATTTGTTAGCGTTTCGAGTCTGAGAAGCGTTAACCAAGCCCAGTAATTCAATTTGGCTCAGAGGGAACGAGAGGTCTCTCCTTTTGATGACTCTGGCAGATCGAATAGCAGGCATTTCTTCGCTTACAGTATACAAAGGCGGGCAATAGCGCAGCCGGAGAAGGCACCGCCTGTTGCGCCTACTCCTAATTAAAACACTTGGTTCGGGTCTTACCCAGGCCAATTAAGCTTCCCATTCCTCCGGGATCGGTGAACCGGGATTAGACTTGTCGGATCTATGCTAGTTGGAGGGAACATCGATAGAAAAGTGAAGCAAATGTGGCATTTCCCGAAGAAATTACAAAGAAAGATTTACTCGTGGGCGATTTGCTCGTTCACGGTATTCTCTATGTAAACTATGTCGCCGCCATTGTCAAAAAGTAGAGTGGAGTGCTCTTCCCCCCCCCCCCCCCTCTCCTCCCCTCCCTCCCTCCGGCTTCCGACTACGATAGATCCAACTTGTCTGTTGTCTGAGAAGAATGAAATACTGAATTGAAATACATCGGCAGGTCATCGCAAGACACAAGTCCAAGTACGCGCTCAAACTGCCTCCACGATAACCCACGAAAATAGAATCTGTGGTACATCACATAGAGGAATTGTTTAACGCGGACCTTTATTGACCGGAGCTGACGTAGTTAACCTTGTGTAATGAGGCTGGTGACATCTCCAGAGGCTTCTGAAACAACATGAACAACGCGGATTTTATTCCGCATTATTCCATCTAGGTATTTATTATTGTTTGCTCGACAAGCTACTAGTTTTATGACCTATTCATCGAAGCGGACGTCGCTAACATATAACTCTTTCAGGATCATGGTATTCCAGCAATCCCAAAGAACTGGATCGTCAAATAAGTCGATGGTTGGATGCCGCCGGAGACCGTGTCGGTGTGGCAAGAGCAATTGTGTCTCCGTATGTTTTGCGTTTATATTGGGATTGGGGTGCACTTTCTGAGCTTATTGCAGTTCTTTCCGTTTACTGTTTTTAGATTCTTTTGTAGCCGCGTTCGTTTATTCTGTTATTATGCTTTGAGTGTGTTTGTGCCGGCGCCTTGCCTAATAGAATTATCATCCAGCGTCATGTGCGTTAGTGACATCAGTCAGAGTTCGCAATGTCGAGATGTAATCGCCGCATTTGTGGCGTACAGTTTAAAGAAGGAGATTCTAGATTATCTGCGGTCACAATTGGAATTTTATGGCTTTAGTGACCAAGGAGCGCGTGGTGGTGCAGTCGGAGGAGGCGCCGGCTGTCGCACACATCCTGCATAGGGTTTTTGCTTCGAGCTCCGCCTAATTCGACTAAGCCTTTTACCCTTCGGGGTCGAAGTCGGGGAATTATTGCATGACTTGTTGTGGGGCACATCTTACCAAGGCAATGACTGACACCAACCTTTACGCTTTCCATCCTTTATTGAGCAAAGCTGTAGGGCGTAGCGACGTCTAATGACAAGCACAGACCAAGGGAACTCAGGTTAAGTATTGAGTGGCTATCATAATGCATGAGCAGCTTGCTTCTATTGGAATTCTATTAGGTTGACCGGAAATTAATGCAGGTTTTTGACCTCCAACTTTAGAGCGGGATTTTTCGGCAAAACTTTACCTTGGAATAGTACATAATTGTAAACTGTTACAAAGCTGGTTTTGTGCTCTTTCTCACGTGCTATTCATTTTTAATATAGATTACTTCACGGCAGATTTTGTAGGCTATAAATGGACGTGTCAAATCAGCAATTTCTTCAAATTCACTTCTATTAGTTAGCTTTAGCTCGGTCGTACGGCGGCAGAAACAGCTCGGAACATAAACCAGGTATGGGGCGAAGGAAGTGCTAACGAATCAACGGTGATGCGCTGGTTTCAAAGATTTCTTCGAGGTGAATTCGATCTTGAGGATGAAGAGGTCGCGGACGTCGCTCTGACACTGATGACAACGAGTTGAATACCTTGGTGGAAGCAAATACACGTGTGCCCGTTCGAGAGCTTGCGAAAGAATTCTGCGTAAGCAAGTCCAGTGTTTGGGAACAACTGCGGAAAAATGGAAAGACGAAGAAGTTAGATAAATGGATACCACACGAGTTGAACGACCATTAAAAAAATCGTCAATTCGAAGTGTCGGTTGCGCTGCTTCTTCGCAACAAGAACGATCCATTTCTCGATCGCATCGTAGTTTGTAGCGAGAAATGGATCCTCTGCGATAACCAGCGACGATCGGCTCAGTGTTTGGACCGCGATGAAGTTCCGCAGCATTTCCCGAAACCAAAATTGCACCAAAAGAAGATCATGATTACTGTCTGGTGGTCTGCTTCTGGATTAATTCACCACAGTTTCTTGAATTCGGGCGAAACAATGACGGCAGAGAAGCACGTCCAACAGATCGACGGAAAAAAATTCCGACTTATACACAAGGCAGTGGTCAATAGAAAAAGACCGGTCTTTCTCCTCGACATCGCGCGACCACATGTTGCGCATCCGACGCTGCAGAAGTTGAATGAATTGGGCTACGAAACTCTACTACATCCACCATATTCACCGGACCTTTCGCCAACCGACTACCACTTCTTCAAGCATCTGGATAAGTTCTTGAGCAAGAAATGCTTCAATGACCGAGCCCAGGCTAAAGCTGCCTTCGGCGAATTCATCCGCTTCAGAACTCCGGAATTCTATGCAAAAGGGATAAAAAAGCAAGTATCTCATTAGCAAAGATGTGTAGACTCGAATGGCTCTTACCTCGATTAATAAAGTGGTGCTTGAGCTAATATATGTCATTTTAAAGTTTGAGGTCCAAAACCTGCACTAATTTCCGGACAACAATATATGTGGAGCTTACCTTAAATGCAATTCACAGTCTATGTCTATGTAGTATTCACTTTCTGCGGAAGATGACTTCTAGTCTAATAATAGAAATTTTAGGCATGCCGGATACTCGTATTGTGGAGACACTGCAGCCCATGCCTTCAAACAAATCGTGCCTGAAAATGTGTAAGATGTTTTTCTGAAATCCTGTATAGAGGGTGGTCTCGGCTCTTCAAGAGTTCAGATTATCCTTGAAGCCAGTTTCATTCATTCCGTTCCTAGAAAGCTTTAAGAGGAAACGTTTTCAGCGACCGTGTCTTTGTACTTGGACCATCGCATGTCGTTTGTCTAAATGGTTGTGCTCTTACTACGTGTAGTAAGTACCGTACACCGCTCGGCGATTTACACATTGATATAGAAGGTAGGCCTTACTGCTTTGTTCTTGAAAGTGAACAGCTCCAATGCACGAGAATATAGTATTATCTGCTGCCAAATCTAGTCTGGCATTCAATTTCGTGTCCTACAGTTTGTACATGATTTACCTCATCGTTCGTAGGGTAAAACACTGAATTGGCTATCGACTAGTAACACGCAGCTCATTGCATTAATTTACTTTTGTTAAACTCGTTGGTTTTTTTGCGCTTCGTGTTTACATTTTCGTCGTCTCAGCACGTTGTTGCTAGTAGTGAAATGCTTATGATAGTCTCCAACTTCTCTCTTCTTGGAACTATTGACAACAACAATTTATGATAATATTTAGAATAGTAGTCAAAGGGCTAAGAAGTTATTTCTGTTATGGCACTGTTTTAAAAAATGGGCTATCTGTAGTGCTGAAAAGCCGCCAGCTTCCAGTGGAGGTCGCTTCCATGTAACTCATACACTGCGCAAGATATCCACCTGTCAATTAGAGCGATTGTTTTGTCCTCGGTCTCGAGTCCCGTAGTCGTGGATATGGAGCCATTTGACAGGTGCGATTTGCAGTTAACGATGAGCTTCGCGCTACTCGACAGTTTGACCTCATGGATAGAAGTGATGAAGAAGCGGAACACAGCATCGAGATGCAGATGCCATTTATTGCCAAGGTTATGGAAGGGTGAGTGGATCAAATAAATGTTCATTCGATGCACACATAACAATACGCAATCGCGCTTTACTTTATATTTTACGATTTTTTTTCGGCGAATGGTGCATTTTCATGTGAGACCATGTGTCCTTCCTCAGCTTTCGTTTAGCTAGACAACCCTTCTCCGTTTCTATTCTGAAGATTCTAACAAGGAAATCTGCTTCAAGCATACAAGTCATTTGTTAGGAAGTTGGTCAAGAATACAATTGTTGTCTTCTATCAATATAAGCGCAAAGTTATCGGCAAAATAAGGAGAATTCAAAACAGCTTCACACTTAAACGTATGATCATATCAGTAGAGTTCGGTTACGAAAATATACCATCTGCAAATGAAAGAGATTTCTGCCTCAACTTACAAGCTATTGCATCCAGAGACGTAAGCTTGATTTGCTGATATTTCACAGAATAGTGCGTGGGCGAACTGGTTTACAGTTAGGATCTTTTCTTCCTGTAAGAGGTAAGGGCTTCTACCGGCAGGGGTATGTCGCGCAAACCTATCTTATCTAGGGCCACATTAAATTACAGGAAATATTTCTTCATGATCCGTGATTATGCCGAATATCAAGAGAGTGGACATTTCTTCCAGTCGTTCTTCCTTGAATGAACGTATAAAGCTCACCTAAGTGCCTGTTGAACACTTCCACACTTTGTAACACTTTGTTTAGCGACCAATCAACAATCAACTCTGTTGTTGTTTTAATTTGTTGCTAATTATTTTTTGTTAGGTAATTGTTTCCCTTTTTTGCCCCGTTCTATGTACTTCATCACTATCCTGTTGTCGGTATTTCGTCTGTGTGTCGATTAGTATGGTAATCTGTTTCGTTCATGTCGAGTTGTTTAACCGAACAAGTTGCGAGCTCTCAGGCTTTTTCTGTAAATTAGCTTAGTTTTGCATTTCGACCGTTTGGTTGATATTTGGAAGTTTTCGGCTCCTACAAACTTTCAAGCGTGTGAGGTGTCATATGCAAGTTCTACTTAGGTTGTTTATTATTGACTTCTTTTGCGTTCTCGAAGGTGAGAAGAGGTGCTTAACATAATTAGGTTGTTTATTATTGACGAAAAATGTGTAAAAGTCACACACTCAATTATCAACCAGACAGAATGCAGAACAGTCGACTGCAGGAACCGAACCCCTGACGTTTCTTTCACGAATCAAAACCCCACGCTGAGTCTTCAAGCCACTTACAGGCTGTGCGCACTCTATTCAGTTGTTTTTTGCCGGTTTTACAGTAGGGCGTTGTCGCCGCGGTTCCACTCTAAAATCGAGTCCATTCATCGTTTAGATTAAAGACTCGGCAAAAACGAAACGTTTCTACATCAACTGATGTGCAGCGGTTCTTCCCATAGGACATTCAATTGTCATTCAGGCACACGCTTCAGATCCTTTCCTTGTAGGGACAACAGCGAAGGATCCCATCTGTGGTTGCCACCGTCAGATCTTACATTTCGGGGGTTCTTCTGGCAATCCTGGGTGAAAGTCAAGGAATTTCTGGGCATAGAAGCGTCATGTAGTGAGCCGCGGATAGTTTTAAAGTATCCAGCTGATTGGCCTTATTGAATAAGCGAAGTTTGTTTAATAAATCCGGAACCAAGTGTTACTCAAGCGATGCAAAAGGATACTTCTACTGATGATGTAAGATTTTATTCGAATATGGCTTGTTCTTCTGCACTATCCTTGTTGATAAGTTCAGCGATCTGTAGAACGTGAAGTCGTTTCAATAAAGGTCGGTACGGTATAACTAATGTATTCCTCTGAATGTGTCGTGTTCGGTGGTCGAAGTAGTTGAACGCAGAACTTACTGAGTTGGTTGCCGTTGTTATAAACTAAGAACTAATTTTTCAGGAATCCAAATGTAATGGTGATTCCCGTCTTAGTTGGCTCATTGACACCGCCTAAACAGCAGGCCTATGGAAAGATATTTGCAAACTATTTGGAGAATCCGCGTAACCTTTTCGTAATATCTTCTGATTTTTGTCATTGGGGTAGGTTTTTATGAGGATTGTCCTATTATGCTTGTCCATCATTGCTCGTTGTTGCTCCGAATTGGTGGGCGTTTTGTTGCAGGGAATCGCTTTCATTTTGCACCTCACAATCCAAACAGTGGCCTTGCAATATACGAGCAAATTACGCAGCTTGACAGAGATGTGAGTGGTTTTTCTGTTTTTGTTTTCTGATCAGTGAGGAGACATACGAGTCATTCTGTTAACCGCGTATGCTCACACCAGGGAATGGATGCCATAGAAACGTTGAATCCACAAATTTTTAACGACTACCTCAAGCGAACACAGAATACGATTTGTGGCCGGAATCCGATCACAGTCATGCTTCAGGTGAGTCAGTCACTTTCAGGCGACGTGTTTATTTCACGAGTCATCAATTTCTTCGTTGTTCCGAGCTGTGCATTTGCAAACTCATGTAGCACTATGCCGAACAAGTAGCAGCAGTTGTACTGTAGATTGTTCGCCATCTGACTGGAGGACTTGTGTTGAAGGGTGCAAATTGCTGAAGTTTTCAAAAAAGTGCTGTGGGCACTGGTTTAGACGCCTGCGCAATGTTGTTCAGAAAAATGGATCGGTGGGATTGTGTCATTATTGTTTTTTTTGTTGTTGCTGCGAACAGATGTCTGTCAAGCTGTGGTTACAGCGGCTGGAACGCACTGCTCCTTCAGTCATGGTAGTGTCAAAGTTCCGTGTCAGTGACTAGACCAGAACTGCCGAAAAAACTCCGTCACTCTGGGCATTGTGATTTGACAAGGGAATGGTACCATGACGCAGTGGTATTTTGAGATGAGTTGAATGCACGGGATGCAGCTTGCAGAGTGTAGTACCATTTTCAATCCTCCGCTCTGCAAAAGTAGGCCGCGGAGAGATCAGGCAGCCGAGAAGTGGTGACGCAGTGGATGGGGGAACAACATGGTGGCAGGCAGGATATGAGGTTAGACTCCCCAAAGACGAAGTTCTTTTTCAATTTGAAGAAAATCTAAACGACCAAGCCAGGGTCTTCAGTCAGGATTCATTGGCACAACTGTACTCTCATGGAGCCGGAGCTAGAGAATTTTTTTCGGTAAGCTGTGTTTAAAGGGTTATTTAATGCGCTGATCACTGATATAATATGCATGGGACAGAAGAATCAGACCTGTTCTGTAAACATTCCTAAACTTCGTGAGCACCAGGCATGCATGCTGATCATTTCCTATGGCTACTGTACTTCACCATAACACCAAAAACTGACATCTCGTTCGTGATCACCGCCTTTGATAACCACGATAGGCAAGGCTTTGGTGCGAATCGATGAATCCGTCTTAACACCGTTACTTACCTGTACCTACAGTAACGTACCGTAATCGACCCAAATACTTACTTTGATACTTTGATACTTTGATGGTCCTTTGTCGGCTGGAGGTCTTCTCAGCGGGGACCACAACTCTTCCAGACCGCTCGATCTCTGGCTATTTGCATCCAGTGAGGCAGACTCCGCTCTCTGAAAGATCTTGAGAATGAGTCTGCCCATCGCGTTGGCGGTCGTCCCAGTGGTCTCTTATGGTCTCACGGGAGCCACTCTGTGACACGGAGACTCCATCTATCGTCCTTTCGTCGAAGCAGGTGTCCGGCCCAGCGATATTTGGACTTCTTCATGTACTGCAGCGGGTCTGCTAATTGCGACTTCTCCCGTAGCTCCGAGCTTCGTAGGCCTTCTTGCCATTGCTGACGAAGGCTTGTCCTTAGAAGACATCTCTCCAGTGCACGATGCGTAGTTTGCATCGCTCTGGCGATTGTCTTGTTGTCGGGCCAGGTTTCCGTCGCGTAACACATCGCAGGCAGTACAGAGGCGTTGAATATCGAGGCCCTGAGGCCGGGATCCTTGACCTGATCGGTGACTTCGCGAATCGAACTGAAGGCTGCCCATGCTACGCGTCTCCTGCGGGCGGTTTCAGGAGCGAGGTCGTTATCCATGTTCAGCTCTCTTCCCAGATAGACGTAGGAGTCGACCTGTTGCAGAGCGACTCCATTTAACCTTACGAGTCCCGTGTCACACCACTGGTTGACCATAAATTGCGTTTTGGACATATTCATGTCCAATCCAATCTTCATACCTGCCACATTGAGCTCGTTCAGCATTTCCTTGACTTCTGTCGTGCTGGTAGAGATGAGAACAATATCGTCGGTGAAGCGAAGGTTGCTGATCCGTTTACCATCGACAAGGTAGCCTTTATCGTCCCAGTTCATGTCTTTCATGGCATCCTGGAGTGCCGCTGTGAATAGCTTGGGAGAAATCGTGTCTCCCTGCCGTACTCCTTTCCCGATAGGAATCTTAAGCTTTCGATCGAACAGCTGGATGGTAGTCGATGTGTTCGAGAAGCATTCGTCGAGAAGTCGGATGTAGGGCGATGGTATACCAGCGTGCACAAGTGCGTTCAAAACGGCGTTGATTTCCACAGAGTCGAACGCTTTCCGGTAGTCCACGAAGACAAGGACAAGTGGGAGGTGGTATTCGCGGCTCCTCTCGATGAGCTGTGAGACAGTCTGAATATGGTCCATGCAGGAGAAATCCTTGCGAAACCCTGCTTGCTCCACTGGCTGATATTCATCCAAGCAACGCTCCATGCGGTTAAGCAGTATCTTGGTGAAGATCTTGTACACAACCGAGAGAAGACTGATGGGTCGATAGTTGTTGATATCCTCCTGCTGACCTTTTTGAAGATTAAAACTGTTTTCGGCTCCTTCCATGAGTCCGGAATCCTACCAAGTCGAAGGAGTGGTTGAAGTGCATGGCAAGAGCAGAGGGCACTGCCATCCGCACGAAGGAGATCAGCAGAAATGCCGTCCGGTCCGGGAGCAGTGCCCGGCTTCATCCTTCTGATGGCATGAGCAACTTCTGATTCCAGAATGGGAGGTACTTCCTCAGCTGGTGGCATCAAGCATTTCGGGACAGTGATGGAAGAACGGAACAGATCTGTGTAGAATTCCTGAACGATGGCCTCCATCGCTCTTCGAGACGTTTGCATTGTTCCATCCTTATCCACAAGGGCTGACATTATTGCCTTCTGATCGCAGAGATCTCGTTTGCAGCGCTTTATGCTTGAACCTTTCCCAGCCGCTTCTAACAGCTTCAATCTTCTGTAGGCTTGAATGGACTCCTTCACTGCAATTCGACAGGACTTCGAGATGGTGACTTTTTCCAGATGGGAAGCATTAGGATCCAGTTTAACAGCTCTTCTTTGCTCCAAGAGTTTAATCGCATGTGCGTTGAGTCTTGAAGCAGACGGCGATGTGGCTTCGCAAGAGCTGCTAGCACATTTCAACAGTCCTTTGGAGAGAAGGTCGTAGTCTTCCGATGGATCTTCAAGAAGATTCCAATCGTACGACTTTATCGCATATTCCAACTCCTCAGACTTGAATGTGGGGATCCTCACCGGTGCTGGTTTATGAGTGTCACGCTTGAACATCCTCTTTTTGAGAGTCAGCTTTGCACGGACAAGACGGTGATCCGAGCCGGTGTCAAATGAAGGCAGCACGGAGACTCCAGCGTCTGTTTGTAAGAACATGGTCGATCTCCGAACGTGTTTCTCCATTTGGGCTTTCCCAGGTCCATCGTCGGTTTGAAGGCTTCTTAAACATAGAATTTCCATGGTAGAGACGGCACGCGGATAGGAAGTCTATCAGGCGCTCTCCGTTTTCGTTTCTTGAGGAAGTTCCATGTGGTCCTAGCCTCCATTCGTCGTGATCGTTCGTACCGACGATAGCGTTAAAGTCACCAACGACAACTTTGTAGTAGCTCTTCTCGTCGTTGACAGTCCTTTCGAACAGCTTGTAGAATTCCTCCTTTTCTTCATCTGTGGCCGCAGATGTTGGAGCATATCCATTTATGATGGAGATGGTTCCCTGATCTTTGGTTTCCAGACGAAGAACAGCTACTCGCGGACTGATGATGATGACGGACCCAAATCATCGTATCAAAAATCATACTTGTGATCAGCACCTTAAATAACATTTCTTTCCGAAATTTGTGTTCAGATTTTTGTCGAACTCTGCATTTTGAAAGTTCATATATTACTAATGAATCTAATCTTCCTGGTAAACTGTTTCGCTCTGTTTTTCTTTAAACATGGATAGCGATGGATCATCCTTATCCTTTCTTCGGAGTGCATGGAAGTTGTCCACTAGGTCGACGAGCTAACAACGTACTGCCTCCCACTACACCGCTTCCCTGTTCACAGCGCCACTGCTCAAGTGCGCAATCAAGTCAAAACGCACGATGTCATCTCATCTCAAAGTTCCGCTGTCACCTCTTATCCTTCCCTAATGAGATATTAGTGGCGAAAGTGATCTTAAATGTACGGCCGCTTCAATACAGAGGCACGTTTTTTTTCTACAGGGACTGCGTTTCTTCTGAAATGCTAAATGTAAGTATCGAACCGTGAATTGGACTGCAAGAGGTCAGACGGAGGCCACATATACTAAGATCGGCCGATTAAGAGACCACTGGTGCATCCGCTTCTACCGCGCTTGTACTAGAACATGAGTTTGAGCACCTATTGGGTGGACGAAAAGTCCTGAAACAAATTTTGAGGACTTCAGAAAAAAAAAAAAACTAAAAAATCGTGGGTCAGTGAGGATCATGTAGAAGGTTCCAGCTTTCGAAGTATGAGTAAATAAGGACCCGCGCGCGTCATTTTGGTGATATGTCGAATATGATTGGCCAACAACGGCTTCGAGTGGTCATCTTCTACGAATGGTGCCGAGGCTCCAACGCAAGAACAACGCTCTATAATATCACGGATGCATTTGGAGAAGGGACTGCAGGTAGCACCACGGTGCATCGTCGATCCACTCGCTTTGATTCAGGAGATATGAACTCGACGATGATGGATTGCAGCTCGCTATTAAATCCAATCCAGAAGCAACTACGCGGGAACTGGCAACAACCCTTGGTTACACACATTCCACATCGAGCTGCATCTCCTTAATCAACCTCGGCTATCGAAAAGTTCTTACAAGATGGATCTTTCATAGACTGACCGAGGCACGTAAGCAAGTGCGATTGAACATATGCCATGAACTCCTCGCGCAGCAGCATCGAAAGGAATTCCTTGAGGATCTAGTGACTTGATATGAGAGCCGGATAATCTACGATAACAGCGCACGTCATGCCGTCTGGCTCCCACACGAAGCAGAACCACCGGTCCAGCCGAAGCCAAACACACACCAACGCAAACATTTACTTGGCGTTTGGTGAGATGCGAAAGGGCCAATCAACCGTGAGCTGCTCTCTGTTGGCAAGACGGTCACCGCTTCCAGATACGTTAATCGTCTTCAGAAATTGGCGGATGCCGTGCGAAAGAAAAGGCGGAAAAGATCAAGTGTCCACCTGTTGCACGACAACGCGCACCCACACGTTGCATCGACAACCTGTGAGAGGATAGCCGAATTCGACTGGCATCCATTAGCCCATCTACCGTATTCGCCGGATCTAGCGCCATCGGGCTACCATCTGTTTGGACCGCTGAAGAATCATTTGAGAGGGAAAAGATTTGAAGGCTCTTATGACCTCAAAACGGCAGTCGGCAACTTCTTCAAATCGCAGTCCGCTGATTTTTCTGGGCGAAAGGAATGAGCGAGCAGATGGGAGAAGGTTATGTCATTCTATGATGAATATGTTGTTGATTCCTGAAAAAGATTTTGTTGTTTCAAGGCTTTTCGGCTAGCCTAGGGTCAACTGCATTTCAGTGAAATGGGAACGATTCGATGGAGACATCTGCGAGAGCTCCACCCCCCCCCCCCCTACACCTATCCAGCTGGAAATAAGGTTCACTGCTATGAAGATTCGCCGAGGTGTGTGGGACTGGCAGCAATTTTGAGGGTCAAGTGGTCGCGAAAAATGTACCATAGTGTGCCCCCGACAGACGCATGGCGAGCACGTAGTCCATGAATGGCGAAAGCAAACATGAGTAACGAAGTGGTACTGTGAGGGTCCAACTTTTAGCCGAGATGGGGCTTCATCCCAAACACTCCACATGGCATGGGTCCTGAAAACGTACGTTTCGTATGCTGTGTCCACGGAAGCTTGATACGTTGTGTTTCAGGCCGCGGAACACTTCAGGATGATGAATAACCACACTCACGAGTTCCGCTTTCTGAAGTACTCTCAGTCTAATAAGGTGGGTTGAGGTAGTTACGCCATTACGTGTATTTAAGTCGTGTAGTCCTTAGTCTTCAGATTTATGCAACCAGTGGTTGTATTCTCAATGTCACATAAAATTTCTGGTGCTGCAGTTAGTACCACAGAAAACGGACTCGTAAATATTGATGAGCGCTTAAAAGCCATGCGAAAATTTGCTCTTTCAAGTACAACCACTCCAAGAGTGACCCTTGTCGCCTACTCTGTTAATGCTTGATGTCATAGAAATAGAGCAGTTGATCACCCCATTTATTTTCTGTGCCTTTCCCGCTCCACTACTACTGGTACAATCGCAGGCTTAAAAATCAGGACAGACTGACGTTCCAATGAATGCTGTAATTGGCACTAAACCGTGTGACCATTCCAAGAATGTCAACTTGTGGTCGAAGTTCTTGCGCAGAACAGGATATGGACTTGAACCCGTTGCGTACGTTCAGCTTAATGAGTTCCATGCCGATACCGGTGATTGGTCATCACAATATCACTGAACAGTGCGGATAGGCAAACACGAGAATGTTGTGGATGCTACGTTGGACCGAATAGCGTGGTTTCGGGCGAAGCGTATAACAGGGATGCGAGCGTGCTCGGATTCCTCAACACTTTCTTCACAACCCAACACCATGTTTGGGAGGACAAAGCATCACATGATAAGGGATATGTACCATTTTCACGTTAAGTTGGACACTTTCGAAGCAAATCTTAACATTTTCCAAAGGGCTAACACTTTTCAAGCCAAACTGAACATCTTCCAAAAAAAGCGTCGTCCAGTTTAAATTAGACACTCTAAGGTCGAAATAAATGACGAAAATATACTGCTGCTTTCATGAAAATTTGTATTTCACCAGCCCCAAATAGATGAACAGGTTTAAAAGTTTATAAATTTTCAATATTTATCGTTCAATTATTAACTAATTAATTAGTTATTATTTTAAAATGGAGGGTAGCTATTTTTGGGTCCATTAAAGGAAGAAATACTGGCATTCGGCCATCATGTCGCAATTTTCATTCGATCGGTAGCAAAAATTCTGTTGTGGTGGAGTTGCACACTAATCGACGGTACAACAGAAACAGCTATAGAAAGACATATCTCGAGAATTTCAAGTTGGCAGGATTTACGCTGTCAATGAAATGAAAATTGCGACGAGATAATCGAATGCATGGCGATATCTATTCGTGTAATGCACTCAAAAACTGCTGGTTTCCTTCTCAACGAGACCTATATGATGTTGTAGGGCACGAGACGAGGAGCACAGAGGTGTTTCTCGTTCGTTTGGTACGGGTTACCGGGTGGCCCGAAAGTGACGAAAAACTGTCAGAAGGGGCCATATGATTGCCGTGATGCCATCCACCAGCAGTGCCGAGCTGGCCGAATGGCTAGTGTTGAGGACTCGTGAGAACGAGGTTGGGGGTTCGGGTCCAGACCTATGCAAATCACTGCAGTGGTTTTGCATCTCCTGCCACTGTCATGAAATCATATAAGTTTTTTCTTCATTTTTAACTATTGTGAACATTCCTCTCTCGCACACTGCATGCATTAGTAGACGTTGCAGGGAGGTCTGTGATAATGACAAAAACAGGTCCAGTTTGTTTTTGCCATTATTGTTATCCATTGTTTGTTGTTATCCCTGTTAAATATATAATATTTGACAGTGGTTTTACTGGCACATTAGTGGTGTCTGTGCCGACCCGTCTTCAACCAAGTTCTTCGCAAGAAAGAAACAAGCCGTAATAGTACATCAATTGTAAACACATTGTAGACGGCCGCAGGTGCATACCGAGCGCTTTGGAAGGAAATATGTAGGAAATAACGAAGTCAATCAAAACTGTTAGTCGCAGTTTCTGCGCAATCACCTTCCATGTTACGTATACTAATGCATGGAGTGTGCAAGAGAAAATGGTTTACAATAGGTGAAACTGAAAAAAACCTGTATGATTTCATGATAGTGGCAGAGAATGTATAACCACCGCAGCAATTTGCATAGATCTGGATCCGAACCCGCCGACCTCGTGCTCTCGAGCACGCAACACTACCCACTTGGCCAACTTAGCACTGCTGGTGGACGGCATCTCGGCAACCATATGAGGTTGCCTTGCGACAGTTTTTCGTCATTTTCAGCCCATCCACTCCAATGGCCCGTGCCCAAGACGAAAACCACTCCTGTGCTCCTCGTCTCATGCCCCACGACATCGTATAGGTCCCTTTGAAAATCTTTGGGGGAAGTTCGTGAGCGGACCTTGTAAAAAAGTAGTAGGAAATCCACGAAATGCAAATTCTTCTGATCTCAGTTAGTATCCAGTTTAGTGTGAGGGTGCTCGGTTTAGTTTAGAAAATGTTCAGATTGGCTTCAAAAGGGTCCAGTTTGCTTTGAAAAATACCCAGTTAGAGGAAAAATGGCATGTCAAATGGTAGGTGGTAGATCGGCACAAAAATCGGCAAAAAATGGTAGATCATGTCTCTGTTGGGACGCACTACTACGCATTTCATTCGTAATAATAAGGGAACCTTGAGTGGAGAGGGGGTAGCTTGAATCTTGTTTGGCTTACAGTAGCCGGCCGGAGGCTGGTTTGTGCTTATCTATCTCACAACGGACTCGTTTGGTGCCAATTCATCGTCCGCAATGTACACCACGTGAGATCGAGCTTTCTGCCGACCGCGTCGTATATCCGTACGGTCATACGATGGGGTAACGCTTATAGCCTTCTTCCGTTCTTTAGAAATGAACACGGCCACTCAACCCGAACACCGGAGAACAATTAGTGCTTTGACCGCTATAATGAGCGCATGTTGCTCGACGGTGATTGAATTTGTTTGCCTTTCAATGTTAAAGGTGTGCGTGTAGCACAATTGGAGAAGATGCCGGCTGTCACGTGCACCCAGTACCAGGTTCTTGGTTCGAATTTCCCGCCCAAGCTAACCAAGCCTTCCATCCCTCTGGGATCGGGATCTGGTACTGGACTCTTCTGGGAGGGACAAAGCGCTGACTTGTTCATCGGCTGGCCACCGCAACTCATTCTGTGGCCATCTACGCGTTCGGCGGCGTTCAAAGCGCCTCCACGATATCCCCAGAAGTAGAGCGTATCCCAAAAGGGATTGAGTAACGCCGTCCTTTACCCTTATCCTTTATCGTCAAAGACCTTCAGAATTGTCTGGAATTGATGATTTGTGATATCCGCTTCCCTGTATAAACCTGCTCGTCAGCTTCTTCTAGCTGCCGCCTTTACCATTTGTCTCAGCGGCGGCTTCGCCACTGTTCACCACTAACAGTAATCTCAACCCTCCAGATAGGATTTCGGCAACAGCGGGACATCATCTCATTTGTGCTGGTCAATTTTCAATCTCGGTGGGATGCCTCGAACCTTCATCGAGTCCTTCACCGTGAGATAGATAGAGTTCATGTCGACGTCGAGCACCTGACAGAGGACATTTTCTGTCAAATGTCCGAGCATGTTGTGGTTGCAGTTTTGGAGCAAACGAAGTATTTTACGCAAACGCTTTTTTGAACTGGGATGGTAAGAGAATAATTTGGTTTCTTTGACGCACAGAAATGAGTTAGAGGTTTGCGTGCCGGGGCATATGCGTCGTACTAGCTAGTAACGCTGGCATGCGCGATCGTCCTGGATAGACTTGGGTTTACTTAGAGTCTTACGGACGCTCGATTCACCAACCATGCGCGCCGATTGGATTTCTACCAGATTTTTGCGGAATACGAAGGAACTCTTGTTTGTCTATCATTGCACGAGACACATATATAAGGTGGGAAATATAGTATTGCCCATCATAAGAGACTCGGTTAGCGCCAACCAGCATTCTTATGTTCCTTGCACTTCAACAACTGAGTGTATGCCTATAACTTACGATTAGATGTAACTGAGCACGTTATAGCGTAGTCGGAGGAGACGCCTTTTGCAGGAGTTCCGAGTCGAGGCTCCTCTTTGGGCTCCTGCTCAGGGCAGTCAAAATTTGCATCCCTTAGGGATTGTCGAATTGGTACCAAACTTGAATGGAAGGATAGAACATGGCTTTGACTGGCTAGCGGTCAGTGGGTTGACCATCATTTGATCCAAGCAAGTCATTGTAAGAGCTGGGTTCAAGCGTAAAAAATATTTATTTTTGCTATTTAAAATGTGCTCAGTTCCACATGAAAAATATCTGCCTTGATTAGGAAACTGTTCGATAGAGTTCTAAAGAACAGCTTGATTTCAAAGACGTCCATTTTGAAAATATTGCCACAAACTGGTAAATCTCAATTTCAAAGGCTCCAAATTCATTCGTGAGCGCTTTTTTATGGTCTCGATGTTCTGGAACCCCTCGGATGCCGATAATTTTCGCCCTACATGATACCCTGTAGAAGTAGAGCGCGACCCCTCCCTAATCGGGATCTGGTATCATTATGACTTACCCCTACCTTCTACATACCGACATCTCATCGTCATTTCGTGAACTGATTATGAGGTGCGCAATTCGTACAGGAGATGGTGGTTTCAGGCGAGGAGTGTCAATGATTCGTCCGTCTCCTACGCTGCCGGTGCTCTGTTCATGCACCCGAAATGATGGGTCTCACCAGTTTTTCATAATATCTTTCGCTCGATTTTCGTGTTTTATCTTCTGATATAAACTCACTGACTTCACTTCTTCACGTCACGTTTCCCTCCTTCTCAGTCTCTATCCCAATCACCGCGCCTTCATTGATCCGTTCAGTGATAACGTTTGTATTTAACCCCTGTGTATGATGATGACGATGATGTTTTTCGTAGTCGTTTCATGTCAGAGTGTATTTTGATGAAAGGACGATCACTTCTGCGAGTCTCTGCTAACCTCTCACACGATATCCAGTCAGCTGTCTTGCATCCGTAGCTTTTTCTATTCGGTGCCTTTAACTGTGAACTGTTTCATAACGGCTCCTTCGACTTGACATTGGAACCTAGGTGTTTTGTAAAATGCTGTTGTATTGTTCATTTTAGGATATTTTACCCGTATCTTTCGCGAGATGTGATATGTGATAGTAAATCCTTATCGGTCTTTCTTGAAGTTCTTGTTATCTGCGCAGAGGAGCAGTGTGCACCAAGCTGGCTCCTATCGGTTGTCGCTCAGGTGGAGCAGAAAGAACTCCCTGCAAACTGTACTGTAGAAAATAGAGGTCTCCGTTTGCAGTTCCTCCTTATGCTTTCTTGTGCGACACTTGGTGTGGTGAGCTGTAACCCGTTGTGAAGTTCGTACACATTTTCCCCGAGTAGCATGGGTATATAACAACATTTCTACCTTAGGGACGAGAAGCTCGGAACACTTTCGTCGGCTTTGAGTTCACGAATTCAGGCGCAGTGCTAGTGTTACGCAAAGCGTTCGGAATGGTGCTGAGCCATCGTGTGGAGCTAGGAAGAAATGTGCGCTTTGCTGCAGTCGAAAAAAAATTGGAAATCTGAAGGGAAACGCATTACTGCTCAAGAGCTAACAAGTATGTATCGGAAAAACATTTTCGCGGTTTCGAATCGTTCAAAGAAAAATAGAAAACGAGAGAAACTCGAGAAGTGGGGTGAGACAGGGTGAGGGAGATATGTGGTCGCCGTTGCGATGCTTCGCCATCTGTAATGATATGGTATAGCAGGCTAGCCCGGTTGGCCCTATGCGAAGGAAACCTATTATTAACACTACGGTCGATTATTGTATAGGCTCGACAACATTTGAACAAACTGACAAATAGATAAGACCCAAGCTGAAGGGTCAAGCATTGCTTTCTAGAATTGAACGGGGATCGTTTATTCATGGGGGGGGGGAAGTTCAGTACCGTGTCCTATCTTTGGGAGAGGGTTGTCTTGTGTTTTCAGTTTTTAGGTGATTTCCTTGTCTATCTGTAGA
Organism: Heligmosomoides polygyrus polygyrus; assembly: GCA_947396885.1. Classification (NCBI taxonomy): domain Eukaryota; kingdom Metazoa; phylum Nematoda; class Chromadorea; order Rhabditida; family Heligmosomidae; genus Heligmosomoides; species Heligmosomoides polygyrus. The sequence goes on along the minus strand of OX377204.1, from coordinate 35,550,566 downwards.
ATGCTTTTCCCAGCTGTAACTTCGACAACTTCACACAAAAATGAAGGTTTGCCTGAAGTAGTCTTCGAATCAGTCAGATCATTTTCAGGGGTTCCTTTTTTGCCGCTTTTAGCTGAATGTCACGACACGACACTTTCTTCTACCCGAATATGAAGAGAACTGGACCTGAAACACTCCTGTCATATTGGTAGTCATCTAGTTGCTCGAGCGGGTGACAGCAGCTTCCCATTAGTCCGTGTCGCGTGCCAGAGTGCTCCAATGGATACTCTTCGCTCGGGGAACTCGAAGAGCGTACATCGTTCGCTCAGGGACTTCACGAAGCGACCGTCGCGTTTTCTTGACATCCCGTGGAAACCAGTGACGGCTGTGTCTAAAGGGTGCCTGATTAATGCGATATATGCACTACTTTTCAAGCGCTGACGACGAAGCTCGGAACTCCGGAGGCCTTCTCTTATATGCGTGAGTCGTGTCACTCGGAGCATCGCCCTTTCGATTCGCGTTGCGCGATGCTGATCACATGTTCATCCTGCTTTCGAATGGACCGGGTCTCCGATACGTTTTCGCAGGAAGAGCAGTGGCGTCGAATACGTGGGCACGGAGTCCGCCGACGGTTTTCGTCTTCTTCGCGACATCTTCGAAGCTCTTGAAAGCTCCCTAAGCCGCTCGTTTCCTCCTCCCAAGCTCGGAAAACCTGAATTAGTGCTCTATATATAATAATTTCGAGTGCTATTTGATAATGATCGTTCGAGTTGTTGCCCTACAATGATTTTTTTGGAGGGCTCTCCAAATTAATCATGTCGTAGCCGAAGGCTTGACTTGTCACGGATATATTTGTTGTATTTGAAGAAGGTGATGCTGGCGTGAATTTGTGCTCCATAAAATTTTAAGCTCTAATTATTATCTAGTTGAAAACAAGCCTTTCCTCATCGACCTTCGATATGATTGGGGAAGGTCGTTTTCAAAATCATCGTTTTTCATCGTCAATATTTGAACCAACAACTCTGCTTCTTAGGGTTCTGTGGGTTTTCACTCATTTGGTCATGGCCGTAAAAGAATTAGTGGTCCCTGAGAAGATAACTCTGTCAGCAGTACCATCCTCGAGCACACGGTGGCTGGTGGACACCGCCGCAAAGATTCAGCTTTTGGTCTTCACTAAGCGGTAGTTATCTGTTTCATTCGCCTTTTTAATGTTGGATATGATGTCAGGTCTATAAAGGTATGGTTTCTCATGTTTTAGCTATACTTCTCTAGCTTCAATGGTTGCGTAAGCAGAATAAAGTACGGTAAAATCTTGGTGGACATCATCATGCAATAATCATCTAGGTATAATCTTGGTCTCCTCGAATTAACCCATACTGAAAGTCACACAATGTGAGTCTTTAGAACGAAGAGTAGCTTAATTCACTGTTGCTGTATGTATCGTTTAGAAAACGGTAACAGACAACAGGACCAAGAAATGTTTCTTCAAGGTGTATTTAGGTTTTACCGCACAACATAATACTTTCGCTAAATCGTAAAGAGGACACGAAGTTTGCATGCATCTGGAAGAGTCAAGCATGGGACAACGTGTTCCAGTTCAAAGATTCGGCATGGCGCAATCATCCTTTCTTCAGTTCAAGGATATGCCGAAGCTTTGAGGATGCTCTCTGTTGGCGCATTCGTTGTTTCACAAAATGATAGGGCAGTGTCGAGCATAAGCAAACATCCTTGAAGAGGGGCTTTCGACCAGGCGCCTGTCCGCATGGTCCGCGGGCAAACTCGGATCTGCAACACACGGAGGATATCGCACTTTCTCGGATAGCCGCACTCTTCTGGACAGCACCGCTCGTAGCCTGATCGACTCCGCCTTCCGAATATCGGAAGTCACTACTGCCATCGTGCGGTGATTGATCGAAGCTCTATATGTAGGGTATCGAAGCTGGGCGGTGTGCGCCTTAACGCTTAATACATACGCTTGATTAATGTTCTGTTTCAGCTGGGTGGCACGTTTGCAATCCGCCTGTCAATCCTTTCCAAAACAGTGCGGAACATTGTGAACGCATTTCCTGTCTGTCTAACAATTCGGCTTTACGAATGTAGATGTCCTTCTCCTGCTTGTGTAAAGATATGCCTTATGACGTATTTAAAACCTTGCTGCCTTATTTCATGGACTTATCCGTGCTTCGTCCAATGCTTGATGTGAGCGTTTCTGTCTTACTTTTTTCGTATGGGGTTTACACAAGAGTAGTGTCTGTAGGCAAGCTGTGAAAATTTCGCCCTCATGGTCTCTTGCACATCATTTGAACCAGCCAAGCAACTTTCCATATTCTTCAGGAAATCGCTTCTCGAATGCTGACGCACCATTACATCCTGTGCTTCTTGTTGCTGGTCAGTTCTGGGCTCACCGTGTTTATTGACTGGTGCAGCTATCACCGCATGCGCAACGTGTACCGCCCGGAGTGCAAGTATTCCACTGCGATGGAGGACTTCCGACGTAGGCACTTGCTCGTAGCGCACTTTTATTTAGGTGCAGTTGTTATAACGAGACAGCCGCAGTTCAGATCGACCTATGGAGGAGCCGAACATCGTAATGTGCACCGACCAGCACCATTATTGTACGAAGAACAGTGGATGTGGAGCGAACAGGATGGTAAGTTGAAACTATTTCCACTCTTGATGTTCTTGAAAATTTCGAGTTTTGCTTTCGAGCCGAAGTTTTCAGTTTTTTCATTGAGCGGGACAAAAATACGAAAGTGAAGGTTCGAAAACGAGTGGTGTTCAGGAGGTGATTGATAGCTCTTGTAACGTGGATCACGTCGGGATAATTTTGAATTTAGTGGTGGGTCAACGCATTGACTGTGAACCTTCCAACGCTTCCTAGCATGTAATCAGCAATGCAGGAGAATAGTCTTAGCTTCTCATTCCGTCAAAATGTGTATGCTTCTGAGTGCGAGTAGCAAAATTGGAAGACGTGCCGACTCGTCGGACTCGTGGGCTCCTAACGAAATTATTTGGTTCGGGTGTTGCCCGCGCCTTCCATACCTCGGGGTAAGTAATTTGCTACCATATGGATTTTGTAGAAGGATAGTGCACGATTCGTTCCAAAAGGTCGACTCTTGTCCATTAACTGTTATGTATGGCTTACAGTATTGCTTGCCTTGATGTCTTTGACAATTTTATGATAATACTGCATCATCTTAATGCAACATTTTCCAAGATTTCGAGTATAAAGCTTCGTGAGATAAAATTAAACTTTTTTCACTCATAAGAAGTGGATTGAGATTCGCTGCTTGCAGGAAGCACGCTAAATATTCTGAAAACATTTAAAACTAAAATCTAGGGGAATGTTCAAGGGAGCCAGACGAGTGAACTCACAAACGAACAAATGGTGAAATTGATTAGTATTGCGTGTAGAGTGATGGTTCATTGTGTTGAGCACTGAAGATCTCTCCCCTATATTCTGTCAACATGAGCTTATCTTTTACAGCGGTGCTTGGATCTACAACATTTGCGGGAGTGCTGCGCTCCAACCACATGTCCGGCCGTAGACAAGCTCAATATACCGTACTGGTTTCGCGTTCTAATTCTCCTGCTGTTTTGTAGATCACTTGCTTTCAACTGCTTCAGATGTGTCGCCTCGATTCCCGACCACCTGTGTAAGACGGACAAGGACTGCAGGTACACGTCTCTGGCGAGGTGCTGTCCGACCGGCTGCAACTACAACATATGCCTTTGAGAGAATGGTCAGGTCAGAGGATAACAGCACCCCTCTATTGATGCGACAACACGCCTTCATAAGCAGCCCACGATTTTTAGCTCACGAATAGCAGTGTATTTTATGACCTCTCGGAACCATTGTTTCATCCCCGTGCAGGGAGAGCTCAAGTGCTTGTTTGCTGTTCATATACGCAATACCCTTCTGTCTTTGTCCGGTTAGCATTCGCCCGTGTTTGCAGTTGTGTTCTGGACGTCTTTTTACTACCACGCATTGTTGTGCGTCGAACTTCTCATCATCTCTTGAAATTTGTTACGCATTAATCGTCCATTATTGAGAACCCATGTTTGATTTAGACGTCGCTTAGTTCTATACATGTCACCACGTCTCGCCACAGTAGGTGTTAATTGGATCTATTGTCCTCTCTGCAGTGACTCTAGGAAGTGGTCAAAGTGATAGAGTAGTTAAGGCACTTTATGGCGTAAGTGCAAAAGCGTAAACACACCTTGACCTCCATTTCCAAGGGGACGGAAGACGAAACGTAAAGCTGTCACAAAGTAGAAGCCTGTAAAAACCTTGCCTGGCACAGCACACTAACGTATACAGAACATATGTATGATATTTAATAGGGCACCATGTTGAGGTTTCAAGATGAGGAATGTGAGGAACTGATCCACAAAAAGGCTTATTTTTCACAGTTCCTCATATTTTCCTCTATTTGTGGAACCACCAAATGCATAGCATCACCTTTTTCATGTGAAGGTCGGGTTTCGGAACGTCCTCTGCCTCTCCAGTTGGGTCAACCCACTGTGCACGCCGGTGATAATTAGAGTAGAGTATCCACTTCTCATCCCCGGTGACAGGGTTGTTCAGCCATCCGTAGGTACGTCTGAGGGTAAGGAGAGACAGAGCGACATCGGCTCTGCGATCCATGTCATGTTGTGTCAAGTCGTGACCCAAATTTTGCACCTTGCCAATCGACTTCAATCCTTGAACGACTGTTGAGTGACTAACACCAAGAGTGCTTGATAGTTCGCGAGTGGTTTGGCATGGGTCCGCTTCCACCCTACTTCGCAGGCCATCCAAATCCAGTGTCATCGGGCGCCCTTCTCGTTCGTTATCATCAACGGAGAATTCACCAACTGCAAACTTCGAGAACCACTGGTACACAGTACTTCGAGCAGGAGCACTCTCGTTGTAAACATCCTTCAGGCGACGATACGATTCGCGGGCATTGAGGCCAGATTGATGCAGGAATAACATGACGTGCCGAATATGCGTCTCAGCTGGGATGAATTGCTTAGCCATAATAGCTGAAGTTAACAACGCAGAAGTAGATGTTAGGAACAGTTTTGTAGCCGTCTCCTTTCTCTATCGATCGATCATTTACGCGTTGATACATGTGAGAAATTTGGCGGGAAAATGCGCTTTCAATTCAGGAGGGATCAAATGTCCGAGAACTTATGCACCAACCTAATATAATCTGAACCGCATCAGTAACGTCCTGCACCACTTCGAGGATTAATATACTGTTGTACTACTCTCCAATACTTACCATTAGCTCAGAAAAACTGTGTCGCAACTGAATGGTCGGGAGGTGAACGTTAACAAAGTGCGATTTGGCAATCAGACAAGTCCCTGTTCCAATGATATCTCAGAAGCTGTTCGGAGAACAGAATCATGAAAATTCCTCGTTTATAAGTGGATGAGCAGTGCGCTCTAGAAAGTTGAGTAGTTTCGGAAACCTGTGCAGCATGAACTGAAGAAGTTGTTTTCTGCATGCCTATTATCAAGAGTGTCCGATCAGCGCTTTTGTTTGCTTTGAAGAGAACCGGATAGTGGCTGCGCCCGATCTTGGCAAAGATTTGATGATTAGAAATGGAAGGCTAGAGGTTTGAACAGCAAACATCACCGCTTACCAGTATAAGGATCGAGGCTAGCTTCGGATTGGCTTTAGCTTGCGCTGTAGTTCAGGGCCATATTTTAACTTTATTTGTAATGGTGATGATATCTAACAGCCAACTAGTATTAAAAAGTTCAGCGTAACCCAGAGCACTCTCACATGACAGTTTCTGAGAAATCATTGCTGCTCCTTCTTTCTTATGCTACATCTGTAATCTTCCTACTGTAGACGTCCTACAGTATACATGAGTAAGTGCTACAGATTGATTTTAGAAGCCGCTGTTCTTACTTGCGCTCTTGTTCCTGTATTATGGAGCTTGGAGAGACTTCAATCAGCTTTGCATAAATATTTGCTCGTTACTGCAAGACCGGATCAAATTGGGTCATTTAAGTATAAGACGCTGAAGCAGGGTAGAAAATGATCCATGATAATAGGATAGAGAGGAATCAAAAGCGATCAAAATAATTTCGATTTTTACGCGAGTCACGGTGATTGGCGAATAACTGCGACGTTCCCACTGCGTAGGTTACGAGAAGGAGACCAACTATGTGTATAAGTGACACGTGCTTTAAGCTTTTGGCGTACGACTTTTGTGTGAGTACACCGTGTAAGGTGTCTTCACCTATGCATATGCATTCTATTCCTGTCTATTTTTGTTGTTAAACCTGTTATTCTTTGCGTTGCTCGCTAGCATTCGTTAGACATCATCAGTGCAGCTACTTCTTGGTGTCATGAATTACATCTGGACCTACATACTTACATCTGGACCAATCCTTACAAAAATAAGGGTGACTAGTGTATTACCTATTCATTTTTTACAGAATGTTCCGTCTGTTGATCATGTTGGCCTTGCTATGTATGTGAATAAGATGCTTTTCGAAGCCCTTCTTTCCATTCATTCTTACCGAAGCAGAACAAACCCAGAAACACACGTATTTACTTTGTCAGTAGCGTGCCAATAATTTATTTTGTAAATACCAACTTAATCACGGTACAGACTCGCCTTCTATTGAGCCGGCTAAAGAGCCGGCTTGAATGGTTTTCATATCAAATTTGGAATGTGCAGCACCTACAGCTATGTATAACCTATATATACTTAGAAGCCAACTAGGTAGGCTGTATCTGCGGGGTCTAATAGCTTCGGCAGGTCTGTTCCGGTTTCTCGGTTTTTTGGTAGCTTCACTTTGTCAATGAGACAGTAATAGGTATGGGAACAGAACGCTGTATGGTGAGATAAATTGCGGACGGAGACTATTTTCTGGGGAACTTGTCGTGGTGGATGGATTCCACTCAAGTCCGGTATATCTAATAAAACACGCATGGTCCATTGTGGATTTAGTATGCTTTCCTCATATTTCCTAGTTAAAAAAATCCTGGAACTGCAAGGGCGCCTCCGCGCGCCAAATCACAAGCTGGAATTTTTTCGCGAAGACCTATTGGCGATTACAGTTAGTGTTTATCTCGAGATAGTGGAGAGAATGCTTCCTGTGTTGTGAGATTTTTAATATTATAGGGACATTGGAGTGGTGCGTGTACTGGGAAGCAAGAGGAGTGGTGAAGAAGGGGTGCACGCGCAGCCGTGAAATCTCCACACCTTCTGCAGCAACTACCGAAAGTGGGTCTTCTACTGACTGAATCTTCTTCTTGAGCTGTACTAAACTTCTGTAGAACGATATTTACGCGGGGATCCTAACGAATGGCTATTGATTGCTTTTGTTTGGGTAAGCGACGATGTTTCACTACTCAAAACCACAGATGGCGGGCTCGTGAAAGCATCGTAGGAGAGCAAATTTCAGGCAGTTTGGTTGCGGCTGAAGTATGCGGAGCAAAATATTTTCAGACTGCTTGTAAACCCAGCATCCGCTGCTCCACTTGAAAGCTAAGATCAGGTGAGCCTGGAAGGAGCTTCAAGTTTCAGTCAGACAGATACGAACAAGCATTTCAGGTCTGCATGGACACAACATTTAATCCTTGCTGCGAGCCGTCCCCATCCGATTGGCCGAGAACCGTACAGCTGGATTCCAGTGCAATGTCAGTAGGAAATGGCTACTTGAAGGCTTAAAATTAGGAGAAAGCGCTGACAATTAAGGTGACAGAGCCGACGAGTTGGTGTCGTCAGAACGAGTGACTGCTGTGGAAGGAAGTGCTGTCTGACCGACCGGGTGTAATTACAATATAAGGAATTACTCCGGTTTTCTTAATGAAAAAATATACATCTGAATTTGCATTCATGGTGATACTAACAAGCAAATTACAGACCTCACGGAATTATTTAACAGTGACAGTTAGCGAGTGCTGTGTAGACGAATGTTGTACGTAAATAAATATTAATTATTAAAGTGAACTTATGATTACTACTACAAATGATAGTAGTCGTCATACACGTGAGGAAGAAGGGTTCGCCAAAGGGGTACCATATCCCCGAAGCTCTCCAGCGCTACCCTCGAAAACGTCATGCGCGAACAAGAATGGGAAGACATGAGAGTGAAGGTCGACGGCCGGCAGCTGCACCATCTGCGCTTCGCTGACGACATCGTGCTCATAACACCGAGCATCAGTCAGGCGGAGCGAATGCTGGCCGACTTCGATCGTGTATGTGGGAACGGTGGACTACAGCTGAATCTTACGAAGACGATGTTCATGAGGAACGGACAAGTTTCTGATGCCCCATTCTCGCTCAACGGAACGAACATCTCCGAATGCTCCAGCTACATGTACCTGGGTCGCGAAGTCAATATGGCCAACGACCTAGCGCCGGAGCTGAGCATGAGGAAACGAGCGGCTTGGGGAGCTATCAAGAGCGTCAAAGAAGTCGCGAAGAAGACGAAGAACGTCCGACTCCGTGCCCACCTATTCGACTCCACTGTTCTTCCTGCCCTAACATACGCCTCAGAGAACTGGGCTATACGAAAGCAGGATGAACATGCGATGGAATCGAGAGGACGATGCACGGAATGACACGACTCACGCAAGTGAGAGAAGGCCTCCGGAGTTCCGAGCTTCGCCGACGTTCGAAGATCAGAGACGCTATCGCATGGGCCAAGTCGTCGAAAATTGGGTGGGCCGGCCACGTAATGCGATTCGCAGATACCCGCTGGACGAGAGCCATTACCGACTGGATTCCGCGGGATGTCAAGAGAACACCAGGACGCCGCGTTGGCCGGACTTCTTCGTAAAAGGCATGAACGTCCAATATGACGCTCTTCGTGTCCCTCGAGCGAGGAGGATCCATTGGACCACTCTGGCACGCGACAGGGACGAATGGAGACGCTGCTGGCCCCCGCTCGAGCAAGTCGATGACCAACGGGACGACAGGTGATACAGGTGATGATAGTAGTCTTGCCTGAAAGATTACGAGAGAAAATGCCCGAACCGCGCCGCGTCTGTTTCGGTGCGAGAAAATGCCCGCAACCAAGGGAGAAAATGCCCGCGACCAGGGGAGAAAATGCCCGCAACCAAGGGAGAAAATGCCCGTGACCAGGGGAGAAAATGCCCGCGACCAGGGTAGAAAATGCCCGCAACCAGGGGAGAAAATGCCCGCAGCCAGGGGAGAAAATGTCCACAGCCAGGGGAGAAAATATCTGCGGCCACTGAACGGTTTTCGATAGGGTCCGCTACAACAACCACAACAGCAAAACACATGGTAATCACGTGGACAGGGATACGGTATTTTACTCATGCCGTCGAGTAAAGGGCATGAGAAATTGTGGGCGTGGCAGCTGAAACTGTGGCATCATCATTTGGATTCCCTAGCAGACTTGATGGCCTTACCGTGATAGAGAAGCTTTGGAGAATATGAGGAAAAATTCTCGTTACAACAGCATGCTCAACGGTTAAATTAGTACCAACGGTGTTTTATGTGAAAAAAACACTTGAAAACACTGAAAGGAGCGAAAGAAGGTTTTCGCCCAAATCTCAATTTCTAGAACGTAAAACTAGAAAACAAGCACATCAACGGAACCTGGTAACATAGAATAACTTTTCGAAGCATTGAGCTGTGAACTGCAGGCCACCTCAACTTTTGAGTTTGTTTTTGAGCCACATGAACGTCACATGGAGTGAACAGTAGGGTACATGTACTTCAAAGTCATGAGAAGTAGAAAATGAAAAAATGGCAGAACGTATTTGGAAATTTACTTACAAATTGGATTTTAGATTTTACTGAGGTTCTACTGAGTCTTTCTGATGAAGTCTTTATTTTTGACCAATCATTTCCTTCTTTACTAAAACAGGATTTGAACATAGATCTTTCAACATTCATTGCTTTTCATGTGATTTTCATCTAATACACCGTTGATATCGTAAATACTTATTGTGACCTTTTTTATTGAAGTTTTTCTCAGTATAGGATTTTTATTTTGATTCGCTTTGTTGCTGCCTTTCTCATATTTCCACATATCTGAATAAAGGATTTAAAAATCTGAATGGTTAGTTGCATCATAGGTTTTACCAAAATCGTTATTAAAATGACCAGAACCTACGGCGTATCACCTCGCCAAAAATCTTTCAAGCCACCTTCTCGAAATATAGAATGTTTTTCGAACATGAAATTTTGCGATCAACTTCTTATTCGAGCTTTGGTACGAATGAAACGTTGCGGAAATAGACTGCTATTCGCGGGCATTTTATCCCTTGGTTGCGGGCATTTTCTCCCCTGGTTGCGGGCATTTTCTCCCTATTTCGGGCATTTTCTCCGCACGCAACGCGCGCCGTGAGATTCGGGCATTTTCTCCGTAGACCTGCCTGAAACGGCACAACTCATGCTACACCTCGTCTAAAAATTCTTATAAAAATGCTGTTCAGCTGGAGTTAAGTTTGCACCACCGTGATAAATTTAAGCTGACTTGTCTGATAGTGCAAACATAATTTACTCGGGTTTTTCCAAGAGCTAACCAGCGAGAATCTCCCAGACAGCTGTGCTGAGTGGGCTATCTTTTCGGTCGAAGGAAGACGACAGCTTCGGCTGAGGCTTCGCCAGAATCAGCGAGCGCTTAACAAAGCCGTGGACTTATCATTAGAAGTTACGTGTGGATAAATGACAAAGATCTGATCAGTCTTTCTTCGCTTTGCAACTCTAATATTCGCAAGCTCTTACATGACTAGAGTTAAGGAAAAGGGGTGAACGTTGGCGTTGGTCAATTCCTTTGCCGGATGCGGCACGCGTCCTATTTCAACGGGATATTTTGGAGGCAATTTGAAAGGATAAATTGAGCTTATACATCGACCTTGAATGGGCAGCTCTTGGCAAGCCACCGCAACAGAATACTACGAAAGCAAGAATTCATTAGAAGTGAACTTACATGAAGAAGAAGTAAAGATTAAAATATGGCGCATAAAATGGCGATAAAGGAGTTTCGTCGTTAAATTGCGTTAAAAATCTCAACGAAATTCGGTAAATTCGTTAATCGTTAAACGCAAACCCCTGCTGCGGAAGCCTTAAGGGCTGGGCATAATCATGCTGCTTGATGCAGCTCCAATGATGAAAGATAGGGCAGAAACGCAGTTTGTGTGACTCTGTATCAGGCGTGGCATCGCGCTGATGGCACACTTCGCTCCACGTTTGGCGCCCGGCGTCGCTCCGCCCCGTTTTGACACGCAAGAACCGATGCCGAGTGTGGCCGACCATTTAAGCCCTATAATATACGCCCACGTCACGCCGGCGACGTGCTCGGAGCAACTGTCAATTGCGCCTTCGCTACATTGGCGGACGGCGCAGTCGGTGTCGTGGTTGTCAGTTGTCGCGCGACGGTCGCGGAGGAGTGGGAGCCCTATCTTTGCACTCCCTTCACTTATTACGTCACTTCCTTCGTTCATGACCATTTCACACTGATTTAAACACACGTCTGGTGATGTTTTCGTGGTCATGTGATGTTCTGTCGTTCTTCTCACGGTGTTTTCTTGGTGGCTAGGCTCATTTCGGGCTTGGAGCTCCCTCGCCAGTACGGAAACCCATATTTTGTGCCAGACAAGTAATAGGGAGATTCTGGAGGATGTCCGGCACAGAAATGTGCCAACTGTACGCATATTTTTTGGAAGAGATGTTTTTCTAAGGTGTTTTCAAGGGTTCAAGTGTGTGCTGATTCCTGCATTTCTTTTTTTGTGAACTCCCTCGCCGGCATGGAACCTCATATTTCTGTACCGGACAAGTCACAGGGACGTTCTGGTAACATGTATCGCACAGAAATGTGGCAATTCAACGCCTATTTTTTAGAGATGTTATAGAAATTGGGCTCAACTGGAACGATTCCGTGCTAGCCACTTCACAGGAACCCTCTCGTGTCGTATTGAGCACAGAAACCTAGGTTTCCATAACTGGAGGCGGAATCGGAATCGAAAGAAACGCACAAGTGAGTACAGGCATGGCAGAAAGCCCTAGCAAAACATGACATCGTTAAAATACGCTTAGCAGCAACACTCCTACAATGGCATATGAATGAGGAGGCTATGAAACGAAAAAAAAACGCGAAAACACGAAGAAAATGGTCGAGAAAACAAGAAACACAAGAAAAAATGCACTGAGTCAGCTGACCTACATAAAATTCTGCAAAAGTCTCCGTCTGCAGAACTGCGTGAACTATGTCAGCCTCAGCGACGGCGACGAGAGTATGGCCTATGTTATACTTCGACGATCCTGCTGTCGGCGACGTCAGCGACGTGTTACGCGGGCTGCTACGTACTGTGTAGCACCCGCCCAACACTGCCGCCGACGTCGCCGAAGTATAACATATGCCTAAACCATACGCCTAACTGCAACCGCACAGCGGCGTGGCCAATCGCGCTGCTCGGAGATTTGACGCACCTCGTCGCGGCGGGAGTATAAAGGTCTTCGGATTCACCTCCGTGACGTCAGCCTTGGCGCGCTAACGGAGCATCGCCTGACGGTTGGCGTCTCTCACTGCAAACAGGATATCTCGAGCCGCGTGCACAATTTGCAGCGAGTAGTGGGCAGGGAAATGCGCCGCACTGGCACGCAGCGACAGTGAAGAATGCACTAGGCCTTTGTCATATCAACGCTCACTCCGAGCGACGCCTAATGATATGCTCCCATATCGATCGGGCGGCGCAATGGAATCGATATGGGTGCATATCATTAGGCCTCGCTCGGAGTGAGCGATGGTATGACAAAGACCTGAGCTAATTCTTCGCTGCTACAGCCAACAGCACTGCGTCAGTTGAAGTGTGCATACCCCGTCACTATCACCTACGCTGCCGCAGTGCGACTCCGCCGTTCCACGCTATGCTTTTAGCGTGGGTGCCGCACTGCTGCTGCGAAGTACGCATGCGGCTCTACTCGCATCCGCAGCGTCCATCCCACTCCTTTGCACGTGATAGTCTCTCGCCGCTCTTCAATGGAGCGCGTTTTCTGCACTACAAAAAGGAGTGCTCGTGTCTCCATTGGAATTCGTTTCACTTAGTGGTAGAAAAACATCTGAAGAGGAGTTGAAGTGCAACTAGATCAATGGTAGAATCAAATAAAAGGATGTTTATCAATGGCAAATTAGCAAAAAGGGATTACACGTTCATCACAACAAATACCTTGAGCAAAAATAGAGAGTGAAATTTGTGCTTTAATACAACGCAAAACGGATACGAATGAGAACAGATTTAGGAAAACGAACGTGCCAGCAGACTGGCTAGATTATCTAGGTGGTCTTTGCACTCCTTAGTAGTAGTGGGCGGCGAACATGTATGAGCTGTCTGAACATGAACATTTCCTGGTGAACTGCTATTTTCCTAGCCTCCTCATGTTCCCAGATGCATCTTGACACCATCCGATGATATTGGCAACACCTTTGACTTGGCAAGGCTCAGTTGCGTACCTAAAATCTGCAACAGAAGTAAAAAGTAGGAGTGTCAACGGGGAAAGCGCTGCGGATTTTCGAATGAAAACGCTATTCGTGATGCGAGCCCCAAAGTTATTGGAGTGGTCGCATTCATAGAGGCAAGCGATACTACATGTATCGTGCCAATACCCTATGAACTGCCGGAGCGCCATGTTGTGCGGAGTGGCAGTAGGGGAATTTGATGGCACAAGAGCTTGCGAGGCTGCATGGTACTGCCGCGCAAAAAGAGGGAGAATTTGTAGTCTCTGGGAGAAGACACGAATGTTAGCGTTCTTCAGCGATGAAGCCTCTAAATGGTGATGGTCACGACTGCGCGAAATGCATTGCGCATAGTGAAATCAGCATCTAAACATGTATGTTAACACGTGTGTGGATGTCAAAACACGAATACTCTTCAATGCTCGATAAGACTACAGTAAGGAACGCACCCAAAGAAGTTGATATTCATTTATCATTGTGCGGCTGTGATGGTTGCGTATTCAGAATCAGTCAAGAAACACTGCCATTTCATTTTGAAACTACCTTGGAAACTCGTAAATCATCCAAATGTATAGTCCAAATAAAACGAAAACAAAATCAATAGTCATGATAATCAACATATCCTGAAGACGTTCCTGTAGGTCTGCTCCCTATTGTTAGGCAGAAGAGAAGAGCAGCGGTAGAGGATGACTATTTAATTCTCCAATGATTGTGCATCGGCCGGGAGCTGCTTATGCCTGCAGTCACACTGAAAATTGAATAGAAAAAGCTGAAAATGAGAGAAAATACAAACCTGAAGCGGATTGCCATAGCCGTCGTCAGTGTCAGTCGTCTGAAAAATTCTAACCAAAGCGTTCTGCTGCTCAAGTAAACAACACCATTTTCATCGTAGAGTATGAAATTCTCTCCGCCGCTTGAGCAACGAGCGAGAGACAAGTCCATAAGAATGTTGGTCACGTAAGAAAAGACAGTTGCCACACATTTATAAACTCACAGGGTTCCCTAAGACGGCTTCCTCGAGCCGTTGACCTCTGGTGATATGTTGGAGAACCCGTCGGAGATTGTCTTGATCATGTGCAGAAGGAGCTACTAGCTGTTCCAGGATCTCCGTACGCTGCGGACTAGTAAAGGAAACGGAAAATGTTTTTAATAGCAAGATCTAAGTGTTCAACACTAAAGAGTTCAATACCGAAGCGCGGAGATGTAAGGTAAGCCACAAGTCTGTGGATTACACTCGTTGTTCTTCCTGCGTAGGGGACCGCTCTTAGATAATTGCATCTCTCTATGACCCTCCGGCGTATCATTGCACGAGCAGCACTCCTTGCTTCGCAGAAACCCTCTCGAGTTCGGTTCCTAGGATCAGTGATGAAGTGCCCCTTCTGCTTTTACACGATGAATGAAGTTGTAGAACCGTAACCCTCTTGATCCTTCAGAGATCTGCATCAGCAACACACGTATGTGCTGGTTTTCTGATCTGACAGAGTCTTCTTCACAGTAGAGTTGGCGGTCGTGAGGCAACACATTGGTGACAAAATCCCTGCCTGTTTGCTGCGAGGAGACAAAGATAGCTGGTACAGGTTGAAAAGCAGCCATTAGATGAATATGGTTGTATCACGTCTCTTTTTCATGCCGTACTTTCGCATTGCATCGCATCGCGAAAAAATATCGTAAGTCATCCAAATATATAGTCGTCCAAATGAAACTAAAACAAAATCAATAGTCATAGTAATCAACATACCCTGAAGATGTTCCTGTGGGTCTGCTCCGTATTGTCAGGCAGAATAAAAGAGTAGCGGTAGAGGATGACTATTAAATTCTCCAATGATTGTGCAAAGCTGCGATGAGCTTCCAAAGCGTGCTTCAGGCTTATGCCTGCCGTCACACTGAAAATTGGATGAAAAAAACTGAATAAGAGAAAATACAAACCTGAAGCAGGTTGCCATAGCCGTCGTCTGTGTCAATCGTCTGAAAACCATTGGGCTCATTCCACCGATTGCCTCAGTGGTATATTTTCAACAGCAACAAGACGGATGGTGCTAAGACGCATTCGAGAAGATGATAGAACTAGGCAGATCGCAGTGCGTGGTGATCGCTAGGCTCAGGCTTTAGTAGTGCGAGTTTCAAAAAGGCAGCAGTTTCTAAGCGTTCGCCCCCATGTTCTAATAGAAAGTGCAAGGGTTATCTAAGAGAGCGGAGAAAATGCAAGGATGATGTAAACAGCCTGCTTACATATTTGTTTTCAGAAATCCATCGAAATCATTTTGTGTTGTACTACATGTGTAAAAAGTTATCACCTCATTCGGAAATGAAGGCAGAGCTCAATTGTCGAAGTCTTCTGCGAAGACTTCAGCGTAGAAGTAGCATTCGGTGAGAATTCCTTTAAGGGCTAATCCACTAACGGGCCTGTTTAGGAGGTGAGGAAGTAATGATTATTCCTTTTTTTATGCAAAAAATACCTCACATAAGGTGCTGGCTTCAACGCTACCTTTGCGAAATATGACGAAGGGAACTCAACATTGATAACCTGTCGCAGGTTGGAAGAAGAGGCTCTAGACAAAGAATGGGGAATCCCAGCGATGAGTTTTCCTTTTATGAAGAGCGTGAACA
Organism: Heligmosomoides polygyrus polygyrus; assembly: GCA_947396885.1. Lineage (NCBI taxonomy): Eukaryota > Metazoa > Nematoda > Chromadorea > Rhabditida > Heligmosomidae > Heligmosomoides > Heligmosomoides polygyrus. Next base: position 35,534,539 of record OX377204.1, on the reverse strand, counting down.
CAGCAAGTCGTATTGTTATTCTAGATGTACCTTAGATTCGTAGCTGCTCTATCTCTATGAAGGGTTGTCAGGGTTTTTACGTGCTTGCCAACTTTGGAATATTTGTCCTTAGGCTGCTGCCAAATTCCCATTCGTCGTATTGGTCCCATTCTTCCAAGTGACAAAAGCTTATCAAGGTTGTATTCCATTCCACATGGTTTGCAAAGGCAATTTCCGCGTAAAAAGGGAATATTGATATTCATTAGGTCTTCACCTCCTAAACAGGACCGTAATCGGAATTGCGCTGAAAGGAATTCTTGACGAAATGCTTTCTATGATGAAGCCTGCGCAGAAGACTTCCACCGTTGATAGCTCTGCCTATTGTTCCGTTAAATTCTGCGAAAATCTCCATTCTCCATGTTTCCTACGCCGACGCTGCCTACTTGGTATTCGACATTATGTCATCCAGCATTTTAAACGTATGAGTGTTCCTCGAACAAATTGCGATTCACTCCTGCATAGACCTCTCCAGGATATGCCACATGGTCCTGCGACAAGACGCCGGAGATCCCACTAACAGGAGTGGCTGAAGACTCTAAAAAGGGATATCCGTCCGGCGATGATGCTGGTGGCTAGCAGCACACTGAAAAGAAGCGCGCGATTGCACTGGTTAGATGGAGCACATTGAGCAGGGACACCCTATGTCGGCAAAACCGCGCTCGTTCTAGCGTATGTGAGCCACTGTCGCAGGCTACACTTTTTCGCTACTGGACCGCTGGTCTACCATACCCAGCAAACTGTGAAAACGGAACACACTCACGTTTTGTAGAGTCTCATACACGGTACACGCACATACTAAAGGTCCTCTCCAACCAACAGAATATGCACTGCCACGCGGAGTTGCGATAGATATGCGACAGAACGCGAGAAGACACACCTGGGTAATTAATTGGATAAATAAACCTTTATCCTGTCACACAAAATAATAAGCACGCGAATAACGAATATCGAATTATGGCACCGATGATAAAGCGATACGATGATATGAAATGATAAATATGACTACTGGGTGAACAAAACAAGACAAACAGAATGCACTTCATATGAGCAAGAACAACACTAGAAAACCCATAACTTAGCTAAGTAAAACTGCAACAAACAAGGATAAGAATGATATGTCAAAAAGAATCCACTTTGGGAGGAAATCTAACCCATATGAGGGAATAACAGGGCAAACAGAGCAAAACAAGAACATGCATGAACGCAGAATAACATGACAACAGAATGTATGGGGAATAACGAGATAGGAGAACAATAAAATAAGAATAGCGACACTACTGCACAGTTAAACACATAAGATACATGAGACACGGCAAAACACGTACAAATCGAGACCCCAAGGCGCGCGCAAGGAGTAAGAGGAAGACAAGACCCGTCCTAAGGTAGAATCGACGTGGTTCAACACCACGAAAACACGAGCAGCACCAGAATCCCCTCAAGAGCCGAGACCTAGGCTCCCCCGGCTGTCAGACTCCGAGCCGAGCCGCGGAATAACAAGTCCCTGATGACTCATCACCCTGAAAATCAGGCGCGGGGGAGAGAGCACGCGAGATGAAGAGGGCCCCAATATAGAGTGTCCGCGGTCGATTGGAGCGCCGAATCTGTAGCGACGACTTGCCGCCACGTACCTTCATCTCCAGACGTCCGCCGTTTGCCCGTTTGCCCACAGAAGTGGTCAATTCGCCCCGTGACGTTAAACTCCTCAGGCGAATGGGGCTTCGCTTGACGCCTGGCCTCTCTCGCAGCAAACGGTAGTTCTACTCGCAGTGGTAATCTATCATGCTACGATGTGTTGGACTTGAATTGCTCTCACCGCTCTTCAACCGAGTTCTCGACAGCACAGAGTGGAGCGAGTTGATCCCATTCGAATTCATTTTGCGTAGTAGAATTAAGCCATCCGTGATGCTGTACTGCAGCATAACACAATCATTAGAGTCGAAGAAGAGAGAAGAATGTTAGGTGCGCTACGTTAGGTGTCTCTCATTACTGTAGGGGCGGAGCGACGCGCTCGATTACCGTAGGCAGACCTGGTACCGCGCCCACCACGGACAAGATTTCACTAGGAGATGAGGCGAGTTGAGCGGAGTGCGCATTGCCGCCGTGGAGCAGATTTCGTGCAGAACCATACCGGACCTGATTCATTACTATATTATGCTCTGTACTCTTCTTTTCTGCAAGTTTTGGGCCCGACCACATGTCGCCTCTGAGATTACAAAGTCGAAATGATAATAAGAACAACACGTCAAGTTTGCTCTTTTTTAAATTTCTTTAGTGTACGACAGCTCTGTAGCTTTCGCTCAGGCCATGTTCCCTTTTCAACTTCTCCTGTGTATTCTTTTACTTGTTTTATAGTTCGTTATTGAGTAGAGTCCTTACTAGTACGTGATCTTTATTGCCTTCGTTAAAGTGCATAATAAGATGATCCCATCCCCAGCAGGACTCACGCAGAGCCCAAAGCATATGAAAATTAGAAAGGCAAAGAGGAAAAAGAGCAAGAAACGAATAAATTCGTCAATCACCACCCTGCGACAGAAAGTCTGCTCCACGTCGCATGTTGTTCTCTGTTCGTCCGTTGCACTTCGCCCAAGGCGGGCTCGACAACCCGCCACGCTACCGTAATCGGGGGTGGTGGCGGGCGGCGGTGGCGTGCTACCGTAACCCAGGAAGACACCTAACGTACGAACCCAAGAATGTTTACAGATAGAAGGTTAGCATTAATGGATTTTTACATATACGCTCATCACTGCTAATATGGAGCGCTTGAACAAGAGTGAAGTAATGACTTTTTATACGTATAGGACAACGCAGTGATTTCGATGGAATTATGAAAACTAATATGCGAGCAGGCCGTTCAGATTATCCTTGCATTCTTCCAGTTCTTCTCTCTAGGTGATCCTTGCATTTTCTAGTAGAAGGTGAGGGTAACCACTTAGGAGCTGCTCCCATTGTTGCAAATCGAGGGCCCCAGTGCAGCGGCTGTGCCGTCACCTTAACCTGCACCATGAGGCACCCGAAGCTCCCAAGGCCAAGTACCCGGGGAGGTGTATTGGTCCCATTCCCGTAAGTGCTACTTCTGAATTGAGGATTCTCTCGGTCCATCCATTCACCTCCCACTGAATTGAGTCCCCTCAGCCCTGGCTAGCAAGTAACCATGGGGGGACATTACCCGACGATTAGCTGGTTGCCTGGCATTGAACACCATTGCCCACGTGTCAATATGGAAGGCCACGCGCTGGCATCCGCCCTAAGCGCTCTGCGCTTCCACACGGACCCCGCTTGGGGCTTCTTCAGGCAGAGGCAACAACCCCAATAAACATACAACAATAATAAATAATACTAGCAAAACCAGACAACAGCAGCATGAACGGACTCACCGCATTCCCTTGAGGTGCACACCGGATAACAACACAGATTTAACGCACACCATTATGACGACACAATAGAATAAATACAGGAGTCGATGACGCAATGACGAAATACGAGTATAGCCGGCAGGTGGGAAAATGGAGACGCAGACGGGCCGGGCGCTTCACTGTATTGATTACTCCGCGCCCTCAGCCCTGAGGACCTTTCCTGGAAGGGTTGTCCTACATCCGGTCTGCAGTCGATGTGGTGAAGTGAGACAACGACGTGGCCAGGCCTCGCAGGCTGGCTCCGGCTGAATTGGGAAGGAAGCTGGCAGAAGGGTGACGCCAGATCTGAGCGCCTCCGCTCGCGGTCGGTACAAGCGTAGACTGAAGTGCCGACTCTGTGAGCCGAGTGGGTTATGCCCGTTCGGGTGCGCGCGCTCCGCACGCGGATCGATACCGGCGGAGGCGGGGGCAGGCCGCAAATGGCGCCTCATCGGAGCGCGCTGCGAGCCTTTAGGCTCCGCGGAGGGCCGAGGAGCTGAGAAGGTGGCAGACGCGACACCCGTTTTGGATCTCGTACTGACCCATACTGAGCCTAGCGATTACAGCGCACTTGCACTGCGATCTGCCTAGTCCTATCATCTTCTCGAATGTGTCTTAGCAGCTTCCTTCTCGTTGCTGTTGAAAAACCTTCGACGTGGAATGAAAAAGCTAAAACTACAACAGATCTGCAAAACTAGAAGTGCCAACAGAGAAAGCGCCTCGGATTTCGGATGGAGGCTTCAGCCAGAGAGGATTTTTTGTCTCATTTTCTCACTAACTACAGAGGCCCCACTTTTTAGCGAAAAATGTCAATTACAATTGAATGATTACAATAAATCGGAGTGAGACTAGTGAGACTCACAGGAAAGAATGTAGTGTCTCCGTGCTCCGATGTAACCAGAGTCGTCGTTACTGATGCTGCAGATGAAGTGGTGGACAAAGAGAAGACGTATAACTGTATTCTCGTGCGGGAGCTAGAAGGCGAAACGGACATGCGAGGGCCACTGCAGACCAAGAAGGCGGAGCACGGAATGAAATAGGGATTTCGAAAGCTCCCTTCGTGGCCGCGCGGTTTTCGTGTCTGCACCCCTCTGTTTTAGTCCTTTCTTCAAACCGCTAGCGCTGGCGCGTCCTCATGGTCCACGATTGCGGACTATAGCTGGCTCTCCTCCGATCCGTAATTGGGGGTGCCATACTCCTTGTAGGTTTCTTCCTTATTTCTCTTCCTTTCTTCTTTGATCAGAAACAGGTTATTCAACTAAAATATTTATTTTTATTTATTTATACGTGAAATTCACGCGAAACATAAACATAACCAATTCATGAGGATACTAAGAGAAATGTCAACAAAAAATCTAAAAAAGAGAATGTGTAAGCAAGAAGATTGATTGAACATAGATTTCTACAATCATAAAAAGGTAAGCAATTAAGCGCTTCGGAAATGTCATGATAATCGTGACAGCTTTTTACCATAGTCGCGGAGCGAGCAGAAAGCTACTGGAGTAATAATATTCATCTGCCAGTAACACTCCAAATAAAGTATAGTGTTAATAGTGCAGAAGTGCGCCAAGTCTTCCTATGAGGTGACAATAGTTACTGTAGGCAGCTCAAGAGTGTGCTTCACGGCATGCAACTATCATGGAAGGAGAGCACCCGCAGCCTTCGGAAAAAAACGAGGATGACAGCGTTGTTCAGCGATGAGGGCAGAGATATTGGTGATCACGATTTCACAAAATGCGTTAAGCAGGTGACAGGGTTGGCGGCGTTCCGCCATGCCGCGATGCACCTGGCGGCTTTTGACGCTCCGAGGTGCCTCAAAGGGGCTACTGTACGCATTACTGCGTACTTTTTGGCGGGAAGTACGAAGAGCTGCACAACTTCCTGCAGCCATTTTTTATGGTGCAGATTTCTTTCTTTTTCTTTGTCACGAAGCTGTTCTTCATATTCTTAGTTCGGGGGGGGGGGGGGGGAGGAGGGTGAGGAAGTGGAAGGGCAGTTCTAGTTGGTGGTGGCCGCTCATAAGCTTCCCAGCATAACGAAACACAATACATGGGCAACAACATAGAAATAAGTAAACTTCACCATCTGGTTGCTCAGAAGGACCCCCATCCGATCCTATTTGGACCTAGCTCTGCTCATCAAAGATACACCGATGCAGTATAAAAATTAATTCATCAACACAAAACGTTGTTTAGAGCTCTCCTACAAGGTAGCCTATCCGAGCTCATTTGCGCCTCAAAATACAAGCACAATTAATTCATTAAACAGTAGGCCCTAAATAAAAACAGGTGTATCTGCAAAGATAAATGGTCCGAGACCCCCCCATGCATAGATAAATGGAATGCAAAACAACCAGCAAACAGGATAGAGCGCCATAAAACATCGCGAAGTCGAAAAAAGTCAGGTCGAGTCGTACTCCGCAGCCGGGACGGTACGAAGTGGACCACGGACCCTCAGAGGAGCAGTGCGGCAGTGTCTGGCACTGCGGCGTCGCTCCGCTGGTTGGCGCCGAAAACTGCAATAGCCTCCTCGGCACGTCATGGCATGCGGCACCGAGACAACTCGTCCGCGGCGCAGCTCCCACCAAAGTAGTGGGTTGGTCCCACCACTGTGGTAGGGGTGAACGGATGAATTCGCGGTGCGGTGCCGCCAAACTCCGTTTCCGGCCTTACGCACGAAAACACAATACATCCACTAAACGAATGAATAGAAATAAACATGTACTCCTTCCCAGAATTCTTGCTAGCACTGCAGTAAAGAACGCCATAGAAAATTGTATTCGTTTCTGCTGTAAAGGCGGTGTGCTCAAAAGTCAGTCTAAACTTGCAGTGTGGTGCAACGATATCACTTGTATCGCCCAAGAGTGCAGTTCACCCCGAATCTACTTTGCACGCCCAAGTATTATCCAAATGAGAAATTCAAATGAAACCAAGATCAGCCTATCTATAAATATTCCTATATATAAATTCCGCATTCACCCAAAGGAGCAAGGGGCAGAGGTGTCAGATGACTACCAACTTCTTTAGTGGCTGTGAAGAACTGTGATGAGCTTCAAAGTCGTGCCTTAGTTGTATGTAGCTTGTGCCATCACACTGAAAATTGAGTTGCAAAAATACCATAGTAGATAAAAATTGATTTGAATACGAGTTAGCTGAATGTGAAGAATTGTTAGTTTTGGAACGGCTGTTGTCAAGCAATAACTATCAATGATAAAAGTATTTGTCTTTTTCAACAGATAAACAAGGAACAAAGAATAGCAAAATTAAAGGTCACTACTATGAGGGACACGTTACGGCAAGAAGTAGGTTGGGCCACATGGGATAGACGCCAAGTCGACCTCCAGAGAACCTTCCCGAATTACAGGAAGGAAATGGAAAAACGACGACGCCAGCACCTGTACGGACATACCAAACACTAACTTAAACATTCTTCACCTTCCGTCTCCCACCGGGTTGACGCTATGATTTAATGTTCGCGCAGGAAGCATTCAAACCAACCTCCCGTCGCTGGTCCATCTATGATGTTCGACCTTAATCCAGCTTCGTTTTGAGAGCATTCACTCCTGCGCCGCTTCCTACCTTCCTTGCCCTGGCATGCGACAGCAAATATAATACTGAAGCAACCCATCATAACGGTTGTCAGCGTCAGTCGCTTTAAGACTTCTAAGCTAAGCGTTCGGGTGTCCAAGTAAACAGCGCTATTCTGGTCGTGGATAATGAAATTCACTCCACACTCACCCCCCCCCCCCGAACAACGAGCGAGAGACGTGTTCTTAATTCGGTTTTGGTCTGGTTTTGAAAGTGCGACTGTCACCCATCTATGAACTCACAAAGTTGCACCAGACGGCTTTCAAGGGTCATTGACCTCTAATGACATTCCGTTGGAAGACCCGTAGGAAGCGGACCTACCCAAGTTCTTAAAGAGCTACTAGCTGCTCCGGGATCTCCATACTCATCTGACCAATGAGTGAAAGAGGAAAATTTCCGGGAGGAAGCTCCTAGTTGTGCATTCAAGATTTTCAGTAGCGAAGAGCAGAGATGTGAAGTCGGCAATAAGACTTTGAATTAGGCTTGTCCTCCCATTTAAGGGAGTCGCTCTTACATGAGCAACATGAGCAACACTCCTTGCTTCGCAGAAATGAGCTTGAGCTGGTTTACCAGGATCAGTGATGAAATGCCCATCTCTGATTTTACACGATGGAGCTTGTCTACGAACTCCGTACTCCTTAGGGGCTGCAACCGCAGCACACGTAGGGAGAAGCTGGTTAGCTGATCCGACAGACTTCTTGCAGCAAAGTTGACGGCTGAGGAAAATCAACTATGATGGCTATTTTCTTTAAGTTTTTACCATGTGATTTTTTCTGTCTAATTTGCTGTGCCTAAAGAGATAATTTTATGCGCACTATTTTGAGCCGATAAATAAATAAATATAGATGGCAACAACCCTAACGCTTCGCAGCAAGAGAGCGAAAATAACTGGTGCAGAGTGGAAAGCAGCCAATAGGGTAGTTGATTATTCAAGATTCCATGTCTCCTGCTTCACAACCTTTTTTAGCATCTAGGAACTCACTATCTTGTGCCTACCGCTCCTAACAACCTGATCCTTACAGAGCCGTTGCTCGCACTGCTTGTAGCCGCAGGCGCTTAAGCGCACCAAGTTATTCAAAAACGTGCGCACTAAATTAGATGGACGCCATAATATAGGTGGAGAGGAAACAGGGACCTGTTAAGCGGAGTCCCGCACTTGTATCGTGACACGACGTCACGAAGGAACCCTAAACCCCTGGGGATGACAAGGATTCCCAGGCGTCGTCTCCGACAGATGTGATCCATGCGTTGTAACTTTTCATCCCTTACTAGGGAAGGGTTTCGACCTCCTATGGAACTTCAAGTTGAGACCAGGATCATTAGAAAGAGCTCGGAATGCTGATTACGAATATGGGTGTCAAAATTGCGAAGCGAATCTCCTGAGCGAGTCTGCAATAATCGGGGCCTCACCACAAGCTGGCTGTACGACGCACCGGGCGCGAGAGTGGTGAGTCATCGGGGCTCCGTAAGAGTGGCCGCCAGATGCGGCGGTGGCGCAGGGGTAGTGCGACGCTCGTCGGATGCGACGCTGTTTGTTGGGTTCCCGTTGCTGCCGGTTTTTTGCAAATCATAATTCATCTTCGAAATGACCTTTTGTTCTGAATTATGACACGTGTCTGATTAAATAGCCGGGAGAACTACAATACACGTTTGAAAAATGCTTGAAGGCAAAAGACTTTTATGGCAACATTTTTATTTACTATTTTGCACAAAAAGAGTCCAAATCATATATTGAATAACCAGAGTTATTTCTAACAACCTTGGCATTCATGGAACAAAGCAAGGAATGTACGATGTAAAAAGTTAGTAAAAAGGTAGAAAGTTTGATGAGGAAGAACAAAATGGCGTTGATCTATTGCTTTTTCTTCACTCACTATGTGCTTTTCACCAGCAAAGGAGATGTCCATTCTTATCGCTGAATTGGGGGTGCCAGAGTAAATAACAATGTCACCATAGCAGTTTTTTGACTTCAAGTATTTTTACAAACGTGTACGGTATTTTTCCCGGCTATTTAATCAGACACGTGTCATAATTCCGAACAAAAGGTCATTTCGATTATGAACTATGATTTGCAAAAAGCGGGAAGTACGGGAACCGAACCAACGACGTCGCACCCGATGAGCGTGAGCACTACCCCAGTGCCACCGCCGCAGCTGGCGGGCGGTAGTAACAAACACCAGCAACAGCTAACATGCGCAACAACCAACCTGTCCTTGCATGTCTACATGTGATCCGTAACGTATTATGAAGGACTCTCCACCTTCCTACTCCTGGACTGCACAAGTAGCACCACACATTATATACAACAGCCCCAGAAATACCACATCAGATTACCACTACATCAGGCGGATGCGAGATACTGTAAGAAGATATACGAAGATGCAGTTGGACCACTACAGCTGATGTCGAGCTGTACTGACTATACGAGGATCAGACGAGTTCCATCGGTGCTCGCCGTCATCCTACATTACGTGTAGCTATATTGATGGAGCGAGCGAGCGGCAATGCCCACTCATGGACCCCGAGTGATGGTTAGACGACAGCGCGAAAGCTCAGCACAGCCGCTCGGCAAGTTGATGATTGCATAGATTGGGTCGGCGGGGCGGCGCGCGGCGAGCCCGCTCCGATCGATAGCGTGCGCTAAAGCCTCTGTTATACTCCCGCGGGAGCATCCGCGGAAGGGCGGGAATCGCGCCGAGATCCCTCACCTGGCCAATCGCCGCGCCTCGCCACGCCCGCATTCCGCTGTGCACTAGACATTGGATCCGACACCGATTTTCCTGATAATCGGGTGATTCGGATAGGCCATTTTTTCAAACCCCGAATCTTCGGATGATTCAGATGAGGGCAATTTCGAAAACCCCGGATCTTCGGATGATTCAGATGAGGGCAATTTTAGAAAGCACGGATCTTCGGATGATTCAGATAACGCCATTTTCGGCTGAGCCGGATTTCGGATATCCGATTCGGATACAAACGGATAAGTGATATAATAGGGGCACGCAACCTCTTAAAAACGGAACACATCAGTAACTTTGCGTTTATTTCCTTGACCAATTGAAGTCACGAGCGCGCAAAGCAGCTTGGAGCGCCTCACCTTGAATTAAGTGTATATATGCCCTGGTAGCAAGGCACATGAATACTCAGTTACATTATATCTGGCCTAGCTTATTTCACCAATGGAGTGGAACACACCAGCGCTACGTAAAAGATGTCGTATTTGGCTGCCTTACGAGGGGAGCCCTCCGCAGAGCTATGTTGCGCTTCCGGAACAAACGAAAAACAGCTTTAGGACCCTAAAGAGCCAATGCCAACTCAATAGTGAGTTGGTAATGCACAGCGAAGTCTTGTAAAGGACAATAATGAAACGATTCCGAAACGCCCCACAAGAAATTTTTCGTGCTCTGAAAAGGGAAGGGTCTGAAGCGTATGTCTGAACGGAGAGAACGAGTCATCCCACCATATATATATATATATATATATAGAAATAATCGCCACTCCCCAATTAGCATAAAAATGTGTTTCTTTTTTGCCAAATCGATAAGGAGCCGAGGATCTTTGAAGTTGCAGTGGAATTGGCGCCTCACAAGTTCGGGAGTCTTGTACGCCCGCAATGCTGCCAGCGGGAAGCGGCTCGTAGCGCAGTGGATAGCGACGTTGCTCCTGAGAGGGAGGTAGAGGGTTCGACTTTTCTGCGCTGCTGCTTCTTTGCATTTCAACTTATTGTTTGATTTGAGCGATTCTGACATCTGCACCATTTTAGATGTTTGCTGTGCAGTGCTTCCAGATGTATGCCGTGAGAGCAACTTTGTTGCCACTTGTTTATTACTGACCGGTTTTTTAACCAAAACTCAATTGGAAAGCTGTTCAACATAACGATGTATGAACCTTTAACATCAGTGATACACAGATACAAAGTGCATGGAACATAAGCAGTGGTCACAATACGAGCAGCGCATAAAGGCTACTGGCTCCTCACAGTTTGCTTCCATATATGGACAAATGAGATCGGCTCCATAGGCGAAATCCAACTGAAGACGTTCCCTTTCCTCTGAAACAAGAGTTCCAGCCGAAAACGTTATCATATGCCCACTGCTTGCCAGCCTTTCCACGTCTATCAGTTCATTTTGCTAATCCCAACCTTCTTCTGGTTTTCCACCACTTCCAGCCGTTCGTCTTCGTTAACTTCAAGTTGACGTCGTGCTTCGAAGTCCTTGGGTATGCTAGCCATCCGTTCGGTCAGGTTGATGTCATTCCCATGAAGGCTGCTTATCTAAAGGTGGACCACACTTCAGCGTGAGCAAGTGGATCACCACTCGAGCATCGGCGACTTTATTGGTGTTAGGTTTTAGAGAACCTCCAGCAGACCTCTGATTCCCAGATGAGAGACAAAGATGAGAGAAAGAGTGTATTGATGCAGTTTAGGTCAAATTCCGGGATCCAAAGACTTTTTCGTTTTAACCGCATGTGACCCCACATCATGGTCTCCTTTGAAAATCCGAGCAGGATGGTTTTACCCGAGGTCATTGGCCGATGTATGGAAGCAGACTGAGAGGAGCCTGCAGCATTTATACCCTGCCGATTGTGTCCAATGCTGCTTTATGCATGTTGTACCTGTGTATCACTGGTGTTGAATATTTATTTATTCATCCTGTTGAGTACCACAGCATGCAGCTGGAAAGTGCGCAGAAAACATCTGAAGATGGTATAGACGTGAGAATCCCTCAACTCTCAACCAATCATTTAAAAAGCAGGAATGCAGCAGCGCATGAGGATCGAACCCCCGACCTTCCTCCCATGAAGCATCGTCACTACCCATTGCGCTCCGAGCTGCTTGCCGGCAGAGGCATCGCGGTCGTACAAGAATCCAAATTCGTGATGCGCCGTTCAATTGTGACTTCAAGAACCCTCACTCCTTGGGTTTAACGACTTGGCAAAAATGAAACATATTTTATGCTAATTGAGAGGTGGCGATTACTCCTATTTAATAGGATGACTCCCTCTCCTCGTTCAGATATACGCTACCAGACCCGTCCCTTGTGAGATAATTCCCGCCAAATGATTGCAAATTTGCCCGAAAAAAGTCAGGTTATCAATGGCGCAGAGTAGCAAGGCGCGCAAACCTCCTGTTATCCGATTTTCTCCGATTTTATCCGAATCATTGCGTTTTTTAAAACCCCGGATCTTCGGATGATTCAGATGAGGGCAATTTTTGACCGAGCCGGATTTCGGATAATCCGAAACCGGATAAATCCGGCCGGATATCCGAAAATGCATGATTCGGATCCCATGTCTACTGTGTACTTCCGGGAGTATAACATTGACCTAATAGGGCGGAATTCACAAGGGAAGCTCATGAACTTCCCCCAAAGATTCTCAACGAGACCTATATGGTCTTGTAGGGCATCGGATCACAGAACTGTTCGTTCCGCTTCGTTTTGCTACGGGCCACTGGGTGGTCAGAAAATGGCAGAAATGGTATCACTTCAGAGCGGGTTGGTAAGGTGTAAGTGACACCTGGAATGACTCTGTCCGGAATTATTTAAGCTACTGACCACGAATCTGTCACCCTTTTTCTAAATTATCGCTTTGCTTGCACTACTCATCAAAGGTTGATGTCGAAGGTTGGAAAATAAGTCTGACAACACTGGAGAAGGAAGCGATCCCACTAACGTGCACAGCTTTAGTCACCTATGTCTATCGTAGCCTACCGAAATTTTGAAAATAGATGTAATATCCATGTTCAGCACCCCAAGTAACCCCTCTGAGCGACGATTGAGCGAAATTTTTTCATTCGACCTCTTCCTCGACTTTTGGAGTCGTGAAAGGCAGCAGTACCGGTTATTCTGCGTACACCACATTACTTACACATACCCATTGTAATCTTCTGTAATCTATCGTTTAATTGAAAGTGGTTGCCAAATTGGTGTTCTGCATTCCAAATAACCCTATAGATGATTTTCGGACGAAAATTTTTCTCGATCTCCATAGTGAAGCGAATGAGTGCAAGTGCCCCTCATGAGAAGCGACGCGAAAGAAAGAGAAAATAGGACTGAAAGAGAGGGCTTCTAGGAGAGAAGGCTGTGAGATATGTCAAGTATTTTGAATAGACTACAAGCCATTTAATAAGGAATCGATTTTATGACGACGTGTCGGCAAAACTTGAAGAGAAGAAGTCGCTCCATTCAAGAAAGACAGCAAAAACTGGGGGAAGAACCAAGAAGCAAAGAAAACTGCAAAGAAGGCTGTGTTGCTAAAGCCACTCATTATGGAGATGCCATCGAGAAAGTCGTCATTTGAGCGGTATTTGTACCGACTTGCTAATTATCGCCAACGACAGATCGAGAATATTGAGTTTTTCGGCATCACTGAAGAGGAGAGTCATCTTCCTGGACATTGAAACGAGGCGCAGTTTCTTTGAGGAAATCCCTACAGAGGATTTTCCTCATCCAACCATCCTTCCAACGGCTCCAATTCACGGTCCCGTCTAGAAGATCACATTGAAAGTGATTGAACAAGCTTTGAAGAGGATGAGGTCAGGTAAAGTGAGTGGACCCAGCGATGTGGCGGCTGACTTTTGGAAATCAAAGTTTTGGTACCCAGCTGTGTGACTCTTGCAGTTCTTTAATCAGGTTGTAGCGAAAAAGAAAGGGGCTTAGTGTTGTTACGAAAGTACAACGATTCCGATTTGGAAGAAGGGCAGTACTGCAGATTGCTCCACTTACTGCTGTCCGATGTACTTGCTTTCGCACAGCATGAAGATAAGATCTTTGAACGAATTGTCGACCGTCGAATTCGTAACATCGTCCATCTCCTAGCAGTCAGTGTGGCTTCGAAGCTGGCTGTGGCACCATTGATGCCATACACGCCGCCCGCCTCTTGTTACAGAAGTATCGCAAGAAGCAGAAACCGGTGTATACCGCCTTCTTCGTCTTGGGGAAGCCCTTGATCACGTGCCGTGGGAGGTGGTATGGTTCGCCCGCGACATCGTGGAGTTCCTGAAGAGCTCATACAGTCTAGAATTCTCTACTCTCGTTCAGAGAATCGAGTTCAAGCCGCAGCTGGGATCTCGATGGAGCTCCCCATCTCTGTGGGGGTACATCAGGATTCTGCGCTCTTTCTCCGCTCCTCTTTGTTGTCGTCATGGGTGCCATTAGACAAGATCTTAAGAAGCCAGTACCGTGGACACTGCTTATGCTGATGACGTAATGCTCGCTTGTGAAGATAAAGGTGAACTCGAGCGAAAGCTGAAATCTTGGTGTGGTCGTTTGGGACTGTTTGGACTCAGATTGAACGAGAGGGAGATCGAGTATCTAATGACGGACGTTACGGAGTCCAGCTCCATCAAGGTTAACGGCATCGAACTTCTTCGTCTTCAAGTAAAAGGGATCAGCAGTAGCGTCTGACGAAAAGCCGACGGTTCAAGTGAATTCACGCGTGAATGCAGCTCGGTCCAAGTGGCGCTCGTTGACAGGTGTGATCTGCGGCAGGAACATATCAGGGCGCTTGAGGTCGAAGATCTACAAAGCAGTCGTCCGGCCAGTAGCAGTGGGTGCAGTGTTGGCCTGGGTAAAGGAAGCTGAAACCGGTCTCAGCGTCATAGAGGCGAGAATTCTGCCCTGGGCGGCTTGAGTCACGCGCTTGGACCACAAATGAAACGCTGCCATTCGGCAGAATTCGGTGTTGCGCTAATAGCGGACAGTATGCGCGGAATTCCCTTACGATGGTGCTGCCATGTTCTCCGTAGAGAAGAAGACAGCGACTACAAAATAGGCCCTAACTTCGAGGTAATAGGAAAGCGGCCTAGAGGGCGCCCGAAGCATTGTAGGTTTGATGCGTTACATATGGACTTGAAGATTGCTGACGTTCACCCCAATCTTCGGCTGGATCGGGAAAGATGGCGTCATGACATCGGAGTAGCGGACTCTAATGCGAAGGGGGCACCTGCTGAAGAAGAAAAAGTTTTAAACCACAGTTTACCTTTGAATAATAAAAATTGTGTAGAATTTCAAACCGTGCGTAGACCTATTGGGCAGCTGAATTGAAAGATTTCAAAAAAGTCATACTAGACTTTCTTTGAGCAAAAAATTATTCTAATTTTTTCTGAGCAAAAAATTATTCTAATTTTTTCTTAGAGTCTCCAGTGTAGTGTAGAAATTTGGTGTCAAGAGGTTGTCATAAATCATATAGAACATGGGACATGGAGTCTTTCATAGACTGTCGAAGTGTTTCCTGACCACCATGAAAGAACAGTGGGCACTGCACTCTGTCAGGCACCGATAACAGATTTCGATCAAGGTCACCACCCGTCGTCAAAATTCCTGCCGTCACACTGCACGACAATGAGCGTCTCATTCGACTTCCACGGCAAGAAGGCTCTTGTCACCGGCGCAAGTCAAGGTACCCCTCTCTCTTCTCCCTGATTCAAAGGACAACACTAGTCAGAAGGCGTTTTCCTGAATTCAGAAGTTTGAAATTCAGTCATGTTTGATGCTTTGTGGAATGTGCTATGACTTTCTAGGAATTGGCCATGCCATCGCCGTGGCTCTTGCTGAGGCCGGTGCTTACGTGGTGGCCCTCGCAAGAAATGAAGCGAGGCTAGACGAATTGAAGGAAAAGGTCCGTTTCTTTTTCTGCAGGCAGCGGTTCCAAAGCATGCAGCACTGTATACATAGTACTGGATAGCATACGTTACTGTAAGATAGTGCAAAAGAGTCTGTGCCCATCTCCCTTTACTACAAAATCCAGCTAGCAGTACTATTTGTCGTTTCAGCACAAAAACATTTCTGTGGTAGTTGGTGACGTCACTTTACCAGAAGTCAGCCTAGCCTCTTTGCTGGAGGCTCACCACCCATTCGACTTCCTAGTGAACAATGCTGGTGTGGTTGTGCTGGAGCACTGCCTAAATATCAGCGAGGATGCCTTGTCAAAGTTGGTACCGAATTTCGCTTTTATTTTTCTGCACATGGAGTTTTTAATGACGTAGGGATTGGTGCTCATAACATTGCAGGCAGTTTGATGTGAATCTGAAAGCTCCCATAGTCCTATCCAAAATCGTCGCCAACAAGATGATACAGCATTCGGTTCGAGGCGCCGTTGTGAACGTCTCTTCGCAGGCGTCGATGCGGCCGTTGACCCACCACACCGCCTATTGTAGGTTTTGACGAATTCGTTCGGTTTCTCTAGTAGGCCGATCCAGTGAATCAAGGCGGTTATCCAAAGAAATATTGTATGAGCTTGTAAAGAGGTATTAACCTCTCTAGAATATTCATATCATTTCATATTCATATAGACAAAATGGGTTCGCATTTAGGTGCTAGTAAGGCTGGTCTGGACATGGCCACTCGCTGTCTCGCTAAGGAGCTCGGTCAGCACGGAATTCGAGTAAACGCTGTGAACCCAACTGTGGTGATGACTGAAATGGGAAGAGCGGTATAGTTTGTACTCACCCTAGGTTATCTAAAATTTCTGCTACTGTTTAGTCCTTATCAAACATTAAGAAGCACTATACCAAAAGGATAGAGGCTGTTGATACTCTTCGTCGTCTACTGCCCTATTTCTTATTTTCCGGTCTTTTCATTACTTTCCTTTATTTTCCAAACAAGGACAATACTCCTTCACTCCATTGCATAGTACTGTGGAATACTACATTCTTCGGCCAAAACCAGTAACCATCAGGCTCAACGACCGGTCTGACTGCCGGGCTTTCTACAGAGCCAGCCTGTGGGCCATCATATTGAATCCCAGACTGACGAAGTATACATCAAATCAGTTTCTTTAAGCCTCAATTGGCTGATATCCAGGTTGTAAGGCGGTGGTGTAATGGCGTAGAGCATTCCCGCCCGGTCAGAGGGAGCTGCGGGTTCGAGTCCCGCCTGGCGCTAGAAGTTTTGATCGCAACAAAACATCGTTGTGACAGCTTACAACCTCGATACCAGCCAATTGAGGCTTAAAGAAACTGATTTGAATTGTTTCTATCAAGACCATCAGCTTAACTGGTCCCATGCTGATATCAGCGGCCAGCTCATCCCGGATACGGGTGGGTGCTGATCGGTCCCACGAGGTGTGGATGTTGCGTTCGATTTAACGGCGCCGGTGGTGTAATGGCGTAGAGCACTCCCGCCCGGTCAGAGGGAGCTGCGGGTTCGAGTCCCGCCTGGCGCTAGAAGTTTTGATCGCAACAAAACATCGAAGTATACATCGTTAGATAAGGCGCCGTTAGGAGCGAGTATAACAGAATACTGACCCTGCGTCTCATCCCACGTTTTCTATTCCTTTTTCGTTCTTTCATGAAGTTATTATAGGATATGCTGATGATGGTTTTTATTCGATGGAACTGCTAACAGACCGAGGCTTACACAGCAAATTCCAGGGCTGGTACCGAAAAGTGGAAGCTAAACTTTTAACGCTTTTAAGGAATAAGTCATGCATTTTCATCTCCAAGCTGCTGACATTGTTGGTGTCGCTCTTTAGAGGAGCCAACGAGCGTACTGATATTTCCCTTCCATTAGTGAGACACATCTTAATGGAGATACGTCGGTCGAACTATCCCACTCTTAGTTTCTAAGGACATGTCCTCAGCTGGAATTCCATCAAAATCGAGAGTAGTATTGCTTGTCAAAATTCACTCGCAATTTCTCTTGTACTGACCGTTAACCATTAGGCGCTGCACAACGATGAAAACTCATCGGCAGTATACGAATAATGGATAGAACTAGCTGGATTCTTCCCTTGTAATCAATTTAAGGAGGGTCGTACCGATTTCGAGAGTTCGACTCAACGAGCACCTAATGGCCCTTCGAGGTGCTGGGAGATCTTGCATGTCAACGTGTCCTCGTACCTAGAGGCCCCGCAAATATTGAAAGCGCTCAAATGGGGATGTAGGAACGAAGACAACAGCAAAGAAATGTGCAGCGAGTTGTTTAAAGACGCATTTTTTATTCATTGCATGCGACATGTCCGCTATAGTAAACCGTAAAAGCGTTGCTCAATTACGTATTTCGAATTTTTTGCAGAGCTGGAGCGATCCGACGAAGGCAGCAACAGTGTTGTCGCAAACTCCATCCGGGAGATTTGCAGGTGATTTTCATTACTTTTCTCGGTACATGTCGCGAAGACGAGGACCATTGGGAGATGGGAACGCCCCATCCAGCAAGGTCACATTGAATGCGCGTGCCAGAGAGGGCGTGTACAGTCGGTACCCTGATCGGCTGGCATGTGTTCGGTCAGTGCTCTGCTTGGTTATTGTTGGCTGGCGCGCTTCCACCTACTAATGTTGCTCACCTTCGTGACATGTACCCTTTTCTCTTCGATGGTTGCATTCCCTCTAGAAATCAAACCCTTCACCCTCTCAGAAAGCCACTAGGAAACTCCCTCACTTCCATGCTCACAAGCATCTCAACCAACATTTGTCAATGAAGTAGGAATGCAAGGGCTTGTCTCTCGCAGTTGTTTAACACCAGCGCAATTTTGGATGAGCTAGTTCATTTCTATTTTTCTTGACTCAAACATGCCTGCAAATTTGAAGAGCGTTTTCAGAAGTGGACGATGTAGTGAACGCCGTTCTATTCCTTCTCAGTGATGCGTCAGCTATGACTACTGGAGAAAGCTTTCCAGTTGACGGCGGATTCACGAACATGTAGTTCGTTAATGCCTTTTTGTCTCTGTTTCTCGATAAAATGCCCTTTTCTGCCGTCTTTTCGAAAAATTGCATTTGCTTTTTTTCATAAGGATTTTTCAACTACAACTTCTTTTCAGCATTTTTAAGTAAGTAAGCAGGCACCGAATCCAGCTCAAAGCCTCTGCTCGAAGTCGTGTTTTTGTAGTGTTCCACTTCTGCTTTCCGGAGAATCTGACAATGAGCTCAATTTTGTCGCTAATGACTTTTTAAAATCACTACAAGGCTGGCCTATACCAGTGCGGAATTTTTGTGTCTCTGTCCGGAGTTCGGAGTTCGGTTTTCCGACTGCTTTATATGGGCTCACAATGCAGTTTTGAAGATTTAAAAGTTTGCTGCTGTTGTCTGTACAGAGCTGCCTATTCAATCTCAACTTGCGGAGGATGTGCGGAAATTTTTTTCTGGAGAAAGCGGAAGACGAAAGACGGAACGGAAACGCTCAAAATGGCCGGAAACCGGAATACGAAACGCGGAAACGGAAATGACACATGTTCGTCATTTTTTCAAAAGTGCATCTGAAACGGCGTCAGAAGCGGCTTCTATTGCACATTTTCTTGCTCAGAACTTTGAGAGCAGCAGAATCTCCTACCGTTTGATGCTCATCCTCATCATAACATGACATAACGAAACAAGAATGCATAAGCTTGTTATGATAAACTTTTAGCTATGGCTAGAGTAATAGAAGAAAACAAATGTCAAGGTCTGATCTCACTACTTCTCATCATTTCAGAATGCAGTCCTCCCATATCTAGTTCCTGCGACCGGTTTTTCGCTGACTTATTTGATGTTGATATTTTTTGAACGGTAGACTACGACTTAACCACTTGAGGTTACTTAAAGACCCGCATTAGAAAAACTGACTTGGGTGAAGCCTTAAACTAGAGTAGCCACCTAGATCATTTTTCTACCAGGAAAGAGATTCCTTTCAACTCTTTTAAAAATCTTTGGCATCATGGACGATTTGGTGACTGCACGGATATCTGCATACCCAGCATTAGCAGTTACATTGTAATCACCAAAACTAGTACTCAGAATTCATTCCACACTTCCACAGGAATATTCAGTCTGTCAGCCTAGAAATCCTACGCCCAAGATGACACAGCTGGACAGTTCCTAGATGGTTCACGAAGCAATACTTTTTTTGTTGTTGTCAGAAATCAATAAGCCACCATAGTCAGTCAAAATAACATCTCATGGTAGATATTCGTGATGCTTCATTGAAAAATGAATCGCATAACTCCATATTGATGAATACCACACTTAACGAAATTAAAAATTGAAATCTGCACCTTTGATCAGGTACAGTAATGTAATCTTAGAGCACACAACCGCATGCCACAACCTTCACTGAGCCCTTTGTTTCATGCCACTGCGCTATATGCTTTCAAATTTTTTGTAGCTATTTATAACTAATGGATCAGGAATTTTATTTATTTATTTATTTATTTATTTATTTATTTATTTATGTTATTGGAGACGTGATAATGTCACGTACATTAAAAGACCAGCAAAATACAAATACACTCTCGAAAGCGCACAATTTAAAAAAAGGTAAAAAGTGGTGCAATCAGATTAAAACAAGTTGAAACAAATGAAAACGACAGAAATGTAATAGCTCCTACAGAAAGTAAAACTAAATGATGAATTTCATGGAAGAGGTGATTGATCTCCTTTGAGTCGACGGTCAGTAAAGCTTTTGAAACCTTTAGCAACATTTGAAGAGCGTTCTCTTTTAGAAGGGGAGAAAGAATCGAATAGTTCTGTTAGAAAAGAAGCTGGTGCTAGCCTTACTTTTTGCAAACCGGCCCCGCAAGTCTAAGGCCACTATTTCTAGTCCGATTGGACGTGAAAACGAAGAACTGGTGCAGCGGAACATTGACAATACCCTTAAGGATCTTGAACATCATGACCAGGTCATTTTTGATTCTTCTGTACTTGAGGGAGGAAAACCTAGCTGCTTAGCACTAGATGCTCCATTAGGAATTGCGGCGTAGTGAAGACCAAAGCATCTAATAAACATTTTGCGGGTGAAATTGTTCTGTACGCTTTCTAGTAAAGTGATGTCCCTTTGTTTTGACGGATTGAAAACTGTAGTGCCGTGTTCAAGGATGGAGCGAATGTAGATTTTGTAGGTTTGATCCAAATATTTGGGATTGTAGAGCTAAGAGTTTTGAAAAGGTTTACGTTCTAGTCTTAGCCTTACTGACGAGAAACCTGAGATGGGAAGAAAAATCAAGTTTGTAGTTGATCAGAAACCTTAGACCCCGCACATCGACTTTATTTAAAACGTGATCATTCAAATTCGGAGTGCATTTTTCTTACCAATTGCAATGCCTATATAGCCTTTGTGGCACATTAGTTTTGCCCTGCACCCAGCCGTTCCCATTTTTTAGTGTTTTTTGGTAGTCTAACCAATTTTAAGAATACGAATACAAAGTTGTCAAACAGCACTTCTCTCACAATTATATGAAGGTGAACATTTTCAATTAATAAGCTGATGGGGTTCAGTAGAAAACTGGAACAGTGCTCATTTTCGTATCCGCCTTCAGGCCTAAAAACAGACGGAACACAGAACGGAACAGGAGAGCCCAATATGGCCGGAAACCGGAATACGAAACGCGGAAACGGAAATTCCGCACATCACGGCTCAGAACATACCCTACAAAAGGTTTGGAGCTCAAATTAGAGGTAATATGATACGTTTCCTAGACGAAGCTGCAATGTGCTTTCAAGTGATTCATTCGCAGCAGAGGCGGAAGCGGCTGGATGGCCGAGCGGATAGCGAGGCGGACTTGAGGGTGGGGTCGAGGGTTCGATTCCGGTGGTGTCAATGCGATTTGCTCTGTGGAGTGCTTCCATTTTTGCAAATAAAGAGTACATTTTGGTTACGGTAGTGTACGATAGGGGACCGTATTTACTTTCTAACCCCGCGACTCGCAGCGGGCTCGAGAGGAACGGAGGCAATCGACCTCATCATGTGATCATCATTTTTCGGATTTCTATATAGACTTTTTTCTATTCATCTCGCAACTCTCACTAATTCTGCTTGCTGTTACCAAGTACAGCATATTTTATCTACCAGTGATAATAAAATGATCACACCGAACCAACAACGGATGACAGTAACGAGATGAATGGAAATCCAAATCAGCTAACAGGTATGATAAAGGAGAATAAAACAACAGAAGTGTTTGTTACACCAGCAACAACGCACAAAGTCATGGAATCTACAGTTATCTGCTCCTTGACACGGTCCTTCGACCGGCACTTCGTTAAATGCGTAGTCCGAAAATGGTCCTGGGTGTGTGTATATAACCGGTAGCAAACCATGCGTATTGAAGACACTCTGGAAACACAGGGGCGCAGAATTGCCAATATGCCTGGCCCAACACCTGTGAATTGGGAACAATAATTTCGGTTCATTAATGAATATAAAAGTTGCTGAAAGTTATTACCTTTAACTTGTTGCCTCTAGAGAAACAGTTGAATTCCGGCCTCGAGTGAATTCATGTGCACGCCGGATGAATCCCTTGAACACCAGCAGCAACATCAAGCCGTTGGCAGAGACGCGTTGCGCCAGGTGGTATGATCATAAACTTCAGCTGCCTCCCGACCGTGACAACAGAGAGGATGTTGACATGGTCTTTAATCCCGGACCAACTATGCAAAAAGACAACGGTCAGCGGAGGCACATATCCTGCCATCATGCACTCGTTAACAAAAGTCTGAACTTGATCTTTGCGCATGATGTGGCTTGTCCCTGCCACAACGAAGAGGTTCGGCGCTGACCAGTGACCACTCTGGGTGAACCAACCATCTGGCTCGGAAAGGATGACAAAAAGTTTCTCGCCGAGTCTTCCATCGGCATAAGGAAAAGGAACGACCGTGATTGAGAGTATCAGAGAAGTGGCTGACTGCACCACCCGATGAACCTGTTTCATTTCCACTGGAGCAAGAGTTCTGCAAAAATTGTTTTTCCATAAATCATACTATATCTCGCAGCGTTAAACCCACCTTTGCAACACAACTTCTCTATTAATTCCGTATTGGTCGATGTTGCAAAATATGGAGTGCGGATGGTTGGCCATTTCCGCTTTTACGTCTTCTACAAACGCTCCTGCTGCGTCCTCTACTTGCTGACGTTCGCGGAGGCTAAGCGTTGTCACGAACGAAGCCACCTTCTTGAGCGTAGCCCTCATCCTCCTACAAATTTCGATATCCAGTCCTTCGACGCTTTGAAGCCGTCAACAAAGCAATGATCACAGTTGATGATGAGGACCATGTGACGGAGAGTCGAATAGGAAAGTGACAACCATATCGAGAAATAAATGAAACCAATGCTCCGTCGAAACTCGATACTGCTTTATCTTTTTGAATAGCTTTCATACACCTTTCCTGTAGTGCCGCTGATAGTCGTTTGAGCGACATTACACTGTTTTGCTTGAGCTGATCTGTAAGACGCGAGATAGGAAGGAAACGCAACATCAATAGCACATCAACCCATAGAAACACACTGCTTTTCTCGAACGTGCGAAGAAGTTCGAGATGATGCTTGGTTTTTATCCTCCTGGACCGATTCGTCATGGGCTTCAGGTCACGACTCCGCTTTGAGGTTTGGCGGTAGTGCTCAACTGCTTCAGCAAGCTAAACAGCAGCAACCACTTGCTTTCGTCGAGAACAAAACAGAAGCCCAAACACGCTGGAATTACTGGAGCTCCATACAATAACCACGTTCTCAGTTATTTGGCGACCATCCAATACGATTAACGTTTGTCGGTATTCAACAATGTGGCCACCGTCACTGCCGTCCTCCGGTGCCACTCTACATCTTCGGTCTCATCCAAAGTAACCTCATTGGCACTTCATTAGATTGCTGTTTCACTGTTGTTTCTAAAGCAGCACTACCTGTAACTGCTCTTCTTCCTCAAAATCAACGGCGGCATATATAGCATCCTGCAGAATCCTCCTGGACGCGTCTGCAATGGCCATTTCGCTGCGCGTGGGAGAAGAGAATTCTGGAGGAAAATATCCGGCGAGTCAAGCAATGACGCGCGATGGATCCAGTTGATGAACGTCTGGCTGGGTGTTCTATATCGATATCAACGGAAGTTTTCCACGATCGCATATTGATTGGCTGATCATGTAGTGACAGATCTCCTCATGTAACTGCTCACTTGTCAGCTGCCTGTTAGTTGATTCGGATTTCCATTAATATCGTTAGTGTCATCCCATCCGTTGTTGGCTTGGTGTGATCATTTCATTATTATCATTGGTAGATAAAATTTGCTGTACTTGGTAACAGTAAGCAGAATTAGTGAGATGAATAGAAAAAAGTCTATATAGAAATCCGAAAAATGATGATCACATGCTGAGCGATTAAAACAATACTTGTCGATCGTGTGAGCAAAAGAAGTGACAGTGAGAAAGTGCTCCGGCGTTCAAGAAAGATTTCAAGTATCATTTTTTTCGTCCATGAGTCCGCACCACTATTTAATCGGGCACCACCTCACACCTGGTCGATTGCCTCCATTCCTCTCAAGTCGCAGGTTTAGGAAGTATACGGTACCATATCGTACACTACTGTAACCAAAGTGTATTCTTTATTTGCAAAAACGAAAGCACTCCACAGAGCAAATCGCACTGACACCACCGGAATCGAACCCTCGACCTTCTACCCTCAAGTCCGCCTCGCTATCCACCCTTCCGCCTCTGTTGCGAATCAATCACTTGAAAGCACATTGCAGCTTCGTCTAGGAAACGTGGGAAACTATCAAATTACCTCTAATTTGAGCTCCAAACCTTTTGTAGGGTAAGTTCTGAGCACGGCAAGGCCATTCCAGGTGGCACTCTTACCTTATCGCCCCACCCTAAGCGGGAGCATTTTTTTGCCATTTTTGGACCCAGGGGCATTTAGCAAAAACAAAACAGTTCTGTGTTCCTCGTCTGATGCCCCCTACAAGACCATATAGGTCTCGTTCAGATTCCGCGGACCGAGTTCACTGACTTCCCTCGTTAGAGAAATCCAAATATGCAATATCTGACCTTTCATTATTCAGTGCTTCACACCAGTCATAAGCAGAATCAAGTCAGCGATGTCATTTACTTGCACTCGCAAAAGCATTTGATACAGTGTCCCGCCAAAAGCTTATTTTCAAACCGGAGAGATACAAGTTTCATCCCATCCTTCTTAACTGGATTGTTCAATATCTCACCGGACGAACATTTCAGGTCAAAATAGACTCTTCATTTTCAAGTGTAAGGCGGATAGTCAGTGGAGTCCCACTGGGGGAAGTCCTTTCCCCTTTGTTTTTAAACATCTTCAGTGCAGAGATTCCTGATGTTATGCAGCAGTGCAGCAGTACAACGTCATCGCAAAGATGTATGCTGATGACGTAAAGATTTATAAAACTGTTGCAGGCTCAGAGGATGTATGTGTGCTTCAAAATGCAATAGATTTGATGGTTGATTGGGCGAAATGGAGGCAGTTGCTGCTATCTCCTCGAAAGACTGCAGTCTTATATCTTTGCTCTGGAATGGAAACCCCTTCTTATAGGTACAACACTGAAGGATGTGCTTTATGCGAAATGGACTCTGTCAAGGATTTGGGTTTCTCTTATAATAATAACCTAAACTTTGGAAGGCATATACGTTCTCTATGTAATACGGCTATGTTACGAACACATAACATCTTTAAGGCATTAGTCACTAGGATTAAATCTTTCTCCTTAGAGTGTACAAGACTTATATAGAGTGTGTCTTTGTTGAATAAAATACTTTGTACTTTGTTGAATAAAGTGTGTCTGTATTTGCTCCGTATAAGAAAAAGGATATCTATACTATAGAGAAAGTACGGAACAACTTGTGCCCGTGCCTAGTGCCCGTTGTGTATTCTTGTGCGCTATCTTAACCCACCGGCTATATAAGGCGAATCTCGGTAGTGAGAGGATCTTCCGACGTCTGTATTGGCCGCGAGTGGCCGGAAATAAAGTTTCCCTCAAGCAAACGTGATCTCCGGCCATCCCAGCAGGTTGACGACGTTGACTTAGGAGCCAGACGTTCGCACCTGCACGCTTAGGCAGTGAAGAACGGTTACAGCGTGAACTCCTGTCTCCTCGGAAGCAACATGCACTACGGGGATCGGCCATCGCCGCGCGGGAGTGCGTCGAAGACCGAAGCCGAAGGAGCACAAAGCTTATTGCAGCACGTGTTGCGCTGCGCGTGCTGGGAGCCCGAGTCGTCGCCGAGCCACGGATGCCTCGAGCGCGGGAAGCGCACACGTGGTGTGTGGTCCTGCGTTGCTCCGAGGCAGAGAACTCACGGACAGTTCTGTTCGAGGGCCAGTGCGCTGATGGTGTATGATGCCTAGAACGAAACGGTCAGGGGATCACACGTATGAGTCGAGTCCACGGTAGCGAGAGGGTCTTCCGACGTCTGTTTTGAGCGCAAGTGGCCGGAAGTAAAGTTTCCCTCAAGCGAACGTGTTCTCCGGCTATCCCAGCAGATCGACGACGTTGACTAATTAACTTTTCCGCCACCTTCACAGGGGTAGGTGTAAGGCTTATTGGTCTGAAATTATTAAGATCACTGCTACTAGATGATTGGTCGTGCAATGGCATGCTTCCATAAAGGAGGAACCTCTCTTGATTGCAGTGAGAGATTGAAAGTGTGAGCAGCGCGAGAGTACACTTACTGTGTATAATTTGTGGAATGCAGTGAAAAGGTTCAGTACAAGATGACCTAAGCTTTTTATTATGGCATATACGTCATCAGGTTAAAAGTAGAACTCAGTAAGATGGTCCTGTGTGCAGATCACCAATTCTGACTTGCTGTAAGAGTGATCATTAATAAGTACGCTTGCAAAATAGGAAGCAATAACACTTGCCTTCTTGTTGTCACTAATATACCGATTTCCGTGCTGATTGATTGAGGTTGGTAGAGAACCTTTAGGCTTCATCTTGAACCGTAAGTATTGGTAAATGGATTTAACTGAGGACTTACTACTAAAACGGTGTTCGTAATTGGCGAGAAAGTTTCTAAGATGGCGCTTCAGATCCGAATACACATCCATATAGAGTGGATTGGAAAGGTTGTTGCGAATTGACTGACCAGCGTTGAGCTGCGTCTAGCTGAATGCCCAAACTATATACTTCTTTTGCATTTCGATTTAAGTTGACATTGAAGAGAAAATAAACGAGAGATCTGTCACAACGATGTTTTGTTGCGATCAAAACTTCTAGCGCCAGGCGGGACTCGAACCCGCACCTCCCTCTGACTGGGCGGGAATGCTCTACGCCATTACACCACCGGCGCCGTTTGATCGAACGCAACATCCACACCTCGCGGGACCGATCAGCTCCCACCCGTATCCGGGATGACGAGAGATCATTGCCCTATGGTGTTTGAATGCTTAATCTGTAGTGCTTAAATCCTACTATATATAAAGGAGCAAGCGTGTGTGTGTGTGTCACTGTGTGTGTGTGTCACACTGTCCGTCCGTCCCACTTTGAGTTGGGCAGCCGAACACGTCGACAACCGTGCCTGGCGATGCCACAGAAGTGCCGAACACGTCGGCAACCGTGCATGGCGAGCCGGAGAGGTACCGAACACGTCGGCAACCGTGCATGGCGAGCCGTAGACGTGCCAAACACGTCGGCAACCGTGCCTGGCGATGCAGTAGACGTGCCGAACACGTCGACAACCGTGCCTGGCGATGCCACAGAAGTGCCGAACACGTCGGCAACCGTGCATGGCGAGCCGGAGAGGTACCGAACACGTCGGCAACCGTGCATGGCGAGCCGTAGACGTGCCAAACACGTCGGCAACCGTGCATGGCGAGCCGCAGACGTGCCGAACACGTCGGCAACCGTGCATGGCGAGCCGCAGACGTGCCGAACACGTCGGCGGCACGAAACTTCAGCCCTGGGAGTAATCGAGGTCGCTGAACACGAATCTGAAGTCGACCAATCGATATCGATCGATATTGTCGATTTTTTGAGGATGGCGCTCAAGTGGCGCGAAACTTTGGCCCTGGGGGTAATCGAGGTCGCTGAACTCGAATTTGAAGTCGACCAATCGATATCGATCGATATTATCGATTTTTGAGGATGGCGCTGAAGTGGCGCGAAACTTTGGCCCTGGGGGTAATCGAGGTCGCTGAACTCGAATTTGAAGTCGACCAATCGATATCGATCGATATTATCGATTTTTTGAGGATGGCGTTCATGCGGCGCGAAACTTCAGCCCTGGGGGTAATCGAGGTCGCTGAACACGAATCTGAAGTCGACCAATCGATATCGATCGATATTATCGATTTTTTGAGGATGGCGCTCAAGTGGCGCGAAACTTTGGCCCTGGGGGTAATCGAGGTCGCTGAACTCGAATTTGAAGTCGACCAATCGATATCGATCGATATTATCGATTTTTGAGGATGGCGTTTAAGCGGCGCGAAACTTCGGCCCTGGGGGTAATCGAGGTCGCTGAACTCGAATTTGAAGTCGACCAATCGATATCGATCGATATTATCGATTTTTTGAGGATGGTGTTCAAGCGGCGCGAAACTTTGGCCCTGGGGGTAATCGAGGTCGCTGAACTCGAATTTGAAGTCGACCAATCGATATCGATCGATATTATCGACTCTTGAGGATGGCGTTTAAGCGGCGCGAAACTTCGGCCCTGGGGGTAATCGAGGTCGCTGAACTCGAATTTGAAGTCGACCAATCGATATCGATCAATATTATCGATTTTTTGAGGATGGTGTTCAAGCGGCGCGAAACTTTGGCCCTGGGGGTAATCGAGGTCGCTGAACTCGAATTTGAAGTCGACCAATCGATATCGATCGATATTATCGATTTTTGAGGATGGCGTTTAAGCGGCGCGAAACTTCGGCCCTGGGGGTAATCGAGGTCGCTGAACTCGAATTTGAAGTCGACCAATCGATATCGATCGATATTATCGATTTTTTGAGGATGGCGCTCAAGTGGCGCGAAACTTTGGCCCTGGGGGTAATCGAGGTCGCTGAACTCGAATTTGAAGTCGACCAATCGATATCGATCGATATTATCGA
The DNA here is from genome assembly GCA_947396885.1 of Heligmosomoides polygyrus polygyrus. Classification (NCBI taxonomy): domain Eukaryota; kingdom Metazoa; phylum Nematoda; class Chromadorea; order Rhabditida; family Heligmosomidae; genus Heligmosomoides; species Heligmosomoides polygyrus. The sequence continues at coordinate 35,505,781 of OX377204.1, read as the reverse complement.
TTTTTGAGGATGGCGCTGAAGTGGCGCGAAACTTTGGCCCTGGGGGTAATCGAGGTCGCTGAACTCGAATTTGAAGTCGACCAATCGATATCGATCGATATTATCGATTTTTTGAAGATTTTGTTCAGACGGCACGAAACTTCAGCCCTGGGGGAAATCGAGGTCGCTGAACACGAATCTGAAGTCGACCAATCGATATCGATCGATATTATCGATTTTTTGAGGATGGCGTTCAAGCGGCGCTAAACTTCGGCCCTGAGGGTAATCGAATCTGAAGTCGACCGATCGATATCGATCCATATTATCGATTTTTTGAGGATGGTGTTCAAGCGGCGCGAAACTTAGGCCCTGGGGGTAATCGATGTCGCTGAACACGAATCTGAAGTCGACCTATCGGTATCAATCGATATTATCGATTTTTTGAGGATGGCGTTCAAGCGGCGCTAAACTTCGGCCCTGAGGGTAATCGAGGTCGCTGAACACGAATCTGAAGTTTGTTTTTGAGGTATGAAGGTCTAAAAGTTGGGAAAAGAAGATGGTCGGAGTGTTCTCTTCTCGGGGTTTGGGGGCGAAGCCCCCAACCAGTCGGAGGCGGCCGCTAGGCCGCTGAACGACTGGTTCATTAATAAAAGCCAGCGTATAAAATGTTTTTTACTCTAAAAAAACTAAAATGAAGAAATGTGAAAATTCTAGTTCTTTCTTTATTTCTAATTCGAAAAATTTGGAAATTTGTTGGACTATCTCATATCAGAGTCCCTGTGTCAATTAAGGCTGTAGGTTAGACTAGATTTAATGATTCTCTTCTCTGTGGACGTAAATGCTACAATGTGCATAAAAAAGGAAGAAATCTGACTAGAGAAACAATTTCAACCATAAGATTTTTTACTGCATAGTGCCTATCAGTACCATTAGATGTATTTAATCAAACCCGAACCCGAAAGTTCAACTGGTTGACTACGCTTCTGAAACAGCGCATTTGAACTCCGATGGCGATCGAGATCGAAAAGAATTCGAGCCTTAGGAAACCTAAAAAGCTCTGGTAAAGCAGAGAAGTCGAAGAAGATGATGTTTTATTGTTCGATGAATAATTTTGTTCAGGTACAAGACTAGAACGGTGTGCATTTTTCTCATTCTTCATAAGATCCATAGACTGTCTCGGAAGACTGTTAATAAACGTTAGGCGAAAACCTTAAGCGCTTCTGCCGAAAGACAGCAGCTGCAAAAGGACTCCTATGTTTGCAGGGTGGACCTCGCTTTCTACACTTGTATCACTTCTAAAGAGTGGAGAGAATGACAACAGCAGAAAGGGAAAAGAAAAGATTGTAAGGCACCCGAGACGCGCGACTTCAGGAATACACACATGGGAGGATATACATAGCGAGGGAATACAGGAATACACGCACTCCTATGTACTACCAGTGGGAACAGTTGTGATACACAGAACATCCCTTTCCGTGTTCCGAATTCCGGTTTTCAGTCACTTTGTGTCCTTTTGTTCTGTGTTTCGTTTCCCCACTTTCTTTCAATGGAGGATGGAACGGAAAAAGCGGATCATGAACCGTAACTAAACGTCGTCTTGCAACGACATTTTACGCCTTTTAAGCTTAAGCGGAACGCCGGAAAAGAAATACAGCCCTGCATCGCCTTCTCTGTGATTGCTTTCGTAAGGATAGTGAATCGCAGTTCCGAGCAGTGTTTTTTGAATGTCGGAAGAGTGTGACAACCAAATTGAATTTCGTGTTCTCTGAGAAGCGAGGCTCAGATCATTATGTGAAGAAATGCTGACTTTCAGCCAAACCGTAGGCTTGCTGGCTAGCCAAAAGTCAACACGTACCATACACTTGTATAAAATGTTTGAATATTGATAAAATGTATGCCTACAACGCGATGGGAAGGACGAGTACGGAGAGGCTGCTAAAATCTCAGGGCCTAACCAGGCTGCGCAAACTGAGAAGGACTAGGATGACGATCTGTACTTACAACGCCCGCACGCTCGCATCGGAAGCATCCGTCGAGGACCTGATGATGCAAGCCAAGAAGATCAAGTACGACGTCATCGGACTGACCGAGACGAGAAGACACCACCCCCTACACGCCGCCTACGACTCCGGAGAAGAACTGTTCCTCGGAACATGCGACAGCAGGGGAGTAGGCGGCGTTGGTGTCCTCGTCAACACGCACTTGGCCATGAACATCGATTCGTACGAGTCTCTGACAAGCCGAATCGGACGTCTGCGACTGAAGCGATGTGGCTCCGTGCCAGCCTTGACTGTGTTCGTCGCGTATGCCCCAACATCCGACTACGACGACGAAGACGTAGAGGCCTTCTACGTGGAGCTGGAGAAGTTCTATAAGGAAGATCACACCTTCTACAAGGTGATCGTCGGCGACTTCAACGCCAAGATCGGGCCACGAAGGTCGCCGGAAGAACTTCACATCGGAACCCACGGTTTGGAGTGGAACGAGCAAGGCTAAAGGCTGTCTGAGTTTATCATGTCGACCAAGACCATCCATGGAAACTCGCAGTTCCAGAAGCCTCCCTCCCTACGATGGACCTGGGAATCCCCCGGTGGCCAGTTCCACAACGAGATCGACCACATCATCTTCAATCGCAAGTATTGCCTGACCGATGTCTCCGTTGTCCCCAAGTTCTACACGGGATCGGACCACCGCCTTCTTCGCGCGAGGTTCTGCTTTTCGCGTCAAGGAGAGAAGGCCGCGAAGTTCAAGAAGAGGAATCCCAGAACGACCATCAACTGGGATCTCTACACCTCTCTTGTCGGCCTTTGGGAAGATGCCGTCATGGACAACGTCGACGAGGAATACGATCGCTTCGTGCACCATCTCCACGATAGTGCTAAGGAAGCCGAGAGCTTGAAGATCACCAAGAGACGCCTGTCTCCGGAAACTCTCGAGCTGATACGCCAGCGTGGAGCAGCACGAGCGTCAGGCAACTTCCAACTGAGGTCCGAGCTTGCAAAGCTATGCAGAGCGGCGATAAAGGAAGATCTGAAGGAGAGAAGGGCGGAAGTGTTGGCTGAAGCAGCAGAGGCAGGGCTGAGCATCCGCAATGCCCGCCGGAACTTCGCCAACTTCAAGACCAAGATGACCGCTCTCCGACGTCCTGACGGAACCATCACCTCTTCCAGAAGGACCATGGAGAAAGTCATCCACGACTTCTACTCCGATCGCTTCGATAGCCACGTCCACCTGCCCCCATGCCATCTTCCGCAGGATGGATACGTCGTCCCCTCTGTTCTCTCTTCCGAAATCCGACACGCCATCTCGTCGGTGAAGAAACGTACAGCACCCGGTCCTGACAGGATCAGAGCTGAACACCTGAAGAACTTTCCGCCAGCGCTCATCAACACCTTGGCGCGGCTCTTCACACGCTACCTGCCCGAATGCAAGGTTCCATCTCAGTGGAAGACCAGCAAGACCGTTTTGCTGTACAAGAAGGGAGACGTGCACGACATTGGCAACTATCGCCCGATCTGCCTGTTGTCCGTAGTCTACAAGCTGTTCACTCGAGTCATCCTGAATAGGATTAGTAGAACTCTGGACGAAGGACAGCCATGCGAACAAGCAGGATTTCGGAGAGGATTCAGCACGATCGACCACATACACACCATTACGAAGCTCATCGAAGTGTCGCGAGAGTACAAGCTGCCGCTGTGCCTTACGTTCATTGACCTGAAGAAGGCATTCGACTCCGTCGAGACTGAAGCGGCCATGGAAGCCCTGCTCACCCAGGGCATTCCTACTAAGTACATCAGAGTCCTTCGAGAGGTGTACAGTGGATTCACGACAAAGATCTCACCATTCTACAACGACGACGTCATTGACGTGAAGAGAGGGGTTCGACAAGGGGATACCATATCCCCGAAGCTCTTCAGCGCCACCCTCGAACACGTCATGCGCGAACTAGAATGAGAAGACATGGGAGTGAAGATCGACGGCCGGCAGCTGCACCATCTGCGCTTCGCTGACGACATCGTGCTCATAACACCGAGCATCAGTCAGGCGGAGCGAATGCTGGCCGACTTCGATCGTGTATGTGGAAGCGTTGGACTGCAGCTGAATCTTACGAAGACGATGTTCATGAAGAACGGATGGGTTTCTGATGCCCCATTCTCGCTCAACGGAACGAACATCTCAGAATGCTCCAGCTATGTGTACCTGGGTCGCGAAGTCAACATGACCAACGACCTAGCACCAGAGCTGAGCAGGAGGAAACGAGCGGCTTGGGGAGCTTTCAAGAGCGTCGAAGAAGTCGTGAAGAAAACGAAGAACGTCCGACTCCGTGCCCACCTATTCGACTCCACTGTTCTTCCTGCCCTAACATACGCCTCAGAGACCTGGGTTATACGAAAGCAGGATGAACACGCGATCAGCGTCGCGCAGCGTGGAATCGAGAGGACGATGCTCGGAGTGACACGACTCACGCAAGTGAGAGAAGGCCTCCGGAGTTCCGAGCTTCGCCGACGCTCGAAGATCAGAGACGCTGTCGCATGGGCCAAATCGTCGAAAATTAGGTTGGCCGGCCACGTAATGCGATTCGCAGACACCCGCTGGACGAGAGCCGTCACAGATTGGATTCCGCGGGATGTCAAAAGAACACCAGGACGCCCACCAATGCGTTTGTCGGACTTCTTCGTGAAAGCCCTGAACGACCGATATGACGCTCTTCGTGTCTCTCGAGCGAGGAGGATCCATTGGACTACTCTGGCACGCGACAGGGACGAATGGAGACGCTGCTAGCGCCCGCTCGAGCAAGTGGATGATCAACGGGACGACAGGTGATACAGGTGATGCCTACAACATGTTAAGCTTAAAGCGCATGGAAGCAAAAGTTTCGTTTGCTCATCCACTCAGAAAATGAAATTGCTCCAACTTACCTCTATCAACGCTGATAACGACATTGTGGTGATCAGCACTAATTTCAAATGTGGCTCGTAGGAATGCGGTTAGCTGTATTCGTAGCCAGGTCTGCATTTTCCTTTAGTCAAAACTGATTCGGATCGGACTCTCGATGTGGAACTGGATGCTACCACGATGAGAACGGGAACGGGGTTCATTCTAGTGGAGCAAAAAAAAAGCGTATCAATGAAAACAAAACAGCTTTCTTCTTTCAGTAAGTTCTACATACATGTACATATATGGGTGTGAGCAGAGTCGGTAGGGGCCCACCTGATACTTTTATAAATATCATTGTAGGAATAAATAACCGTGCAATGTAAAGTATAACCATGAAAAACTTACGTCCTCTGATTCTGATTCCTGATAATAGTCGAATGAACACGTTCTACTGCACTCCGAATTGAAGGGAGAAGAGTGAAAAGTTACGACAGAATGACACTTAAAGGGAACAAGTTTTAACAACTCCGGCTGTCGCTACAGTCAATCAGTATCCTACTATATATAAGCGAGAACGGTCGTTTGTCTGTGGGTGAGTGAGTGCATGTGGTGTTTGTTTGCACAGAAGTGCTGAAGGAGTGTGTTGGGAGGAAGTATGGGGGGGGGGGGGGCGGTGGTTGTAGTTGTCACCAGTTGTCAACTGTTGTAGTTGTCGACAGGCGTCCATGTTCAGACGACATGTCACCAATATCGTGCAAGGGACGTTCAGGTTGAGAAGAGGTGTCACCGATGTCGCGCAAGGGTTGTTCGGATTCAGACGACATGTCACTGAAATCGCGCAAAGCAGGTCCGGCTTGAGAAGACGTCAGCCACGTCGTTCATCAGGTGCCTGGGTTCAGAAGAGGTGTCATCGATGTCGCGGAAGGCCTGTCCGGATTCAGATGACGTGTCACCGATGTCACTCAAAGTACGTCCGGCTTGAGAAGACATGTCAAGGACGTCGCTCATCAGCTGCCTGGATTCAGAAGAGGTGTCACCAATGTCGCGAAAGGTCTTCCAGATTCAGACGACGTGTCACCGATGACGCGCAAAGCACGTTCCGGTTGAAAACACACGTCACCGACGTTGTTCAACAGGCATCCGGGTTCGGAAGAGGTGTCACCGATGTCGCGCGAGGATTCCGGATTCAGACGACGTGTTACCAGTGAAGGTGGGATCATAATGGGGGACAAGTGAAGGATGGGGTTCCAGTAAGGGGGAACGGTAAAGGGTTGACCAATAAAGGAGGGACCAGGGACGGTGGGGCCAGCAATGGGGACCGGTGAGGGGAGGGGGGGGATTCAGTGTAGGATAGGAGAGGGGTCCAGTGAAGGGGGACCGGTGAAGGAGAGGGAGGGGTCCAGTGAAGATGGGACCGGTGAGGAAGGGACCAGTAATGGGGACCGGTGAAGGGGGCGGGGAGTGGCCCAGTGAAGGGGGACCGACAGAAGGTTGACCAGTGAAAGTGGGAACCAGGTGAAAGAGGGACCGGTGAGGAAGGTACCAGTAATGAGGACCGGTGGATGGAGGGGGGGAAGGGGTCCAGTGAAGGGAGGACCGGAAAAGGGTTGATGAATAAAAGGGGGACCAGTGAGGGTGGGACCAGTAATGGGGATCGGTGAAGGATAGGATGACCAGCGAAGAGGGGACCAGTGAAGGGAGGTCCAGTGAAGGTGGGAGCAGTATGTAGTAGAGACCGACGAAGGGGGAGGGGGACCAGTGAAGGGTGAACCGGAAAAGGGCTGACAATAAAGGGAAACCAGTGATAAGGGACCAGTTAAGGGGGTCCAGTGAAGGTGGTGGACCTGTTTTGCCCTATTCCGCCATGCCATTCTATATAGCAAAACCAGTTTTTTTATGAATGAGAGAAGGCCTAAAGAGGAGAAGAAGACGTTCGGGGTGCTCTATTCTCCGGGTTTGGGGCGAAGCCCCAACCAGACGTTTGGCGGCCAACAGGCCGTCGAACGTCTGGTATTTTAATATGCTGCCGTGGTAGCCATGGATCTCCCTCAATAGATAACCTTCGGGCTCTCTTGTTGAAAGGGATGTCGGGACCACCGCCGTGCGCAGGTGGGATACAGGGGATGGACTCCTTGCTCCTGCTGTGTCGGGTCGACGCGTTGTGTCTTCACGTTGTCCCTTGTGTCTGGGAGCGGTATGTTCATGCCCAGTGTGCATGGATGTTCGCGCCTGCGGGGATTGTAACTGTGTCGGCCCGGCCAAAAGCTTGCACTAGGGAGACTGGAATACAAGGAATGTAAGGCGATTCGAGGCCATATGAAAAGTCTTGCCCCGTCCCTTCGGGCAGTCTGACTGGCCGTCCGGAGTTCTTCGCCCGCGCGACAGAGCCTGTTTTGCTACCGTGGGTACTCCAGTCAAACACTGCAGCACTAAAGGACCTCATTCCCCCGACCCCGAACGAGCGATACCCATTGGACCTAACCAGGCGCTGACGTGGCAAATTGTCAGCGCCCGCTCACGCATCCGTGCCGTTGGACTTGGAGCACATTTTCGTCGCTCAGTGGGAGTCGGCAGCTGGGTTCTGTGCTCTTCGAACGCAGAGCAAAGCTAGGGATGGGACTCCAGGGTGCGTGCGATCCAGGCTGCTCGTGTGGAAACTGCTTTCGTCGCCCAGTGGGAATCGGCAGCTGGGTTCCGCACTATTCGAGCCAGGCTAGGGAAGGGACTCCAGGTGGTGCACAAATTCCGCACTGAAGGAAAACCGAACGCCGGTCTCGCTCTATGCAGCACACCTCTATCCACCGCCCCACGATCCGCTTGCCGTGTGTCTCAACGCGGGCGTATAAGAGATCGATCGAACGCGCTCGTGGAGGCCAACACGATCCACGACGCAACGGCTGTAGCCACATGCTACAGTATCGCGGGTTGATGAGCAAACCAGCACATCAACCCACGACTATAGAGTGCATCAGCAGAATTTGGTTAGGTCTAAGTAGGACCTGAAAGCCCCTTTCCCTTTTCTGCAGCGATGGGAAAGACAAGTACGGAGAGGCTGCTAAAATATCAGGGCTCAACCAGGCTGCACAAATTAAGAAGGACTAGGATGACGATCTCTGCTTATAACGCTTGCTCGCATCGGAAACATCCATCGAGGACCTGATGATGCAAGCTAGGAAAAGTAAGACTTCATCGGAGTGGCCGAAATGAGAAGACACCACCCCTACACGCCGGAGAAGGGCTTTTCCTCAGAACGTGGAGTAGGACTTGTCAGCATGCATTTGGTCATGAACATCGATTCGTACGAGTTTCTGACAAGCAGAATTGGACGTCTGCGACTGAAGCGATGTCGTGCCAGCTTTGAAATCGTCTTCAACCGCAGGTATTGCCAGCTCGACGTCTCCGTTGTCCCCAAGTTCTACACGGGATGGGACCGCCGCTCCTTCGCGCGAGGTTCCACTTTTCGCGTAAAGGGGAGAAGGCCACAAAGTTGAAGAAGAGGACTTTGGGGTAATAGCGTCATGGACAACATTGACGAAGAATAAGACCGCTTCGTGCACCATCTCCGCGATAGTGCTAAACGAGCCGAGGGCAAAAAGACTGCCAAGAGGCGCCTGTCTTCAGAAACTCTCGAGGGGTACGCCAGCGTAGCAGCACGACTAACTCAGGCAATTGCCAACTGACGTCTGAGCTTCCGAATTTAGGCAAAGCGGCAATAAAGAAAGACCTTAAGGAGAGAAGGGCTGAAGCTGGAGACAGGGTTGAGTATCCGCAATGCCCGCTGGATCTTCGCCAACTTTACGACTTTAAGAACTTTATGACCGCTCTCTGACGTCCGACGAACCGTCACGTCTTCCAGAGGGACCATGGAGAAGTCATCCACGACTTCTACTCCGATCTCTTCGATAGCCACGTCAACCTTCCTCCATGCCAACTTCCACAGGATGGATGCGTCGTCCCCCGCTTTCCCTTCCGAGATCCGACACGCATTCTCGACGGTGAAGAAACGTACAGCACCCGGTCCCTACAGGATCGGACCCGAACACCTGAAGAACCTCCCGCCAGCGCTCAACAACATCCTGGCGCGGCTGTCCACACGCTACCTGTCGCAGTGCATGATTGCATCTCAGTGGAAGACCAGCAAGACCGTCTTGCTGCACAAGAAGGGAGACATGCACAACATTGGCAACTATGGCCTGATCTGCCTGCTGTCAGTGGTCTACATGCTGCTCACTGGAGTCACCCTGAATAATAGCATCAGCTGGTGGAAGGGCAGCCAAACGAACAAGCAGGATTTCGGAAAGCATTCAGCACGATCGATCGATCACATCATGCACACCATTACGAAACTCATCGAAGTATCGCGAGAGTAAAAGCTGGCGCTGTGCTTTAGGTTCATCGACATGAGGAAGGAATTTGACTCTGAGGCGGTCATCGAAGTGCTGCCCACTCAGTTCGTGCCTTCGTGCTCAGTACATAAAAGTCCTTCGAGAACTGTACAGTGGAATCACATTCTTCCAATCTACAACGACGTCGTCATCGACGTGAAGAGAGGGATTCGGCAAGTGGATACCATATCCCGAAGTTCTTCAACGCCATCCTCGAAAATGTCATGCACGAACTAGAATTGGGAGACATGGGAGTGAAGATCGACGGACGACAGCTGCAGCATCTTCACTTCACTGAAGGCATAACGATCATAATCGATCGTGATCATAAGAACGAGCATCAGTAGGGCGGAGCGCATGCTGGCCGACTTCGATCGTGTATGTGGGAATGTTGGACTGCAGCTGAATCTTACGAAGACGATGTTCATGAGGAACGGACAAGTTTCTGATGCCCATTCTCGCTCAACGGAACGAACATCTCCGAATGCTCCAGCTACGTGTATCTAGGGAGCGAAATCAGTGCGACTAACGACCTAGCGCCAGAGCTGAGCAGGTGGAATCGAGCGGCTTGGGAGTTTCCAAGAAGTCGCGAAGAAATCGAACAATGTCCGACTCCGTGCTCACCTATTCGACTCCACTGTTCTTCCTGCCCTAACATACGCCTCAGAGACCTGGGCTATACGAAAGCAGAATGAACTCGCGATCAGCGTCGCGCAGCGTGGAATCGAGAGGACGCTGTTTGAAGTGACTCGACTCACGCAAGTGAGAGAAGGCCTCCGGAGTTCCGAGCTTTGTCGACGTTCGAAGATCAGAGACGCTGTCGCATGGGCGTAGTCGTCGAAAATTAGATGGGTCGGCCAAGTAATGTACCCCTTAGACACCCAATGGACGAGAGGCGTCACTGACTGAATTCCGCAGGCTGTCAAGAGAACACCAGGGCGCCCACCAAGCGTTGGTCGGACATCTTCGCGAAAGCCCTGAACGAACGTTATGACGCTCTTCGTGTCCCTCAAGCGAGGAGGGCTCTGGAACGCGACAGGGAATGACGACGTGGTGGCGCCCGCTCGAGCAAATCGATGATCAACGGGACAACAGATGACAGGTGATGCCAAGGTAAAGGTGGGAGTGAGTCTAGTGAGGAAATCAACTAATATCCATAACTGGCTGCTTCACTCTAGCAACAGCAAACGTAGCTTCCCTCCTGAAGTAGTAATTGTAGTTGTATGTATGTATTGCAATTTAAACGCATATTTTACAACCGAACGGATAGTCGCGGGAGTGAAGAGAACGGGAAGATGCACCACGTAGTAAAATGGATGCTCCTTTCCTCTGCGATGTGCAGTTCGTTCAGTGAAATTTCCTTATTTTATTCATAATCGAGCCAATTAAGGGTTTCCACTCCTTAATGCGATAGCTGTCATAATTTCGAAAGAGAAATTTTCATTGCTTAAGGCGGTCCTGTATATTGAATTGAGCTCTGGAGCTCTACAACTTCAGAGAGGTGCTGTTGTTCTTTAGTGTGCTTCATGCTGTTTTCACTGCTGATGAAAGTCCGTTCCATCGTCTGATCACCGTCGGATGTAACACTGCTTCTGGAGCTCCTAACCCTCTGAGGGCTATGTAAGTATTCTATCACGTTAAACATGGAATCAGGCGCAAATGAAGCAGTACTTAAAGCTAAATAAACACATGTGATGTAGCTAGAAATATTTTAACTCTGATGCAGATAAAAGAGTAACCTCAAAGGAGGTACATGCTTACGAACTAAACTTAAAAAGAAAAATTCGGTATACAGCGATGTTGAAAAAACTTCGGAATTTTACTTTTTTCTTAGCACATTTGGCTGCAATACATTAATAGGATCACACTGATATCAAACACCTTCAAATTTAGTCGAATGGAGTGCATATTATGATTTGTTTGAAAACACGATTTAGCCGACTTAGCAGCCCACCTTCTGCTAATCAAATTATGCTACTGGATAGCTAACTAGTAAGGTACACGAAGCGGAATACACTCTTTAGAACAACGTAAAACCCATTTTTACAACGCATCGAAATACCTAGATATTTCAACCGCAAAACACCACATGCACGAAATGTGACTGCAGCACTGCGGTATTTTCTGCAGTTGATGGACGTGTAACTCTATAATAAGAGACGTTAAAGAGCCGGAATTTTTTTCATGCACTGTACGCTTAACTGGCTTTGACATATCACCAGTGGAATTAAGGAATTCTCCCCAGAATAATTTTATAAACCCTTTAGTTTCTATAGAAACTCGCCGATTTGCTGGTTTTCCATCGTTTCTGCGGTCCGTTGCCCTCAATTGAAAAATGACTTCGGCAGTGTTTTTAAGCTCGTCGAGAGCTTCCAGACGATATAAAATTGTCAGCATACAGACATGTCGATATTTTTTGACATTTATGAGCAGAGCACTTGAGCCTGACCCATCTCCAGTTGCCGTCGCTCGCCTCGCCTACACGGCCGCCTCGCACTTGGGTGTGAGGTCCAGTGGTACTAGGGCATTTATGCAGCGCAACAACGCGGCACTGGTTTGCCTCCACTCAAGATCTCGTAGTCTCTGATGCTTCTCTTAGCAGATGTGGATTAGCTACCATTCTTTTATTTTAAGTTTCATGTGGACCTCTGAGCATGGCTAACCCCTTTTCAATTCAGCCAGCTGAATTTTCAGGTATTATGATTTTTAATGGGCGGATTGTCGCTTCGAGAACTAAATAAGTTGTGTAAGAATTGACATCATATATTTTATATAGGCATGCTATACATTCAGCTATGTCTTGCTTCCTTTGACGGAACGAACTTTTTAAAGCTTCGATTCATTACTCGAATGATCCTCGGTGTTATGC
>OX377204.1:35137371-35493470 GCA_947396885.1 Heligmosomoides polygyrus polygyrus | reverse complement strand
GAAACTGCTTTCGTCGCTCAGTGGGAGTCGGCAGCTGGGTTCTGTGCTCTTCGAGCCAGGCTAGGGAAGGGACTCCAGGATGTGGTGCACAAATTCCGCACTGAAGGAGAACCGAACGCCGGTCTCGCTCTATGCAGCACACCTCTGTCCACCGCCCCACGATCCGCTTGCCCTGTGCCTTAACGCGGGCATATAAGAGATCGATCGAACGCGCTCGTGGAGGCCAACACGATCCACGACGCAACGGCTGCAGCCACACGCTACAGTATCGCGGGTTGATGAGCAAACCTGCACATCAAACCACGACTCCATGGAATGCATCAGCAGAATCTGGTTAGGTCTAAGTAAGACCTGAAGGAGCTCCCTTTCCTTTTTCTGCAGCGATGGGAAGGGCGAGTACGGAGAGGCTGCTAAAATATCAGGGCTTAACCAGGCTGCACAAATTAAGAAGGTTTAGGATGACGATCTCTGTTTATAACGCTTGCTCGCATCGGAAACATCCATCGAGGACCTGATGATGCAAGCCAGGAAGAGTAAGGCGTCATCGGAGTGGCCGAAATGAGAAGACACCACCCCTACACGCCAGAGAAGGACTATTCCTCGGAACGTGGAGCAGGACTTGTCAACACGCACTTGGCCATGAACATCGATTCGTACGAGTCTCTGACAAGCCGAATTGGACGTCTGCGACTGAAGCGATGTCGTGCCAGCTTTGAAATCGCCTTCAACCGCAAGTATTGCCAGCTCGACGTCTCTGTTGTCCCCAATTTCTACACGGGATGGGACCGCCGCCACTTCGCGCGAGGTTCCACATTTCGCGTAAAGGAGAGAAGGCCACAAAGTGCATTGACGAAGAGTAAGACCGCTTCGTGCACCATCTCCGCGATAGTGCTAAATGAGCCGAGGGCAAAAAGACTGCCAAGAGGCGTCTGTCTCAGAAACTCTCGAGGGATACGCCAGCGTAGCGGCACGACTAACTCAGGCAACCTACCAATTGACGTCCGAGCTTCCGAATTTAGGGCAAAGCGGCAATAAAGGAAGACCTTAAGGAGAGAAAGGCTGAAGCTGGAGACAGGGTTGAGTATCCGCAATGCCCACTGGAACTTCGCCAACTTTAAGACCAAGATGACCGCTCTCCAACGTCCGACGAACCGTCACGTCTTCCAGATGACCATGGAGAAGGTCATCCACGACTTCTACTCCGATCTCTTCGATAGCCACGTCAACCTGCCTCCATGCCAACTTCCACAGGATGGATGCGTCGTCCCCTGTTTTCCCTTCCGAGATCCGACACGCATTGTCGACGGTGAAGAAACGTACAGCACCCGTCCCTACAGGATCAGACTCGAACACCTGAAGAACCTCCCGTCAGCGCTCAACAACATCCTGGCGCGGCTGTCCTGTCGGAGTGCAAGGTTCCATCTCAGTGGAAGACCAGCAGGACCGTCTTGCTGTACAAGAAGGGAGACGTGCAGGACATTGGCAATAATCGCCCGATCTGCCTGCTGTCAGTGGTCTACAAGCTGCTCACTGAGTCACCCTGAATAGGATCAGCCGAATGTTGGTGGAAGGACAGCCAAGCGAACAAGCAGGATTTCGGAGAGCATACAGCACGATCGATCACATCATACACACCATTACGAAACTCATCGAAGTAATGCGAGAGTAAAAGCTGGCGCTGTGCCTTAGGTTCATCGACATGAAGAAGGAATTTGACTCTGAGGCAATCATCGAAGTGCTGCCTACTCAGTTCCTGCCTACTCAATACATAAAAGTCCTTCGAGAACAGTGGAATCACATTCTTCCAATCTACAACGACGTCGTCATCGACGTGAAGAGAGGGATTCGGCAAGTGGATGCCATATCCCGAAGCTGTTCAACGCCACCCTCGAAAATGTCATGCGCGAACTATTAGGTTGTAACGAAATAAATGGCACTGAACCACTGTAAATTTCAACAGTTAATATCTCGGCTTGTAGGCAAGTTTATTAATCGAAATAAAAACCTTCTGATTCCACACATCTTTGCCAACGTGACAAAAGCTTTTTTATCCCAGTAGCATAAAAATCAGAAGTTCTGGAATTGACGAAATCTTCGAAGGCACTTTCGGCATCCTGTTGCTATTTGAATATTTTTCCTGCCAAAAAGTCGCCAAGATGCTTGAAGAAATGGTAGTCTGTTGGGGAGAGGTCGGGAGAAAACGTAGGATGTGGTAGAGTTTCAATGCTCAGCTCATTTAATTTCTGCAACGTCATTCGTGCTACATGGGAGCGAGCATTGTCGTGCAGAAGGAGAACTCGCCTTCGGTTTACCAAGGCTGGCCGGATATCCTTCAACTTTTCCATCATTTCTTCAATTTCAATGCAGTACTTCTCTGCCGTGATGGATTCACCGGGAGGGAGGAAGCTGTGGTGAATAATTCCCAGCGAACACCACCATACTGTCACCATTACTTTCTTTTGGTGCAATTCCGGCTTCGCAAAAGCCTTGGGGCTCTCATCGCTGTCCACCCACTGTGCCGATCGTCGCCTGTTGTCGTACATTATCCATCTCTCGTCACAGGTTACGATGTGATCAAGGAATGGGTCCGTTTCGTTCCGTAAAAGCAGTGCGGACGAGATCTCATATCGTCGGTTTCTTTGCTACTCAGACAGCTCGTGAGGCACCCATCTTTCCAGCTTTTTGGTCTTTCCAATTTCCTTCAGATGCCGGGCAGCTGTGTTGTGAGTGACGCCAAGAACCTTCGCTATCTCCCTGGTACCTTTGTGTGGATCCTCCTCTACTACATCTCTCATCTTGTCCTCATCGACATCACTATGCCTCCCACCACCTTCATGTTCTTCCAAGCTCTCATCTCCATTCCGGAACTTCTGATACCAACGATACGCCGTCCGAATTGTGGAACATCCTTGACCGAATGCGGCGTTGATCTTCTCGTCCGCCTGCTTAGCTGTAGTGCCCAGCTTGAATTCATACAAGTAAATGCCCCGGATTACCCTTTTGTCAATCTGCAAAAAAGTCAATAAAACTCTAAAGTTTTCCCACTTTTACATAGAAAATTTGGTACTCGCCGGTAGAGCAAGGTTTGCGCTTCTAAATGATATGCCACATGTTACGGTTTGTTCTTGATCGAACGCGCAAAGACGCGCCAAAAAATGGCGCGAGAGTGCCATTTAATTCGTTACAACCTAATAGAATGGGAAGACATGGGAGTGAAGATCCGGGCGGAGCGCATGCTGGCCAACTTCGATCGTGTATGTGGGAATGTTGGACTGAAGCTGAATCTTACGAAGACGATATTCATGAGGAACGGACAAGTTTCTGATGCCCCATTCTCGCTCAACAGAACGAACATCTCTGAATGTTCCAGCTACGTGTATCTGGGGAGCGAAATCAGTGCGACTAACGACCTAGCGCCAGAGCTGAGCAGGAGGAATCGAGCGGCTTGGGATTTTCCAAGAAGTCGCGAAGAAGTCGAACAATGTCCGACTCCGTGCCCACCTATTCGACTCCACCGTTCTTTCTGCCATGAAACACAGCTCAGAGACCTGGGCTATACGAAAGCAGGAAGAACACGTCGCGCAGCGTGGAGGACGCTGTTCGAAGTGACTCGACTCACGCAAGTGAGAGAAGGCCTCCGGAGTTCCGAGCTTCGTCGACGTTCGAAGATCAGAGACGCATGGGCATAGTCGTCGAAAATTAGGTGGGTCGGCCAAGTAATGTACTCCACAGACACCCAGTGGTCGAGAGCCGTCACTGACTGAATTCAGCAGGATGTCAAGAGAACACCAGGACGCCCACCAAGCGTTGGTCGGACATCTTCGCGAAAGCCCTGAACGAACGTTATGACTCTCTTCGTGTCCCTCAAGCGAGGAGGACTCCGGAACGCGACAGGGAATGGCGACGCTGGTGGCGCCCGCTCGAGCAAATGATCAACGGCACAACAGATGACAAGTGGTACCAAGGTAAAGTTGGGAGTGAGTCTAATGAGGAAATCAACTAATATCCATAACTGGCTGCTTCACTCTAGCAGCAGCAAACGCAGATTCCCTCCTGAAGTAGTAATTGTAGTTGTATGTGTGAATTGCAATTTAACATATTTTACAACCGAACGGATATCGCGGGAGTGAAGAGAACGGGAAGATGCACCACGTAGTAAAATGGATGCTCATTTCCTCTGCGATGTGCAGTTCGTTCAGTAAAATTTCCTCATTTTATTCATAATCGAGCTAATTAAGGGTTTCCACCCCGTAATGCGATAGCTGTTATAATTTTCGAAAGAGAAACTTTCATTGCTTAAGGCGGTCCTGTATATTGAATTGAGCTCTGGAACGAGCTCTACAAACTTCAGAGAGGTGCTGTTGTTCTTTAGCCTGCTTCATGCTGTTTTCACTGCTGATGAAAGTCCGTTCCATCGTCTGATCACCGTCGGATGTATCACTGCTTCTGGAGCTCTTCACCCTCTGAGGGCTATGTAAGTATTCTTTCACGTTAAACATGGAATCAGGCGCGAATGAAGCAGTACTTAAAGCTAAATAAACACATGTGATAGCTAGAAATATTTTAACTCTGATGTAGATAAAAGAATATCCTCAAAGGAGGTACATGCTTACGAACAAGTAATCGAAAAATTCGGTATATGTCGCGGAGACGGCCAGCATTGGAAAATGGAAACGCCCCATCCAATCAGGCCGCATTGAATAGGCGTGCCATTCAGAGGGGGCGTATAGAGTCGGTACCCTGATCGGTTGGCATATGATCGGCCTGTGCTCTCCTTGATTATAATTAGTTGGCGTGATACCAAGATACCATTGCCTTAATAATGTAGTGTGGTTCAAGTATTTTGAGGAATACCATTGCGTTTCAAACACATTGCGTTTTTGGATTTTATAGAGAACCAATAAACGGATCTACAAAGGATGTGATACTAATTAAAGGCACCGGTGTGGAGCTGGAAAACTGCAAGGAAAAACCTGCTAAAAGAAATGGTGAGTAGGCTGATTCATTACGTATAGTAGGATGTAGTTATGAGCGCTAACAAATCCTTGCTGTACAGTCTTACAGTCTCAAAGGAGGCATGTGACTTCGTGCGAATCTTGAATCAGGGTCAAGCGTGAGGTGCGAAGCGGGATTAATGTCCCCTTGTCTCCATCACTGGTTTATTTCTTATCTGTCATGATTCTTTCAACTGTTTTATGTGATTTTTGTATCCTCTTACAGGTTGTTTATTCCAGTTATGGCTTCGACACTGTTGAGATCCGCGTGCAGCATCGTTCACTGAGGAAGATATGTATGTATTGATTGATTCAACGACTTGATTTTAAAGCACAGTTCTGATTAAAGCTTTTAATTCTTGTTGTTTTACAGCCGAATTTAAAGGATGTTATGGAAAGGACAGCTTTTCAGCTGAAGGAGCGACATCTAAGTCCAAAACCGTATTGCATGAAATTATAAGTGTCAATTACTAATGATGATTTTTTCAAAGGCTCTTCGAAGCGCTGACGAAGCCATATTCCAAGGATGAACTTCTCGCGGTAGTAGTTTTTCCCTTCTGAAGAATACGACATGAGGAAGTGAAATTGCATGTACAAAATTTCGAGCCCTGTTCGGGACACTGTGATTCAGCCTTGTTTTTCTGATACCATCTCCTATATGGTCAGGAAAGCGTCTTCAAAATCGTTGACTTTCATGAGAATAAATTTTTTCTACATGAAGCATACGATCTATACAGTTAAAATTTCGCCACATTAAATCTATACTTTGCTTGGTACACAGTGAAGAAATCGTTTTTTCATGAAAAGAACTTCTATATGATCAGGGGTCTCAATTTTGCATGATTTGCCGAAACAAGCATCCCAAAATGGAACCCATGAACAGCAGGAGATGCCGCTTTTAGAAGTAGTTTTTAGAGCGTAGAATCCGCATTTTTCTGGTTTTTAATACTCTATTAGTTTTTTGAATGTACAAAGGCTTTCCGAGTTATGACAGTTTTAGGGCAGACAACCGCATGATCATTAGAAGGACTTCATAAAAATTATCATAACTCGATGAATTTTTCGAAATTCGAAAAAGCCATGCCATATTGGAAGAAGGTAGATTTCTCACCATGCAAGAAGCGGCTTTCAAAAGTAGGTCTTCATACTCGGCAGAGTGGGTTCGATTTGTGATCGATTTCGCGAAAAAACGTGCCGAAAATCGCACCCCCCTCGCCGCGCATGAAGATCCCTGTGTGAACCAGATTTTACAAAAGTAGTTTACACATGGTAAGAAATCGCATTTTCTCTAGCTTCCAGAACGCGTTTGGCTTTTTCGAATTTCAAAAAACTGGGCGAGTTTTGATCGTTTTTGTGAAGTTGTTCCAATGACGTCGGAGCAAGATCGATCGTGGAAACCGGGAACGACTTCACAAAAACGATCATAACTCAGTCAATTTTTAGAAGTTCAAAAAGCCAAGAGCTTTTCGAAAACTAGAGAGAATCTGCTTTCTTAGCATATATGAACCAGTTATGAAAAAGGGATCTTCATGCGCGGCGAGGAAGGAGGGTTTCGTATTTTCGCGAAACCAACCACAAATCGAACCCCCTCCACCAAACTCGAAGATTCTTATTTTCGAAACTGGTTCATACATTTCAATTTTTCTAAAAAAGAAAACGAAAAAATCCTTTCGCCCCCGCATAGAGTGCTATTTCATTAAAACAATTTTCTGTATAGGAAGAGAGTCTTTGTCTTCAATTTTTAAAAAGACGTTGGGTTTCTTGGAGTTCAAAAAACTTACCAACTTATGATACCAACTTATGATCATTTTGGTGAACGCCCAATTTTATCATTCCACTGCGGTCGGTGCCAGGTCGACCAGTGGTCGGTCCAACCTGCTTGATTCAATAAATCATGATTTTTCACTGTGCACTGATTGAGATTTGAAACCTTCTGTGGCAAAATTTTAGCTGCATAGGTAGTCTGTTTTAGGAAGAAAATGATTTTATTTTCATCAAAAGCGAGAAATTTGAAAACTGTCTCTCTAGTCATATCGAACATTGCAGCTGAGAAGCTTGGGTTTTCCTAGGCATCTGGCCTCCTCCGAGTCGCTCCAGTGACTGGTCGCGGCAACAGTGCTGCGCGGGTAGCCACGAATTCGGAGGTATGCCAGATGTCTTACTGTATGATACACAGGCTTGCATTTTTATAGTGCACAACTTCACTATCAGAAGTTCTTTCCTTCAAAAGAAAGAAAATTATTTCGGGGAGAAGTCCATCCTTCGCATGCGGTCTGGATTATCAAAGAATGCAGCTGCCGCGTGTAAACTTCCATTAGTCGGAGGATTTTTTGAATCTCTGAAAGTCCACTACGAAGTAAAGTTATAAGAAATGTGAATTTTATTCTCTAAACACAAGTTCTAAAAGTGACACCCCTTTTGATTCGGAGAGGGGGCGATATTGAGACACTCTTCCGGCAAATGGCGCAGAACCAATGTTTCTGATCGTATGGAAGTTCAATTCAGAAAAACATAATGCTATCGTGTATTCTATTGTGCATAATTCTATCGTGTATCTTTTCTATTGTGCGTTATGCAGGGATTAAAATCCTATAAGGCACAATTTCGCTTTTAGATGCTGTTTCCTTCAAAAGGGAGAAAATTATTTCCGTGGCAAGTCCATAATTCGATTTCGGTTCCGTCATCTTGTAGGGAAGGTACTTAAACCATCATTATTAACTAGGAACTGAAATTTTGTAGAGCTATTTTTGAATTATGTATTTTTGTAATTTAGTTGCTAATTGTGAATGAGAGCAATTTCGGACAAAGATGTCACTTCTTCAGGTAGAAAGCCATCGTTTCCATGATGTATTAAAACAATTTAAAGATTGAACTTATTGAATCGAAAATTACGTGCAGAATTTCTTATTTTAACTGTAGAGCAACCAGTATTCAAAGGTGAATAATTATGTAATCAATCAATCAATAATACTTCATCCTCAGTGATTATGTAATCAGTTAATCAATAATATTTCATCCTCAGTGAACAATTTCTTCAGTGTCGATTCACGCCTGGAAATAATAACAAATTAAGAGGTACAAGCATCACCTATACAACTGAAAAATAAAGGCAATCTTCCCAAAGCCAATAAAAAGTACGACCCCTCCCCTACTAGACGAGGTCGCAGTACGACCCCCTTGCGATTCTCGCACCGCAAGCTTGATCCTGTCGTAAATCGCAGTGCCCGCAACTAAAAGCATTCTACATCTATTTCTATCCTTCTGCTTCTGCCTTTTCTTCTTATGTTTTCCCTCTACTTTTACTTCTACTCTCTTCTCTTCTGCGTTGAACTGGAGTGCCCACAGCTATATGGATCTGCTCTACTTCTATACCGTGGAGGCAACTTGAGTGTGTGTCTGCCTCATACAGTAGCATGCGGTGGCCAGCGGATAGACAGTTCAGTGTTTTATCCATTCCAATCAAGTCTGACCGTCCTCGATGGAAGAAGGCTTGATTGGCCTGATGGGGAGTTCGCAACCAGGGACCTGGGATTGAGTTCACGCAAAGGTCGGCACCTCCTCCGGCTTCTCTACTACACGCGCATGTTGGCCTTTCACACATTCAAATTGTCTCCATGATATCCGGTAGACGTCGAGTGCCACCAAAGGATTTCCCCATTGTTATACTTTATTCTGGTGGCTTGCGTGGCAACGAAATGTCAAGTGTTTAACGATTTTTCAAGTGTGCCAGAGCCAGCTATCAACACTGGATAATTTGGATGGTCATAAGTGCTTTATAAGGGGCTCGAACGCATCTAGATCAGCTTAACGCCATCCCAATCCATCGTGCAAGTTCTTCTTCAACTACGTAAAATGTAGCCGAACGTCTACAGCTCTGTAAAACAGTTAATCAGCCCTTTGTTCTCGTTTCCCTACTTGTCTTGCAAAGAGCTCTCTCGTTAGCACCTGGAAGAAGTTTAACGGGATGTAGAACCTGTAAATTCGGAGTTTCGAAATAAAGACAAAACATAGTCCTTGCTTGAACATTTTTTAACAGTGGATTTGAACTGTAGATTCGGAAAACTGCGACAGCCTCTGTGGGCAGCATGGAAAGTGCTCAATTTTAAAGATTGGAACTCCAATCGAACATGTGAGTTCTTGGGTTCTGCTGCACATTCGACGGACAAGTGAACGACTTTTCAGTACGAATGCCTTTGTGACTACGGCTACAGAGGAATGCACTGCGAGGAAGGTAAGCGTTGCCAGCCAAACGAAGCATTTTGGGGGCTTGCGTCTGAGTCGAACTCGTTCCCTAACGTGTAATGTTCACCAGCTTGGTTGCACTTAATTTCAAATGCTTTTCTTAGCTTGCCGCGGATTTCTCATGGTTTATTCTCAACCCTGCATGCAGCTAAAGTTTTATTTGAATTCAGAACTCTGACGTTTCCATGAGAAGTGAAGATTTATGGGATCGATCTTCGAGCTGAGGATCTCATGACCTTATACTTTCAAATTCTTCACATGAGATTTTCCTTGAAACTTTCACACACTGTGAGATAACCGACACCGACCTCAATGAAATCCCCGAATAATGAGGTTTTCCCATTTTCTTATGAAGAAGGAATGCACCCGTTTGATACAATCTGGACAGTTTCCGTATGTATCCGTATTTATTAATAGTTTCAGTCGGTGAAATTGTAGGCTAGCATCCTTAAATTGGTGCTTCCAGTTTGAAAAACTGCAGTATTATTTTCCATGACAACCAATGTTGTATGCAGATTGCAGCGCCAACCTTGATAACCCTCATTATTACTCAGTGGTTAAGTTTTCTTTGTGCTACTCACTATCGCGGTGTCATTTATCGCCTGAATATCGGCAGGATTCTTTTCAGAGATGAGAACAAAATTCGCGATGATGTACATCGTATGGGTTTGGGTCTTTATTCAGACGGGGATGATCGTGCTCGCCATAAGACGCTACGCGTAAGTTCACCACTCTGAATTTAGTCACGTTAGTTTGCATAGCACGAATTTAGCTCTGAAGCAGCACATACCTTGGAATCCTGTCCTTAAGTTGAGCCATTTTCAGGAACAGGAAATTCTTTGAACCTCCTCTACCAGCACAGAGGTTTGTCGACATCATGTGTTCCAGAAGCGGAGATTCTTGGAAGAAACGTAACTAAAAATATATTGCTTAACGCTGCTGGGTATTGCATTTTGCACCCACACTTGAAAGCTGAGAAGTAAACTGTATGAGTTGCAGCTGTTATACGACACTAATTTCACCGATGTTAAAAACTTGGTTAGCCTTGGTGCCTGAAATTTATGTATTTGTTTGTATAATTACGTACAGTTGTACCGATGGTTACTTCGTTGTTCCTTCTGTAGCTAGCCAAGAAGTCTAGATAGAAGTAGCTGTTAAATATTATACAACTTCATGTTGTATTCACTTCAGTCTAACCGGCAGCAGATAGCTCATCAATTTCCGTCAATCGTTCAACGTACTTCGGAAGCTCCATAGAACAAAAGTGTTGCATTCTACGAAAGGATAACATTTTAGAGTTTTTCTTCAGCATAAATTCTGCGGCAGTAGCAGAGCATCACATAAGAAAGCTATGCTCTTTGGAGCTGCTATTGTCCTGATGGTATTTCCTGATAATTTTTCTCTCTCTGTAAATTTATAAAGCCCAAGCTATCGAAATGTGGAAAAAGGTTCTAGGACGCTACGTAGAAAAGCGGAAACGGATTATTGGCAGTACTGAACTTACGATTTCTATTAGACATAGTCGCGCGGGCGTAGTGGCCAGGAGACGGGTCGCTACTAAAGGAACTTTTCTAGCAGGTCGACTGTGATGTAAAATTCGACTGTAGCAATCTCTACGGTGAGGCTATGCTGTACAGAAGTATGTATAGCTTCTAGAAATCAACCCTAGCACGATTCCAACAAAACGTCGAACTGCAGCAAATTGTCTATCTGTCTACTTCACCACAGTCTCTACTGCGCGAGCTGAGCTGCTGGAGGATAGGTGAACTCAGCGGGAACCTGATGGATACCTCTTGATCCGCATACTTAGTTTCTCTCAGTAACGGCTTATTTCGCGACTTGTTCATCTTCGCGACAAAAACTTCAACGACCAAACGGAACTCGAGACTGACGTCGTCCTCTTTTTCGACCTGCAGTTGCGGCAGTTGTAGGGCAAGGGAATCGAATAACTGTCGGATCGTTGCGTCAACCTTTTTGGCGATGATGAAGATCGCGTATTTGATTGAATTTCTAATGTTATTAAGGCTGTGACTTTCTCAAATAAAGATGAGGCTTTTCCAGTACCCAGTAGATGGCGATGAACGTGAGGATAACCAATAAGTCAAGCTGTCCTTCGCATGTTTGAAACGATGTAAACTTCCAAACTGTCCATTGCTAGAAACGTCTTAGTAGCTCCTTTTGAACGCCGATGTCAGTGTCTTGGTGAGTCTTGAAGTAATACTTCTTCTCCATTGCCTTTTTGTTGCATCAATGAGTCGGCGCAATACTTTGCATAACATTCCTCTTATAAGCTGGTTCCCACAGATCATTTAAAATGCGGATTTGGGAGCAATGATAAGCACGTTAGATTGATGCAGAGGTATGACAGGAGGTATGACAGCGAGTTCGAGAAGATCTCGTTTCTCAGTGCGTGGATGATGTGAAGATCGATGAGACCAGTTAGGTTCTAGCATGCGAGACGTATCGTATGAAGCATCATTGTATTGTAGAATAAAAGCTTTTTATGACGACAGAAAAATCAGCCTATAATTACTTTCCCACGTGTTCTGGGAGGATAAATACCATCCTTCCACAACCCCGTTTGTTGATTGGTGTCTAGAAACAGCCACCCACTCTCGCGAAGTCATCCCGATGCTGTTGGTAGTTTGCTTGTCGTACTTTTTTTTTCAAAAAAAAAAGCCATTTCGTTGCTTTCTACAGTTTTAAATAGCTGACGCTTTGTCAGCTCCACTGAGTCTACAGAATGCGAGATTTTGCTGTGTGCGCGTGTGTGCATTCCTGCATTGTTGCCAGCTCTGACCACTGTGTTTCGTGTTTGGACACCTGCCGTCGTTCTTCGGCCATCAGAATCAGTGTACTATAAAAACGGAGAGAGCCCTTCTTCTAACACACTTTCCAATGTTCATATCAGGATTAGTTTTCGCAGTGCTCTTCAGCCAGGCCGTTGCTCAAAGCTGTCCAGCAGCATCCGTTCTTGGACGTATGTTTTCGTCCACATTTCCATCTACTGTTTTACTGTTTCTTGCCTATCAGCAAAATTACAAGTTGTTGCAGTGCAAACACCAACATATCCCAAAAAGCCACAGATGCAAATATTTAAGCGAAAAGCGGCATAGCCTAAAGAAAGAGCCTCAAAAATGAGAAAATTATATATACATGAACAAGAAACAAGGTTTACCAATGATCAACCCCTGATTCGCCCCATCTTCCCTCTGTCCATATCAGCAGTTATATAATTGGTGTTGTTGCTTATGACGGAGTTGTTTAGTTGTCAAAGTGAAATACGCACTCGTGCTCAAAAGTGGACTATCAAACTTTATATCGGCTTTACTCCGCACATTCGCTCAACAATTCTTAAAGCACATTCTTTATGACTGAATAAGGGCGTAAGAGATTGATTCAACCTAATTGTTGTTCAATGAAATCCAATTCCTCTATACAATCTTTTATCCCTAATAACTGTGGGTTGTTGGAGTGAATGCTACACACTCGCGCAGAAAGATGCGAAGAGGTGAGCAGATCAGCCTAGCCCAGTATTCAATCGTAGCACTAGAACGCGTATACATAATGTAAGTAGTAAAACACGCAAGATTGGAGCATATCAAAACACTTTGAATGAAAGTACCAAATCCAACCTTCACAAAGGACACTTCCTTTGTTCCTGCTGCTACAGCATAGTTATGCTTCTTCACAAGCGCATGTTTATAGGGAATTTATAGGGATTTTTATAGGAAATTAGGCCGTGCGTGCACGAGGAATGCTTTGGTTGGTTCTTTCTCTTGCTCGGTTTGTGCTCTCGTGAGCAGAGACAATCCAAGGGGGAAACTCCACGATGTGATGAATTCTGATGCAAGTGCGGTAGATGGTCACATCCTGGGGCCGGATTCACCAACGACTTACGTAACTTTAACGGAGAATTGTAAGCTCACCAAGCGATATGGCGAGCGATAAGAAGCGTTATCTGAGCTTTAACGCGGCTTGTCGCTCACCATATCGCTTGATAAGCTTACAATTCTCCGTTAAAGTTACGTAAGTCGTTGATGAATCCGGCCCCTGAAGTCCCCGGTACGCGCACGGTCCCCAATAACAACCTCACCACAATGTAACACATGTAGAATTCGTCTGAAGTTGTGAGTCTTGTAATGTTTCAGCCTGCTTGAATGGCGTCTGCGCCCCCACCTTCACGTGCATAACTTCGACCCAAGAGTGCTGCCCTGATGTAGCTATTGTTCCTGACCCTACATCGACATCCACTGCGACAACAGGTAGGTAGACTGGTGATCAGATAAAAAAGTGCAAGGACTTTTTTGTTTTGTCCTAACAATTTCAGTAGATTAGGCTAATGATCTTTTAATATCTAAAAGAAAATCAAGAACATGACCGTTCTTCTCCGATGTTTTCATTCACGGCGACTACATGATCTCAAAGTCTGTAAGAAAGCGCAACTTATCAATCAGTGAAAGCTCAGCTTGTACAGATTTCCACTATTATAGTGACGGTTGCGACCGATTCATCGGGAAATAATATTACCACAGTCGCCTCTACCTACGTGACCTCTTCCGTCACCACAAGTTAGTTGCTCGAATACTGGGAATACTTCAAGGTATGGCTCAGTCTGTACATCTTGGTTACAGCATGTGTCGACAAGGTCAATCCGAGCACAGGAGTGTCGGACTGTGCTGCTCAAGCTAGTCTTTGCAACGACGCCACTTACTATGCGGTTATGACGGTGCAGTGTCCGAAGACGTGCGGCAGATGTTCGTCCTCGACCAACTACTCATCAAGTGTGTTCTGACCTCGTGTTGACGATGCAGTGTTAGAACGCCTCACACTTACTGGCACTGTTCAGCTTGCGTCGACAAAATCAACCCATCGACGGGAGTCTCCGACTGTTCAGCACTGGCGTATCTGTGCACCAACACAGCATACACAACGCTGATGACTGCACAGTGTCCTAGAACCTGCAATCTATGTTCGTATAACTCCACCGCAAGTGAGTCTGTCCAGTCAGGCCACACATTCTCTGAATAGAGGCAAGCTAGCTTAGAGTACGCAACGGCATGTTTTTCCTTCGCACGTCCTGCTCATTCTGGTATGGTGATATAATTTTCTCATTCTAGATTACCCTCACTCTGAACATGCTGCAAAGATTGAGAAACGCCTCATATAGCTAGCCAGTGATAACCTTCAGGGCTAACTCCGTACATAACACATGGAACGATTCTGTCCTCCGGCATTTACTTCTTTAATGCTATTCGGGAGCACGCAGAATTCATCGACGGAGTATTAAAGTGGACTATCAGCGAGAAATTTGCCGACTTTACCTTAAAGAGACCATAAAGGGTCCAGCAGCCGCAACTTACCCTTTAGATGTGTGAGTGATGACTATGGCAACCGCTGTTCAAAGACCCTTTTTTTCCTTTTAGGTGGACGCTAGGTAGATAACTTCACGAAAGTCTCGTGGAGACCAACTCTGCTTACAGTTGAAAGCAGACGTAGAATAACTCTTTATCCAAAGCATAGCTGTGTGACGTAAAGTGCGCTTGTTTACAGCGACTGTTTCGTCAAGCTGTGTCGACAAGCTCAACCCTACCACTGGAGTGTCCGACTGTGCCCAGCGCGTTTCTCTCTGCACGGACAGCAACTACACCGCTCTGATGAGGGCAAGCTGAATTTTTGCTCATTTCTACCTTTTGTTTACAGTAACAAGTAGAAATTCGGTTGGATTGAAGATTCCCTCAAAAAAGGTGCCTCAAAGCTAGACTAGAATCGTATGACGATTTTCTTTTTCAAATATCATAACTTGGTTATGACAGTCCTCTCAATGTTATAATTTTCATTGTTAGATTCTGTTTAGCTGCTCTTGGTTCCACTTCCATTTTAAAGCTAGGAGCTATTTCAGGTTCAGTGCCCGAGGACGTGCGGTTTCTGCAGCTCGACTGGTTCTACATTTACCGTATCCGGGACCGCCACCACCACTACAGGTAACAACCACCCTGTGGGTTGCACTGATCTGTTGACGAAGTTGATATTTAGCTTGCGTTGACGCCATCAATCCTAGCACTGGTATATCGGACTGCTCCTCACGTGTAGCGTTGTGCACCAACAGCAGCTACTTAACACTGATGCGAACTCAGTGTCCGAAGACATGCGGTTTTTGCTAGATCACGGTGTATTGCTTGTACAATTGTGGTTGCTTTCCTTTTCACACGAATCCGATGAAATATAAATATTTTGATTACATCTGTTTTTGTAGTCCTGGCCATCACAGCAGCGCCAAATCCCTGAAATCTGTCTTTTTCTGATGTACGTGGCGACCTATCTGATAGAGACGGGAAGACATCAGTCCCATGTGACGTCTATACATAGTTCCGAGCAACTGTTGCTTGCAGCACGGCACACTAGTAAAGTTGGCGACGTTGGTATCGCACGCACTGACACTGATTCATAAAAGATGTCCTAACCCAAACTGGACATTTACAGCCGAAGAGATGTGGCTCTAACCAACCAACTTTAAGGAAGCCGAGAGCATGGAAACCAAGAGACTGCTTATCTATTTAGCTGTGATGCTGGCCCGTGCGCGTGTAATGCAGGCTTTGGTTCAGTTGTGTTAGTTGCTTGGACAGAGCAAGGGAAGGATGCCAGGACGTGGGCAGTTTCGACAGAGTTGGTCCCTATGAGCCGCACTCCTGAGTTCCTTATACGCCCACATCGCAACATCGAACTAACAACCAATTGGTTTTTGAAAAGTTACAAATCGATACGCCGTTGGAGAGCGTGAGCTTCAGGCTATTGCAGGGTGGCCGATAAATATTGCGGCAACATTAGGCTGCCTTGCTAGGAGAATATTTAGTTGCTAAGAACATCCGATTTGTTCCTAGCATATCCTTGGTGCTATAGTTCTTGAAATGATTGTAGCCGCTCCGGCTGTAGCACGGCTGTGACACTCCTACTAGAAAGTAGTGCGCACCACGCAAAACTGCCGCCTATTCTCCTCTGTTCCACGTTGGAGCACTCCCATTCCGAGGTGGCCAAACTCTTTACGTTCCTCTCCATAGTGGACATCAGATGATCGAGTTGCAACTGAAGAACGCTCTTAGTTTCTAAACATACACAATGCAACAGTGAGCTGGAACAAGTGCAAAATTCAATTGTCGTCGCTTGCTCTGCACAATGGCTGGACAAGAATGAGAGTCCCAAGGAGGGGTCGAGCGTTCTAACCCCTCGTCCTCCTGGCCCGCCCACCCCCAACCCCCTGGACTTGCTCGGGAGTCCAGTGGCTGCCTTACGAGATAGTGGAGACGCAGACATTTGCCACGCCTTTGTTTAGAGGGCTGGGGGTAGAACGCCACTCCGCCTTCCAAGGAGATTCCGAAACCAAGTCTCTATCCAAAGAAGACCATGGTCGACAATGCCTGTTATAGTGCATTACTAGCTCATGTAGACTGGAAAGACTTTCACAGCGGAGAAGTACTGTGCCGAAAATGAAGTGATGCATCAGAAGTCGAATGAAAAACACCCGGCTTTGGTTAATCGAAGAGGCCCAATCCTACTGCATGACAACCCGCGTCCCTAAGTTTCAAAAATTATTGTCCAGAAACTGGACGAATTGGGATACAAACCCCTTCCAGATCCTGTATATTCACCAGATCTGTCCACTACCAAATATCGTTTTTCTCAAGCACATAGATAGTCATGCGAAGGAAGAAATCAGCAACCAAGATGCTTTCGAAAATGACATCTTACGTTTTATTAATTCTCGTAGTTTTGATTTTTGCAAGGATGGAATGCCTAGGCTGTTCTCGCGTTGAGAAAAGTGTATTAATTGTAAAGGTGTCCGTTTCGATCAATAAAATCGCTTCCAAGCAAAGCTATGTTCTGTCAAAGTTTTCAGACAAAATCGCCCATTTCATATGCAATGACATAATATATAATTAATGGTCAGCCTGGTGAGCGTTCGGTAAGGAGACACCACATTCCCGTAGTCCATCAACGTCGCCTTCGAAAACGTTCCGAGGGAAATTAAGCGCTAGTAGATGCACCACCTACGCTGATGTTATCATGCTTATAATACCAAGTGGAAGATGACTTCGATCTTGAATGTAGAGGCGCTGAACTGCAGTTGAATCGTACAAAGTCGATGCTTGAAATGAAGGCAGGGGTCTAGAATCGGTGTTTACGGTTTGAGAAGCTCTCGTTCAAAGGTTGCCAGCACATTAGTGGCCGGCTCACAAAATTTGCTACAGTTTGACCCAAGCGAACGCAACTACTATATAATGCTCATTTGTTACAAGGAACTGCGGAGGCCACCTTTCATATTTTACGAAGAACTCGTGCTAGGTTGCATCGTAGAATTGATGCAAAAGAAATGCATCATATGCTTCCCATGTAGCTCATATATGCATCCCTTGCTAAAGCGTTTAAAGGATAAATTTCGGTTTCTCCAAATTAGT
Organism: Heligmosomoides polygyrus polygyrus; assembly: GCA_947396885.1. Classification (NCBI taxonomy): domain Eukaryota; kingdom Metazoa; phylum Nematoda; class Chromadorea; order Rhabditida; family Heligmosomidae; genus Heligmosomoides; species Heligmosomoides polygyrus. Next base: position 35,475,781 of record OX377204.1, on the reverse strand, counting down.
GTTCTGCAAGAAATGTCTGCTCGGCAAGCAAAGATGTTATCTGGTGAGTTATTGCGACCATGTTTGATCACGAATCTCTTTTTTTATAACAGAGGGCTTGATATTATCTTACTGGCTTGTTGAAAAGGATATCATTCGGCAGAAACCTTATCATTTTAATGATGAGCCATAGATGAACACAGCAACACTGTCGTACCAGTTCTGCTACACGTACAAAAATCGCATGTTTTCGGGTATTGTTTCCGAAATGGACGGAGATCCGGATGTCGATATCGGTAGAGAAGAAGTTAGGCTGTGAACTACGCTTCGGCAGTAGGGCGAATAACCAGTGGTAGGTGAACTAACAATAAGACTGGGAAAAACGACAGTTCGGAGATAAGCAGAACATATAGTGCAAACACCATCTCCTTCCGCCACTTTATTTATTTATTTATTTAAAGACGAGATCAGATGAGATCAAATCACCCGTGTGAAACACAAGAAAAAGGGAACATTAAATATGAACGAAAAGCCATCAACATAAGTTCTTGAACAATAGTTACTGTTTGTTGGCGACCATTCTGAAGCACACAACAAGACCAAAAAACGACAAGCACAACACGCAGACATGTCGCCTCTGCTCCCTAACAGAGTTTTTTCCCCTAAGAATTTCCGGAAGGCTTAGACAGATAAACCCAGCAACATTTTATCATAAACCAGGATTGAACTAAACTCTTTAAGGTTTCTATAGGTAAAGAAGTTTGATCTAATCTTTGTTCTTACCACCGAAATATACAACCTTAACTTCACCTTCTGGATCGAGTTAGCGGGACACCATGTGGTACTTGTGAAGCAAAGGGCCCGTGGTGCCGTGGGGTTGCCGGTAAACATGTTAACGCGGCAAGCCCACGGCACCACGGTGTCGGTACTTATGGAGCACCCGTCTTTGGGCACGCCCTTTGCTTAATAAGTACCCACCATGTAATAAACCAGCGGTTTGATTCGATTTATTAACGTGCTTTAGGAGCGCCAGAAGGCACGATCCCATAGCGGAGATAACAAACACCATGCTTCTTTTATATGACTTTACCTTCTTACACAGAGAAACAGTATTCGGTATATGCGGGTAAAATGCAGAACATACAAAGGTGGACACGAGTATGGATTATACATGAACGATATGCATGGGAAAATAGGACCGGTTCGTCTCAAACAATTGCAATTATAAATGGGAGGCAGGGTACATGGACAATAACCTACGGTGGTGAGGGTGGGAAGAGGTGGAGAGGGGAACCCAAGCTTGCGTAAGGGTGAGGAGACCGCAAGCGTTTTTCTGGCCGTCTCTTTTATAGCCACCTCGTCGAGGAAGGAACAGCGACTGCCATGAATGATTAATAGGTTTGGACGACCCTGGTAGAAGTGGGCACGGGATTGCTGGGCTTCCGAAGAAAGTTAGCTTGATGTCTGGTGCAGGGTCACCATAACCAGAAAAGGAGGGTGGATCTATAGAAACCAGTTGAGTCAAAATCTTGAACATCATAGTGAGACCGGTTATCTTCCTCCTGCTATATAATGCTGGAAGTCCAAGAATTTTTGTCCTGATCCATTAGGCAGTTGCCTGTAGTCTAGCACAAAAACCTTATAAATAACTTTCGTGTAAAGCTGTTTTGAACGTTTTCAAAAAGCTGAATGCCTCCTTTTCTGCAGATATTTCAGACAGTTATTCCAAACTCCATTACAGCCCGAACATAGGTCTTATAGGCTCGTAAATAGCCTACAGGGTCTTTCTTTTTCAGAACCCTGATTAGAACATAGGTGCAATTATTGGCCTTCCATTCTTTATGAGAATTTAAGAGAAGCTGCTCAAATCAAGGTTTCACGTGATTTGAAAGCCTAGATCTCGAAATTCCTCTACAAGCGTGAGACTTTTGAGTGCAGTTTCTATGCGAATGACTGCGCCTTACTAATAACCATCTATGTAGCTTATTTTCTCCGTAAACAATGGCAACTCCCACTGCTTGTAGCCCTGATCCATATAGTCAATTGCCGCTTGCATATCCCTAGCTTATAGATCTTGATCACATCCGCATACATCTTACAGACTACACCAAAACAGGAAGTGGTAGTTGGTAGTTCACATGTGTATATCACAAATAGCAGGGAAGACAGTACTCCACCTTGAGGTACACCGCTGCGTGCACAAGAAGTAGTTGAAAACTTATCTCTAACACAATTTTGATATGATCGTCCTAAAAGGAAATATCTGGTGTATTTTATAATCACAGGATGAATTCCTGTAATCTTCATTTACAAGAGCAGCTTAGTCACAGAAACTTTGACAATTGCCTTAGCAAATTCAAAATACACGACATCTGTATGATATATATCTTCAACAGCCCTTGACCGGTGGCGATGTCCGTTCCTCCACGTGGTGCCACTGGAAACTACTCGCTCTGCGAGTTAAGCCGAACACGGACACTCGATTGCAGGCGACAGGCCCTTGTGACAGGCCGGCCTACGAAGACCCATGTCACATCACATGGTGTATGACAGCTCAAGTGTTTCGAGATAGTGCTACGGCGTCCGCGGAAGCCGACGCGCACTCGCAGAGCCCGGCGAGTGTGAGAAGTATGCGAGGGTCCCTGATGCGAGGACGGCATCGGGAGGCAACTGAGCTAGTCCGAAAGTCCCGTAACGTAAGCAGGACCCGCGTGGCAACGCTGAATGTGAGTACGTTGACGGGCCGCTCGTGCGAGTTGGTTGAAGCACTGGAGCGTAGAAGAGTTGATTTCTGTGCGGTGCAGGAGACGAGGTGGTCCTGCCGCAAGTCAAGGGACATAGGACGTGGCTTCAAGGCCGTTCTATGTGGAAGTCCCAGGACCACCAGTGGTGTCGGAATAATCGTCTCCGAACGATTTCGTGACTCGATTGTAAGCGTCGAGCGCTTTGACGATCGATTGATGAAGATCGTTGTCGCCGCGAAGGAGCGACTCTATCACTTCTTCTCTGCGTATGCTCCAGACTGGCTGCTCGGATCAAGCCAAGGAAGAGTTTTGGAGCCTGCTTGATGAGAAGACAGCAGAGGTACCGTCGAAAGATGTCATCATAGTCGCTGGTGACCTCAACGGGCACGTCGGCGCGACGAAAGACGGGTACGGCTGTCATGGTGGGTTCGGTTACGGATCGCGTAACGCAGATGGTGAGCGTATCCTTGAATATGCGGAATCGCACAACCTCACCATAGTGAACACCGTATTTCGCAAACGCGATTCCCACCTCATCTCGTTCTATAGCGGGAACACCAGGACTCAGAAAGACTTTGTCCTTGTGAAGGATCGAGACCGAAGTCTTGTCACAGACGCGAAGGTCGTGCCGTATGAGACGGTCGCCCCACAGCATCGACCGCTGATCTGTACTTTAAAGATCGCCCCTCCGAGGCTGAAGCAGGTCGAGCGATGCGGTGCACCAAGAATCAAGTGGTGGCGAATGAAAGAGAAGGAAGCAGCTGTGATTTCTCGCGTGCGGTTACCGACAGTGACAACTGTCGACGAAACTTGGGAGAAGGCCACCGACGCGATTCGTCACGCTGCACGGTCGGAGCTCGGCATCACGAAGCCTGGACGACGGAAGGTCGACAAGCAGGCCTGGCTGTGGACATATGACGTGAAAGCCAACGTTCGAGAGAAGAAGACGCTATATCACGTGTTTCTCGGCGAAAAGACAGCCGATAACTGGCGGAAGTACCAAGAAGCGAAGAAAGCTGCAAAGAAGGCCGTGGCTGTTGCAAAAGCCACTCATTATGGAGATGTCAACGAGAAGCTCGAGTCACGCGATGGCGAGCGGTATCTGTACCGACTCGCAAAGAATCGCCATCGCCAGACCGAGGACATCGAGAAGTTCTTCGGCATCAATGATGAGAACGGCCGTCTTCTTATGGACCGCAAGAAGGCATTGAAGCGATGGCGCGATTACTTTGAGGAAATCTCTACAGTAGAATTTCCTCATCCAGCCATCCCCTCAACGGCTCCAACCCACGGCCCCGTTCAGAAGATCACCGTGGAGGAGATTGAAGCGGCTTCGAAGAAGATGAGGCCAGGCAAAGCGACTGGGCCCGACGACGTGGCAGCAGAACTGTGGAAGTCGAAGTTTTGGTACCCTGCTGAGTAGTTGGCGAAGTTCTTTAATCAGATTGTGGCGGAGAAAAAAGTGCCTGAGAGTTGGCGCCAAAGTACGACGATTCCGATTTGGAAGAAGAAGGGCAGTCCTGCAGACTGCTCCAATTACCGTCCGATTCGCTTGCTTTCGCACAGCATGAAGATCTTTGAGCGAATTGTCGATGGACGAATTCTGGACATCGTCCAGCTTTCCAGCAATCAGTGCGGCTTCGTGGCTGGCTGTGGCACCGTTGATGCCATACACGCCACTCGCCTCCTGATAGAGAAGCATCGCGAGAAACAGAAGGCAGTGCATATCGCCTTCCTCGACTTGGAGAAGGCCTTTGACCGCGTACCGCGTGAAGTGATATGGTACGCCCTGCGTCAACAGGGAGTTCCTGTAGAGCTCATAGAGTGGGTGCGAATTCTCTACTCTTGTCCAAAGAGTCGAGTTCAAGCTGCAGCTGGGACCTCGATGGAGTTTCCCATCTCTGTCGGAGTACACCAGAGTTCTGCGCTTTCCCCACTCCTCTTTGTTGTCGTCATGGATGCCATCACACGAGATCTTCAGAAGCCCGTCTCCTGGACGTTGCTTTATGCCGATGACGTGATGCTCGCTAGCGAAGATAAAGGAGAACTCGAGCGAGAGTTTCAAGCTTGGTGTGATCGCTTGGAGCGGTTTGGACTCAGATTGAACGTGAAGAAGACCGAGTATTTAACGACGGACGTTACCGAGTCTAGCTCCACCAAGGTTAACGGCATCGAGCTTCCACGCACTGCGGTCTTTAAGTACCTGGGATCAGCAGTCGCGTCTGACGGCAAACTGATGGTCGAAGTGAATTCACGCGTGAGTGCAGCTTGGTCCAAGTGGCGCTCGTTGACTGGGGTGCTCTGCGATAGGAAGATACCGGAGCGCTTTAAGTCAAAGATCTACAGGGCAGTCATCCGGCCAGTAGCGATGTACAGCGCCGAGTGTTGGCCTGCGACCAAGGAAGTTGAAGCGCGCCTCAGCGTCATGGAGACGAAGATGCTGCGCTGGACGGCAGGAGTCACGCGCATGGACCGCATCCGAAACGATGCTATTCAGCAGAAGTTCGGTGTAGCACCGATAACTGACAAGATGCGCGAAGCTCGCTTATGATGGTACGGCCACGTTCTGCGTGGAAATGACGATAGCGTCCGCAAGATAGGCCTTAAGTTCGAGGTGGTAGGAAAGCGGCCTAGAGGGCGCCCGAAGCAGCGCTGGGCTGCTACGTTACATACGGACTTGAAAGCGGCTGGCGTCCACCCTGATCTAGCGCTGGATCGGGAAAGGTGGCGTCATGACACCAGAATAGCGGACCCCGCTACGAAGCGGGACAGACGCTGAAGAAGAAGAAGAAGAGCCCTTGACCCGTCATTCATTGCGGTGAGAACAGCTGTCTCAGCAGATCTCGCTTTCAAAAAACCAAATTTGTTCTCAGAGACCACATCGTTTTCCAAGAGATGTTGCATGACACGTTTCTTTATAATCTTTTCAAAGGACCTAGCAAACACTGAGGGTGTACGTATAGGCCAGTAGTTTTTCAAATCATGGGCAGGGGCTTTTCTCAGAATTGGCGTTATGAGCGCACGATTTCACCGCGAAAGCACTTTATCTTTCATGTAGCTCAAGTTAAAATATGTTCGAAACGGTAGGCAAGGACTCTGCAAGATTTTTGACGAAGGTGGCAGGTACGAAATCAGGAGAGGTGTAGGCCATTTACGTTAAATCTCTATTATTTCCTCTTTATGGAACCAGAGATAGGACCGCATAAAGGGTAATAGACTGGTATTATCCGTAAGTTGGAGTAAATCACCACCACGGAAAGTATTATACGCTCTCTGAAATTCCGATGCCAGCAAATTAGCCTTATCTCCATTTAGAGTGAATAGTTCCGTCACAGCTAGAATTGAGCTTTTCGACATTTTTTCGAAAGTCGAAGAATCGAACAACTCGATTTTTTGAAATTTTCGAAAGTCGAACAATCGAATAACTCGATTTTTCGCCGTCTTCGAAAATCGAACAATCGAATAACTCGATTTTTCGCCGCTGTTCTCGAAAACCGAACAGTCGAAGAACTCGATTTCGAAGGCACGTTCCATAGAGAACCGAAGGAAGACAGAACAAAACCACAATTGTTGGCGAAAAGAGTTGAATTTAGGAAGACAACTGAATAATCGTTTACAATCGAATAAGAAGACCGGAATAGCAAGATACTTGGTCATTTCTATCGCAAGTAGTGGACATTCCCCAGGGATGATGTGCCACCAAAGGTAGGGATTATCCTCACTTCTACGCGTAATTTGCCACGTGTTCTTCGTTTGCGAGTCGATGTCACTAACTTCTCACATTATCCTTCGACCAGCGTCCGTCGCCGGCTTCGCCTGCTTCGGGTATGGCGGGCACGCCGGGAACGTAGCCTAAACCTAGCTAGGGAAGCTTCCTCAGCCAGCGTCCGTCGCCGTATGCTAGACGTGCGAGCCACGCCAGGCTTCGGGTATGGGGGCAACGCTGGGAACGTAGCCCATACCTAACTAGGAATGCTTCCTCAGCCAGTGTCCCGCGCCGGCTCCGGCGATGCCGTGCGCTGGACATGCGGGCCCCGCCAGTATGCCCGCTTCGGGTATAACATATTTTCTTCGGCAAACATATAAAGCCGTAAAGTTTGTAACGTAGCTTTTATCCTATGATGTTCAAGAGTCAGCCTTTGCTCCTGTTCAGCTTTTTCCAGCTCTGACAAGAAAAGAATACGGATAAAGGACGGCACTAATCAATAAATTGGTGGAGGGGAGCCACCTTTTAGTCCATGTTTTTCCACGGAACAATAAGTTTTTTTTTGGTAAGAAGAGTCGATTTGCATCAAAAATGGAACAACACAATTCAGTGGAAGAATAAGGGGTACGACGCAGTTTGAAATTTTGAAAGAAAATTTTCGCGCGGGGGTTGGTTTTGAAAAGAATGACGATTTCGACATTCATAGAGCGCGTTTTCCGACGGCGACAATTCATCCGCAATTTCAATGCACGGTTAATGAGGAGTTGCTTTGACCTGCACATGGAAAAACAGAACATTTTCTAATGCACTACGACCGCGGCGGAAGCGACGCACGGCAAGGGCCTCGACGAGCTTCCGCATGTTCAGAGGCGGGCCGGCCTACACATGCAGACTCTAGCATATGATTACAATACGCACTAAATACCGAAACCGACGTAGCAAAAGGATTGCTAGAATGCGCAGGCATAGGCTCGTTACAACTGGGACGCCGTGTTCCCCTCGGAGCACGCAATAAGAAAGGCCTCTCAACGATGCCCAAACTGCTTGAAATGGCCCACAGAAATAGTTTAAGGTAGCATTTCACTGACATATTCTTAAATGTATTTTGTAATACATAATCAACTTTACAAAAAAATGTATTTTATCACTTGAAGACGTCTATCAGGCTTTTGTTTATAAAAATCATAGTTTGTTATCACTTATTATTATCAGTTGAAACAATCAGTATAGGATCAACTATACGCACAAGTATAGGTGTGCTCTCGCAAAATTTTCGAGTATTGGAATGTTTTCAAATGCCCGCAATTTTCGTGTATTCGAATTCAAGCATAATCGAAAAGTGGTTTTATGAAGACTAGGATTCGTATATATGCGAAAAACGCGATTGTTTAAATTTCGAGTTTATTATCCAGATTCGAATGAAAATCATTGGAATACCTATTCGAATAGGCCATCCGAACAGAACTATGCACAACACTAGACAAGGTGAGATAGTATCCAAAACCAGAATATCGCCACCAGAATCGACTGGACAGCAGTTTCGTAACGCTGCTTAACTCATGAGATATTCGAGAATTCTCAGGGATTGTAATAACGTAGAAAAATCGTACTCTTACATCCTAGGTATGTTCAACAGCAACGAACAAAATGTCGCATTACCTCTAGTTAACTGCCACCTCTATTTGAACTCCCTCTTTATTCACTATGACGAGTCCCTCGCTCTCAAGCATTGTTCGACTTCGAATTACGTTCGAGCAAAACTTCGCGAATTTCAAATTCGAACCCTCCGAATGAAATCGTAGATTGATGATCTCGAAAAGGCATTGTTCGAATATTGTTCGAAATCGAACAATGTTCGAACAATGTCAAGAGTCGGCCGCCAGAACCCTCGAAGGGAAATCGAAAATCGTTCCCGCCAATTACCGTAGACGCAGGAGTGGAGCGAGTTTGAACATAGGTTTTTCGAGGAACGATCGAACAATGTTCGAATAACGGTTTTTCACGAAATACGATTTCGAGTGTTGTTCGAACAACAACGATTTACGATTTTCAAGTAATCGAGCGATTGGTTGTTCGAAATCGCTCGAACAATTATTCGGCCCGATTAATCGAGCTCAAGTCTAGTCACAACGCACTAAATCGAGTATGTTATTTTTCTTGCCGCGCCTAGAACTTATATACCTAAAAAGTGCCGCGTTGTCAGCTGTGTTGATGATTTTGTGCTCCAAATAAACACTATATCTAAAGGCTTTGTCCACTTTTCTACTGAAGCGCGCAAAATTTTCTTTGTTCAGAATCTGCCCAGTAAGGCTAGCTGAGCTCCACAACAAGGTTTTTCGAACCAACATTCTCTCAAGGTAAGGAGAAGGCTCCTCATACCACATCCAACCTTTTTCGTGTGTTCAAACAGTTCGATAACGTGGTGAAGGATCCCGAGGAGAGTTTCGTACACATCATTGAGCGACCCTCCTTTGCTAAAAATTCCGATCCAGTCAATACTTCCAAGACACTACCTTATAGTAGCGTAGTCAGCTGACTTGAAATCTCTTATGAATCGGAAAACTTCATACTTCATTACAAAGTCCAACTTGAACACAATTGCAGTGTGATAACTGCTGCCGATAGGCGAACAATATTGGCTGTCGTTAGTGATGACGCTCGTTGCGCAGAGCTCGATCTAAGATAAAGCGTCCTCTAGTTTGTGTACTCACCAAATGCTCCAGCGAGCTTCAAAAGAATCGCAAAAGACACCCTGTTTGAAGGCAAGCCTCTCAAGCCAGGAAGATTGAAGTCACGGAAACCGAACTGCGCCTGAGATAAACGAAACGTCACATATCAGCAACCCATAACTTCTATAGATTCCTGAAATACAACCTTATATGAGAAAGTATGTTGTGGACAAAGACTCCCCCTCCCCCCGGTAAATCATGTTCGGGAGGTCAAGCGATTACCTCTTGGCCGACTTAAATTTCAGTCTTCCATAACTCCTCGACTCGGATGGTACATCTTCGTGCAAATATATTCATTCACTGAATCACCGTGTATTTCGAAAGGGGTACAAATTCTACGGTTGGCATATACCGCACGCCATGAAGTATTCCGAAGGAGCAAGGCGACTCCTTCCTCCTCCTCCCCGTATGGGGCGACCGATCACATCCAACCCCTGAGTACAGATGGGTCATTTTGTCCAACAGAGGACACAAGTCGTTCTGAGGATAAAACCACGTCTCAGTTAAAAAGACAACGTCATAGTTATGTAGGCAAATAAATAACTACCAACGATCCAGAATTTCTCGCAAGTGATGTAATGCTTGCTTGTACACATCTAACACTTCTCCTAGCAGTAGCCCTGCGGTCACCTGGCAGTTTTCCGTCGGGTCATTGCGCTGCGAAGCAAGGCCTCTAGGGGTACTACTAGCAGTAAGCACCTGGGTTTGGGACAGAGATTCTTTCCCAGTGAGCGTTTTAGGAGTGTTAACCCCCATAGCCGAACCTTTGGCTAGTAGGCGTTCCTCATTTATGCGCTTCCCTCTGGTGGTAGAGAGGGCCTAAGATAAATGTCCTTTTGGGAAGAGAAGAAACGCAGTATGGGAGCATTCATAACCGCTAACTTCTGGAACCTGCTAGCAGGTAGCCTTTATTAGCCGTGGAGTGTTACTGTCCCATCTGATTTCTATCCAGTCACCGATCTACATTCGATGCCGAGAAAGTCAAACAACTGATGGATATAATTGTAAGCATGAGACAATCTTTGCACAGCCGAGGTAGATGGAAGTTCGGGGGCATTCGAGACCACAATGGATCTAGCCATTTCCTGATCCATTTCCTGATGATCCTTTTCAACGACTTGCCTATTCATTGGGGCTGAACCAGAAATATTTGATGGAGAATAACTCATAAGATCAAATAACATTTGCTTCAAGGAAAGATTTTCTCCCTCAATGTCCGTATTTCGTCCAGTAGATCGGCGTTCATTTCGTTCGCAGCCTTGATCCCTGCTCGTACTTCCAACAACTGCTCGACCATGAGTTTGACGTATCCTGGAATTCTGCCATTTCCTCCCATCAGCACTCGGAGGTGTTCGATCGGTCCAGATGGGCTACCAGCTGAAGCATCGAATTGCGATCGTGTAAGCCTCCTCTGTCCTGGGCAGGAGCGGTATTAATCATGACATCGACTTTTTTCTACAGCTGGTCCAGCCGCACTATCCAGACGAAACAACATTAACCCCTGCCTGTGGCAATTTCACCGAGTGCGAGAAACACAATACTGCGTCCTGCCACTAGAGAGACCGCTGAGATTACACACGAAGTCCAGATCGGAGAAGGAGCAGTAGGAAGAGACGAATCAGACCCAAACAATATATAGTACCGAGAGAGCTGCCGCACGCCGCCACGGCCGGAGCAATCAATCTGTCTCTGGAATAGACGGAGTTGCGGATGTCGATCTCGCTAGGGAAGAAACTAAGCTTGAACCATATTTTGGCAGTATGGTGAATAACCAGTGGTAGGTGAACTAAAACTGGTAAAAGCGACAGTTTGAAGATAAACGGAACATATAGTATAAACACTATCTCCTTTCCGCTACTTTAAAGTTTTCCTTCAGTGCTAACAATGTTTCAAATAACAAATTTGAAATATATAATTGTATGTTCTTCATTCAGAACACGCAGCCTCAGCCGGCAGGAGGAGTGATCTTGCGTAGCACCACTAATCTGATGTAGGCTGGTTTCGCGCCAAGGTCTTTCAATGCATGTGAGGTCGTTGAATTGGCATCAGACCTGAATGGAAGGAATAAAACTCTTACATCGTTTCTTTCCAGCCTCCACTGTGTGTCGCTGCTTCTGTACGGGTTTTTATAAGCATTCAAGTTTACACCACAATACCTCGCAAAATTGGAAAGCAGAACACATCTTGCAAAGGTAGCGGTTAGCCCCGACTTGTATCCTATTATTCTTACGCCTCCTCTGATGCACAACTTGATCTGATTAGCATGTTGCACCTGTGAAGGTCATGAAGCGTGCAGAAACTAGAACAGAGCTCTGTGCGTAAGAGAGAAGACCTGCTGAGTTACCCTGGCATGTGACGTAGGCAAATGGAGAACTGGAGAGAACTGGAGCGAACATCCAAGGAACTGCAGCTGACATATACGGTGATGGGTGGTACTCTTTTCCGTTTCTGTACCATTCGCTGAACCGATAGAAGGTTCCTTGAACGTAGAATAGATACATGGCATGATGCGTTTATTCAGAGCTTATCCGCTAACAACAAGGAATAGCGCTAGGTTGCTGTTTGTAACCTTTCGCGCTGGCGTTTCAAAAACAGTAACTGATTACTGTAAACAACACAAAACGGATGTAGAACTTATGTTCCACCAACCGGTGCAACTTTCATGGGAACAGTGGCACAACATAGGAAGTTTAAGGGGATGATTGTACCCTCACTGGGCGCTGGTTCCCATGAAACGAAGCTTCGTATCCCACAACGAAATCGTTGGCGCGTACATGCTACTCACATACAGTACCAGCAGAGTTCCAGGATAGAGCGTCTTCTCGACCTTCATCGGCCTTTCTCTATGATCCCATGGGTAGTGCAGGGCACTAGGGCGATTCCGTATTTCCACCGCTGTCCAAACATACCGCTAAAGTGGAAATTCCCAACTTGACTTGAACAAAATGTGCGGCCTGCTCCATAATCTTTTTTCTGACTGCGTTGTGTTCTTAGTGTCTAGAGTCCCACCGTGCTTCCCAGAGGCAGAGAATCTGACGAAAACTGCCGCAGTTGGGTGCCTTCGAAGCATAGCGGTGGGCGCGCTGTATCATGTGTGAGCTCAGGCTTTCGACTCCAATACCTGCAACATTCTTACATTTTCTCATGTTGATATGTGACTACTGGGTAACGGCATCCAAACGTGTATTTAGTTTAGTGTTTGTTGCATTGTGTAAGAGTGATAAAATTGCTAAGTCGGGAGTCTCTTTTTGACGAATTCCAGGATCGTATCTCTTCCTCATCGTATGATCTTGGATCTTACGACCACACTCTTATTCACATACACATTTCTTACACATTTCGTCGAAAGTGACACCACATGGCTAACACAGTTCTGGTTCGAAAGAAGGACGGGTCACTACGCGTATGCTTGGACTTTCGCCCCTTAAACGACATCACCATTCCAGACCACTATCCCCTTCCTCGAATCGAGGATTTGCTCCAGAGGGTAGCTGGAAATCAATACTACACTTCCTTCGATCTAGCATCTGGGTATATGCAGCTCCTCCTCTCTCCGGAAAGCCAAGCCAAGTGTGGATGGGCCACCCATCGAGGCGTCTATCAGTTCGTTTATTTACCCTTTGGCCTACGTATCGCTGGCGCCTACTTCTGCCGTGCGATGTCGCGTATCCTAGCAGGGTTGGACGAGAACTGCTTGGCGTATCTCGACGACATTATCGTTTTCGACCGTACCTTTGACTCTCACTTGGGAACGCTTCGCAAAGTACTCGAGCGGTTTCGAATCTTCAATATCAAGGTGGCTGGGAAGAAACTCACAAACATCGCCCAGTTCCGTATCACTTTCCTAGGACATGAGATCTCCTCCACGTCCTGTTCGCTGGCCGAACGGAATATCAAGGCTATCCAAGCGATGCGCACTCCCGCCTGCGCTAAAAAAGTTAAAGGCTTCCTGGGCATGGCCAATTTCTTCCGGAAGTTCGTCAAGGGTTTCGCTACTATCGCAGCCCCCCTATACGAACTTTGCAAACCCCGCACTCCTTTCCACTGGGATGACGCCTCGGAAGCAGCATTCGGCTAGCTGAAGGGCATTCTCGTCAGCCGGCCTTGTCTGGCATTTCCGCAGGATAAAGAGTTCATCTTGCATACAGACGGCAGCAAGCTAGCCGTTGGCACTGCTCTGCTGCAGCAGCAGATGATTCTCCGTCACCCGTCGCGATTGGCTATTTCAGCAAGACACTATCCCCAGCTCAACAGAAATGGAGCCCAACCCTCATTGAACTCTTCGCTATGATTAGTGCTCTCCGTTTCTTTAGGGCTACGATCTACGGTAACCATACACGTATACTTTGCGACCATCGCCCGTTAACCTTTCTCCTACGTCACCGCAAACCCCACGACAATCTGGCGCGCTGGGTTGTCGAACTTCAGAGTTATGGCATCTCAATCGAATATCAGAAAGGCTCGTCGAATGTGATCGCCGATCACCTCAGTAGAAGTGCTCAGCCGGACAACTGTTTCGTGGACGACAGCCTGGAATCTGATGATATTATCGATTTTCCCCGGTGCCTCAGTCAATATCCGTCGACGACCCCTTCTCGTACTAGCAACGAACAGCAACAGCTCGCGGCACCTCAGTATATTCGGCCGTATGATGCGTTACTAGCCCAAAAACATGACCCAGTTTGTAACGCTAGTATGCATTTCCTGGATACAGGTCGTTTTCCACCGGACGCTTCAGAGGATCTCCAGAAGTCTTGTATGTCCTATATAGATCGGTGCTCATTGAAGACCAACGGCTGTCTCTACTACACTAAGCCTTCCAACGGATCGCGTCGGGGGTCCTTAGCAGCCATTGTCATACCACCTCCTCTTCGAGAACCGATCTGCATTGCCTTACACGCAAGCCCTACAGCGGGAGGTCACTTCAACTGGAAGAAGACTTTAGCCAAAATATCCTGTCGCTTCTTCTGGCCGTCGATGAAAGAGGACGTCAATAAGTACGTTCGCTCAACGCAAGCGCCCGCACCCTCCGTCGCGTGAGCGGCTTCTCCCGGTTCTTGAACGGCAGTGTTTAGCAAGGTTTTCCTGGATTTAAGCGGACCATATCACCCGACCCCACGCGGCAATAAATACATCATGTGCCTTATCGATCACTTCAGCAAGTTCGTCATTTCCGCTGACATACCGGATTGTACAGCAGTAACAGTAGCTCACTCGATTATGTCTCACTCGTTTTCGGCGCCATGACGGAGCTAGTATCCGACAACGCCTCCTACCTCAAAGGGGATTTGATCACCAAACTAGGACGTCTTTTCCAGATCGACCGCTACTTCACCACCTCTTACCACCAGAGGGCAACGATTTATGTGAGAGGGTGTTTGCAACATTTCAGTCGATGTTGCGGACGTATATCGACGAGACTCAATCTAACTGGGATTTATTTCTCCCCTTATGCACGCTCGCCTATAACACTTCAGTTCACAGCAGCACCAACGATTCTCCTTTTTTCCTTATGTTCGGTCGAGATGCCGTCCTCAATATCGACTGGCTCCTTCGCAACAAGCTCGAAGGTCATGTGCCTAGCGATTCCGACGTCAGCATCTACAAGGAGGCTCTCGTTACGACACTTCACACAGTTTGGAATGCAGCCACGGCGTACAACAACAAACGCAGCGCAGCGATGAAGCGACAGTACGACAGCTCATCCCTCCCACCGTCTTCTATTCGCGTAGGTGATCGGGTATACCTGCGGGATTTCACCCCTAAACCTGGACTTTCCGCCAAACTGTGCTAGCCGTGGGTGGGACAGTTTCGCGTCATCTCCTTGGATCCCCCTCACGCGACTATTGTTAGCATCACGGCACCGCAAGCTAAACCGAGGCGGATCCATTTGAACCACCTTAAGAAATGCTTCACTCTTTCGGGACCCGTTTTCACCATCCCATGGTTACCACAAGACGAACAGGAGGCCCTCACGATCGCAAACGCCCTCCCGGTCGACATCGTCGGATACTCTCACGCTAATTCTTCCCCTTCTACGACTCAGAGAGTATCATCTTCCCCTCCAGCTCATTCATACAACACCCGTTTCAGGTCGCGGCTCGCCACGTGCTAACCAGGAAGGAAAGGATGATTTTATGCCGACCCAATCCCGACATCGTTTTTGTGTTCCATTGCAGTTCTTCCTCTCAATGCATCGTTTCGCCTAGTAATCCATATCTTACTTTCGATTTCAACCGTTTCGTCGTCCGCGCTCCGTCGAGAGAGAGACTCGTCCCTCGTTTGAGTACGGCTCCGGCTCTTCTCTTCATTCTCGTGTTTTAGATACGGAGCTAATTTTCTCCGTGTATACGGTTATACTATAGGAGGATGAGCAGTCAACATCGTTCCCGCTCCGCTTCTCGTCGGAGGTCATCTAGCGGATTCTCCCCTCCTCAAGTCAGCAGCGTCGCTTTCTCTCTCACCCCCTATTTTTTGTTTTGTTTTTGGGTATCGTCACTACCGGCTCTCCTTTCAGGCGGAGCAGCTACAACTCCGTCCTCCTGGACTTTTGTCACCGACACCAACTCCCAAGGCACACAGAATCCGAGCGGCCCGCAAGCTTCTGCTGCCACACATACCAACAGTCGAATAAAGACGCAGCCCCAACCCGCGCGTGCACCTCGGAATCGCACCGCCAGCCTGGAAAAGGTAAGTCCAACGACCCTCCTACATCAGGCCACCATTCTCCCGTATCTTCCTGCCTTTCAGAAGCGAGACGGGCTTATGCCGAATTGTCTGACTCTCCCCATACCTCGAACATGGGTGAGCAACCTTTTGAGCTAAACACCAGTGCGTTTTCTCCAATCCATTCATCTTTTCCAGATTCTGCTCGGCGTGATTTCCAGCAGTTAGCGATTGGCGATACGCGAGCGGGTCGCAACCCCTCTCCACGCCCTTCCGGAGTAACTACTCCGTCTCTTCCTCACGTTGCGCCCAAATCTCTATTTCAGGATTCCTCGTTTCAGAATTCCGCGGCGTCTAGGAAGTCCCACTCGAGAGAACGCGTTCGGCACAGGACCGATACCCTGTCCTCATCGGCGAGACCGTCCACCTCTTCGGCGTCAGCTGAGTCGGCACCGACCTCCAGTAAGCGGCCGCGCACGGATGCACCCTCAACGTCGGCAGCTACTCCCATCGGCATCCAGCCTCACCCAGCCATGCCGCCGCTTCTGGAGCTAACTCCACAGGGATACCGGAATGAGTTCTCCCACCTCCATTCGTGGGGCAGCCATGTGCTACCACGCCCACCGCTCCCTTACCTTACCGAGGACATGGTGACCACCCAGCTTCCGGTCCATGTATACCGCCATCTACCAGACATCGGCTACCTGGGCGGTCGTTTCGTGCAGTCTCTCTTCCCGAGGCGTTTTAGTGGGCAGCCTAGTGCATCCAACCCGCTGCCCATTCTTGAACTAAACCGGCTTCCGGACATCATCGCCTTTCGACAACACGCCATGCAGCTCCTTGACAGACTTTTGGATTATCGGTTCCCTGACGATACCAGCGCCATTCGTGCCACCCCCAGGACGCCGGAAGGACCCGTCCCTACAATGGCGCTTCCACCAGCCCGGAACGGGATCCGGCCAGTCCTATATCAAGTCGTCGCTCGAAACTATGGGCAAGGCGTCCTCCTGGAAGCAAAGGATTTTTTCATCCCTGGGCTGGATCACCGCGAGCTCCAGTGCATCCCTCTCGTGCAGGACTCCATCAACGTGCTCACCAACAGCCGTGGATTCGATCGGAACCGCCTGTCAGTGAAAGACTTCGTCTGGGTATTATCCTTGAGACCCACTCCGGCCGTGTTGCGAAACACAGATCGCGCTACACTTTTACGACGAGCTCGGATCCCGCGCTCCACCATCCTCAACACCGGGACCCCTTATTTTTTCCGCGTGCACGAGTTCCTCCTGACGCCACCATCATCAGCAACACGCACTATTCTCGGGATGGTTCTCTCCGGGGAAGCTTGCAGCTTTCGGGCACCATTTGAGGGTTGCCGCGAAGCAATCCAGATTCCACCTACCATCTGCAAGTTCCGACTTTCGGAAATTCATCGAGAAGAGCTTCTTAAAGCCGAGGCGCGTACCAACATCTCCACCGCCATGCGCTTCTCACACTCACCTGTATCCCGGGAGGCTCAATGGATTTTGGTCAATGCGGTTCGCAGCTTCCTACCTGCCCACCCTGCCGAAGGGATCACGCCGCTCTCCGTTTCCAAACTCTCGACCGAGGATGAAGACTGGATTCGCGATAGGATGACGACATTCTCCAACTATGACTCCCATCCGCACACCGCCCGTCGCCCCATCGGGAAGTTATTCAATGTGGCTTGTGCCGCTCTATCCGCCACAAACTTCCAGACAGACGACAAGCGGAATCATCGCCTCGTCGCCACCGTGCACAGTATGGAGGCCTACCCCATCCGACTTTCGATCAGAATTCCGAGGATGTCGGCAGAAAACGGTTGGTTCCGTCAACGCCCCGCCCAAGTTTGGATCGCTGGTTCCAGGACCGTCTCGCGCGTCACAGTAGCACGGTCAGAGTTCGCTTACGAGTCGAGGACTTTGCATGTCGAACTTCATGCAACACCATTAACGCACCGTGCCCTTGTACGAGCCATCGATCAGCACGGCGTCACAGAAGGCCGCGTTCGAACAGCCGACATCTGCATCACATTGGACAGGACTCCTACCGGAACGGATCCCGTGTTCGAACTTCTTGCAGAAGAGCGTCCCTTCGACAACCTCAGCTCCTCCCACGCCTGCCATGCAAACAGGTCTTCGAATGGATGTATGGTTCCACACCGTGTTCTCGCCCATCTTCGACACCTTCAGACGAACCCCGTCCGACGAACCTTCAGACGAACCACGTGTCGCTGCGTCTTGACGGGACTAGGATTCATCTACGCAACGACCAGCGTCACGCCGTGAACATGGAGCTGGAGCCCCACTCCATCCTTGTCGTCCAAGCGGCCTACGGCTCCGGAAAGACTATCATCGAGGCGTATCTTGCCGCCCAACTCGTCGGCCGTCAAAATTTGGTCATCGTCACGACAACGACGAACGTGGCTTGTGCCCAGTTTACCGACACCCTCCTGCGCCTCGATGATTTCCACCACCTCCGGATCTTACGCTTCGTCTCGGACTCCGCGTTAATGTATGGCGCTCCAACAACCCCCGTGGACCTACACTCCGTTTTGCAGTCCCTGATCGAGCGATATGGAGACCGCCTGGAGGCAAAGGAGGTAGACCGATGCCAGACCTACATCGACGATCGTCGATTACTAGAGACGCTGATGTTTAATCCCGACTCATGTCTCCAGCTTATGGATGAAGAGCGCGAGGAATACCGGATCGCCGAACGAACGAGACAACTCGGACGCTACGGAGGAGGCAGTCAAAGTTATGCTGCGCGTGCTCCTTCCATCAATCATCTGCATGACGACCGCATCACTACTCAACACTACGGTCAGAGGAGGCCTTTTCCAAGAGCTGCTCTCCGGCGCTACGGTCATCACCAGCGACGAGGCCTCTCAAATTCCAGAACCTGCCTTCGTCGCCATTGCAGCCCGGTTCCGGCACGCCCGGCATATTCTCATTGGCGATGTCCACCAGCTGCAGCCGCATATACGTTGCCCGCGCTCTTCCCAACCAGCTCTCCTGGCTGCCAGAGGGATCATGGACGGGTTATCTCGTCGGGATGTTCCTAGCGCACCCCTCGTAACCACGTTTCGGGCTCATCCCGCTCTGAACGAGCTAGTACGCTCTTTTACGACGGAACGTTGGTGAGCGGGACCCCCGCACGCGAACGTTGTCTTGTGACCAGCCTCCTTCGACTTCCTAACCCAGCAATTCCACTGCTGATCGTCGATGTAAAAGGAACGTCGCAACCGTCGCTTTCAGAATCCCACTGGAACGAGGACGAGGCACGCTGGTGCAAGGAGATTATCCGCGAGCTGCTGGCTTTGGACGTTCCGCCCGCTGCCATTGCAATCGTCACGTTCTACAAGGAGCACCAGAGGCTGCTCTCGCAGTATTCGGATCGACGAGGAATCGCGCTCCACACCGTCGACTCAGCCCAGGGACGAGAAATGGACGTCGTCATCGTCCTAACGTCGCGTTCGGGCGTCACCCCGGACAGTGGGGAATTCATTGATGACCCCAGGAGAATGAACGTCACGATAACCCGAGGGGGAGGTGTAAGAGTGATAAAATTGCTAAGTCGGGATGTGGGATGGAAGGTCGCGATCGATAGCTTGTTCGAGCAGAGGCATGAAGTTCGGAGATTAAAAGCGCTGATTACAGGCTGCGAGGGGACGGCGGCTGTGAGACGAGACATTCTACAAGGGACGGCTCCGGAAGCGCTCGCCGACAGAACTCGGGCCCGGCGACGCAACTCATTGTCCTTCTGGCTGCTGCCCTTCAGACTGACACTTTCGCCTCTCCCACCGATGACCATCGCATTCGTGTGCTCATGTACGATTATGCATCTACCTAATAAATGGTGCTATTGCACGTGTATTGGCGAGGCAACCTCACACTATTGTAACTTGTCGAATGAGAGTTCATTGCGAATTGTATGTCACATACTTCATGTGCGCATTCTTCATACAAGACTTTGTATTTCAGCGCAGACTTTTAACGGAGACCCTCAACAGATGAACGAGAGGAGTATGGCCTCCTTCGTCATCCTTCATATCTCTATGTATATGAGGCACAAATACACGTTGACGTTGCAACTGATCATGGCTCTGAAACAAGGAAACGATCTTGCTAGTATTTCGAGGGTGGAGATTCTTGCTGCGACATTAATTTACACCGTTCATGCATCCGCATAAGATCGCTCCTGTGCGTGTAATACACATAAAATGCACGAAAGCATGAATCATCTAATGCCCTGCTAACAACGTCGTCAATGGAGCAGGGAAAAGGACTCCAAGAAATATTTTTTTCGAAGCTAACATTTAAGGGCGGGCACATTCGGAATCGTTGACGCTGCTCCAATGATGAAAGATAGGGCGGAGACGCAGAGTGCGAGTCTCTGCCTCAGGGGCGGCGGCGCATTTAGGGCTATGTTATACTTCGGCGACGTGTTGGCGACGTCGACGACGCTGTGTTGTGAGGGCGTAGCAGCCGGCGCAACACAGCGTCGCCAGGTGCGTCGCCCAGAGCTCCACAGAGAGTGGTATACTTCCGTCGCCGACGTCATCCAAGGGTGGCAGAAAATGCGCTCCGATGGAGTATTTTGATTGTGGGTTGGTTCTTCGTTCCCGGCACTGCCATCATCCCCACCGGACCTCGAATTTCGAAATTGAGTGCAAAAACGCCCATCATGCGGACACCAATTTGCCATTTTTACTCTCAACGTTCTTTTATGGTAAGTTTCGCAACCACGACCTAATGCCGTCCAGCTTGCTAGAACACAGAGTGTTTGGGGAGGGAGTGGGAGCCTAGTCCTTACGCTCCCTTCCTTTATCACATTTCTTCGATTTTCTGTCCTTCTCACCCGTTTTTCGCGTTTTCTAGGCCTTTTCGCTTTCTTGCAGAGCAAATAACACAGAACAAAACTGTGAAGAAAACAGAAAACGTGAAGAGAACGGTGAAGAATTGCGAACAACTGACATGAGGCGGGGAAAATATGAAAGACGGCCTTGAAACAGAGAAATACGATACGGCGGAGGAGAAACTGATTCAAATAAGTGTTTCCTCGCTTTCTGAAATGATGCTGCAAACCTCTACAAAGAGCTTTTTCAAAATACAATTTACATTAATTAAGGGTTGAACTTTACTGTAAATTTGCAAAATTCCGCGCAATTTTAATTTCAATGCGATTTAACGGAAAAGGTTTTGCTAAACTCCAATAAAGAAATTTAATGGAAATGGTGGTAAATTCGTTAAATCGCTAAGTCAATAGTCGTTAAATTGTCAACACTGCCCCGTACATATGTACCTGACGGGTCGCAGCGTCGGCGACGCGTCGCCGAGGTATAACAAAGGCCTTATGGTACACTTTGCTTCACATTTGGCGCCCGGCGTCAGAGCTGGCTCCAGCAACTCTGCGTCGTCGAGCATCGCTCCTTTTTGACGCGCAAAAACCGATGTGTGCTCAGCCCGTTAGCAAGAAATTGTGGTTTGTGCGAAAACTCCAGGTACTGCACAGGTTTCTCAAGGGCACAAACGTGCAGGGAACGCCTACAAACCAACGGAACGGAGACTGCACACCTGCTGATGACCTCGGTCTTGTTGAGGAACTAGTTGGACTCGACAGTTCCTTCTGTTCTATGTGTCGCAGCAGAAAGTAAGGCTGACGCTGTCGACACGCGAAAGGCGTTCAAAATGACAAAGCGCGATGTCTTCTGGAGTGCAGTTGTAGATCTAATAGTAGACGAGACGCTGCCGACATGAAAGGGACGCTTCGCCTTCGCCACCCAGTGGGAATACCAATAGAAGAGAATCTGCTGTTGGGCAAAGAAAAGAGCATCGCTTCCGGAAAAAAACATTTTCCCGAAGGTAAGGCTATGCATTTGTCGCATTCAGACCGAACACGTCGCCAACGCCATCAATTCCAAACGGGAAGCCCAAAAAGAACGAGAGAAATAGCGAACAGGTGAAGTCCTGTGCGGCGTGGAGAGCGTTGGCGAGTGATCCAAATTTAAGTACTGCGCAGTAAAAGTGGATTGCATCTGCCCATTTCTGCCATCCCTTCTGTGCGACTTGAATTTCTTGCTGTTCCTGATCGAATAATGTTATTGGGATATAATTCAGCCACATTAGCCGACCTTGAGCAGCCGCTATGCAGACAAATTGAACTATTCTAGACATTAGTACGCCAAGCGCCGTTACATTACGCCGAGGTACACGGAATCTTTGCAAAGTTCCCTTCTCATGGTGCATTTCGGTTGGCATGAGCCTGAAATGAGTAGGTCTACACAGCCGCCAACAGGTGATTCTGAAGCATGAGTTCTTTGCTCTCTAATAGCCTGTTCGGGAGTGACATTGCACCTGCAGGCTTCGTAGCAGAGCGCCTATTGCACGTGCGTACGCACTGTTCACTCACGACACCGTAGTACACCTCTTCGCTACACAACTGCTTTCGAAAACAGAGTTTGGTGCGCCAGTTTCGGGATTCAGCTTATCCGCGCTACCTCCTAGAACGGGAGTATCTTGCGTAGAACATAACAGAGAGGTGAACGAATCGGGAGAATCTGAAACCTCCGCTAGACGGTACAGGCATCGGTGGCATAGGTTAAATTGAAGCGGTTCCCTTGTAAAAGACGACGTATTTGTGGACTACTCTAGAGCAAATGTGCTGCACAAAATGCGCAAACTTCATAGAACGGCAAGCAAATTACGGCCACTGCCAACAATTGACGCGGGACAACATTCTTGCAGCTTAACGTTACAGTTATTGTTCGGCGGGCATTCGGGAGAGTAGGCTAAATTTTTATTAGTTGAATCGGGCGATTATTAAAGGGAAACTACGAAATTCGGGAAGTTCCACATACGACTCACGGCTAGTTGAAGAGTGAGTGACCATCGCGGCAGATAGCGCTGAGAGCGCACGAGAGTGTTGTCAGCAGCAGAACGGCACCACACATCATCACTGCTCACATATGAATGGACTCTTCCGTGGTACGAGGCATTTATAGGGAAGGCTTGGACGTACGGCAAACACTGTGTTTTGAACTGGCATCTGCTTGTTCCTCTCCTCTTTTTGAGCATTTGTTTGCGTTAACAGCCTGACGAATCACTACTGTCTAGCAGTAGCCTAGCAGCTCGCAGATGAGCAGCAGCAAGGTGCAGCTTCTACAGCTCCTTAGATGCGGATATTAGTGAAAAAGAACAGAAGTGTACGCGAACTGATAATTGATTAGGATGTTTGTGGTGCCGCAGGATACAGAGGGTAGTTTTAGTGCATGTTTTGCCTCATAAAAGGACTTGCGGTTGCTAGTCGATGGTGCAGGAAGTCTGACGCTCCTCCCAGAACGTACGCTGTCAGCTCAACGTCTTTGGAGGGATAGGCTCTATTTATAGACCATCTCAGCGTGATGCAAAACTATCAGAAACTATAGATAACGTATATGTGTAACATGATACGAAAATAATAGTATAATAATAAAACTAATAATAACAATATAATACTAACTAATGAACTGATAATAAGGAAAGGATAAAGGATAAAGGACGGCGTTACTCAGTTCCTAACAATGAAATGCGGTGGCCAGCCAATGAACAGTCAGCGTTTTCCTTTCGTGAACGATCCGGTACCGATTCACCGACCCCGGGTGGCGTGGTTGGCCTGATCGGGAAATTCGAACCAAGAACTCGGCATGGAATGCGTCTGACAGCCGGCGTCTCTTTCTATGGACATTATCACGTGCTCCGTTCAAACACTAAACACTAAACATCCGTTTACAAAGAAGTTTTGTTTATTTGATTGATGTGATATTCGTCAGTAGAGGTCCGAATTTGAACTGAAGTGAGGAACCACTCTGGGTAGACGAGGCTAACCAGTCCACCTCGAATAGGTTTCCGTTTACTGGTGAAATATTGGCTAGCGTAGTTGATGAATTCGTTGCTCTGCGCACACTTATTCCTTTGCAGTCCTCTAATGTGTGTGGTCGGCTTGGTATCGCTTCTGGTACTTACGATTAGAGTGATATCGTACGTGTTCCATCTATGCAGGGGTTGACGAGTTAATTTTTCCCCTACCTTCGGTGTCATGGCAATCGGCTGCTGAACGACCTAATCGAGTAAATTGCTCTGCGAGGTTGCTCCTCCCCTTCTTCGCTCAACAACTTCCCACAGCCTTCCGTCGGCTCAAACTGTTGGTTTTCGATTTCGAGAATAGATTCTCTGTCAAAAGACTTTGTAGCAACTTGACTTGCATCCTGAGAAGTAACGAAACCTATTCCGTCTATTCTACATTACTTGTTTATTTCTGAGTGGCGTTCTCGTGACAGAGTCATAGTGTTGTCCCAGAATAGCCCGCCTCGATAACAAATGAGACATTCTTTCGACTAACAGGGCCTACCTCCGTTAAAAATAAAACTTCTAACCCTGTTAGAAGAAATTCTTGTTTACGAAGTGGTTGTAGGTCGGAGATTAAATCCAGATTATCCTATTTCTGGTTCGGGAATTAGTTAAACGAAGGTCAAATCAGACAAACCTTCTGACAACCCTCTCCTTCATGTAGAGGGTTGTCAGAAGGTTTGTGGAGAAATGGCCTGGAATACCCTGTTGTGCTCAGAAATAATCATTTAAAAGGTTTGGGCCTCAATTATTGCTAGAACATGAGAATTGGCAGATTCCTAACAGAATCGAGAAGGCGCATTCAGGGGAGACATCCATCAGGACTGCAACAGCGCTCGGGGGGGGGGGGGGGGGGGAGTGGATAGCGCTGCGGAATTGTAGGAGTGTGATCAAGGGATCAATTCCAGGGGTGGGGTATGAGCAATGCTATCGACGGTCACTGCGCATTTTTCAAGGCCGAGTGCATTTTGGCTCCGGCAGTGTCCGCTTTCCAATCTCGTTCTTAACCTCTAGCAGGATGTGGACCACGCTTGCCAGAGATATGCTGCTGGTGATTACAGCATGCTTGCTTGCCTTCTGGGAAAGCTCTCGTTAGATGTTAGTATCCATGTGTAGTCACTTTGAAATGTTTTCTATTAGTTTAGAAGTGTCTTGTAGAAACCTCATTGTGAGCATGATCGACAACTATTATAATGCCTTGATTCGTCACCAAGATATGCTGATCGCCTTTCTGATTCCTATGGAGAGCCCATATCTTGCGACTTTTACTAATTTACCAACTGTGAGCAGATCTGGAATGTTTTATCCACATTGCGTTATTGGTCGCATTTTTGCCTATTTTTGTACAGACCACTATTCCTTTCCTTACTCTAGAGAAGAGCTCCGTTACAGGTATGAACACAAGTGCTCTCGCAACTGCAGAGTCGGGAAAATTTTTCATCAAGGTTCGTCTCTCAGAGAGGGAATTTGGGATACTGATCACGAATCTGGGATCTGTTTTATTTTGATACGGTAGACCACAGTAGGCTACGATGTGAGTAGGGTGCGAGTAAGTGAAACGATGGAGACAGGTTAGCCGCACTCCCTCCATTCGTCTTGGGATGTTATTGCGGCGATGATCACGAATTTTTCAGTACGTTTCTGGCTTTTGAATTTTTTAAAAGATATTTTCAGTTCAAGATACGACCTTGGAAGCGAAGAGTGGTCAAATGAAGGAAACCGCATTGCGGATGCAGTTTTCTTACAGCATCCATATCTACTCTAACCTGCTGTAATCCGCTGTTATACCGAAAACAGATGCTAGATTCGCGATAAGCACCTCAAATAACTCTCTTGACGAAGTTACAACGGGATAATGTTTAGACTTCAGAGTGTCTACAGTCTGTGTGTCCAAACCTACAAGCCTCCCCACTACTTTGCATCTCCTATAGTAGGGAAGAGCGATCAAATGAGGTTACTAGGTGACACGCTTCCAAAACTATTAGAAATCGTCATAAAGGGATCTCACACGGATAGCATCTAACGAAGGCTTCCCCAAGAAGACAAGCATGGTTTAATGGCGACCGGAGTATTTCCAATCGGCAAAGGCTAGCTTGGTCCACAACCTGCAATACGTTAAAAAGAGGTTGAAAAGAGAACTCTGAACCCTGCCGAAGCCAGAATGCACTCTACATTGATAAAATGGAAAAACCTGTAGCAATGCTTAAATGCTACACCCAAAACCGACCCCTTGATCACTCTCCTGCAAGTCCACGGCGCTATCCACTCGTCCACCCGAACCCAGTTGTTTGTAGTTCTGGGCCGGATTCTTCAACGACTTACAGCAATTTAACAGAGAAAATACAGCCGAACTTCCTGATAGCGCGGCCTATCAAGCGATATGGTGAAGCGTTTCGCCGCGCTATCAGGGATTTCGGCCGTATTTTCCCAGCTAGATTGCTGTAAGTCGTTGATGAATCCGGCCCTAGGTGGATGTTTCCCCTGAATATGCTTTCTCGTCTCTGTTTGGAATTCGCCAAATCTCACGTTCTAGCAATGGTTGTTCGGTATTCCATACCTTCCACGCTGCTAATCCTGAGCACGACGACAAGGGCATTCCAGGCGACAGTTTTGTGCTATCGGCGCGCATTGAAGCGCTGCGTTTTTCTGCTATTTGACTGCCCAGAGATCTGCAGGAAGTATGGAAACCACTACGGTGCTTCCCAGCAACGCCCTACAATACTAGATAGCTCGCTTTATGAATCTCCGTGGTCACTTCGTTGACCTTCTTCGTGAGGAGTCGATACTTCTCACCCGATACTTCAAAAGCATGATAGGAACGTATTCGCGATTTGTAAATTAGCATGTGGAGTTTAACCGCGAGCGGAAATTTACTAATCGTTTATTGTTATTACTGTTTAGAAGCTCGAGGAAGCACAGTCGGAATAAGCACCGCCTGTCGTTTGCACACCAGTTCAAAGCTGTTGGTTCGGGTCCGCCTAGGTCAACCAACTGCTCCATGATCAAGTATTGTTTAATTGGTACTAGACTTGTCGGTCAGGAAAAAAACCACTAAATTTGCGGTTGGCTGACCTACTAAGTCACCGTATTGGCCAAACACGCATTGAAATGGATATCTCGTAAAGGTAGAATACGCGGCACATCCCACAGATTGATTGCCGTCGTTTAGCATGTCGGGTATCTGGATTACTTTTGTAGTCCATATTCGGATTCAGATCCCAATTACCATAAAGTTTCGTACGCAACTGAAACTCGGAATATCTCTTCTTTCCTGGGAGTGACTTCAGAAATTGAGAATCTTTTCAATAAATTTAAGCTCGGTCGCCTAAGATTGTGTTGCTGCATTTTCTACACGCAACGGCGTGTAGAGAGTAAGCCCTATAATTTAAGGTTTCCAAAAGTTGACACATGCCGGCTGAAAACTCATAATGATTTCAGACCACGAATGTTTTTAAAAATTCAAATATCAGATGAATCATTCTGTGAGACGTTAGTTCGCTCAATTAGTGAAGAATTTGTTCACAGTTGTCTTATGGTTAGGAATCTCTGCTTTTATGTTGGAAGATTGCAGACTAAATCGGATGCTTCCACCACGGCAGAGTTTGTGTAGACAAATGCACAGAAAAGCTCTAGAAAAGTGAGAGTACAAGCGTAGCAGTTTATAATCCCCTTAGTCACTGAGAAGTTCCCACTATGGCTGCTACAAATCGGCAGGATGGAGTCGTGCCAAGCTCCATACTAGATTTCTGTGTTCATTATATAAGGCACGTGATTGCCTAGATAATTGTTTACCACATCCTTCGTGATGTTGTTGTTGCTATTTTCACTTCACGAACTGTCGTAGCACGCAGATTTCCAAAGGCTGGGTATATGTGCTCTGTTCCATAACCGCACGACTACAAAAAGCGCGTTAAACACTTGCTGCAGTCCTCCCACCTCAGATGTGATTTGGGGCTCCGGAATACTCTTTGCAAGCTGTACAACTGTGTAGTTTAATGTGCTGTCTCGATTCCTCTGAATACAGTTTAATTCATCTGTACCACGCAGAATTGTAAATACAGCTTTATCAAGCCTGACGTTTCGACAGCTTCGTCGTTATCATAGAACAAGAAGGAGTTCGATTTTTTGCGGACTGTGCACTCATATAGTCAATTGCTTTGACTATTCCAACCCTGCAGCACCAATTGGATCCCAAAAGTATTAGGAAGAAATAATTCCAATACAAACACAACTCTGCTTATCAGCACCGAAAGAGAGCCCAACTATGCGGCAACCATTGAGCAATGAAACACACTCGGTAAGAAAGTGGTATACGGAGTGCGAGGAGCATAGGGTCTAACAGCTCACACAACGGAATGAATGGCAAAAGTCGGCAAAGTAGTAGAAACGCGCCCGTTCCTGCTGTTCATCGTTGAACTGCACGGTGCAAAAGGCCCCATGGGTCTTTCCTGCGACGATTTCACGTTCGCACAGGTATCGTGCATTTGATGTTAAAATCGTGTCCGTTGTGGGTCTCCTTACGGTGTCTACCCAGTGGACGTAAACTTCGCTTTCGCTTGTCGGCCAGATGCTCTCTGATGCGAACCCCCCTAGCATTCCGTCTGTTTCCTCTATGTACAGCTCCCTTAAGCTCACTCACGCGCAAATGGAGACCTCTCGGTCACCTCGATGATCAACGGGACGACAAGTGACACAAAGTGCTGCAACTATCATATAAGTATGCTTGTGGAGCTTTGAATTCTACCTGAAACTGGAGCGAAGATATAATACAAAATTTAGCAGAAAACGCGGCATCCGTGCTACAAGGCTGTCTTTGATGTTCTATTAGGAAGACTGATTCTGAACAATGATAGGGGATGAACATTGCTCTAAATAGTGTACTTGCTTCACATTGATAATTTTGCCTCCATTAGCATTAGTTTCTTAAATAAATGTGTATTGTCTTAATAATCGTGATATTCTTTTGAGATTGCTGCCACAACTGATATGATAACTGAAAATTTAAAATTTAAAAACTATAACATAACAGTTTTTTAAATTTTAAATTTTCAGTCATATCACGCGTCTGCGTAAGCCAAATAACATAATAGATAGGTGCAGACCTAACCCCCTAGGTTAACGATTTGAAGACTTCAATGAATTAACGACATTTTTCGTTAAAATCTTGCTTAGCGACTAACGAAAATCATTAGAAATTTAACGACAGTTTTAAACAGGCCCTTTTCTTAATAAATTTATCACGTCTGCTCTTGGTCTTCACTAATATTGCAGGCCTCATCCTCTGGAATAGGACTGCTCCTGAAAAGCTATCGAAAGCAGCACGAATATTTTAATGTTTCGTGCTATTTTTCTTGTCTTCTATGGCGTTTTTGAATTTTTGGAAACAATGCAATTAGGAGCTAGAAAGGTTTTTCGCCGAGCCACCAAGTGCATCAACGAATCCACTGAAATACTGGTCTGACCCGCTCGTAAGGCTTACTTATCCCCACTTGATCCTTCTTATCCCAAAATACTCCTTCCTGCTTGCAACCTGAATCAGTCAAGACGATGGGAATATTTTCAGTTATTGAAGGATTGCGCTATTAACAAAAATTTCGGAAAGCTACTTTTCCTAAGCGTTACCAGGTTGACGACTGTGTCACACCCTCTCGGTGGTGAGCCACCGTTTGCCACGATGTCGTGTCGCCCTCCTAACGTTGCAAAACTCAATTGGTCCTCGTGACACGCATACAGAAACCGTGCGGTCGTCATCGTGTTAACAATACACTGATGGGCTTCTATGACATTTTTATTAGTTCTCTCGGTACTTAGAGGGCTGACGCCCGCATCGAGATTTCATGCTCGTAGAATAGTCACACAAAACGGTTTCGCAAAGAACTAGGAAAGGGAGCGAACTCTGGGTTCTGTCTGATCTAACCTACATTTTAAGATGCGTTGTCGGTGCAATGCGGGAACTAGCCCACGAAGTAGGGTGATTGATAATTCCGTGCCTGTTCTTCTTCCACACTAGTAAAATGATGTTTGCATCTAAAAGCTGATTCTGCCTTCTGTCCACTCCTTGTTGATAGTGAATTATTTATATTGAATTTGATTTGTTGATAGTGAATTATTTATATTGAATTTTAAATAGTATGTTACACTGCGAAATTTAGTCGTTTTAAGTTGGAACATAAAACGATTTTTTCTGATTTTTTTCATTTGTAACAATAGTTTGCAACCAGCTCTAGCTTTTAACAGAATTCACCGATTTACCGAAAATTTATCGAAAATTTTCCGTGAGAAAAATTTAACGCGCAGAACCTTGTGTGCACCCCTGGTGTAGACGCAGCCATGACGGAGACCCTCACTGAAGTGGTGATGCAGCAGGGCTAGGCTCATCTATGGGCCCTGACATTCCGTTGACAGCGAACTCCGACAATTCCTTCTAATTTCTTCGTCACATAAAGCCGTCACCTACATGAGTCGCGTTGTTCGATAATTAATGTCGTTTTTTTCATATTTTTCAAAGTGAGTTTATTTTTATTAACAACAATCATTAAGTTTATTATTTATTATTATTTATTACAATGCACATATTTGTGCGCCATAAAGAATATATATATATATATATATATATATGCAGATATAGATATCTAGATATGTAGGCAGTATAGTCGTTATAATCGCGAGAACAGTCGAGCAATATGGATATAGATAGTGTCGTCGTTATAGTCCGCGGGAATAATTGAACACTATCGATATAAATATCGGAGCCCATGAGCGTAATAGAGCAATGTCGGGAACGTAATTGTTGTAGCTTGTCTTCTTCTTCTAATGATTTCTTGTTTTCTTCGTGTAGCAGCATAAGAGCGAACGTCATGCTTCATATGTCGGGATAATCAGGATCTCTTCACTATATTTGTGCGCTATAAATTATATATAGTATGTAGATATATAGGCAGTATAGTCGTTATAATCGCGAGAACAGTCGAGCAATATAGATATAGATAGTGTCGTCGTTATAGTCCGTGAGAATAATTAAACACTGTCGAGATAAATACCGGAGCCCATGTGTGTAGTAGAGCAATGTGGGAACGTCTGAAGAATTATTATTATTATTTATCCTTATAATAAGATGCTAACGTTATGTAATAGTAGTAAGGTTGTCCGTCTAGCTATTGAGACGAAAACGGTATAATTATTATAGCCTGTATTCTTCTTCTAATGATTTCTTGTTTCCTTCGTGTATCTGCGTAAATAAAGAGCGAACGCCGTGCTTCATATGCTTAAGTTGATCGGAATCAAAAACTTTGCCATTCAATTTCTTTTGAAGGAACATGTGGTAATCTAATGATGCTTAGTCAGGACTATGGGGTGGATGTGGCGTCAGTTCCCAACTGAGCTTAATTTTTGGCGGGTTATCAAAGAGCTGTGGGGTCTCGCGTTATCACGATGGAACATCATGCCTTTGCGATTGGGCAGTACAGGGCGGTTTTCTTGATTTCTTCGTTCAGTTTCGATGGTCGGCGACACTAGAACTCGAATCATCAGTTCGGTTTCCTGAAAGCAGCTCAAAGAAGACTATACCTTGCATGTGTTAGTGCTTTTAGTGAGGTGGATTTCCTATGATTCGTGAGGAATCCAAAGGTTTGCTTACGCGACCAAGCTGTCGTAGGTGCAAGTATACGGTTGATTTCGATATGTCAAGTCTTTCTGTCATCTCTCGAGTTGCCACACACCGGTTAATTTGGAGTTACGCCTTTATTTTGTCGTTATCCGTAGTGATTCTACGACCAGAGTACGATGCATGTTACACATTAAAATTCCCAGAGCGAAAGCAAGCAAACCAACGCTGACACTGGCGTTCAGTAAGCCAACGATAAAGGTAAAATCAGATAATTGAGAAGAGGATTCGAACGGTCTAAGTAGTGATGGAAAAAGCAATTCATAGCGCATTGACGTAGGATTTAATTATAGCTTTCCAAGATGATTGGTCGAAGAGTAATAGATGCATTCTGCGTACGTCATCGCTCATAGCTCAGCCAATGAAGTTTCAGTACTAGCTTCTTGGAAGACATAAAGGATTTATGAATTTTATAAGCATTTTCTCACTCTTGGAAGCCTTTCGGAGTCTCTACATTTCTACCACTTAGTTTCGTTTCCAATTCGAAATAAGGTAAACGCTGAAGGTCGGCGTTAATCAGTCCTTGCATGGATGCTCTGTGTATTCTATTTGAATGTGTATTCTATTTGATATTTGGGGAAATTTGAAGGCGTATTTGGACTAATAGGCTTGTGGTGGCACAATACTCCAGAAAGCCCAGCTGTCGCGCGCACCTAGGAGTCAAGGTTCTAGTTTCGAGTTCCCCGCTTAGGCCTAACACTCCTTCTTCCACCCCTTTGTTCTCGTTGAATTGGCACCGGATAGTCTGGAAAGAGCAAACACTGACGTATTCATTGGCTCTCCACGGTATTAGGATGTTTAGAACTCTGATTAGCCTGTGCTACCGTCTTACGTTTCCCCACATAGCGGTCTTCGATAGTTCCGATGGAGTTGACGGATCTACTAAGTTGGTATCCGGAGCCGATATCTCCTACGACTTGCAGTGTTGGCGGACCACTGCTCTCCTTCATCAGTTACCCACCATCCTTATCCCGTTCCCTTACTCCTATTTTCCATCACTTTTATACTTCTACGTGACTTCTACTGTTCGTTTAAGAGTTGCCCTCACATGAAAAGTAACAGTGAGGCTAGTTGTCGATTTGTTAATTTTTTTCACCACGGGCTTTCTAATGTGCTGTGTTCTTGTTAATGAACTATTTTTGTGCACACAAGATTGTGCAAATAAAAATATCTCATAAAAATATTTGGATATATACGCATTCATGCTATCTCGAGGACATCCAGCAGAAGTGGAATGCGTGCAGCATCTTTCAAAGGAATTGACTGACGTCTCCTTTATCCTTTCTTCTTTATTTGGCGTATGAGATAACTTGCGCGGCCGAACGCTAGACGACTCGATGTTTTGTCCTTCCCAGACAAGTCCAGTAGTCTGCTCACCGACCCCGGTGAGATGAATGGCTTGGTTGGCCTAGGCAGGATCCCAACTAAAAACCTTGATTCGGAGGTGAAAGCGACAGCCAGTGTCTATTCCAACAGCGCTACCATCCATACGCCCCTTCTCAGCACACATCTGCCTATTCATTCGTTAAATAAAAACCTCAACAAAAGCGGGAAAGTTGTGGTCCGACCTAACATGTGTGGAAATTTTCCCTTCTTCATTACGTGGCTCTGCTCCATGTTCCTGCTCTGAGGCGATACAGCTCTGTTTCGTAGATCTCCAAGGATTGCGGGAGCGTTCACATCTTTTCGAAGTGTTCCGTAATCATAAACGTGAAAGCGATTGGTGCAGTTTCGGCATTGACTCAACACATTTATGCTCTGTGTTCAAGGAGATAAAATGCTTTCAGAGATTTGGCTCAGCTCTCTAAGCGTTTAACCGAACACTCCGACAAGAAGAGTGATAACCCTATTACGGTTGACGCCTCTAGAAGTCGAAGGCTGAGGAGTCCTGGGTAAACCCAGCACCCTCAGCGAAAGTGTTTCATTTGTCAGAAAAACGTCTCCAATGAAGGGCAGAATCACCACTTCATCTGCTTAGTAAAATTTTGGTAAATAAGAATCGCAATAATCTGCAGTCGCACATAGTTAAACTTTATCGCCTACCTTATTTTCGTTTTCATATTTCATTTCCTACTGCTTCTGCTTAAGGGTTTCCGTTAGTCACATCTGCTTCATTAGCGTGTCGCAGCCCAGGTGTTAAGTTTAATCATACGACAATTTTTACCTGTTTTCAAGGCAGTAGCGAGGAAATCGTGGTCTTTGAAAAAATATGCAGGCAGAACGAAAAAAACAAGGACTAAATTGTTGCAGCTGATAAATTAACTGTGTTAGCTTCATAGTAGGTGTAGTCTGTTCAAGTGTCTACACAAAGCGTTCACTAATTCGAGGGGGTACTAAATTTACTTGAATGGTACATCTTTTCACATAGAGACTAAGGCAGGTTCACTCATCTACTGGTTCCAATCTCTTTCATTAGGTGTTTAAACGTGCTATGCAACAAGGCAAGTCTTGCTATGGAATGCTGTTTCGAGTGGTGCATAGTCCAAAAAATGACCCTCCCCCTTGAAGGCCGAAGAGGAAAATGTTGCTGATTAGTCTGTTGGAAGGTGCACCATGTTTTATGGAAAACAGAATATGCTTAGCTTGGCCATTTTCTTCACAACTCTCTTCGGGATGTCGAAGCCTTGGCAGAGCCCAACTCACTCTATGCACTCAAGGAAAACTCACTCGAGCATCGCTTGTGCGCCCTGAAGTCTCTTGAATAAGGAGGGAACCTGTACGGAAGCACACGCAGCCCAACCCTGCTACGGCAACCGCTTTGCTCTATTCGCAATTTTTGCAAAGTTCTGAAGTTAATATGTTCTTGCAACAGCTTGCAGCTGCTCTGTAATAATCTAATTTTCAGGGAGGTCTCAAAAAAGGCACCACTTCGTTAGTTATAACACTTCAATTCTGTGGAATCCCTTATGCTCAATAGCAGAAGAAAAAATTCAGCTGCGTTCTGCGCCCATGCAGCGTCCACGTTTACTTGATTGATAGTGCAAATGTCATTTTATGCAGTTTTCCCAACAAAAGACGTGAGTTTTTTCGATTAGCTCTATGCATCGAACGAGCACCGAAAGTCAGTTCGGTTAGCATCGACTATAGAATTTCAAAAAATTATAAAGTCCACCCTCGTAATAACGCATTTGAAGGGACCGGAGAATATCCTCAATGTAACGGGAGTCGCGTCCTATCCGGAGCTGACATTTTGACAGTCTCTTACGCATAGGTTCATCTAAAATCACATAACTAAACTAACTAACTAACTAACTAAATATGACAATAGTAATGAAATATTTGACCAAAAAAGAATGTGAAGGTAAAACACATGTTTAGATTATTAATGAGGTCATCTCCTTAGAGATACTCTCTGTTATATGCATAAGAATGTCAAATGTAAGTGTGAGGAGTAACCAAGTACCAGTGATAGGTTATTTGTGATCAACAAAAAACTTTGTAACCTGATCTTACAAGGACTTCTATTGCCATCAAAACTCTCGCGCCAGGCGGGACTTAGATTCGCATTCTTTCCTTTCCGGCACGTTGTTAGCCCATTACGCAATTTGTTTATCGAAATTTTTAACGGAAAATTTTCGTTAAATTTCCGGTAAATCGTTAAATTTTGTTAAAAATATAAATAGCTGCAAACCATTATTTCAAGTGAAAAAAATCAAGAAAAACCTCTCAACTCCAAGAGGTCAACAGCTATAGTTCAAGGAATGGAGTGTAATACTGCGATGTAGAATAAATAATTCAACATCAACAAACACAGAAAGGTAAAAAAGCCTTCTGCATCAAATTATCGACAGGGTGTGGAATAAGAACAGGTATGGAATCATCATTCAAGATGATCACCGAAAAGGCATCCTAAACTATACGATCAGGCAGGTACCCGGAGTTCCCCCTTTCTCAGTTCTTTGTTCTACGAGCACGTACAATCTCGATGCGGGCTCCAGCCCATTAAGTACAGAACGAATGAGTAAAAATACAATTAAAAGCCTCTCAGTGGAATGGTAACACGTGTATCAAACGTACGATTTCGAGTGCCTATTGGGATAAATCCATTTTCTGCAACATCGGGACCGTGACGCGACATCGTTTCACAAATTCTACACTGTCGAGAAGGTGTGACACGTCGTCAACGTATTAACGTTCAGGGAAAGTAGCTTGCCAAATTTTTGTTAGCTTTTTTGGTAACTTCTTTTAAAATAGTTTAAAATACGTCCAGCGAATGAAAAAATCTTTCCATCTCAACTGTTCCAGGTGGCGGCCAAAAAATTCTGGGTTAAGCAGCGCGAGGTGGGGATAGGCATATCTTATAAGAGCAGTGTCTTTTTGAGCTCGGTGATGTGCTTGGGGGCTCGGCGAAGAAATTTGTAGCTCCAAAGATAAGGTTAAAGGATGGCGTTACTCATTCCTTTTGGGATGAGCCAAGCATTCTACTTCTACGCAATATCGTGAACGCGTAGCTTGCAGAAGAATCCGTGGTGCATTAGGTAGCCAACTTGATAGGCATAAAACTGACGTGCATAGTGGTGGCGACTTTGACGTCAAGAGTAAGATTTCGGCCGTAAAAAGGGGAGATATCTGCGAGGAAGACATTGCAAGCGCTCAAGACTTTTACAAGAAATCCAGCAATGAACATCCATGTTAGTACATGTCCGTTACAAATGAGCTCCCGCTCTTTGTTTCACATTGCAAACTGTAAAACGACCAGTCCATTATGGTGCGTGTTTTGGAAATACCTATACATAAGAAGACTGCACAGTGTGCTTCATTCGCTGATCTATCACTGGTCTACCATTAAATAGTA
Organism: Heligmosomoides polygyrus polygyrus; assembly: GCA_947396885.1. Classification (NCBI taxonomy): domain Eukaryota; kingdom Metazoa; phylum Nematoda; class Chromadorea; order Rhabditida; family Heligmosomidae; genus Heligmosomoides; species Heligmosomoides polygyrus. The sequence goes on along the minus strand of OX377204.1, from coordinate 35,439,592 downwards.
AAGAGCGATTGCGCTCTGACTGTGGTGGATCTATGCCCGAGTGTGCCGCACACATCCTTGGATTTGTATATATTGTCATAAATTTGCGCCAAAACCGCTAGAGCAGACAAAGCGCTTTGTAGTGTAAATTGCATATCACGAACCTTTTATAAGCCAAGCCTCTGAAGAAGTCGTTTCTGTCGAAACGTAAACCCAAATATAGATACACCTAAAAACGTCGTGTTGGCATAGCAATAACAAAATTTTTTGCGGAGTGGTCAGTATTCGTTAAATAGGACATTTCCATGTTTTACATATATGTAAAGCCAATGTTATGGTAAAATTGAGGAACATCCGTTTACAGGTATATATTTTTTTTATTTATTCAGGCGTGCAAATAGTTATAATTAATTAATCATATTAATTAATTGTACTAATTAGTAATAATTACGCAGTGAAAACACAAACACTCAACAGCAAAAAACAAGACTACAATACAACTCATAATAACTACTTAGTTACTCTAGAAGTTACCTGTCCACGAGCCTCTTAAACTGAGCTAATGAATTAGGGAACGCACATTTTTTTGAGGATGAGATTGAGCGGTCTGGAAGAGTTGTGGTCGCCGCTGAGAAGACCTCCAGCCGACAAAAGGACCATCAAAGTATCAAAGTATCATCGTAAGTATATCTTGTCATGGAATTTTGTAACGTGTAGAACTCATCATGTTCTAGTGCTACCAGTTCAGTAATCATTTTGAAAATCAACAGCAGTTCAACCCGTTTTCTACGAACTCTCAAGACTGGAGATGTTGAAAATTTTGTTACAATTTAGATTTACTCCTCCCCTCCTCTCTAACATTTGATTGGCAATCTCAAATTGTCCAGTTCAGAAGTCTTTAAGTCAATTTCAATCGGGATTTGTCCCATGTACGACCGGACGTGTGGGGGGGGGGGTTCTCTGGCCTACCAAACACACTTGAGATAAAAAAAACTTTATTCGAACATCCAGCAGCAGAAAAAGAGATTGAAACGGGGAAAATGCAGCAACGGGGCGAGGAGAAGGGAGACGGCCGCGGGTGGATCCTGGGCGAAGCTGAAGGCGTCCTAGTTGGCTCCTCGTCGTCGGCGAACAAAACAACAACGACTGAAAGACTCTGACGAGCTCCTTATATACCAGATTTCTCGCGCCCACCTAGCACGGTTGATCTCTTGGCCTCTGTTGCTCTACGCGTCAACGGCGCCCACCAATGCTTTCCTGCGTCTACCCATGTTCTCTTTGGGCAGCCCATTCATCTGCCCTACTGCGCCCTACGCTTCAGCGGCACCATGTAGGACCTACTCGCGTCCCTCTCCGACACCCACCCCCCCCCCCTCTCTGTTGTCGATGGCCTCATCGACCGCTCCTTTACTGCCGGCAGCTTCACCTGGTGAGCCTTAAGTCGAATACATTCGTAGAGCTGCTCTGCTACAGCAACTCTGGTGAACGGTCTGTGGAACTGCGCAGACGCTTCTGGTGTCCCAATCTCCAGGAAAACTCATCCATTCACGAGAACGTGGCTGGCCGTAGTTATTACATGGTCTGGACCTCTGCATCTGGATAGTACCGCATTCTTAGCCGTCCATAGCCTGATCATCGAAGTCCATTTTACTCCGTTCTGACTTGTCGCTGGTGTCCAAGCAGTGACTACGACACCACCTTCTTCCAAATAAGATTAACTACGCCTTCTATCACCGCTTTTTCGTCTCTGCCTTCAATGGGATACACGATGATCTATGTGCCGAAGCTGTTCCAGTCTTCCAGGATGTCCTTCAACTGCGAAAACGTTGTAGTCACTTTTGCTATGAGACCTGTCCGTGGCCCGTTTTTCTCCATGTGTTGTCTCCGGTGCTGCAAAGCCAACGGACACAGCTTACGTTGCCTGGCCGCCCTGAACTGCTGCTTCAATTCTTCCTTTAAGTCTCCGAATGCAATCTTGTAAAAATCCCATATGCAGTTGTTCTCGATTGTAGGATGCTTCTCAATGTTCGCATGCGCACAGGTGAATTCGGTCCAATCTGTACACAGTTCGCATGCCACCCTGAGAATACTCTTGAGCGCCATGACATCTAGCGTTACGACCTTCTCCCTATTCAAGCGAATCTTTTCTGCCACAGTGACGTCTGTTCTTATGAAGATTGAAGCAGTCCTCCATGCGGACCACACGTTGCGAAAAGGTTGCCGCCCACATACTCCCGGAAACGAGACTCCAGCGAGGTCGCCTTTGAGAAACAACCCTCTTTACAAGCGAACTGGAGGTGTCCGTTGTCAGCCGCACTGCCGACCACCGCTCCTCTGGAAACATCGACATTAACCGAACATACTTTAGCCTTCGGCTTCCTCCCTCTCTTGCCTCTCTCATGCTTAGTCTCCACTGTCTCATCCGATTTAGTTGGTGGCACAATTCTCAACTTATCGAACTGGATCTTAATGGGTTCGCTATTTGTTCCAATTCTCGTTACTAACGCTGAACTTGAGATAGTGTCAATCATTCGAAATGGACCACCCCACTCACATGCAAGCTTGGGATGCGCATTTCTTCCCTTTTCGTTTGGCGCCCAAAAGTACACTTTATCGCCCGGTTTAGGGTATGTCTTTCCTTCCACCTTATTTTCTCCATCGTACCTTCATTTCATTTGTTTTCTTACTTTTTCATTGTATTCCCTAACCCGTTCATGCATTTCTGCCACTGCCTGCAGAATTTTCGCCTTATACTCATCAAGCGATCTGTCCATAGAATACCATGAAATTCCGCCATTCGGATTAATATTTTAGGAAAAAACGGGAACGACACCGTAGAGTAGGAAATATGGGCTCTCTCCCGTTGAGCTATGCAGCATCATATTATACGCCATCATGCAGAACGGGAGCCGCGAATCCCATTTTGTGGGAATAACGGTTGATTTTCTCAACATGACGACAATTGTTCAATTGAGTCTTTCCGTAATTCCATTTTCCCTTGGGTTATACCCTTTCGTTGCGAATTTGTCCAGAGGCGATGTCCGTTCCTCTACGTGGTGCCACTGGAAGCTCTTCGCTATGCGAGCTAAGCTAAGCACGGACATTCGATTGCAGGCGACAGGCCCTTGGGACAGACCAGCCTATGGAGATCCCATGTCACATCACATGGTTGATGGCGTTAAATGTTTGTCGGGATAATGCTACGGCGTCTGCTGGAGCCGACGCGCTCTCGCAAAGCCCGGCGAGTGTGAGAAGAAGACGGCATCGGGGGCAACTGAGCAAGTCGAAATGTCCCGTAACGTAAGCAGAACCCGCGTTGCTACGCTGAATGTGGGTACGTTGATGGGCCGCTCGTGCGAGTTGGTAGAAGCACTGCAGCGAAGAGGAATCGACTTATGTGCGGTACAGGAGACCAGGTGGTTCTGTTGCAAGTCGAGGGACATAGGCCGAGGCTTTAAGGCCATTCTGTGCGGCAGTCCCAGGACCACCAGCGGTGTTGGTGTGATCGTCTCCGAACGTTTCCGAGATGCAGTTGCAAGCGTGGAACGTTCCAGTGACCGCTTGATGAAGGTCGTTGTTGCTGCTGAACAGCGTATGTATCATTTCTTCTCTGCGTACGCTCCGCAGACAGGCTGCTCCGAGCGAGCGAAAGACGAGTTTTAGACCCTGCTTGATGAGAAGACAGCAGATGTGCCGCCAGAAGACGCTGTCGTTGTCGCAGGTGATCTCAACGGCCACGTTGGGACTGCGAAAAATGGTTACAGCTGTCATGGCGGTTTCGGTTATGGAGCACATAACGCTGATGGTCAGCGAATTCTTGAGTATGCGGACTCGCATAATCTCACCATCGCGAACACAATGTTTTGAAAGCGTGACTCCCATCTCGTGTCTTTCTATGGCGAGAATACCAAGACACAGATTGACTTTATCCTTGTCAAGCAGCGCGATCGAAGGCTGGTCACAGATACGAGGGTTGTGCCATTCGAGACTTCGCCACGCAGCACCGTCCGCGGATCTACACACTTAAGATCGCCCCTCCGAGGCTGAGACAGGTCGAGCGGTGCGGACCAGCAAGGATCAAGTGGTGGCGGTTGAAAGAAAAGGACGCAGCTGTTGTTGCTCGCATTCGGTTGCCGACGGTTACCACTGTTGAGGAGATATGGAAACGTGCAACCAATTCGATGCTACAAGCTGCTCGTTCCGAACTGGGCATGATGAAGCATGGACGGCGTATGATTGAAAAGCAGACTTGGCTGTGGACTGACGACGTCAAGGAAAAAGTCGAAGAGAAGAAAAGACTATATCACGCTTTTCTCAGCGACAAGACAGCCGACAATGGCGTATGTACCTAGAAGCGAAGAGGGCGGCTAAGAGGACTGTTGCCGTTGCAAAAGCTTTTCATTGTGAGTATGTCAACGAAAAACTCGAAACGCGCGATGGTGAACGACAACTTTATCGGCTTGCCAAAGCACGCCATCGTCAGAGCGAGGACATCGAAAAGTTCTTTGGCATCAACGATAAGAACGGCCATCTGCTGATGAACCGCAAAAGGGCTATGGAACGATGGCATGACTACTTCGAAAGAATTTCAACAGTAGAGTTTGTTTATCCGCCTACCTCTTGCATCCCTCCTACGCACGGTCCTGTGCAGAAAATCACTGTGGTGGAGATGGAAGCGGCTTTGAAGAAGATGAAGCCAGGCAAAGCAACGGGCCCTGACGACATAGCAGCCGAACTATGGAACTCGAGGTGCTGGAATCCTGCTGAGTGGCTAACGAAGTTTTTCAACCAGGTTGTTGCGGAGAAGAAGGTTTCTGGTAGTAGGCAGAAAAGCACAACGATCCCGATCTGGAAGAAGAAGGGCAGTCCCGCGGACTGCACAAGTTATCGTCCAATCCGATTGCTCTCGCACAGTATGAAAATATTTGAGCGAATTGTGGAAGGACGTATTCGCGGGATTGTCCGGCTTTTCACCAACCAGTGTGGCTTCGTAGCCGACTGTGGCACCATCGACGCCATTCATGCTGTTCGTCTTCTTGTGTGTCTTGTGGAAAGACATCGCGAGAAACAAAAACCGCTGCATCTGATATGGAGAAAGCATTTGATCGTGTATCGCGTGAGGTCATATGGTATGCCTTACGACAGCACGGTGTCCCTGAAGAACTGATCGAGTGGGTGCGCATTCTTTACTCTTGTCCAAAGAGTCGAGTTCAAGCTGCAGCTGGAACCTCGATGGAGTTTCCCATCTCTCTCGGGGTACACCAGGGTTCTGAGCTTTCCCCACTCCTTTTTGTTGTCGCCATGGATGCCATCACGAGATCTTCAGAAGCCTGTCCCCTGGACGCTGCTATATGCAGATGACGTAATGCTTGCCAGGGAAGACAAGGCCGAACTTAAGCGACAAGTGAAAGCTTGGTGTGACCGCTTGGCGGCGTTCGGGCTCAAGCTAAACGTCCAAAAATCTGAGTAATTGACGACAGACGTAAACGAGACTGGGTCCATTGAGATCACTGCGCTCGTACGAGCGACACATTTCAAGTGCCTTGGATCTGCAATTGCGTCTGATGGTAGTCTGACGTTGGAGGTGAACTCGCACGTGAGCGCAGCGTGGTCCAAATGGCGCTCAATGACAGGCGTTCTGTGCGACAGAAAGATACCGTAGCGCTTGAAATCAAAGATCTACAGAACCGTCGTCCGACCAGTAGCGATGTACGGTGCTGAGTGCTGGCCTGCAACGAAGGAAGTTGAGAGCCGCCTCAGCGTAATGGAGACGAAAATGCCGCGCTGGAGGGATGGTGTCGCGCGTTTGGATAATGTTTGCAATTTTTCCATACGCCAAAGGTTTGGCGTCGCTCCAATTGCTGACAAACTACGCGAAGCTCGCCTGCGGTGGTATGGCCATGTTCTTCGTGCGGACGGCTACACCGTTCCGAATATTGGCCTCAACATAGATGTGCTCGGAAAACGGCCTAAAGGACGGCCTAGACAACGCTGGCTTGACACGTTGCACATGTACTTAAAGGAAGCTGGTATCCACCCCGATCAAGCGTTTGATCGTACGAAGTGGCGTCATCATACCAGAAGAGCGGACCCGCTGCTAAGTGGGAGAAACGCTGAAGAAGAGGAATCGGGATTTGTCCGAACAGCTGTGGCGTTTCTTTCAAATTTGTTGCAAATGCTTCCAACTAAATTGTTTTTTTCCTTCGTTGTAGAAGTTTTATAAATGCTGTGGTCAAACACCTTGAAAGCGCTTTTAAGGTTGCAGGTAGAGCTGTTTCTGGATCGATTAGATTTTTGGGTCTTCTTGAGCAAAGATCCTATTATACATAAAGGAGGTGTGTGTGTGTGTGTGTGTGTGTGTGTGTGTGTGTGTGTGTGTGTGTGTGTGTGTGTGTGTGTGTGTGTGTGTGTGTGTGTGTGTGTGTGTGTGTGTGTGTGGCAGTGGTATCGATGGGCACGAATCTGGAGTTCATTTTAAAGTATCGATTGCCATCAATCGATAATGATAAAATCATCGATTTTTTGTGGATGTCGTTCATTTTTTATGTTTCTTTCTAACTTGCCGCAATCGAAGTAGTTAAGATGTTCTTCCTACGGAAACATGACATGGGTTGCAGCTAAAATTGATGATGAGAAGTCATTACTAGGGCGAAGCCGTTGGAAAGCCATCAGTGCGGCCGGGAGGCCGCTCTGATGGTTGGTAAAATGATAAAGGATAAAAGGTTATTCAATCCCTCTCTCATCCAAAGGGTGCAACACGCCTTCTACTTCTGCGGGGTATCGTAGAGGCAATTTAAACGTCTTTGGCACACACAATGAATTGCGCTGAGCTGTCGATCAACAGATCAATGTTTTTCTTTCTTATACAACTGTGGCAGCATACTGACCCCTGAAAGGATGGAAGGCTCGGTAGGTCAAGGCGGAAACCACCGAACCAAGAATCGGTTAAAGGTGCGCGTCAGTGTCCACGCCTCCTATTACTGCACCACATGTCTTGGAGAATTTGACAGCAATGCGTATTCTTTTGTTGCATAGCGTCACTAATATAAGAACTGCTCAATCTCCTTTGTCCAACTACTGAGAAGGCGTCACTATCCGTGTTCGGCACTGCAGCAAGTTAGCCTCCCCTCCTTCTTGCACACACCAGACACATACACAACATACACAACACACACACACACATGGCAAGTAAGCCTCCTTCTTTCGTGTTAATCTAAAATTGCTAGTTTGAGATATGTATTCGGAACTTGTTCTGAAGCGACAGAATCACCGGAAACGCAATTACGTCCACATTGTTATCAGATTCAGTGAAGCGTCTCCAGTTTATCACAGAGAAAACATGTGACGGCTGTTGATCTCGCTAGGTGTTCCTTTCGGTTGTCTCACGTCCTGCAGAGCCTTGATTTATACTTCTCTTTCAGTGACCTAGTTCTTGCGGTCACAGAATTTCTGTTGTGAATTTGCTGAAATTTCTATTGGCGCTTTTCTGCAACCATAGACAGCATTTCTAACGATCTTCTAAGGTAGTTTGTAAGCTTCTTAATTTTGGAATCAGTGAACTCGTGAATGTCGGTGGTTTTATCATTGACATAGATTATGACTTATATCGCTACTGAGAGAATTAGTTGACACACAGTGAGATGCCATTTATTTATGAGGTGGCCTCTACGTAGTGTATACCTGCGAAGAGTGCGGACATCGCTTCCTAGTGATGAATGGTCTCCCGTTTGCAATTCCAAGTAAACTCGCGAAGTAAACGTGCGTCTGAAACTCTACTTCGAGCTCAGCTTCACCCGCGTTTCATCTCCGTTTTTCCTTGCCTGATATTTTCAACTTGAATTCGTTACTAACACCAGCCCTCTATGGCTTCCCTACAATACAAGACTAATCCTCACCTTGAACTGACTAATGCTGTTGGAGTACTGCGGTCTTGCTGGAAGCTTTTTGTACGACATCGGTTTGGGTTCTGCTTTATTTGATTGATTGGGTGCAGACCAGCATTCTATGTACACATCTATGTACACATCATAAATATATCGAGCATTTATCACTTTAGAATTTTCATTAACCCTAAAGATTTTAAATACCTTCGAAAAATACTTAATGGCTTGTCAGAGCCAATCAAACGCTACCAGGAATTACAGCATTTTAAAAATTTGTATTATCTTCGCATTATAAGTAAACTTATAAAAATAATGAAGTCCTATTTAGTGCCACGCCACTGTGTGCACCACTGTATGCAATAGGATTATTAATTGCCTATTCTCAATTTGAGCGTACCTTTTTACCAGCCACATCGGAGCGCAATGCATTCTTGGATCCTTTCCTCGCAATATAAGCCTTGGACCTCATGTCGGAAATCTCTCTACTGTCAGCGTCAGTGCCAGTGTCAATGAGATGTACAGCGAGAGTTTCTGGAGAAATGTGCCATTTGTCAACGAACCACTTTCTATGTTCCCAACCTTCTCGCAGCTTCTGTAAGTGGTAATCGCCGCAGTCGCTAAGGAAACTTCACAGTAATTAAGCCTTTCGTCGTGAAGGGCAACTATGTAGGGAGTTAATTCACTCCATAACGATTTAGTGCAGGGATTGCGTCCGCAAAGGAAATCACTCCCATTCACTCCCCAGAAAAACACTCGCCACAGCGAACGTTTGATGCTTGCTGCCAGGTAGGACAACACCACTTTTGGCTTATCCTTGTGAAATTTGCTGCGCTCCCCAGAAGTTCTACCGTGTCTCTGAATGTGTTAGCGTGTCTCGGTGTTGAAATTCAGAAGACCTCCAGAAGCCATACACCGTGTCCCATGATGTGTGTGATGTCGAAGAACTGAATCTCGGTGTACAGCTTAGTGGATACGTCTCCTGAATTGGGATACAGAGTGATGTGTCTTTTGAACTGAGATGCCATATCTGATGTCGCGCGCCTGATTGCTCCCTTACCTTCCGCTTGCTGAGGCATGACCATAGACGCACTGTCCGTCTCTGTTCACCGTGGGTATGTATATATGTATACTTGGTAAAATTTTTCAACAACATTTTCATTGAGGAGAAATTGTCGAATTACAACCACTACGGTATTTCAAGTGATTTCGAATGATTGCGACAAAGTCGCGAAAGCACAATAAATAAAATTGTCGCCTAATTTCTATAAAAAGAACTCTAAACGGTCTTGTATGATATATTACCATCATGCGTGTGGTTCCGTGGGTTAGCCGTGGCCTTCATCATACAATAAACTATCGCGTACGTGTTGACAAAACTTTGATTTTCAATGATTTCAGCGTCGTCGTACATAGAAAGCGTTACAGGTACTATAGTTCTACACAGTATAGTCGAGAGAAAGTATTGCTTATCCTTTGAGCAAACTTTATGCTGCTGGAACTGTGACATTGCTTAGACTATGAAAGAGCCTTGATCAGATAAAATGACACCTTATTGCTAGTTTCTTTCCAATTCAGGACACTGAAATAGGCAATATCCAGTATAGGGCTCTATATTTTCAAAGACATGCAGTGCCGATCAGGATAAGCCAAGCCTAGTTGCAAGACGGTTGTCAAATCCGAAAATTTTCACTACTTCTTCGGAGATTTTCTACATCCCTCGAGGGCTAGTCCTTCCATTCAGTAGAGCTCTCTCCAGTTTCTCACTTCACAAGACCTCGGCATTTGGATAAAATGTACTCCATTCCTGATATACTGGTTTCGTTAGACTCCGTGCTCAGCGACTGTAGTCCTTAAAAAATTTAGGAGCGAAATCGCCATATTTTGAATTCTTTATAGGGAGCAAAATCAGTGCTGAAGGGATGCTTAGCAAGCAACATAAGCTTATTGTCAAAATATGCTGAAGAATCGTGTAGCTAGCTGTCCATACTACGTGTCTAGCTCCCATCATCCTTTTTTCGAGAATGACTTTCTCGTCGCATGCGTGGTTGTCTCCATTGTTTGCGGTTGTGGCGGTTTTTGTAGCCTATGTACGCACGTTTTTTTGAAGGCATATGAAAGTGCTACCAGCAGCAAATATGATATTCACAAAGAAATCCGGCAAGAAAAAAGCACAAAGAAACGGGAGCTTTTGTTGACTTGCAGAATTCAAATTGAAATCGGTTCGGAGAGTCGAAAGAATCAGCTCTTCTCACCATAGGGAACTTTCTTAATGTATTGACTCCATAAAATCAATAACGAAGGGAGAGGTGTCTTTTTTGCTCATGTAGGCTATAACCCTTGGCCAGTGTTGAAGATAGAAGAACTCAAAGGCATTTTCATTTTTTGTTTAACCATTATCATTTCGGCAATTTTAGAAAAGATCACCCGCTATCTGGGTTTCAATACACCCTGGTACCAATCTATGGACTTCAGAGAGAGACAAATGTTTGGTTGTCCTGGGCATGACCCGAAACATTGACCTGGATTCGGGATGCACTGCTCTCCTCTGACTGCACTGCCCTGTTCCCAGCGATAAATTATGGTTCCGAGGACCTCCGCCAATGCCGGCCCTGAACGTCAATGATGTCATCGACTCGTATTGACTACTTCAATTTGTTAAGCAATGTAATGCCAGCCGCACATGACATTCTCGTCGTGAGCGGTCGACTGTGACAATATCAGTGAATGCTGATCGGTTTGGAAAATGGGAATCATAGGAGACAGATCCCGTTCACAGACAACCCAGGAGTGCTTTGGCGCCCTTCTTTGCACAAATGTATTTATTTGCCAAGTGAATTCTTGGAGACTGGAAAAATAATTTCTGTTAACGGAGCGAATTCTGGGTAGACGTTTCCGTAAGATCGCTAACACTGTTAGTTCAAAACTCCAAAAAATTTTCTCAAACTCTTCTTTCGCCACTGCGCTCTGTTCATAGAGTTAAATAGCAACCCGAATCAGGCCTCCGTTGACAGCTTGGCATAGAGACCTCCCATCATAAGATTTGTTTATGACGTCTAGCTTGAGAAGAAAGAGCTAAAGGGCATCCTCATTAGCTGGTGTCCTTTTATTTTCCTCAATAGCCATTTCCTCATTAGCGCTCAGCTATCTCTGCACACCACCGATTGGAGTTCTAATGCATCCTGTTTCGTTCGATTACTTGGACTTGAAGGGTCAGCGGTGAGCCTTTCTCGAAATTGTCTTCCACTCCATCTTGCATTTTGCAAGAGGATGCAAGGACTGGAAAACACTAGACATGGGACCCGAATCATGCATTTTAGGATATTTAGGATTTTTAGGATAGGTTCGGATTATCCGAAGTCAAGCTTGGCCAGAAATGGCGTTATCTGAATCACCCGAAGATCTGGGATTTTGCATTTTTATTCGGCGAAAATCGGATAAAAAATCGGATAAAAGGATGCTGACGCGCCCTGCTGGAAAACTCAGGAAAGTTGATAATCTGACATGTTCGGGGTAGATTTTGCAAAAATTTGGCGAGAATTCTCTTAGAGCTCGAGCGAATTTTTGCGAAAAGTCCGGTAATCATATCAGTTCAGGGCTTCATGGTGCACAACCAACTCAATATTTCATGGGTGGTCGCTGGGGTCTTAATGTGGACTGTCATTTGTTCTGGAGGCGCAAGGTGGGTCGGGGTTGGGGGTTAGCTTGTAAGACAGTCCTACACGACATCTTTTACACAGCACTGGTGGGTTCTGCTCCAGTAGTGAATCGAAGAGGGAAGTATACCAGGTGATTCACCCTCATCCTAATCATCCGAAGAGGTACTCAAAAATCCAATGATTCGGATGTTGGTTCCAACTCTTAGAAGTGTTGAGAGCATGGATTGCCTATTAGCCGAAGCTTGTGAGGCCTTGTAAAAGTCGAGCTAACTAGCCTCGCTATGTGAATTAATGTCGTATATTTTCCTTGATTTTATCCTGCCTTCTTTTGCTATATCTAATCTCTTCTAGACGTATGATGTTATGAATGCAATCAGACTTCTTCATAATGCTAAAAATAGCGCTATACTTTAAACGCACTTGGTGCATAGGGATTCTTAAAGTGGGGCGCATGAAAGGCGTTGGTAATATCCAGCACAGACTTCCTACTCTGTAGAATTGAAAATATTTACATGAATAGAGCGTGAAAATATTTTCCAACATCAACTAAAAAACACGATGCTCCACTGGCGTCGCACCCTTCGGACTCGTTTAGAAGAGGGCTTTAATAACGGCGGAAAGATTCGAGATAAACGTCAAAGCATCGGGAGTTTAGGGTCTTAAAGTACATTGTGTGTCTTCCACATGACATTGCTGTTGTTGGTAGGAACTGGTAACGCTGTCGGCTATGACACGAGCTTACGCAATGACAGCTACGTAAGTCCGGGTGAATCCACCAAATGAGCGTCTATTACTACCCGAATCGCTCAAACAGAGAGTACGGTAAATTTTAGACCAGCTAAATAGTAGAAAGAAATCCAGGACAGTATACTCAGCGTGCCGCATAATACGGAACTCAACAATTGCGTGAAATCAAAAAATCTAGCATTTAGGCCAACAAATTTGGATCAGTTTTTGAGAATCAAAAAAAAAGTTTGGAGCCGACCCATAAGAAAACATAGCTTATCATAAGGTATGATAGATCAGAAACAGAATAGGAAAATCCGAGGTAATCCTTTCACTCATACAAGGCATTCTACCAACCAGGAAGTTGAAACATATTACTGTGCACGCAAAACTATTGGGTTGTTCAGACAGTAATTATGATTTTTGAGCGTTTCAGGAAAAAAATTATTTCCTCATAATGAAGCGACATCAATTAATGATATATTGTCCGTTTCGCTCACTTACCTTTTGAAATCTTTCTGGCAATTTCATAATACCTCTCCCATAGAACTTCTTATCCTTCTCGGCAAAAAACTGGGCCACATAAGATTTGATATCTTCATCTTCGGTGAAGGTTTTCTCATTCAGGTGTTTCGTGACGATCGGATTAAGTGGTAGTCCGATGACGCAAGATTAGGGCTATATGGTGGATGCAGCGTTAAGGCCCCTGCAGACTTCTGCGGCGAGCGGCGGGCGGCGGACGGCGAAACCGCTGAGCGGCGCCGCTCAGCGGCTTGACTCATCATCAGTGGGAGCGGTGACGGCGAGGTACTGTACTGTTTCTAGTCGGGACCGAGTGGTGCTTAACAATAACGCGCCCCGATGACGATCGCGCGCCCGCATCGACCGTCTCCGCTCTGGATCCCGCCGCGAAAGGGCAGAGTGCAGAGCGCAGACAGACGGACGCTGGAGCGGCGCCGCCGGGTGGAATGATTCAAGTCATTTCCGCCAGCGACGCCGCCGGTGCCGCCGGCGCCGCTGGCGGCGAGCTCTGCCTCTCTGCCCTATGGTTAAGCATAGGGCAGCGGCAACGCCGCAGAAGTCTGCGGGGGCCTTTAATTCTCAGCCAAGCTCCAATAATTTTTGTCGCCAAATACGTAAGAGACCTAGCATTGTCCTGGTGGCACACTACTCGCCAATTCTGGTCGCATTTCCTTTATTGTTTCATCCAATTTTATCAGTTGTCGACAGTAAAGGTCCGAATTGAGATTCCTGTTCCTTGGAAGCACTTCGAAATATATCACACCTTTGTAGTTCCAGCAAATTGATATCACGACCTTCTTTTAATAGAGATCAACCTTAGGCATCGTTTGAGCAAGTTCATCCGGTTTCGGCAAGGATTGTTTAAGAGTGACATTGTTGTAAACAATCCACTTTTCATCAACAGTTACTATTCGCTTCAAAAATGGATCATCTTTATTGCGTTTGTAGTGCAAGTCGCAGACGTTGATTCGCTGCGTCAAGTGGATTTCCTTCAAATCATGAAACACCCAAGCATTCAACTTTTTTACTAGTCCAAGTTTCTTAACATGATTGTAAACTGTTCCAATAGACACGTTGGTCTTCTCAGCGAGCACTCGTACGGTTATATTAGATCAGCTTCGATCATTCCATTAAATGATCTTCATCAGTGCCTACTGGTCGGTCGGAACGTTGCTCATCTTAAAGTGAAAAATTGCCAAACCGAAAACTCGCGAACCAGTTGTCTCATGATTACTGTGAAATGGAATCGACACAGTGCTTCACATATATCGTGGAAGGCATCAACACGTCTTCTGGCACTAGGGAAGAGGAAAAGCAAGATGCGCCAAAAATGCTCCTTCTGACATTCCATGTTTAAATTGATCCTGATAACACAAATAAAGATAAAAGTAATTCAATTACAATGCAGCAATACAAACGACACACGTTGAACATATATGACAGATAAGAACAAATAACCGAGGCAGAAACCTTTCAAAATAAGTAGTCAAAACCATACTCTCCAAAATCGAAATTACTTTCTGAACAACCCAATATTATTTTCTTCACATTTATTGGTAATCAATAAAAAATAAAGCTTTCATATGACTGTGCGAGCGTCACATTTTAAGGGTTTATGATCCACAAAAAGTCGACATTAAGAATTGAGAACATTGCAACGCAGCATTTCAAAAATGTAGCATGTTTCTTTACCGTATCTCCATAACTCCAGCTGAGGTTAAAAATAGAGACTATTTTGACCGCTATTTCTCACAGTGCCTCGTACCTTGACAACACTCATAGTCAGCTTTGCTCGTTTTTCATGCATCGTCTGTAAATGCAATATAGTTAAAATGCTGTAAGGGAACTGACGGATGGGGTACATAGAATAAGAGAAGGAGCTTATAATAGCTTACGGAATTATTTTTCACTTCGTTCACCTGTGACACACGTCGTCCCATTGATCATCGAGTCACCAATTACTAACTCCACGACCAATGGGACGGCGAATAGCTTACGGAAGAAATTACTGTGGGGGGGGGGAACTCCAGAAGCAAACCGCCCAAGAGTAGTCAACACGAAACCAGCGCTACCACTCCTGTTTCTCCTTCCTTCATATTATGTGCTCGGATCACTTTGAGGATCGTACTATCATTTTTATGCTAAAATTAATGCGATTCATTAACGCTCTAGATGCAGAGTCCGAAAACGAATACTAGCACATCTTAATTGTAAGCAACCCAATGAAAACCCGGAGAAGAAAACTCATTCTCGTGCATTAGTCACAGTCTTTGTCTTGACAGTGTTTTTTACCTTCTGTCAGTGTTGCTTCGTTTTTCTTTAAGTCGCAAAACGAACAAAAAAAAAAACGAATTGCGGTAGGACAACTACGCACCCCTTTACAGTGCGAATTTGCGATTTCGCACGCAGTGATTAACTAAGTCAGGTGCCGTAGAAAACCGATTACGCCGCAGTGCCACTGCTCTGCCAGTCGCTTTTGAAATCATAGCCTTGCATTCATCGTGAAAACCTCGGGGTAGCTGTTTAGTGCTTTTCATGCTTGCTGTTTGAATTTGCAGTGTTGTCATGGCAAGTGTGCACGCCTTCTCTCAGCCGTATAGATCGGAACCTGTCATAACACCGACCTCGCCCTTCGCGCATCTTTCGCTTGCAGTTGATACGCCACTTCGTTCAGAGCTCTGGTACTTAATTAATTTACGGACTTCATCCTCTGAAGAGCATTGTTCAGCGACGATTCTTCGACGACATTGACATTTCTTGACGAAAGGGTGGTGAGGAACCCGAACATTTTTTCCGGAGCAGTTCTTTCAATCCATTACTTGCTAATCATTACGTATTGGAATGAGCCGAATAGCCATTATCCGATGTCTGTTATTCAGTTTTCGGGCGTTTGAACCTATTCGTTTCCGTGGGGGACTGTCAGGAGGTACACCCGCCCCCTGCTGGGGGTGTGCGTCTTCCTCTCATCCCCCTTGCTCACCTACCCCAACCCCCTAGGCTTCACCAAAAGTCTAACGGCTGCCTTACGAAACCTTTGACATGCAAAACAAAAGCTTCCGGTCCGCAAAACAGCGCCTGTACCTCCTGACGCCACGCCTCCCTGCAGGGGCGGGTGTCCCTTCTGTCGCGCTGCCGTTTCCGTGTTTGTAATCCGGCGATTTTTTGACAGAATAACGAACAATGAATTGGGTAACTCCTTAGGTTTACGCGTAGAGTTGGATGGTCTCTGTAGAAGATACCTCACTTCATCCCAAGAGTGACTGTCAGCATAGGATATTTAAATCCAGAAGGGTTTTCTGAGTTCCCTGAACTTCATCGTTGTTTGCCCAATTTCTCTGTTATCGCCTTCTTCTCAGTTGGGAAACTCGAACTTGCCTAATATTTATTGATATGTATTGACAGCGTTTCGGCCTTAAGCCCTTCTTAAGGTCTAAAATAACTGTGTTACGCATCACATGCATGCATGCTCAACAGAGTAACTGACGCTTTACAAACCTAGATCTCACGGAAAGGAAGACAGGGGAATGTAGAAAGGGACTTCCTGTTGGAAGGTTTGGCCGTAAATAAATTAAAGGACCTCCGAGCACCTTCTATCCGTCCACGAACAGTGACTGAGACATATTGAGACGTTGTCCGGAAAGTTTTTAGACTATTTGTGTGTTGAGTTTCAAAGCAACGTATCTTTGCCAACTGAAGTTGTGAGCCGCGAAACTTAAGACATTTGTGTTCCATATCCTGAATATGTAATGTCAGCAGCATGTGCGACGTATTGTCTCCTGCTCCCAGTGGTGCCTCCGCAATGGGCGATAAGAAGATGCTCTACCGACCAACTCTCCTCCTACAGTACCGCTTCGGCCCATCCGCGAACGGGGCCCATCGCTTTCTAGAGGAGACAGTAAAGGAGCAAGCCCCCACTCGGACGACGTGCTTCAATTGGTACCGCATGTTCAACAACGGTGACGAATCGCTCGAGGATTCCCGACGCACAGATCGACCACGTACGCAGAACAGACAGCTCCTACTCACCACCTGCGGTGCTCGACCTGATCTTTCTGTTCGCGAACCTTTAGATCTTACAAAAAAAGAAGAAATCCTCCTAAGTTTACAGTTCACAATGACCTTCGGTCTTCATGCAATATCGCGAAGTTGCCGGCAGCGCGACAGGAGGTACACCCGCCCCCATATGGGGGCGTGGTTCAGGAGGTACATTAGCTGTTTCGCGGACCGGAAACTTTTGTTTTGCGAGTGCGACTGGGCGAGTAAGTGGGATGAAAGGAAGATCGGACGCCCACACCACCGCAGGGGGGGGAAGGTGTACCCCCTGACCCCCCCCCCCCCCCCGAAGTCGCCTTGAGTGGTACCACATGCTTCGACTTCTCAGGACAAACGGAAGCGTGCTGATATCTGCACTTCTCTCCTCAACCGTCGCCGTACATTTGCTTGTATCGACTTGATGTCATGATGGATGAAAAGTATTGCGTCTACGACAAATTGATGCGCCCCAAGCACTGGGTGGACTTCGATGAGCTGCCCCAACCACAGCCGAAACATCTTTATCACGACAAAAAGGAGTTGCTTTCCTTCTGGTGAGACATCAGTGGCCTAGTTCTAGGAATTGCTTCCTACCGTTTCCATGGTAGACTTGAACATGTTCTGCGCTCAGCTTGTAAGAATGAGTGAAATCCTACGCAATCACAACCCCAGAAGAAAAAATTCTTCTTCTCTTGGATAAGGCCAGACCAGACACATCAAAGAATACGCTGAAAAAGTTGGAGAATCTCGGGGTTTAACTTGTACCCCATCCGCCATACTCATCTTATCTAGCAGCCAGTGATTACCACGTTTTCCGGTCGCCGCAGTCTTTCTTAGCTGGAAAAAAAGTTCGCAAACCGGGAGCAGCTCAAATGTATGTAGTGTCAACAACTTCTTGCTGTCCAACTCTCCGGAGTTCTTCGCACGTAGTATTCGCTCTCCACCGGAAAGATGGCAATATGTGATAGATCATAATCGTGAATATTTTGATGAATGATAGTGGTTGTTAATAGTGTTATTAACTATGCAATATTTTCCGACATTAGTCTAAAAACTTTCCGAACAACCTAATATTAACGAGGTTATGTTCCTGCATGACGAAAATCCATTCAACCTTTAACACGAACCCGTCTTTCAATGTCGCCGTCATCCTCAGCAGTCGCGCGCGCCGTACGCCTTCGGAGACTGATAAGATCCATCGCATACTTCATTTCTTCCTTCACAAGTGCTCCGACACGCCTAACGGCGTGTCTCGGACTTGCGCGCTTCGCGCGACTTTGTAGCTGGAAAGTCGTTTTTGTAAAACATAAAATTCGCTAGCATTTAGGACTTGGTTCGTACTTTATCGGCATCAAGCCCTTCACCATTTCGGTACCTTCATCATAGACATTCTTTCTTGGCCGGTCAGTAATGTCACTGGTTTGTGCTGCGCAGTACTTCTATCCCTCAATTTGTTCCTCCGCAATCGTTCTCATGCTCAACAGCTAGCGTTTCAAGTTGTCGTTGGCATGCCTTCCGAAGCCAGGCTCCGCTCTTTCGTTTCTTCTTACTGGATCTAATTGTTGGTCCGCCTTTACAGGTCTTCCCTCCCCTCTTTAGTCCCCCCCCCCCTCCTGGTCCCAACTACTGGTCCACTTCTTTGTTTCCACTATTGACACCTACTGGTCTCTTCTTGCTAGTTTCCCCATCCTGACCGCTCCTCCTGGTTCTTTCTTTCCATCCTGGTCGCTCTCCTGGTCCACCATAGAGGTCCCCCTTACCGCCCTTCTCGACCACCCCCTTAGTTGTCCTCCCATGCTCACGGCGCGGTCGGTGATACGTATTCAAAATCAGGGTGCTTGCTGCGCGACGTAGTGGGCACGCCTTCTGGATATAGGAGCTGAGAAGACCCGTCTTCCTAATCCAGAAGCTCAGAAGCGCGCGCAGTCGCCGCTCTGTCGAGCATGATGAGGCTATGCGTATGGCAGATTCCTTGTTTTCCGTATGAATTCCCTTACGGAGCCCTTCTTTTTGGTTCCCCATCCTGGTCCCTCTCTTGGTCTCTTCTTCCAGGTAGATTCCTGCTTCTCTTTCCCCCCCCCCCCCCCCGGGATCTTTACTACTACTCTGCCCCATTTAAGTAGGCCTCCCACGCTCACGACACGACGACGGCGAGCCAACGCCCATTGTGTGACATTAGTGTCACATCCTCTAAATCCGGTCTCTCTTAATGGTAATGAATCTCCTTGCTGATCCTTCTTACTGTCCCCCTCCCCTGATTGGTAACTCCCTAATGATCCCTACATATTGCCTAAACTCTTCTTGGTGCCACCTCCTGGCCTACTTCCTTGTTCCCCGCATCGACCATACCGATGCTCCTCCTGGTCGCTGCCTCCTGATCGCTGTCGGTTCTCCACCCTCAGTCTCCTTTCTACCCTTACCCCTTTAGTAGTCTTCTCATGCTAATGGCACGAAGTCGGCTTCTGAATCTGGACGCTCAGAGACGCGCGTAGATGCTGTTGTGTTAAGCAGTAAAGAGCTGCGTTTCTCCTGCTGCAGCGACATCCCACGTTCAATGACAAATTTTGCCCGCAATGTAGATGATGAGGGGTACCTCATTCAGGTTATACCATTGACCTCCCTCGCTGTGGAAAATGCGGCGTATCTCACTTACGTTAGATCACTCGACCGCTCTCGCTGTGGATAATATGGCGTACCTCACTTAGGTTAGATCACTCGACGGACAAACTCTTTTATATATAGGTGGTGATGTTGGTGGCTGCCAGTGCTTTCTATTTCGTTGTCCAACCTCCTGCAGGAGGAGCAGCTGGATAGGAAGCTACTTGAAAGGTACCTCGGGATTTTTTTTTAAGTGAAAACTTCAGGAATTCTATAGAAGTGTCATCCACAAATCACCTAATAAATGAAGATATGTTGTAGATAAAATAGGTAATATAAAAATGGTGCTTATGTTGATTAGTTGTTGAATGCATTGAAATAGCGAAATAATATTGGAAAAAATTGCAGAAGTGGAGGAAAACTTTTTGAACATCCTAATAGTTGGAAAGGAAAAGGTTTACGAAGCGTTCGCCTTCCCGCGTCAATTTTTCCGACTACCGGTAAAAGGAGCGAGCTAAGCTTACAAAATCCG
Organism: Heligmosomoides polygyrus polygyrus; assembly: GCA_947396885.1. NCBI lineage: Eukaryota > Metazoa > Nematoda > Chromadorea > Rhabditida > Heligmosomidae > Heligmosomoides > Heligmosomoides polygyrus. The sequence continues at coordinate 35,419,664 of OX377204.1, read as the reverse complement.
AGACAACTGCGGCGATTGCAGCAGCAGCCCCAGTGCCTGTCTTGGGTGCACTATCAAGCTCTCGACGTCCACTGTTGTTGTGTAATAAGCGCACAAACTTCTTCGCTGTCCCTAGTCTGCTATTGGATCTGTCAGTTTCTTCAACAGGAGGAAGTTGTTGTGCTGAGAACATTAGAGAAACCTAACCGAAGAAGTAGACAACTGTTTCCGCTGTGAAAGATCCAAGGCTCTTTCATGAAAGTTTCATATCACGGAACTATATATATATATATTTTTTGTAAAGTGTACTTTTGTATCACGGCCAAACTAGGGACGTTGTGCCAGCAGTGACTCGTCGCTCTTGCATTAATGGTCGCCGGACTCGCGGCAGGGTGGGGGGGGGGGGGAGAGATACATGCGTTCCCTACACGACCCGCCCACTGTGCCCACTTCCCACCCTGCCCCATCCTCCCTATTTGGGCAAGTTTGCGGTGCGCGAAAACCGTGCCGCAGTCTGCGGATTCGTTAGTTGAGGTGACCTCGTCCAAAATCCTAACAGCTGATAGAAGACAATTGGGGCTCGGGAACAGCGAAGTCATTTTTAGTCGACTGGAGACAGTAGTGAGAAGGAGAACGCAGGTCTTCTCTCTGGATTCTTCAAATTTTCGCCGCAACTAGAGGCCATGGGTGATTCCGATCAGGAGACGGTGATCTCTACATTGATGGCATATCTGAAATTATCCGCAAAACCGACTCACAGCCATCTCATTTTAAAGGATTATTATTCCTCCTTTCTCCTTAAAGAAATGTCCCGAAAATGATCGCGTCGTTGTCATGTCACACCGCGATTGCGCGATTTTGGCGTGACTGACGCGTGGGACCGCGTACAAATTTTTTCGGCCACGGACACGAGATATGTTACAAGAGATAGATATGAATATACAAGTAACCAAAAAGATTTTTGAGTGCAACGTTAGATGCAGGTACCAATAAACTGTGTTTGTAATATTATAGCATCAAGTAATCAAAAACTGCATACTAAGTATTAGGTTGGTGAGAAAGTCTTGCACCACAGCATATTTTTTCAAAATTTTATTGTTTCTTTTGTGAGCGACCTTAATCTACAAAATAGTTACCATTTACATCTACAGCCATATCCCATCTGACGGGAAGATCATGAAATCCTTTCATCCAGAATGAAGTCAGCTGTGACTCAAAGCGGTGCTCCACCTCAAATTCCAGTTCGGTTCGGTCGTTGAAGCACCTATCCCTTAGATGTTGCTTGAGAGCCCGAAAAAGGTGATAGTCCGACTGTGGAAGAACTGGCGAATATGATGGATGGGCAGCACCTCCCACCTAAGCTCCTGCAACTTCTGGCGAAACGACTTTGCAATGTGGGGGGGGGGGGGCGAGCATTGCCGAGAAGAAGGTAAACATCTTTCCACCCTTGCCGTTTGCGCGACATATCCTCGCTCAGCTTCTACAGCTGTGTAGCGTAGATGTTCGCTGTTACTGCGGTACCGTCGTCAGGAAGCCTACGATAGAGCGGTCCTCGAGAATCCCATCAACAGCATAGCATTACCTTCCTCTGGTGGATGTCCGCCTTGAGGTTGTGGTTCTCCTTGAGGGACCCACTAGGCCTTCCGAGTATGGTTAACGAGGAAAAACCCAGGATTCATCACCCGTGACGACATTCTTAATAAAGTCTTTATTAGGGAAAAGAACAAGGAGAGACTGAGCGATAGTTAGTCGCGAAGCCTTGTCCGAGTCATGGAGACAGTCAGTCTTCACTGCAGTCGTAGTATTTATGTGCCCTCAGAAGCAAATAGCCACGTATGCGGAATACTCTAGAATATTTGTGCTACAACTATGTGGCACCAAACAGTCCTTGGAAGTTCCTGTTAAATCTTGAAATTTTTAAAAAAATTTTGGTGCAAGACTTTTCACCAACCTAATATTTTTATAATGATGTCCCGTGGCGTTGTTTCCTGCCTTATTTGTCAGATATGAATAAAACACTAACCAATGAAGTTTACCAGGTACCATCTTGACCGTAGATATTAGTGAACTCAGTGACTAATATTTTACTATTATGTGTTTGATAACTTTCCATGAACTACTTTTATGATGATGTCTGACGACGTCGTTGAACCTTGAATATCTCGTAAACGTGCACGATCAGCCGTCAAAGATATAGTTCGCCAGCAATCGCCCATGGTTGAGCTCAAAGAAAGCCCGGCTTGCATACGCTGCACTGAAGTGGGCATCTTTTGGCTTCAGTCCTCCTCCCGTGACGGACACGTGACATTAGCCGATTATATTAGGTTGTAACGAATTAAATGGCACTGGCTCGCGCCATTTTTTGGCGCGTCTTTACGCGTTTGATCAAGAACAAACCACAACACGTGGCATATCATTTAGAAGCGCAAACTTTGCTCTACCGAAGAGTACCAAATTTTCTATGCAAAAGTGGGAAAACACTAGAGTTTTTATTGACTTTTTTGCAGATGGACAAAAGGGTAATCCGAGGCATTTACTTGTATGAATTCAAGCTGGGCACTACAGCTAAGGAGGAGGACGAGAAGATCAACGCCGCATTCGGCCAAGGATGTTCCACAATTCGGACGGCGTATCGTTGGTATCAGAAGTTCCGGAATGGAGATGAGAGCTTGGAAGAACATGAAGGTCGTGGGAGGCATAGTGATGTTGATGAGGACAAGCTAAGAGATGTGGTAGAGGAGGATCCACACAAAGGTGCCAGGGAGGTAGCGAAGGCTCTTGGCGTCAGTCACAACACAGCTGCCCGGCATCTGAAGGAAATTGGAAAGACCAAAAAGCTGGAAAGATGGGCGCCTCACGAGCTGTCTGAGGAGCAAAGAAACCGACGATATGAGATCTCGTCCGCACTGCTTTTACGGAACGAAGCGGACCCATTCCTTGATCGCATCGTAACCTGTGACGAGAACTGGGTAATGTACGACAACAGGCGACGATCGGCACAGTGGGTGGACAGCGATGAGAGCCCCAAGGTTTTTGCGAAGCCGGAATTGCACCAAAAGAAAGTAATGGTGACAGCATGGTGGTGTTCGCTGGGAATCATTCACCACAGCTTCCTCCCTCCCGGTGAATCCATCACGGCAGAGAAGTACTGCATTGAAATTGAAGAAATGATGAAAAAGTTGAAGGATATCCGGCCGGCCTTGGTAAACCGAAGGCGAATTCTCCTTCTGCACGACAATGCTCGCCCCCATGTAGCACGAATGACGTTGCAGAAATTGAATGAGCTGAGCATTGAAACTCTACTCATCCTCCGTTTTCTCCCGACCTATCCCCAACAGACTACCATTTCTTCAAGCATCTTGGCGACTTCTTGGTAGGGAAAATATTCAAATATCAACAGGATGCCGAAAGTGCCTTCGAAGATCTCGTCAATTCCAGAACTTCTGATTTTTATGCTATTGGGATAAAAAAGCTTGTGCCACGTTGGCAAAGATGTGTAGAATCAGAAAGTCTTTATTTCGATACATAAACTTGCCTACGAGCCGAGATATTAACTGTTTAAATTTACAGTGGTTCAGTGCCATTTATTTCGTTACAACCTAATATATAGTAGGATTGTGATCTATCAGATATTGCCGTCTTTCCGTTGGAGAGCGAATACTACGAGCGAAGAACTCCGGAGGCTTAGACGGCAAGAAGTTGTTGACACTACTTTTGGCTTCCTACCGATTTGCGAGCTAAGAAAGGCTGCGGAGATCGAAAAATGTGGCAATCACTGGGTGCAAGGTCAGATGAGTACGGCGGATGGGGTACCAATTCAATCCCGAGATTATCCAACTTTTTCAGCATATTCTTTATGTGCGGTCTGGCCTTATCCATGAGAAGAAGAATTTCTTCTTTTGGGGTTGTGATTGTGTAGGATTTCGCTCATTTTCACCAGCTGAGCGCAGAACATGTTCGAGTCTGCCATGGAAACGGTAGGAAGCAATTCCCAGAACTGAGCCACTCAAGTCTCAACAGAAGGAAAGCAACTCCTTGTTGTCGATAAAGATGTTTTGGCTGTGGTTGGGGCAACTCATCGAAATCCACCCAGTGCTTGGGGCGCATCAATTTGTCGTAGATGCAATACTTTTCACCCATCATGACATCAAGTCGATCCAAGCAAATGTACGGCGACGGTTGAGGAGAGGAATGCAGATATCAGCACGCTTCCGTTTGTCCTGAGACGTCGAAGCATGTGGTACCACTCAAGGCGACTACGGGGGGGGGGGGGGGGCGTGTGTTCCTTTCATCCTACTTGCTCACCCACTCGCACTCGCAAAACAAAAGTTTCCGGTCCGCGAAACAGCGAATGTACCTCCTGAACCACGCCCCCATGTGGGGGCGGGTGTACCTCTGTCGCGCTGCCGGCGACTTCGCGATATTGCATGAAGACCGAAGGTCATTGTGAACTGTAAACTTAGGAGGATTTCTTCTTTTTTTTGTAAGGTCTAAAGGTTCGCGAACAGAAAGATCAGGTCGAGCACCGCAGGTGGTGAGTACGAGCTGTCTGTTCTGCGTACGTGGTCGACCTGTGCGTCGGGAATCCTTGAGCGATTCGTCACCGTTGTCGAACATGCGGTACTAATTGAATCACGTCGTCCGTGTGGGGGCTTGCTCCTTTATTGTCTCCTGTAGAAAGCGATGGGCCCGTTCGCGGATCGGCTGAAGCGGTACTGTAGGAGGAGAGTTGGTCGGTAGAGCATCTTCTTATCGTCCATTGCGGAGGCAGCATTGGGAGCAGGAGACAATATGTCGCACGTGCTGCTGACAGTTACATATTCAGGATATGGAACACAAATGTCTTGAGTTCGGCGGCTCACAACTTCAGTTGGCAAAGATACGTTGCTTTGAAACGGACCATATCATTAGTCTAAAAACTTTCCGGACAACCATATATATGCCTATTGGTTGTGAATGTGATTGATACGCCTATTGACATGTACTAGAAGCAATGCACCGAGTGACCTAAAAATCGCGCACCGAATACCCAAATACGGAACACTTCTGCAAGAAGTCGTGCTGTAAGACTCAACTTCAGAAGACGCGTCGTGAAAGTTGTGCATCAAGAGTCAGAATCCAGAGGTCATGTACCGAGGGCCTTAAGTGGTGTATGAGATTTGAAGCACCTTTTCTAACTTGTGGCGGTTCGTGACGTTATGTGTACCTCACCTATCCTCTGACACACGTCCCACGACAAGTAGTGCAAGGCTGTGAGTATTGGCACCCACTGCAAGACTTTTGGGACACTTCTTTGGGAATCACACTCTCGTTGGTGTGACTACAGACTTCTTTCACGGTGTTCGACTTCGGACGCTTGATTTCTAACAGTTGGTCGCTTCGGGCAACCCATGGCCCCATGGCTTGACAACCTGTGATGTGACGATCAGTACGGTTTCCTTGACGCAGTGGAGACCACGGAGAGCGAATTCTGCGATGCAGTGTACACAAATTTTTCGTCAAATTGGACACCACACGTCAACACTTTGATGATGTCTCATGTTTCTGTAACCAAAGTGAACATCTTGTACATCGAAAAGAACCTCATACAGGTTAAATGTCAAGCTCTTCAGGATAGCTCCTCAATTTTGTAAAGGGAAAATTCGGTTTAACTTTCTTTGCAACAATTAGTTCAGCTGCCCGAATGAGTGCAACACTTTTATGAAATTTTTATTTTTTAGAGCCAAAATAATAAAATCTAATTTTGTTCTAAAGCGCAAGAAAAGCAATCATTTAGTTTGTTACGTGAGATTGAGTCACTCAAAAGGCTCGTCTCGATTTCCGTTTGATTGATAGTGTAAATGGTGCTCATGTAGCATCAAAGTGAGGATATGTGTGTTCCTTGCAGTTGTTTCGTGTATCGTTTACAGGTGTGACACTCTATGCAAACAGAAATTTTGCTGTCAATCGAATAAATGCGACAATTTAGACGAGGGAATGGCACAATATTTTCTTTTAGCAATAAGAAATCGTAGCCTTCATGCTCTTTAAAACAAGTTCTAAATAACTATTTTTCTCCGAAAAATGGGTTTTTATAAAATGTCAAATATCTTTACCTACTATATAGGTAGGTGAATTAAAACTTCAAAGAAAGTCTTACATTTTTACTTTAATAAAAAAATATTCCAGCCTTTTTGGGCAGGTTCTAGTTTAATATGGAAAGAGCTCGTTTCGATTTTTTTTCGCATTTGCCAACCTACAGCCACTACTCTCCCTCTTTATAAAAAGCGCCTCAGTGCTAACACACTCCAGATGGATGCTTACAGTTTGGTCTAAACATCAATCATTCTGAGCGGTGTCTTTGCAGTCAATCTACTGCTAAATAGTCGACGTCCTCTGCTCGCCTACGGTGGGTTCGGGTTGGTCGTCATCAGCGTGTTTTCTGCTCCTTGTGGGCAGCGAGTGTCTCGTCTGAATGGCTGATTGCAGAGTGTGGCCGGGTGGCGCTCTGCCTGATACATGTTATTCAAATGGGAAGCTCATGTTCGGCGGTGACTCCCGCTGGTAGCGAGAAGGAGCTGAAGGTGAGGCAAAGATATGTAAGTACGCCTTGACAGCTTTCGTTCTTTTAATGCTCAGAGCACGAGCTGCTCTATCACTAACTACTTTGTACTAATACGTTGTAATTAGTCGTCGTCGGTTCTAGGCCGAACAGGAGGAAGCGCATCGAGCTATCGAAAAGGAGCTAGCCATGGAGCGTAAAAAGAAGATCCTGAAACTATTACTGCTAGGTAATCTAGACTTTCAATTTATTTTTCACAGCTGGGGCACTAAAATAGATGGTCTACCTCATTTTGTCTGTTCGATTGTTGATCGTTTGAAACTCGAACATGATGTTTATTGACGACTACGTTGCGGGCATAAGCCTCTCTTCACGAGTGAAAACAATAATGCAGCGAAGCCATACGTAGATACAATAAAACGGCAAGAAATACGGACCTGAAATCCAAGACTGTTCAGAAAGGAGGGAGCGGCCGAGGTCCTATTTGACGCTGGTCAACCGAAAATGAAGTGCAAGGGGAGCTCGGACTTTTGATCGAGTTGTGGCTGGTTTTACCTGTCTAGAGCTATCATCGAATTAGTCAACGGTGAAATGATTTTTTAAAATTTTACGTCTGACAGTGACTTTCTGCTATCGTTCCTTGTGATCTGTACGCAACCAAAGCAATCCTAGGCGTTTATATATTTATCTATCTATTTATTTTTTATATTAGGTCTCCAGCTTCTCTCGTCATAAAACCTCGGCATTGTGGAGAATAGTTGTCAATATTTTGTTTGTGCCGATCGAGGTTGTTACGGTGGATCTTTATTTGCCAGGCCTAACGTTTCGACGCTCCCGTCTTCTTCAAAGGCCTGAACGTGGTGCAACTATTAGATAAGCGATTTACCCACCAAACGCTATCTCCACTCTAGCGGTTTCGCTTCCTTAGAGAAATCACCCCTGAAACCCCATTCAAAGAGGGATAAACTCACGTTTGATCCACCTATGGAGTGCTTTCGCAACTCTCTGTTTGTACGACCGTGCGAATGAGACTTACTGTGCGGTGCTAGATAGTATGTGATAAAGATAACGACCTGCACATGCGCCCTTCCATTCTACGAGCAGAGGTGGCGTTGACCTCTGCTCATCCAACAAACATAAAACGCAGCGTCGTTAGAAACATGTTTCGAACGGCCTAGCAGATATGTACAGGTGAACAGAAGCGACAAGAGTCAGTGCGAATGGCTTCGAAAATAGCCATGCAAAATGGCTATGTATCGTCGCAGAGCTCGTGCTACCCGCAGACAAAATGGACCACGTGATAACAGGTATGATATCTGATGATCTGATGACGATGATATTTGATAAAGTCTCTACTGCGATTCAAAGGAGCATAGTTCAAGCCCAGTTGCAAAACGATGTCGCTTTAGTCAGCATTACAAACGACAATATTAAACAACAACTGGTCAGGAATAGGCTCTACGAAAACCAGTGCTTATCAGAAAGTTGTGTTACATGTCCATATGGCAAGGTCGGAGATTGTTCCCGGGAGGGAGCAGTCTATCAGAATGAATGCCAAGCATGTAACTCCACATATATAGGGGGAACGGGGAGAAGACTAGCCATTCGAGTTAGAGAACACCTGGCTAGTAAACAACGTGGTAACATTAGAACACCTCTCGGAAAGCACAGAGCTGAGCAGCATAACGGTAACGACTTTGAGATAAAGTGCAAGGTGTTGGCAGTAGAAACAGAAATATCGGCAAGGAAGGCATTAGAAGCGTTCTGGATTTTTGCAAGAAATCCTGGTATGAACGACCGCCAGGAACGCCCGTCAATTACGAATGATTTTCTGCCGTTTGTGCCAAAATGCGAGCTGTAGAATGGAAGGACGCATGTTCAGGTCGTTATCTTTATCGTATACTATCTAGCACCGCACAGTAAGTCTCATTCGCCCGGTCTTACTAACAGAAGGTTGCGAAAGCACTCCATAGGTGGATCAAACGTGAGTTTATCTTTCTTTGAATGGGTTTTCAGGGGTGAATTCTCTAAGGAAGTGAAACCGCTAGAGTGGGGATAGCGCTCGGTGGGGTAAATTGCTTATCTAATAGTTGCACCACGTTCAGGCCTCTGAAGAAGACGGGAGCGTCGAAACGTTAGGCCTGGCAAATAAAGATCCACCGCAACAACCTAGAGCGGCACAAACAAAATATTGACAACTACCAGTCGTTCGGCGGCCTAGCGGCCGCCTACGACTGGTTGGGGGCTTCGCCCCATACCCCGAGAGTAGGACGCCATGGCCGCTACGGGTTTCCTATTCTTCCCTAGGCCTTCTGACCATTATGTTAATCGAGATGGATCGGCTGATCTTCCTCAACGTGATCCTCAAAAAATCGATAATATCGATCGATATCGATTGTTCCGACTTCAGATTCGTATTCAGCGACCTCGATTACCCCAAGGCCGAAGTTTCGCGCCACTTGAACGCCATCCTCAAAAAATCGATAATATCGATCGATATCGATTGGCCGACTTCAGATTCGTGTTCGGCGACCTCGATTACCCCCAAGGCCGAAGTTTCGCGCCACTTGAACGCCATCCTCAAAAAATCGATAAAATCGATCGATATCGATTGGTCGACTTCAGATTCGTGTTCAGCGACCTTGATTACCCCCAGAGCTGAAGTTTTGTGCCGCCGACGTATTCGGCACGTCTACGGCTCACCATGCACGGTCGCCGACGTATTCGGCACGTTTACGGCTCGCCGTCTGAGGCACGTCTTCTGAATCCCCACGCACGTCGGACGACGTCTTGAGCACGTCTTCTGAATCAATAAACTCTGCACTTGATCCCCATTCTTACTCTGACGCGTTGTTCGCTGAATACATCGTAATCTTAGGTGATCCGCCGCCGGGGTTTCAGTTCGCTGGCAGTCGCCCATTGTTAAGCTGAAAGAAAACCCGGCTGGCATACGCCGCACTATCCTAGGCATATCTTGGCTTCAGTCCCCTCCCCGTGACTGACAACGTGATCGACGGATTAAACGAATTATATATAGTAAGATAAGGTAAGAAGATAAGATTATGTTAGGGATTTACAATTAGTGATGCTTCAAAGGATGTAAAATAGGAAAAGAGTTTGTAAAGAATCTTCACTTTAAGCCAAAAATAACACGTTAAAGAAATACTAACATTACAGGGAAAACCCCGGGCGCGTGTGACGCACCCGGAGGAGGCGCCGGCTGTCGCGTGCACCCGATACCAGGTTCCTGGTTCGGATTTCCTGCCCAGGCCAACCAAGCCTTCCATCCTTCCGGGGTCGGTTAACTGATACCAGACTTGTCTGAGGAGGATAGAGTGCTGACTTGTTCATCGGCTGGTCACTGCAAGTCATTGTATTGCCATATACGCATCCAAAGCGAACTGCACGATATCTCGAAGAAATAATAAGCGTGGCGCATCCCAAAAGGGAGCTAACGCTGCCCTTTGTCCTTATCCTTATAGGAAAAACACCAATATCTCAGTTCCACTGCGCTGAACTTCGGGAAGCTTTTACGATTTAGTCTACGGTTTACGCTTTACGACGGTTTTTTAATAACTACGATTTACGATAATTACGAAATATCAGATTTTTTTTAACGTACACTTCTCTACTGCCCACCATATGCCGACCCTATCGCGTTTGTTCCAATCATTTTCGATTTCAGGTCCGGGGGACTCAGGAAAAAGTACGACATTAAAACAGATACGGTAAGCGGCGTTGGCAGATCGTGAGGCTTCTTCTCAAACACGAGTCGTTTCAGAATTATACATGATCAAGGGTTCACCGATGACGAGAAGCGCCAGCGGAAGTACATAGTGTACCTGAACCTAATCTCCGGTATGATGGATGTCATTAATGGTGTTTCGGTTTTGTCGCTGCACTACGAGAAGACGAGCTCTGAGGTCAGTCCGCTGTAGCAGTGGTATCTGACCACCTACAGACATACTGCAAGATCTTTTAGGAGCTCACTCGGAAGGTAACGAAGTACTACGAGGAGGTGAAGAACAGTGACGCAGCTGAGCTCACTGATGTCGTCGCTGATGCCATCGGAAAGTGAGTCGCAAGAACAATTTCGATTGCTTAAGAACATGATACTGATAATGAAGTTTTATTGAGAGGTAGTCATTTCAAGGCAATGAAGGAAAATTGGACAACGGTTTCTGCCCCGACAGTTTGGCAAAACTTCACTATTAATAGCTTCTTCAGTTCCTCCTTAAAATACGAGCGACCTGTTATTCCAGGTTATTGGAGGAACCAGCAGTGCAAACGGTTCTCCAACAATGTGCGGAGCTCTATATCGAAGAAAGTTCTAAATAGTAAGCCTTTAACTCTTACTGAAAGCAAATGCACAGGAGTTAAGAAACAAGTTCCGGCTTCGACATGCATAACACCTCGACTTATCTTCGCAGCAGCCCTTATCTTCTGTTAGTAGACAGAAATCCCTTGGACTTTGTTCGTTGATTTCCTAGACGAAACTCACACTCCCTCGAAATACTATGCCATGGCTAGAACAAATCGTAACAGTCACTTGAATGGATCTACCTTAGCAACCATTATACTGGGCATACACCTGTTTAAAGGAAACTGCTCACACTACGCAATAGAAATGCTTGAACTCTATGGCAGTAAGGGCATACTCAGAATGTCGTCGCTCCTTAAGTGTCTGCATCGAAATGGCAAGAAAACGTGGGAACTACCTCACTTTTACTGTCGTTGTAATTAGACATATATACATATATTTATAGAAAAAAGGCCTTCCAGCTTTCTTGAGCATTTATAAATAATTCCCCCTAAAAGGAATACGATGCGTTTTTATAAAGTTTTATATTTTTGGTAAAGGGGATATTAAGCTTATTTCAGAGTCAAGTAAAAAACGTCAATTCCAATTTTGTCCCTATTGTCTTACTCTGCGCATCTGAGTGATAGCGTAAATCCTGCTTGGAGCTGCTGTGTGTTTTACTGTGCTGTTTTTTCACCCTTGACTAATACGTAACTCCGTGGGAATTTTTGGTATCTTGATGTAAGCACAAAATCAATTTAGTAGCACGAAGAATACAATGTTTGTGAGAATTCAAACGCAGTGTCCATCGTTTAGTGCAAGCGAATCATAAATTTTCAAGGATAACCGCAGTAAATTTTTTGAATTCAAATTTTTTCTGACTTTTCAAAAGGCTCTTAGTTTAGTTTAAAAAATGTGTGTTTTGATATGAAGAGAGATTAGTTTGATAGCATATTTTGAAAGCGCCAACCTTGCCTAGAATTTGGCACATAAAAGGTTTTGATTTTTATTTTATTCTGAGAAATAATATGCATCTTACTTTATTTTTTATCGAAAAACTTGACCGAAAATTTTAATATTTCGATTTTTAACGAATAATTTTCGTTAAAAATTTAACGTCCAGAGTTTAATGCACACCCCTGGTGTAAATTGTGTTTTATTTTTTAAATGTGTGATCAGTGGGGGTCGGCGCACCACCACCTTTTTCACTCCGTTCCAAGACTGTCATGCAAATTTTAAATGAATTTCACAACTTTCTCGCAGATGTTTTATAAATAGTGAATAAGAGATCTTGGTGACAAAAAACATTAATGAAATCTACCAATGGTTTTTGCACACTCTACTGGTGCGAGACTTCTACCTCCTTCGTGAAGCAATTGATTGCCAATTTGGCGTGCACAACAGCCTCCGGAAGCAAGCTGATAGTCAGCGTTTTATCTTTCCCAAATAAGTCAGGATTGGTTGACCAAGGCCGCACCAAGAATTTCGACTAGTCGTCCATGCGACATCCGAAGCCTCCTCATACTGCGCTGGCACACTCTCCAGCAGTACTGAATATGCGATAAGAATTTGAACAGCGAAAGATTGTCTGCAATATATTGAGCTGCGCCAGCAGCATCCTGAGAAGAAGGGCTCCATAAGCGGGAGTTAAGGAGGGAGAGATTTGTTACACACAGTGCTAAGTGCACTGCTCATTGTTCGATTCTGAAAGCGAATCTGTTTCAACAACGAGATGGAAATCCTCTCACACTCAGAAGATGTTAGGCCAGTAATGGGTTGTTTTTTCCACCTTGTGAACTTTTTCGGCTTTTTGATGTTAGTGAACTCGTTTGAACTTTTAAACGACTGTACATTGTTATTTTACTCACCAATATCGTGCTACTGCAATTTGAGTGAAATATCACCTGTATCACTTGTCGTTCCACTGATCATCGAGTTGCGCTAGCGGGAAATAAAGGGAAATGAGGGAAATGCCCCAATAGATCTCCCGCCTTCGAGGGAAGGGAGAGCGTCATACTGTTCGCTCAAGCCCTTCACGAGGTGACCAACGCGTTGAGTGGCGTTCTGGTGTTCTCCTGATATCCCGCGGAATCCGGCCGGTGACGAGTCTCGTCCAGCGGGTGTCTGCGAAGCACTTACGTGGCCGGCCCACACAATTTGCGACGTCTTGGTCCATGCGACAGCATCTCTGAACTTCGGACGTCGACGAATCTCGGAACTCCGGAGGCCTTTTCTCACTTGAGCGAGTCGTGTCATTCCGAGTATCATCCTCTCGATTCCCCTCTTTGCGACGCTGATCGCGTGTTCATCCTGCTTTCGTATACCCCCAGGTCTCTGAGGCGTATGTTCACCTGTATCACCTGTATCACCTGTCGTCCCGTTGATCATCGAATGCTCGAGCGGGCGCCAGCAGCGTCTCCATTCGTCCCTGTCGCGTGCCAGAGTGGTCCAATGGATCCTACTCGCTCGAGGGACACGGTAGAGCGTCATATCGGTCGTTCAGGACCTTCACGAAGAAGTCCGACCAACGCGTTGGTGGGCGTCCCGGTGTTCTCTTGACATCCCGCGGAATCCAGTCGGTGACGGCTCTCGTCCAGCGGGTGTCTGCGAAGCGCATTAGGTGGCCGGCCCGCCTAATTTTCGACAACTTGGCCCACGCGACAGCGTCTCTGATCTTCGAAAGTCTGCGAAGCTCGGAACTCCGGAGGCCTTCTTTCACTTGCGTGAGTCGTGTCACCTCGAGCATCGTCCTCTCGATTCCTTGCTGCTCGACGCTGATCGCATGTTCATCCTGCTTTCGTATACCCCCAGGTCTCTGAGGCGTATGTTAGGGCAGGAAGAACGGTAAAGTAGAATAGGTGGGCACGGAGTCGGACGTACTTCGTCTTCTCCGCGACTACTTCGACGCTCTTGAAAGCTCCCCGACCCGCTCGTTTCCTCCTGCACACCTCCGGCGCAAGGTCGTTGGCCATATTGACTTCGCGACCCAGATACACGTAGCTGGAGCATTCGGAGATGATCGTTCCGTTGAGCGAGAATGGGGCATCAGAAACGTGTCCGTTCCTCATGAACATCGTCTTTGTAAGATTCAGCTGCAGTCCAACGTTCCCACATACACGATCAAAGTCGGCCAGCATTCGCTCCGCCTGCTCGGTGTTATGAGCACGATCCGTCAGCGAAGCGCAGATGGAGCAGCTGCCGGCCGCCGACCTTTACTCCCATGTCTTCCCATTCTAGTTCGTGCATGACGTTTTCGAGGGTGGCACTGAAGAGCTTCGCGGATATGGTATCCCCCTGCCGAACCCCTCCCTTTGTCGATGACGACGTCGTTGTAGAATGGTGAGATCTTGGTCGTGAATCCACTGTACAGCTCTCGAAGGACTCTGATGTACTGAGTAGGAACGCCCTGAGTGAGCAGGGCTTCGAGGTCGAGGTCGAATGCCTTCTTCAGGTCGATGAACGTAAGGCACAGCGGCAGCTTATACTCTCGCGACACTTCGATGAGCTTTGTAATGGTGTGTATGTGGTCGATCGTGCTGAATCCTCTCCGAAATCCTGCTTGTTCGCGTGGCTGTCCTTCGTCCAGCGTATTCAGGATGACTCGAGTGAACAGCTTGTAGACTACGAACAGCAAGCAGATCGGGCGATTGTTGCAAATGTCCTGCACGTCTCCCTTCTTGTACAGCAAAACGGTCTTGCTGGTCTTCCACTGAGATGGAACCTTGCATTCGGACAGGTAGCGTGTGAAGAGCCGCGCCAGGGTGTTGATGAGCGCTGGCGAGAGATTCTTCAGGTGTTTGGGTCTGATCCTGTCAGGGCCGGGTGCTGTACGTTTCTTTACCGACGAGATGGCGTGTCGGATCTCAGAGGGAGAACAGAGGGGACGACGTATCCATCCTGCGGAAGATGGCATGGGGGCAGGTGGACGTGGCTGTCGAAGAGATCGGAGTAAAAGTCGTGGATGGCCTTCTTCATGGTCCTTCTGGAAGAGGTGACGGTTCCGTCAGGACGTCGGAGAACGGTCATTTTGGTCTTGAAGTTGGCGAAGTTTCGGCGGGCATCGCGGATGCTCAACCCTGCCTCCGCTGCTTCAGCCAACACTTCCGCCCTTCTCTCATTGAGATCTTCCTTTATCGCCGCTCTGCATAGCTTCGCAAGCTCGGACGTCAGCTGGTAGTTGCCTGACTCTCGTGCTGCTCCACGCTGGCGTATAAATGCAAGAGTTTCCGGAGACAGGCGTCTCTTGGTGGTCTTCGAGCTCTCGGCTCCCTTAGCACTATCGTGGAGATGGTGCACGAAGCGGTCGTATTCCTCATCGACGTTGTCCATGACGGCATCTTCCCAAAGGCCGACAAGAGAGGTGTAGAGATCCCAGTTGATGGTCGTTCTGGGATTCCTCTTCTTGAGCTTCGGGGCCTCTCCTTGACGCGAAAAGCGAAACCTCGCGCGAAGGAGGCGGTGGTCCGATCCCGTGTAGAACTTGGGGACAACGGAGACGTCGGTCAGGCAATAGTTGCGATTGAAGACGATTTGGTCGATCTCGTTGTGGAACTGGCCACCGGGAGATTCCCAGGTTCATCGTAGAGAGGGAGGCTTCTGACTCTGTGAGTTTCCATGCATGGTCTTGGTACATGATAAACTCAGACAGCCTTTCACCTTGCTCGTTCCACTCCAAACCGTGGGTTCGGGTTTCGATGTGAAGTTCTTCCGGCGACCTTCGCGGTCCGATCTTGGCGTTGAAGTCGCCGACGATCACCTTGTAGAAGGTATGATCTTCCTTATAGAACTTCTCCAGCTCCACGTAGAGGGCTTCGACCTCTTCGTCGTCGTAGTCGGATGTTGGTGCATACGCGACAAATACAGTCAAAGCTGGCACGGAGCCACATCGCTTCAGTCGCAGACGTCCGATTCGGGTTGTCAGAGAGTCATACGAATCGATGTTCATCGAAGAGTATGTTATGGCATGGAAAACTGTGGAGTCGAATAGGTGAGCACGGACCCGGAGTTTTCTGTCTTCTTGCCGACTCCTTCTGTTGAATGCTCCCAAGCAGCTCGTTTCTTCAGCCCAGCCCCGGCACTAGGTCGTTGGCCATGAGGCGTGGCGGTGAAATATACCAGCACGATAACGTTTTTGAAAACACTGCGATGTTGACCTGAGAGTGGATGCAGTCAACCAGGTAGAGTAGAATGAGCACAGTTCGTCACGAGCTAGCATTAACGATGAACTGGAACTCGAAGACAGCGAATTAAAACCCGGGAATACTACAGAGAAGTCACCTGTATGAAGCAGATATGGCACTACTCAGGTGCCCATTTGCAACATTTGAAATAAGTTTAGGAAGGCCATAGCAAAAGGTTGCTCAACCGTTACTGACCACATCACTAACGCTGGAGTCGGTTTGTTCAGTAGAAGTTGCATGCTGACTGAAGTTAGACTAAAGTTCTTTAACATACTGTGCTGTGGGGGAAGAGTGGAATGCGAAAAAAATAAGAACGTAAATAACTCCGCAAAAATACTTATTTTTAACATGGGAAAACCCGGTGAAAACAACAGTCTTTGAGAAGATATATTATTACGTATGTATGTGATGGCCATAATTGGATAGTAACTAAGATTATGGAGGAAGGCTGCAAATTAAGTCGAGCTAATTAAGATTTCAGATAATAGAATTTTACTCAAGTACCTCAAATGACCCTACTAAAGTTTTTCAGTTTCCTTCAATCGTTAGAGAGGATACGGCAACCAGACTACTTACCTTCACTGGAGGACATTTTAAAAAGTCGGGTTTCTACTTCAGGAGTTATTCAGTTCACATTCCTTATAAAGAATTTCACCTTCAAGTGAGTTGCTTCTCTATGTCCATTTTTATTCACTATTCAGGCTTTTGATAGGTAACAACTCGCACTTGGTAATGGCGGGATTCTAGTAGGTAGCCTTCTACTAGTATGCTTTTTCTATGTACTACTTGTTGACTGTCAATGCAAATGAAGGAAGGGTATGCCACAGGAAACTTGCACCTAAAAGCGCTTTTGTCACAGAATCACAGCACAGATGTACCTTAAGAAGTGCTCAAAATTCTCTTACATATTTACGGAGCATTACATAACAGGAAAGAAAGAAGGAAAGCAGGAAAGCGATAGTTTGTCAACTTAATTCTTTTATCTTCAAATCGTCAAATCTGTAGGATTGAGCCTAATAAAAATTGAGGAACGATTGTCTGTGATTATCATTAAACTTTAATTTTTCACTTTACATTTCAATTTAGAGTTTTTGACGTAGGCGGACAGAAGGCACAACGGCGAAAGTGGATTCATATCTTCGACGACGTTCATGCAGTTCTTTTCATTACTTCTTTAGCGGAGTATAATCAGACCCTTGCGGAAGACAATAAAATCGTAGGTTTGACCTTACTGCTCAAATCACTAAAGCTAAGAAAGTCATCTTTTACGAAATTTCTCATCTCTCAACAAAAAAAAACAGTCGAAGTTTAGCGACACCGGGTCTGCCCTTTTTTGGGTGCAAAGGTCATAGTTATGAATAGAAAGGGCACTTTGTTTCATGAAATTTGCCAAATTCACGCAAAATGTCATGACATGAGCCAGTGAGTTAGAAACCGATCACTACTCTCACAGCACCTTGCTATTTGATCTCCTTGTCTAACTAAATTGCATTTTTCAGAATCGCATGTTGGACTCGATCGAGCTTTTTGACCAAATATGCAATAACCAGTGGTTTTCTAACACGGCTATGATATTATTTCTCAACAAAATAGACTTATTTGCTGAAAAAATTAAACGAGTAAACATTACATGTGCCTTAAAAAACTACAGAGGTGAGTGGTCGTTTCTGATTACACCCAAAGTATTACGTGACGAGTATGTACACATTCCAGGTGATAATTTTTTGAAATTTACGAACGGATTCCAAGGTATTTTGACAATTAGGTCAACTAAGTAAAGTCGTAATTAGTTCAGATCAAGCATAGGCTATTAAAATCTGAGAATTTCACTTGCCTTCGAGAGGTGAGGCTTGTGCACCAAGAGAGAAGACCCATGAACGGTTAATTCAGCTCGTTTCGCCCAAGATTTGTTCATGACGTATATTGCCATTGTGTATGGGGAGAGCTTTTTCCAACAACAAGCCACAGTTTGGATGGAACTGCTAGTCAGCATCTGCGCTATGAGCTCCTGTTGTATGGTGGTGATAGGCTTCCTACTCAGGTGGAAGGCGACAAAGGGTTTCCCAAAATTCTCACTCTGCGATCTATCCCCCTTGATGCGACAGTTCTAGCTGCCATGTAGTTTAGTAAAAATCCTTTTTTCACCGACATTTTGCTCTGTAGACGACTTGTGCAGCCACCAATTTTCTAACCATTTCGCTACGATCGCTTTTCTTGAACACTGTAACAGACCATTGCTAGGCCTACTGGATTCCCTACCCTGGGTCTTTATGGACATCGCCAAAGGTAGATTAGAGTTCATCAAATTCAGACTTTCTAAAAATTTGAAGCCTGAACAAAACGAATTAAACAGGAAAATACTTGTTACAGTGATACCTTTTTGTTGCCATACTAGAAAAAACGGAAGTTGCTGAAGATAGCATGAGAAAAAGACGGAAAATATAGTGAAAATCTGCTGATCATAGTCATTTAGAGATGGGGGACGAGCGTTCTACCCCTTGGTCCGCCCAACCCCAACCCCCTCGGTTTGCTCGAGAGTCCAGTGGCTGCCCTACATGTTAGTGGAGACACAGACATTTGCAACGCCTCTGTTTAAAGGGTGGGGCTGAACGTCACTCCGCCTTTAGAAAGGTACACCCAGTGGGAGCAATTATCTCGAGCGGCTGAGAGAGGTCGCCGCCGAGAAGGTTTTATAGTCACCCAATCAGCTTTTTCCAAGACTCCTGAATGGTATATACATCATTGGATAGATCATCCAGAGTGGATTTGAACAGCGACATTTATTCTTTGACTAGGTCATTTTGAAGGGAGTTATAGAAAAGCGGCCCGAAACGGCGGTTTTTTCCGTCTATTCCGCCTGAAAAGCAAAAAACAGGAGCGGTATTGTAGACCTCATCTCCAATAATCACTTTGTATAGCCCGTTGAAACGTCTTCAATCTATTCAAGCCGATCCTCTTTAGCTATTTTGCTTTATTTCCCATAATTTCTATGAGTTCATTAATGGTACTCCCTGAATTCGCGACTGGTACCACGTGGCTGCTATTAGCTTCTTTGACATGGGAGTTTGGCTCCAAAAGCTTCCAGCCAAAATGTTTGGCACCCGTTTCCCACTGCAGATACACAGAGCCATTAGCAGCGCGTCTGAAGCTTTAGTCACAAATAGAAAGTTTTGCGGCTTCGTATGCCAGTGCTTGCTAGTGACGACGAAGTCTCAAAACAAGCAGCACTGACTATCTATTGGAACACGGGGCTGATCGGTTAGAGAATGTTAAGCCGATAGTGATTGAAGATATCATCCTGAGGCTTCCTGTGCTACTCTATGAATAGCGGAAGAACTTCAGGTAGCGCTTTGTTCGATTCGAAAAATTCCGCTGCCTACGTCTCGACCAAATAGATGCAGTTTACTATGATAACGTGTAGCGGCGATAACACATGCGACAACGTTTGATGGGATGCATGTTTTATGATGTTGTCTGACAACCAGTAAGGAAGGAGATATCACTATTTCTAGTATAGTTCAAAATTCAAAGTGTATTGAAGATGTAAGTCGCTGCACTCAATTTTAGGCATTTCTGCTCAAAGAGTTGCCCATTATGTACTTCGAACGGAAGTTATCAGAAACTGTATATTCTTACTGATAAGGTGCACTAAAGTTTTAAAGCATCGTACCTTAGACGTCTCGAATCAATGAGTTTGTAGAGATCGATTTCACCACTGACTCAATGTGCCTAATCTATGTCGTTTCACAATTCAGAAATTCAGGCGTTATTCAGAAGACGCAGGCCGCACAAGTTTTTTGTTGCCTGATTGTCTGGATTATGTCGAGCCTCCAAGACCTTGTCGAACATTACCATAGCGCTGAACCATTCCATCACTCCTCAGCAAGCTTTTCTTTGAGCTTCCATTGGTGCGGGTGAACTTTCACAGGAGCATCTTTCTCCCGACATAATTGTTAAGATGGTTAAACAGAGATCTATCTGGAAAGGGACCATAACCGTTTTTGAGGCAGTTTCACGGTTGCAAATATTACTGAAGCGCATAGGTCTTTTCCACGGATGGTTTTCATTGCCAATGCATATGCAGCTAAGTTCCAAGATGCAGGAGATGGCGAATATGTATTAGGTTGTCCCATAAGTCCTTGCAGTTTTTTTTCAACGATTCACTGCAGATTTCGCCGGCGGTCTCTTGCATAGCGCTGCAGAGCTTTCGAAAGAGAATGACTTGCTCTATCAGAACATTTATTGCATTTCTTTTTTCATCATGAACTTTGTCAATTTTTAGGTAGTTGAAGTGAAAGTGAAAAAGTGAAAAAATAGCCATTTGCGCACTTGTTCTCTCCGCTTAGGCTTGGAATTTTTTGCACAGTTTTTTATAGCTCTTGGAAGATAATGTTCTGTTCTACAAGAATGTGTGTTGAACCTATTTTCTCACTTGTACTTTATTGATTTTTTGGCCATCAAATTGGGAATTCCCACTTTTCGGTCCGAATTTTTACCAAAACTCCTGTTCTGTGGTTGGAGTTTTTTGCTTGGGGTTATGTGTCGTTTGGAAGAGGATGTCTTGCTCAGTAAGAATTTGTGTCGCGCTTATTGGCTCACGCTGATTTCTGTCGAATATCAACAACTGAAGAAGGAGAAGGAGTTGTTGGTGAAGACGATTTTTCTCTTTTTGGCATTTTGTTGATATTCAGTAGAAAACAATAAACGCGACAAACATTCTTATAGAGCAACACATTATCTTTCGAACGACATACATATAACTCTGACCCAAAAAGTCCAACCGCAGAGCAGGAGCTGTCGGCAAAAATAACCATCCTCCTTCGGACGTCCCAATTGATGGCCTAAAAATCAATAATGGACAAATGAGCAAATAGCACTAACACATATTCTTGTAGTGCAGAACATTGTCTTCCAAATGCTTGAAGAAGCTGCGCAAAAAAATACAAACCTAAGCGGAGAGAACAAGTGCGCAAATAGCTACTTTTCCACTTTTTCACTTTTCACTTCAACGACCTAAAAATAGACAAAATTCATGATGAAAAAAGAAATGCAATACATGTTCTGATAGAGCAAGTCATTCTCTTTCGAATGCTATGCAGCAATATGCAAGAGACCGCAGGCGAAATCTGCAGTGAATCGTTGAAAAAACGGCGAAGACTTATGGGACAACCTAATACACTGGGTCCGATAGAATCTTCGGATAACTGGTTGACTCGGATGACGCTTCGCTTCGCCGACTCCGTATTTTTTGGATGATTCGGACACAATTTCGGGAACCATGGATTTTCGGATGGCTCGGATCGGAATATCCTAATTAGGTGTCCGAGAATGATTCATTTAGATCTAGTGTAAAGTAGAGAGTAGCGAATTGAAAGTGATAAGTGGACGAGTAACCTCTCAAACTCCTCTTGCCTTTCCAGGCTCTGACTAAAGTGGTCGCTCCGAAACGTTAAGCGGATAAAATTTCATTAACAATTTTGTTCTCAAGCTTGAAGCATTTCCACGATTATTATGGCATACTACTTCCTAATTTAGGTTTTTTGCATCTGTCGTTAAATTATTGGGAGAAAGAATCAAGATAGGTTGAGCACAGGGTTTGTTTAAGAAAGGATGTCCGAAAACGCTAAAATACGCGCTGTTCTGTAGCAGAGAGTAGTTTTAAGGGCGGATAATTTACAGGGGACGTCTGTGAGCTTTAAATAACGGTTGTAACAGGGCGCATATGGTTTCGTAGGGCATCTAGCAGGAAGTTCGTTACTGCTACGGGCCACAAGGTGGTCCAAAAATGGCGAAGAATTGTCAGCTAGCAAACCGCTTTCGAATTGCCGAGGGCTGGGCAGGAATTGGGATTACCGAGCCAACCCGTGTACTACAGCAACTCTCGCATTTGAGTAGAAGTTATGAAGTTTACATGAATTCTGTTTAAAATGAGCACGGGGAAATGACCAGCGCTAGTTGCATGCTAACGTACATCTGACCTCCCGTCCATGAGTTACTGGGTTTTTAGCCGTTTTGAACCCGTTAGTGAGTCGCAGCAAAAACGAACTCCATCTCTGTGCTTCTTTTTAGATGCCCTATGATATCATGTAGGGCTTTTTGAGAAGCATTTAGGTACTTTCACAGGGGTCCTTTCTAAATTATCCGTCCTTAGATGTGCTCTCTGCTGGAGCGCAGGGCGTGCCTTTTCAAATCGACCTCCAGCACAAGACCTGTACCTATTGCTGCAGGTTTTACATAGAGTTTTTTAGAAATTATGTGACATGGAGGTTGTTCTCCTCTATGAATTCTTCAATTTTAAGAGGCTACCGAACGAAATGATGTGATATCATGACGGGATCGACATGGGTTAACCACTTTCGATGTCTATCCCATTCCATTCATTCCTTGCGTGCTTTTACCCTTCCATTCGTCACTTCCTTTCCGCTTCATTGGCTGTGGTTATTATTAGCTCATCATCCGCCATAATTTGACGTTTCCTTTTCTGCACACGACTTTTTAGACTTCCGGTGGACCACTCTCTGGCACGACAGGCATAGGCTATCTATGGGTGTATACGGCTCTATCCAGTGTGTTGTTACCGTTTATCACAAGTGAGAAAATAGGATCAACGCATATTCTTGTAGCACAGAACATTGCTTTCCAAATGCTGTAAAAACTGCGCAAAAAATTACAAACCTAAGCGGAGAGAACAAGCGCGCAGATGACTGCTTTTTCACTTTTTCACTTTTCACTTCAACGACCTAAAAATTGACAAAATTCATGATAACTAGAGAAACGCAATAAATGGTTTGATAGACCAAGTCATTCTCTTTCGAAAGCTCTGCAGCGCTATGCAAGAGACCACCGGCGAAATCTGCAGTGAATCGTTGAAAAAAACTGCAAGGACTTATGGGACAACCTAATATTTGTTAAGCCTTGCCCTTGTACATATGTAGCTTAACAGCTCCACGAAATATACATCCATCTGAAAGGGTGTGCTGTTGTAGCGAAGTGCAGTCCTTCTTGGGCTAGCCTCGTTAACTACTCACAAGACCTCGACAATGTCTCGCACATCACTAATGAGCTGACTGCAGCTGAAGATTCTGATGTCCTCCTTGACGTGTCTGGATCCAACGTTTTCTGGAACTTTCCTCTGTAGATGCATGTTGCGTTTCTCAATATGTCCATTTGGGCACAGTGCACCGAATTACAGAATCCAACACTAATTTAGATCCAATCTGTATACATTTGCACCGAAAGAATAAAGGCAAGGCCCTGAAGGTATCATATTAGTGCTGAAATTCAGTGAAGGTCTGAGATGTGTACTTTCTCGGAGCATATTCTTACTGCATTGTTGCAGGTCCGCAGGAGTACCGCCTTGCTCTTGACTACATAACGAGGAAGTTCAAGCAGCAAAACAAGAACTCGAAGCGAACGATCTATACGCACGAGACGTGCGCGACGGATACGACGCAAATCGAAGTGGTGATCGACAGCGTTATCGACGTTGTTATACAGCAAACAATGCAGAAAGTGGGAATTCAATAGCATCTGGAGCTTCGGCCAGAATTCCGCACGCCGTCTACCGGAGCTCAATTGCCGCAAATCAACCTAGGAATGAAACTTCATATTGTACAGCATGGTTGATGACGTGGTAACAGTTGTCTACTCCACTACTTGCACCAAGTTCTGTCTTTGTAGCTATGTTGAAGGCCTGTGAAAACAGCACCTTCGTATAAATTCATATACAGGTCGCAATCCTTATGCAATGAATAAACGGTTTGATTTTCATCGAAACGTCTGTGAAAACCACAAAACATCCTGTTTCTATATGTAGTCTCATTCCCCTTTTGGTATGAATAATGGGCGCAACTACTGACAGAAATTACCAGTAATGGTAAATCGTATCATACGACCGTTTGGCAGCTAGCTTCTGAGCCAGCCGCATCAAGACTTCATCTAAGCCCATACAAACTGCACCTTCCGAGATTCAAATGTTCTGATTCATGTTGTTGCAGGGTGTTCTGTTGCGATAAAAACTCCAGACGGAACTCATCCCCGGACCTTCTGCTTTCTGGGCAGCTATGCTACGTCTTGCAGCTGCTTTGCTTGACGGCATGCGCGACATCCTCAAGTTCTGTCAGCACCCACCCGTGATGCCGCAATGAAACGGCCGCAGAGTCGGATATGCTCAAAGCTTTACTAGTAGTGGAATGGTGCCAAGTTTGTCTTCCTGTAGCGAAATACATCCTCTATTCCAGCCCCACCAAGATTCAGTAAATGTGCTAAAACCTTAAGATACAATTTCGTTCCATTATCACCCAAGACATTGAACATGCAAGCATGTGAGATGGTGTCAAGTTCTTCAGAGGTTAACCAATTGCTTTCATAGTGACGGGGTTCCACGAATCATTGTTAGGCCTCCGTAAACAAGGAGAGGGAGGACCCTTGAGCGAAACCCTATTTTACCAAATCAATAACTTTATTTCATGATCTTTCTCATTAGGCGAACAAAATGAAATGAATTACTCCTAAAAACGTCATTATTACTTCAACCGCAGCTGGATGGAGTACAACGACTTTTTTAAATCGCGATAGTGAACTTAGCTTAACAGTCAGATTCTGAGAAACCACTTTTCACATTAAAGCTACGGATTTGAAACGTTTATTTGCATGTAGTGACGGCCTATTTCTCGCGTAAGAGTTGGAACGTTCTGCCTATGCCACTCTGTTTTTTCTCCCAGTGTGGTAAAACTGACATAGAAATATTGACATTTTAGTGATGCACAAGCTAGGTAGCTAAGTGATTAAGGAATTTTCATACTAGCTTGATGCAAGCGCAGTTCAATCCATCCTTCTGGTCCACTGTCCGTCTGCGGCTACAGTGACTCGGGTTTTTGCACAACTTAGGTTCTTTTTAAGAATTTGGAATAGATCCCAAGGCAAAAGTATAGGCAAAACCCTATTTACGAGCAAAATGGATTCGGTGAACTGGCAAAGTTTATTTTAAACCAACAACAACGAAGAACGTCACTAATACAGCGATGGCAGATGACACTGATGACTAGAGCGCTTGCGCTTGAGTTTTGGTACTGCTAGTCGTGGAGAGTGCTATATGGCACGTGACCGATGTAGGTGATACGATACGACGGCGGCATCTTAACAGCGACGGATGCGAACCAGTGAGTAGCGTAACGATGATTCTGACCCGTGAAGTTGAGCGAAGCAGCCGAAGAAAAACCAGCACACGCGGTAGCACTACTACGAGGAAACGCGTAGGCGCGACGAAGATGGGTGGATGGTGAGAATGATGACGTAAAACAAGAACAAACGGATCAGCTGCAGGTAGCGGGCAGCATCAGATGGAAACCCTCCAGAACGCTGCAGTGACACAGAAGGGTCCAAACAATCTCCCTAAGGACACGTGCAGGAACGAGGAGGATAAGCGGGCACTCTAGGACTCAAGGGTTATCCCCCCCTAGCGCAGTACGGCGGCTAGGACGACGCGATACTGTGGAAGCACACGCGTCCCAACGACAGGACACGTATACGGAAACCCGGCAGAAGACTTGTCACGTCTGGCAGCGACCTTGGACGTGGTGATGATGCTGCACGATGGCGATACGAACGGAGAAAACGGCCGCAACACGAGTGGGGGGGGGGAGGGCGGCCAGCCGACGAGCATAACCCAGAACCCCGGAGAGATGCGCCTCTCCGGAACTTTCCCGAAGTTCGCGGGCCCGCGGCGCCCGCCGTCTGCAATTGCAGACTGGCGCCACAACTGACTACACCGGCTGACAGAGTCCTACTGCAACGCTACCGTCCTGTCCCTCTTCCTAACTCACATGCAGTATCCTTACTTCTCTCTTGTCTGAAGAACACACTCAACTTTTGTGCGTTTCGTTGTGAATGGCAATGAGAACAGATTGAAATAAAAGAACAGTAAGAAATCCTTCCAGAACTCCTAAAAATTAGTGTATGCAGCAGCGGTCTGCTCTTGCAGTGTTTATGGGACGTCCGTTGCAGTGTGGGCTTTTAATAATGTCGTGCCGCAGGGGGTCCTCCGCACGTACATCGGTCGAGGCCGAGGACCCGCCCACTTTCCGAGCTATAGCATGTTAGACCCGCGGCTCGCACCAGTGGACTCAGACTGCCACGCAGTATTTATTACCCTAAGGCCCTTGGCTGATCTTGACTGCCGCATGCCTGATCCATGCGACTTAGAGTTTCCACATGCTAGCTGTCGACTTCTGTTGTCTTGCTCCTGGAGCAACCCCCTTTGTCGGAGCGTCCCCCGACCCCCGGCGGTCCTTCACTTGCGACGCTTTATGACCTTATGTTTGACCTCGATAGTTTGGTAGACCTCCTCACATATTTTAGACATTAGACCTTGTATTTTATGTTTATTTTACTAGGAGGCAACGACCAATACGACATAACATTAATGATAAAGCGACCTAACCTACGCATCATGGGCCAGGCTGCACCCAACCTACTCGGAGAGTCAGGACCGGGACTTACCTGGCGCAGGTTCTGTGGCCTATGCCAAGAGAGGACCAAGAGACCAGGCAGAGGCCCCGCGTTACCTGTGGAGAGACGACGATGACGTTGGCGAAGGATCCTTGGTCCTCTGACGACGGTTGACATCAACCCACGATGGAGACACTCGATGACGACAGTGGCGGGAACGATGGATCTCGACGGCGACCAAGCTGAATCCTATCGACGGACGACACCTGTCCTCATGCGCGAGGGCAGCGACAATGACGAAGCCCAGCCGCTCAGCGAGAGCGGCCGGGGACGAGCCACCGCTCAGCGGGAGCGGTGGTGGCGAGACTGGCGAACGAGCCAGTCAGAGACGACAGAGACACGCACCCTCTGCGTCTCTGCCGGCTTCTAGAAGCTTCGGCAGCGACGACGTGTCGAACCTGTCGTGCCGCACCTGTCGTTTGACCTGGTTGATCGACCGGGCCGGCTCTGCGACGGCGACGACGTGTGTTACTTGGAATTGGTGACACATGTACATCTATTAACCCATTTTGAATTTGCCTCTAATAACCCAGCTACCAACAGGTCCAGTACAACTGCATGGGTGGCACATTCAGAGGTGCCCGCTCACGTAAGTACTTTGAGTCAATTTTAGGTTCTGTTCATGTCCATCCAGGATCCAAACCTTAATTACTTCACGGTCGGTGAATTATAATAGTTTCGGACTTGCCTAATTAGTATCAGACATTGAGCTGTCTCTTGGTTGGCCTTTTCATGGTTTTGGTTATATATCAACAACTGTGCCGACACTCCTGTGCTGCGCTTGGTGAATTGGTGCAGTACCACTAAGCAAGGCCACTTTCAAGCCACCTGCTCTACTTACGCAGCTCTCTTCTTTTCCTAGCAGTGCAAAAGACAATATTTGAGAACCTCATTATGCCCCAACCTTGCTCTATGTACCTTACGTAAGATCAGGTGAGTAGTTGCCCCCTCTCCACCACTGTACGTTCAACATGGCCATCATCTCCAGACGGTCCAGTGATGTTGCTGATTGTGCTAATCAGTGCCTTCGTCCCAAAGGTTCTTCGACAACCCTCCTGATGTCCCACTGTACAGCCCTGCACGGGAGGGGGGGGGGGGTGGGGGCAGACATAACTCAAACGCCACGCGAACCGCCCTGGCATCGCGCAAGGTGCGCGACGGAATTGGACGAGTTGTCGCGGTCCGACTGCTTCCGACAGGGACGGCTAATAACGCTTCCGAGAGAGACGGCTAGTGACTACCGCTAGCGCGCGAAAGCGTGTGCCGGCGACGGTCGACCACGTTTTTCGGGTAGAAGGAGGAGGAGATGGCTCAGACAGCCATGAATTTCTTCTAACGCAGTCCATCATTTTATGAACAGCGATGTCCAGTGTGCTCTCATCGCGTAATATGTCAAAGGCCAGGACGTTGTTGAAAAGCGGCAGGCGAGTTCTGCTTCCTACGACATCTAAGGCAAGGCGAGCAAGCAGGCAGTAAACTATGGCTTCAGATGTGATTTCAGAAATTTTTTAAAAGCATCATTTCCAATTCCAAGGAAGATTCTGTCATCTCCGAAGCTTCTCATGAAGGGAGGGACCTATGCAAGAAAAACAGCGCATACAACTTCGCTTGGCTCTTCCGGCACCATACTTTATTGTAGCACCAAGAGTACTAGATGCTCTCAACGTCACTAGATCAGTGAGTTTTATACTGCTTTCACCGCTGGCAATTTTGTGAAAGAGCAATAGGTCATTTCTCCTCTTTCTAAACTCAAGAGTGTCCAGCCCAAATTCACGATAGCTGATTTTACTTGATGGAATTTGGTCATATGCAAACCCCAAACTACGCATCATAAGCTTTCTGGTGAAGTTGTTCTGAACTCGTTCTATAATATGGCTAGCCTTTCGTGTGTAAAGGTTAAAAACTGGCGTACCATACTCCAGTATTGGCCTGACAAATACCCTATACGCGTGGCGCGGTTATGGCGTCTTGGCATATCGACAATGGCTCGAATGTTGTCCAGATTGGAACTATATCTGTTTATGTCAAGGATGATCGTGCGATAATTCATTTCGGGCACCATGAAGTCGCACCTCTGCAGAAGGAGCGAAAGTCATGTTCGTGAATCCGCATAAAAAGAGCTTTCAGGTGTTTGCGGCATTCTTCGTTAGTATGCCAGATCACCATAATGTCGCCAAGTTATCGCTGCCACGTCTGGTAGACCAGCAATCATGATTTAGAAACGTAACAGTCTCCACGTCTTGTACCGGCTATAGTGGTGGCTGTGGAAAATAAGAAATCGGCGTTGAAGCATGTCGTAATATCCACTCGAGATGCCTGTTTGCCGGGAGTTTCATGTGGAGGAAACACCGTGCCATGTCCGACCAAAATCATGGTAATCTCGTTAAGGCCTTTGTCATACCATCGCTCACCCCAAGCGACGCCTAATATGGTAATATGCACTCGTATCGATTCCATCGCGCCGCCCGATCGATATGGGAGCATATCATTAGGCGTCGCTCGGGGTATGACAAAGGCCTAACAGTGTTCAGCTGCAAGTAGTGTATTCCTTTATCTCCACTTCGAGATATTCACGGACGTCGGCTCTCGAAGAAGTCGCATTGCTTTAACGGATATTCCGCCAATGAGACAGTTGCAATGCCACGTGCTGTGGCCCGTTCCATTTTCTTTTGACTGCCCGACAACCACGTGGACAAAGCATTCTCATCTCGGCCCTCCAACCACTGTATGGACTAACTCACACCTTGTCATCCCCAGTCAATGTAATGCCTAGTTTTTCGGTGTCGTCAGTTCAGGTGTTATTCTTCCTGAATATATCCGCTACTCGATGTCGTCACATAATGTCGTTGCGACGCGACGTTACGGCTATAAGTGGCGGAACTCCAGCATCTTCTGGCGTGAATCCTCCCTGGCTGGCGAGCTGACTGTCGGTACGGTCATAGCAACTTCAAATACTGCAGCAGCACAATCAGCAGATGCTTTTGCTCATGGCCAGCTAATGTGAAGCAAAGGTGCAGCATTCGCGCCCTTCCTCCACACCTGCACTGGCAGTTCAAACCGCTGCAAGACATTACTCGTTTTCCACCTCTAAACATCTTTTCACACACTGAGTGTTTGCGTAAAAGCTGTAAAGATCAGCAGAAGCCTCTGACTACTAGGCGCCACAATATGACATCTTCTCAACCCAAACTAGCTGTGAAGAAGCAAAATGCGCGTTGCGACCAGTTTCGTACTTGCAAAAAAGGAGCTATATAATGTTTACTAAAATCTTCAAAAATTCTCGAATTATTTACACGATCTGAACACTCAGTAAGCATTGAGTAAAGCTGAGCAAATGGTATTGAAAATTTTATAAAATATCAGTCCCCTTAACCGTTTTATACGACAACATTTCGATGCAGTATTTATGATCCACCCTGTATGAAGAAGTTGGACGTGAGGCGTAGACGGAGAAGGTGACGACTGCGCCCGATACCAAGGTCTTGGTTCGGATTTTCCGCCTAGGCCAACCAGGCCTGCTATACATTCAGGGTCAGTGACTTGGTACCACACATGTCTGGGAAGAATGAGGTGTTGCCTTGTTCATCGACTGAGCCCCGCAACTCATTTTATAGGCCAAATATGATACGTATGTTGAAAATTCTTCTTGCAAAGCTATGCAGAGCGGCGATAAAGGAAGATCTCAAGGAGAGAAGGGCGGAAGTGTTGGCTGAAGCAGCAGAGGCAGGGCTGAGCATCCGCAATGCCCGCCGGAACTTCGCCAACTTCAAGACCAAGATGACCGCTCTCCGACGTCCTGACGGAACCATCACCTCTTCCAGAAGGACCATGGAGAAAGTCATCCACGACTTCTACTCCGATCTCTTCGATAGCCACGTCCACCTGCCCCCATGCCATCTTCCGCAGGATGGATACGTCGTCCCCTCTGTTCTCCCTTCCGAGATCCGACACGCCATCTCGTCGGTGAAGAAACGTACAGCACCCGGTCCTGACAGGATCAGAGCTGAACACCTGAAGAACCTCCCGCCAGCGCTCATCAACACCTTGGCGCGGCTCTTCACACGCTACCTGTCCGAATGCAAGGTTCCATCTCAGTGGAAGACCAGCAAGACCGTTTTGCTGTACAAGAAGGGAGACGTGCACGACATTGGCAACTATCGCCCGATCTGCCTGTTGTCCGTAGTCTACAAGCTGTTCACTCGAGTCATCCTGAATAGGATCAGT
Source organism: Heligmosomoides polygyrus polygyrus (assembly GCA_947396885.1). Taxonomy (NCBI): domain Eukaryota; kingdom Metazoa; phylum Nematoda; class Chromadorea; order Rhabditida; family Heligmosomidae; genus Heligmosomoides; species Heligmosomoides polygyrus. Next base: position 35,388,931 of record OX377204.1, on the reverse strand, counting down.
AGAACGCTGGAGGAAGGACAGCCGTGCGAACAAGCAGGATTTCGGAGAGGATTCAGCACGATCGACCACATACACACCATCACGAAGCTCATCGAAGTGTCGCGAGAGTACAAGCTGCCGCTGTGCCTTACGTTCATCGACCTGAAGAAGGCATTCGACTCCGTCGAGACTGAAGCGGTCATGGAAGCCCTGCTCACCCAGGGCGTTCCTGCTCAGTACATCAGGGTCCTTCGAGAGCTGTACAGTGGATTCACGACCAAGATCTCACCATTCTACAACGACGTCGTCATTGACGTGAAGAGAGGGGTTCGACAAGGGGATACCATATCCCCGAAGCTCTTCAGCGCCACCCTCGAAAACGTCATGCGCGAACTAGAATGGGAAGACATGGGAGTGAAGGTCGACGGCCGGCAACTGCACCATCTTCGCTTCGCTGACGACATCGTGCTCATAACACCAAGCATCAGTCAGGCGGAACGAATGCTGGCCGACTTCGATCGTGTATGTGGAAGCGTTGGACTGCAGCTGAATCTTACGAAGACGATGTTCATGAAGAACGGATGGGTTTCTGATGCCCCATTCTCGCTCAACGGAACGAACATCTCCGAATGCTCCAGCTATGTGTATCTGGGTCGCGAAGTCAACATGGCCAACGACCTAGCACCAGAGCTGAGCAGGAGGAAACGAGCGGCTTGGGGAGCTTTCAAGAGCGTCGAAGAAGTCGTGAAGAAAACGAAGAACGTCCGACTCCGTGCCCACCTATTCGACTCCACTGTTCTTCCTGCCCTAACATACGCCTCAGAGACCTGGGTTATACGAAAGCAGGATGAACACGCGATCAGCGTCGCGCAGCGTGGAATCGAGAGGACGATGCTCGGAGTGACACGACTCACGCAAGTGAGAGAAGGCCTCCGGAGTTCCGAGCTTCGCCGACGTTCGAAGATCAGAGACGCTGTCGCATGGGCCAAGTCGTCGAAAATTAGGTGGGCCGGCCACGTAATGCGATTCGCAGACACCCGCTGGACGAGAGTCGTCACAGATTGGATTCCGCGGGATGTCAAAAGAACACCAGGACGCCCACCAACGCGTTGGTCGGACTTCTTCGTGAAAGCCCTGAACGACCGATATGACGCTCTTCGTGTCCCTCGAGCGAGGAGGATCCATTGGACCACTCTGGCACGCGACAGGGACGAATGGAGACGCTGCTGGCGCCCGCTCGAGCAAGTCGATGATCAACGGGACGACAGGTGATACAGGTGATGTTGAAAATCGCTTCCACAACATCCCTTGGAGTGGAACGCGGGGCGCATCCCAAATGGAAATGATTAAGGGCATCCTTCTTCCTCTATCCTTAGATGTTGTAGCGGGCTCCGAGCAGGTAGGTCGATTTTTATCCTTTGCCTAACTACTCTAAGCAGGTCTGACACTAAACAACTGAAGAGGTTGAGTGGGATCCCCGATCGAGCGTCTGTCCTATAGATTAGAACAGGCTCAAACAAGCCGCACCGTACACTAAAAATAGCGCGCCGTCTGCGTCAGCTGGAAATCTAAATGCTTATCTAGCAGCGTGGGTGCTGAGCTTCGTCACGTACGTAAATAATTGTTTCGCTCTCTACTCGAATCTAAAAAAATCGGAGGCGTAGCTTATCTGCTAATAGGATTGGGCACGGCAAACGGTACACCATTTTACGTCTGTACGTTGTTTTCAATCCGAGGAGTGTTGGTACCAGACTTGTCTGGGAAGGATAAAGCACTGACTTGTTCATCGGCTGGCCACCGCATGTCATTGTATGACCAAATGCGCACTCAAATCGCCTCCACGACACCCCGTAGAAGTAGAATGCGCGGCTCATCTTAAAAGGGATTGAGTAAGCCTGTCTTCATCCCTTATTCTTTAATCAGCGTAGAGTTTTCGATCCAATCATACGTTCTATAAAACGACACGTGCAGACATTGCATAATACCTCTGTCGCATGTCCGCAAAAACATAGAAAAGAGGTTAGGAGTCCTTTGGTTCTCGAGAATTTGTTGGATGCTCATCTACGATGGAGTGACCGCTTTGTCAATAGCGGAGCTGTCCTGAGGGATGGCCTGGATCTTGGAGAGCTCAGAAAACGATGCAGAGGACAATTTCCATGTTCACCTCACAATGCCGCTTCTTTGAATTCTCACGCTTGGAAGTGCTTCACACCGATCACAACATCTGTCGAATGTCGGCCTGTTGATCGGTTGCCTTGGCCAACAGATGACAAGTAAGCAAAATCGTGGATATCGTGAATGATAGATTTTTGATATTGTGGTTCAAAGTATGCAGAAATCATAGGCGCCCTCAAGCGTTGCCCTCATGCGAACATCATGCTCAATGCTCCCTTAAAAGTTCTTCGTCTGGTAGTTTACATAGGTATTTATGCATTCGCTGATTCGGTCACTTGGGTCGAACTCAGCAGGTCACCTCGCGCCATGAGCATTTCTAATTGTAAGATCGAAGTTGTCGTCTTTGAGTACCTAAACTCGAGCATCTCTTTAATTTAATAGTAGATAAGAGTAAAATTACTGATTTGTATTCATTTGATACTCTCTTTAATGCGAAAAAAATATTGGATAATTTCAAAGAATTTATAGGGAACAAGTTAGTATGTCGAGAACAGAACTGTGTTGGATCATTATAGCACAAAAAACCTTGTGTTTAGTTACTTACACATAAGTTCAGTTTCAGGAGGGGACGTCATGTCTCGTCTGTAACCCTGTCCCTCCCTGGAGCAACACCTGATTGTTCTACATCGAATAGCAACGGCTTATGATCAGTGATTGGAGAGGGCGAGTTGCTTGGACGTAGTGCTTCGCACAACGTCATCATCTTCATAATTTCGATTTTCTTGTGACTTCTGAAGGCACAACTTTCCCATCCCCAAGGAAGCCCAAGTAAACTCTACGGAACGAGTTCCTAACTGAGTCCAAAGAGCACAGCGTGTGTCAGCTGATCTTCGCGCTTGTTGATTCCCACCCCACCCTCGCTTCATTTACATCACAAGAAGGGCCTCGCTGCATTCTTAAGTGTAGCGCTCAACACCGGAGGTGGTGATGTCCTCCGAGCTGAGGCTTCCTCACATTGAGTTCGACTTATATATGAATTATATGGTGCTCCTGCACTACGACTTACAACTGCTAGTGCAAAAGCTGCGCAGATAGTTGGAACTGCAACATGCACACCTATACAAATCATTTGAGGAATTTTTATCATCACACTTTAATTACACAGGTACGGCTAGTGTGAAGCTCTCTAAGCACCTCGTTGCCAGACATAATGGTCCCTTCATGATAAATCCCATCATATTGAAACAAGAGTGATCCTTAGTTCGACTGCTTAAGGATGCCGAACTACATTGTCACCCTTTGTTGGTCATTAGCTTTTTCGTTTGTCATAAGTCGCCTTTTCTGTACAGATGGTTCGTCATTGTTGGTCCTAGTTCTTGTGTAGGAAGTATGAAATCTTAGAAGGTAACGAACAGCGTACTCAGCAACTAATGCTGGCCAAAGCTCCTCGTCGTTTTCGAAGCTCTTCGTCTCCAGCATTTTGCTCTTGCCCTTAGCAGGCTGAACTTTCTAATACATCATCTCTAGTTGGTTAGAGATTTCACTCGGTGCCATTCTACCTTCTCTATGGTGAGGATACACTCTTGACAAATACCACACTTCAAGGGAGTCCCACATAAGTATACAGGCGAATAATGATGACGGACACGCAGCATACACTTTTACATGAAGTTTAATGTGTATGGAGAGAGGGATTAAGCTACTAAATCCTAAAGGGTAAGAGGATAAAGATGGGCGATAATCTGCCTTCGATGACAGCCATTACGCAGACGCAATTCAAGGAATATCAAGGAGGCCTCATGAAGCCGTATCTGACCCATAGAATGGCTATGTGGCAGGCGGTCAGCACAATAATAAGCCTCCGTCAAGGCAGGTCTTGTGTGGACCGCGAGTTAGCGGAATGGGGGAGTTTATTTATTTGTTTATTTATGCGTCGAAAAAAGACGCGCTTTAGAATAAAGTAACACTGAAGCATACCATTCCAAACATAAATGAAACAAATGCAGCACAACAACGACACTAATCAACAGGAGAAGAAGAAAGTCATTCTTTGGCTTTTCGGCTCATAAACCTACACTTCCAGTGAGTTGAGAAGGTAATGTTCTTGCATGTAGGTGCTTGAGGAAAATTTGGTACATGATTTGAATCTCTTAGGTGAACAAAGCACCTAAAACAAAGGACTCACTAAATTCACCTGAATGAAACTTCTACGAACGTAGCATGCAGAGCTTACAAAAGGTGACGTTGTAACTGGGAGGCAGGGAACCAATATAGGCAAAGAAACTAGCCTGTTCGCATCGCCACGGAACTGGCATCTAGGACAGGGCAGTTACCAGCAGTGATTGGGTGGAGCAAGCTACGTTGCAGGAGCAACAAAGAGAGCGCATATGAAAGTCTCTAAACAATCCAACCAAACCCCACTGCCTAAAAAAGCAAGAACGTGAAGGTCGCTAAGAGGGTGCAGCTTGATAGGAAATAGAGAGAAACGTGTAGTAGAGAAAACAATGACATCACAAGAAAGGGATAAACGTAGTGAAGAAGGCGGAAGGGAGCCCTATGCTGGTGCCATCTGTTCGCAGATACCCCAAATGCAAAACTATAAAAAAGTGAGAAGCAGGAAAGAGAAACAGAAGAAACACTATCCTGACAGAAAGAATATTCATGGTTTCTGTCACGAAATTGACTTGGTCGGGAAACGACTCTGCAATCGGTTCGTGGCGCCTCGAATGAACAAGGCTCCTGCAACGTAACACGCACATATGAAAGCACACACGTAGACTACGCCAGAATATGCCGCGCAACTCCCTTCTCGTCAAGAAAGCTGTAAACCGTAGCTAATTGTGAGTTTGCAACATCAGTCTGCTGATATCACATCGCTACAGAATGAATGGGCACGTTTAAAGTACATATCCCACCACATTTCAGAAATAAGCCTTTAGACGGGGTGCCATCCATCCAAGATGTGGAGCCTATGTTATGCCACAGCAGTTTATCGCATCTGCAGAGAGACTGTGTTTAGCGCATCATCCCAGTGCCTAATTAGAGCGAGTATTGCGCCATAACCTATTGACCGGTGCGGGTTCGAGTCCCGCCTGGCGCAAGAGTTTTGATCTCAACTAAACATCCTCCTAACAACCTATTGACTGTTCTTCTTCTAGTAAGTTTATTGGAGGGCATTACTTCGTATTCATAGAGGCCAGGAGAAGCATAGCGAGGCCATCTCGACGTAGAAATCACCTCGACTCCTTGGTGTACCTCTCACAGTGTCGGCTTTCATCTCAGTGTGGACATTACTTTCTTCAAATAAGGACGCTTGGTGGTTGGCTTTATTACACCCACTACAAAAGGATTATTTTCGGATTTTCTCCCACTCTTCAATTAAGCAGTTGTTTTCATTGTCCATGTTCATCCCGAGCGATGGAAGCTCTCGGACGAAACATCGTTTCCTTCTCCGCTTCGTTAAAGTAAGCAGTACCATAGTGACCCGCAGGAAGTATTTCTTCAGATGAACATTGTGTTGGCTTTCTTTATTCATCGATAGCACTGATTCTTTGGTTGCGTTTAGGCGTGAAGAAGTGTTTTTTATTGGTAATGGGATATGGTATTACAGAAGCACCCCTTTATGACAAGACTTCAACTCAGTTTGCTCCAAGTTATTAGGACCAGGTCTTCATTTTCTGGTCCGGAAGCTTAAGGTATCGTAACCGCTTACCATTTGTCATTAGGTTATGACCTGCACAGCCTTTTCAGACACCTACAGTGTGTTTAGCGATTGTTTTTCAAGGGGCTTCGGGCGAGGGTAGAATCGTATGAGCTGTGTGTGTATGTGTGTGTGCGTCTGTGTGTGTGCGTTTGTGTGTGTGTGTGTGTGTGTGTGTGTGTGTGTGTGTGTGTGTGTGTGTGTGTGTGTGTGTGTGTGTGCGTTTGTGTGTGCGCGTTTGTGTGTGTGTGATCAAATTATCGATTTTTCGTTGATGTCATTTAAGCGGATGGAAACCTCTTCCCTGTGGGCAATCGATGTCGCTGAAAACGAATTTGAAGTTAGTTTTCCGATTTTCTGTGGATATCGTTCAAACGGTCCGAAACTTTAACCCTGGGGGTAATCGAGGTCGCTGAACACGAATCTGAAGTTCCGGAAGCTTCAAAGCCGAAACGTAAGCCGAATAAAGTTTCCATAACAATCTTGGCTCAACCGCTTCACAACATCGTACTCCACTGTTCAATCTGAAGTTCGTTTTCAAAGCATCGATGGCCATTAATCGATATAAGTCAAATTATCGATTTTTTATAGATGTCGTTCATGTTTTCTATTTTTATAACCTGCCCTAATCGATGTAGTTAAGGTGTTTTCCTGAGGAAACCGTGACATACATATGTGGCATGATTATGAGAAGTTATTACCACGACGAAGGCGTTATGAAGCCGTCAGTGCCGCCGAGAGGCCGCTCTGATGTCTGCATTATATAAGAACCTGAAGATTCTTTGTTTATAGATTTGTCCCTAATTGTAATGCTTTCCAAAAAGTATCTTGTGGTGAACTACGTGCATACGCTAAATCAGACAACGAGTCAATGCTGCAAAACAGGAAAGCGTGGATGAAGCTGATAACCAAGGAAGGTTGGGAAAGCACGTCGTTTGATTAATTGTCGGAAAGCCTTCCCGGTCGTCCTTGGCGCAATATAGGAATCGTCCGGCCATGGATGCTAATCTATGTACAAGTTGCCCACAGGATTACGGCGACGGATCCTAAATAAAAAAGGTAAGGAGATTAAATGTGCAGCTCTTAAGTGGAAATGCTATCACATCCCAGGCAGTATGGAATTTCTTCTCTCATAACTTTCTCTTCACATCGTCTATCTACAACCATGTCTGCTCGTTACATACTTCGTAAGGCTCATCAATGCCGATTTTCGACGTTCGGTTTTACGTTTTACGATCGCTTCGGTTGCCTTCTGCCAGGTTTCTCCGACAGCTGAGACTGCCGGCATCCACTCACAGTCACAAATCACAGCAGCTTCGATCTCTTTCATTCGCAACTGATTCTTGCTGCGCCGCATCGCTCTATGTACCTGCTTCAGCCTTCGAGAGGCGATGCTTAAAGTGCGCACTGTGCATCATCGGTCGATGCTGTGGGGGTGAGGCGTTCGTTTCATGCGGCTTGGCCTTCGCTGTGGCGCGAACTGTAGCAAAAACTCGGTCGGTATCTCTCACATGAACGAAGTCTATCTACCACCGTGCAGGAGCGCATATGGCCTCATCCATCCTGTACGTTCTGATGAAATAAGAGTAAGGATGAAGAGTAAAGAGCGGCGTCAATCAATCTCTTCACGGCGTGCACCAAGCATCCTACTTCCAAGTGATGTCGTGGAGGTGGTTTGGGTGCGTAGTTCACCTAGGATTGTCAGCCAGTAGACAAGTCTATGCTCTGTTCTTCTCAGAAAAGCTTAATTTCAGCTCAGGGACCCCTGAAAAATGGGAGCCTTTATTGATCTCGGCGGAGCTTGAACCGGGAACCTGATATAGTTGGCTCCTTCATTACTATGCTATGCGCCTCTCTTGAGTGGGAACAAAATAAAACTTCAGTTTTGCACACCAACTAGTCTGCTCTACTGTTTGCTGGATCATAACTGTTAATCTCCTCCCGCGCTAATCTGCTCCACGACGCACATGCAGGATTACGTTTAGTTCCTTCCTTCTGCTTCATCCATATTATAGCGAACAGTTGAGCTCCGACGACATGCTGAGCTAATTTTACATATCCGCCATCATCTACGATGATTGGCACGCCGACCTCCGCGTACCGTGTTCAACGCTGCCCCTGCAAAAGGCGTTGCTTCTTGCTACCAACACTTGCTGGAAGCATAAACGCGGTGCGGAATACGCTACGAGGAGGATGGAAAAAGGAGGCGGTGGAATCGTCCGGCCATGGATACTAATCTATGTACAACTTGCCCACAGGATTACGGCAACGGATCCTAAATAGAAAAGGTAAAGAGATGAAATGTGCAGCTGTTAAGTGGAAATGCGATCACATCCCAGCATTACAAACTTATATGAACCGCTAGCCTTCACGCTTCGATCGTGTTCTTGCTGTGATCACTCCTAACCGTTCCAATATAAGGGATTGGTGGTCAATTCTAACAACTGTTGTCGACAATAAGCAAAAAGTGCCGTCGGTGGTCATGGTCAGTGGTGTGCGTAAATGAAATTCCAGATGTCGTAAACCGTGACAAGGCTGGAGGTTCGAAGGTGACCTTGGAGAACGTGTTTTGCGGCCGCCCATGTTTACAAGAGATATTTTTGTACACTGTAACTGAACAGCGTTGTCCTTTTTGGGTATGTAAATTGGTAGCTCTGCGTTAAAGGAGAAGGTATGATTTATTATTGGTTTACCTGGCGCCATTAAAAAGACCTCATAAAATAAGCAGACTGTTACAAAAGGCTTGCAAAACGCACGCAAACCCCTATGGAGGCCTAAGGCGATTGAGAACAACGGTGACGATTTCGACATAAAGAGCGCGGTCCTGGCAGTTGAGACTAACATTTCGGCGGGGAAAGCATAGAGGCGTTTTGGATTTTCACAAGAAATCTAAGAACGAACCACCGCCAAGAACGTCCATCAATCACAAATGACTTCTTGCCGTTTGTACTACTGTTCGAGCTCTAGAATAGAAGGGTGACGAGCAGACCGTGGTATCATTCCAAATGATATACGTATGCGGTGGGTCTCATTCGCCCTACTTACCATACTAGAGTGGTGGAGGCTATCCCTCTTACTAAAGTGGTGGAGGCTTTTCCTCTCATCCTTTTTCTTAGTTTCTTCATTCTCTACTGAGGGTTTTTGTAGATTTCCCCCTACGGTGTCGGAACCGCTAGAGCGGTTGTTGGGGTAGAGTGCATTTCATTGTCTTCAGACCTCTGAAGACGACGATCTCGTCAAAACGTCAGGCCGCAGAAAGCTAAAGCTCCACCATAAAAACCTCATTCGGGACACAAGAAACTAACACGCATCTGAGAGAAAACAGCCCTTGTCTTCGTCATCAAAAGATTGATAAAAGGAAGTATCGCTATGAATGCCTAGAATTTGCAGGTAGTAAAAAATCCAGAATCTATTGCGAAGTCTTATGTTATACGACTATATTACCTTCGTTTTTCATTACTATTATGCTACTTTTATTCATGCAGCAAGAATCTGATTTAAGTCTTACGATAGGACCTCGCGCGTCAAAAATTTCCTTTCTCTACTTTTTGAGGTTCACCCCTGAGAGTTCTTCTAGCAAAGTACTTCAAATATTTTCCGCGTAATAGCAAACAAAGTGCAGCATTAGGAATAGTGATTTTGTTTACTTGTTTACTTCCATACGTGTGTTTAAGTCGCACGTTCGAGAGAAAACACAAAAAAATAGAACACATCAAAGACAAAACCACAACATGACACAAAGGACACAAATGCACCCTTCAATAGACAAGCACTTTACGTTTGGCCATACTTGAGGACAATACAGAATAGGATTTCAAAACATCGCATATTAAACGACCTGCCAGCAGCTTGGAGTCGACACAAACATCCCTCAACTTACTACGTTATTCTAGTGTGTGCAGACCCAGATATATTTCCTTATATTGGCCCTTGGAATACTGTAGTTCAAAAAGCCGCCCTCTCTGATTAATGCCCATCTAGTAAATTTCTTCTGGATTCTTTCAAGCATGACAGTGTACCTCTTTTAATGAGGAGAAAAAACTATAGAGCCAGATTCAACAATGGATCTACTGTATGTTTTAATGTCCCATGGTCAGAACTCTTTTGTCCTTAGTAACCAAACCTTTGAAAATTTGATGTAAACGAGCCGGCCCTTCCCTGTACAACATTTTCACATGTCCCGAGAAGTCAAGTTTCTTATCATAAATAAATCCTAGATCTATTTACTGGCCAACGTTTCGGCGAGATCGCCTTCTTCAGAGCCCGAAAGGCACCAAATCAATAAGAAGTTATCCCACCAAATGTCTCCTCAACTCTACTAAGTTCAGTGCCAAATTTAGTAGATGGGACCAATAGAGAGAGAGTCCGAGTGCCGTACCTGACCGTAGTCCACCGAGGGACCAATGGAAACAGCGCAGGACAGACGAGGGGTGCGGGACAGCAACTACATACCCCAGTTCAAAATGCGAGTCTGAGGTTGGTCTTGAGTTGGTGGTGATGTCCGTTCCTCCTCGTGGTGCCACTGGAAACTGCTCGCTTTGTGAGCTAAGCTAAGCGCAGACACTCGAATGCAGGCGACAGGCCCTTTTGACAGGCCGACCTACGAAGATCCATATCACATCACATGGTGCATGATGAGTCATGTTTTTCGAGATTGTGCTACGGCGTCCGCGGGAGCCGACGCGCACTCGCAGAGCCCGGCGAGTGTGGAAAGTATGCGAGGGTCCCTGATGCGAGGACGGCATCGGGCGCAACTGAGTTTTGTGCGGTGCAGGAGACGAAGTGGTACTGTAGCAAGTCAAGGGACATAGGACGTGGCTTCAAGGCCATTCTATGTGGAAGTCCCAGGACCACCAGTGGTGTCGGAATAAACATCTCCGAACGATTTCGTGACTCGATTGTAAGTGTCGGAAGCTTTAACGATCGGTTGATGAAGATCGTTGTCGCCGCTAAGGAGCGAATATATCACTTCTTCTCTACGTATGCTCCGCAGACTGGCTGCTCCGATCAAGCCAAGGATGAGTTTTGGAGCCTTCTTGATGAGAATACAGCAGAGGTACCGCCGGAAGACGTCATCATAGTCGCTGGTGACCTTAATGGGCACGTAGGTGCTGCGAAGGACGGGTACAGCTGTCATGGTGGTTTCTAATACGGATAGCGTAACGCCGATGGTGAGCGTATTCTTGAGTATGCGGAATGGCATAATCTCACCACTGTGAACACCGTTTTCCGAAAACGCGACTCCCACCTCATCTCATATTATAGTGGAAGCTCCAAGTCTCAGATACACTTTGTCCTTGTGAGGGATCGCGACCGGAGCATTGTCACAGACGCGAAGATCGTGCCGTACGAGACGATCGCCCCACAGCATGGACCGCTGATCTGAAGGTCGTCCCTCCGAGGCTGAAGCAGATCAAACGATGCGGTGCTGCAAGAATCAAGTGGTGGCGAATGAAAGAAAAGGAAACAGCTGTGATTTCCGCGTACGGTTGCCGACACTCACGACTGTCGACGAAACTTGGAAGAAAGCAACCGACGCGATACGCCAAGCTGCAAGGCTGGAACTCGCCATAACGAAGCGTGGACGACGCAAGGTCGACAAGCAGACAAGATTGTGGACAGACGACGTGAAAGCGAAGGTTCGAGAGAAGGAATCGCTTTATCACGTGTTTCTCGGCGAAAAGACAGCCGACAACTGGCAGAAGTATCAGAAGGCGAAGAAAGGTGCAAAGAAAGCCGTGGCTGTTGCGAAAGCCACTCATTATAGTGATGTCAACGAAAAGCTCGCGTCGCGCGATGGTGAGCGGTATTTGTTCCGACTTGCTAAAACCCGCCATCCCCAGATCGAGGACACCAGGAAGTTTTTCGCCGTCAATGATGAGAGCAGCCATCTTCTGACAGACCGCAAAATGGCGTGATTACTTTGAGGAAATTTCCACTATGGAATTTCCTCACCGGCAATCCCTTCTGTGGGTTCTGTTCACGGTCCCTTTCACAAGATCACCCTGGAGAAAACATAAGCGGCTCTGAAGAAGATGAAGCCATGTAAGGCAACAGTACCGGATGACCTGGCAGCCGGTGTTTGGAAGTCGAAGCTCTGGTATCCTGCTGAGTGGTTGGCTGAGTTCTTCAACCAGGTAGTAAAGGAAAGGAAAGTACCGGAGTGTTGGCACAACAGCACGACGATTCCGATTTGGAAGAAGAAGCGCAGTCCTGCAGACTGCTCCAATTACCGTCCGATTCGCTTGCTTTCGCACAGCATGAAGATCTTCGAGCGAATCCTCGACAGACGAATTTGTGAAATCGTCAAGCTCTCCGACAATCAGTGCAGTTTTGTGTCTGGTTGTGGGACCATTGATGCTATACACGCCGCCCGACTCTTGGTGGAGAAGCATCGCGAGAAACAGAAGCCGGTGCATATAGGCTTTCTCGACTTGGAGAAAGCCTTTAACCGCGTACCGCATGAGGTTGTATGGTACGCCTTGCGACAACACAACGTACCTGAGGAACTCATAGTGTGGGTGCGGATGCTCTATTCTTACTCAAAAAGTACAGTGCAAGCTGCAGCTGGAACCTCAGCGGAGTTTCCCATCTCTGTCGGGGTACACCAGGGTTCTGCGCTTTCTCCACTCCTCTTTGTTGTCGTCATGGATGCCATTACGAGAGACCTTCAGGAACCTGTCCCATGGACGTTGCTTTATGCTGATGACGTAATGCTCGCTAGCAAAGATAAGAATGAACTCGAGCGGCAGGTGCAAGCTTGGTGCGACCGCCTGGCGATGTTCGAACTCAAATTGAACGTCAGTGAGACCGAGTACCTAACGACTGATGTAAACGAGTCCGGCTCCATTAAGATTGACGGCACTGAGCTTGCACGTACTTTGGTGTTTAAATACCTGGGATCAGCAATAGCGTATGACGACAATCTGATGGTTGAAGTGAATTCACACGTAAGTGCAGCTTGGTCTAAGTGGCGTTCGCTGACTGGCGTGCTCTGTGATAAGAAGATACCAGAGCACCTGAAGTCGAAGATCTACCGAGCAGTCATCCGGCCAGTAGCGATGTACGGCGCTGAGTGTTGGCCTGCGACTAGGGCAGTTGAAACGCGCCTCAGTGTAATGGAGACGAAGATGCTGCGCTGGACGACTGGAGTCACACGCATGGACCGCATCCGAAATGATGCTTTTCGGCAGAAGTTCGGTGTTACGCCTATAGCGGACAAGATGCGCGAAGCTCGCTTGCGATGGTACGGCCACGTTCTGCGTGGGAAAGAAGACAGTGTCCGCAAGATAGGGCTTGAGTTGGAAGTGTCGGGAAAGCGGCCTAGAGGACGCCCGAAGCAGCGTTGGTCCGATGTGTTACACATGGACATGAAAGTAACTGGCGTCCATCCTGATGAAGCACAGGATCGAGAAAGGTGGCGTCACGCACCAGAAGAGCGGACCCCGATACGAAGCGGGACAAACGCTGATGAAGAAGAAGAGGAACAAGAAGGTAGGGCTTGATTTCTGGCGTTGTATATAGGCACTCCCCTTCCGGTTGACCTTGGGGTCTCTGGAGTATATCCAGAATGCCTCAAGGGCCTTGCGCGCGGATGTTTGAATCTGGTGCCCCCAGATTCTCCACCTTGACTCAAAATCCTCTCCTTCATGGCAGTGAATCCTATGATAGCCTGGAGCAGTCGAGGCTCTGGCAATTCACAATGTCGAGGTTCATTGAGAGTTGATCGTGGCGACTAAACCTAGAACCTTAACTGAATCTACCTTAACAATACATTGATCATCAATAAAGTAGTGTATGTAGGCTACACACATTTTTTGTTTTTAGCCACCGCGAACAACTCATCCAGGCATGGTCCTGTGATATGGATTACATCATTCTATTAGATGCAAGGCTTGATAATAGACTTCAAACCACACCCCATACTAAAAGGAAGTTCTCTCTCAACGATGAAACCCTAGCGACCATTCGCTGTGCCGTATTTCCTCACAGAAACGTTCTCCTTCAAAAGGGAACTTGATAAAGGTTAGGGAATACGTTCATCCATGCCTGCCTTCACGCCTCATTTAGATCCTCTCCGGTTATTGAGAAATTTCTGCATCAGGATGTATTTTAAATTAGTGACTCAGGTCGTCAAGAGTTCGCTGCCGCGCTGCAATAATGTAGCCTGACCAGAACGCAAGAGTTCGTGGGGGGGGGGGGGGGAGGATGGGAAAAGGACTTCAGCCTTTCTCTAAGCACGCTTTGGTACTTATATTTATAGTCAGGCGAGGCTGACATTTTGTTATTTTGCGATATCGGTTCGCATATCTCGACGCATGTCTGAATGTGTTCGAGCTTGCAGCACAAGAGTGATGGTGTCCTTTCTGGGTTCTTCGCCCACGCAGGAGAAACTTCTCCACCAACTCCTTTATTGGGTGATGGTTGGGTGTTGTGTGCTGACCACGCAAGACAGAAACGTTGGCTCCCGCGTGGCAAACCACCACCTTCATTTTTACCAGCAGCTTGTACTCTTTGGTTAATTCTTGGGCAGTGTTATATGCCGTTTAAAAAAGAATTTGTACTATCAAAACGTGCATTACATTTAAGCGTTCATGCTAACCTTTATCAAATTTTAGCGGAATGCTAAAAAAGAATCGAAATGAAAAAAGCGAGACATACTTTCTGATAGAGCAAAAAATTCTCTTCCGAACGACATATAACACTCTCGGAAAAATTAAGCAAAGGGCAGCAGCTGTTGGTAAAAACAATTTATGCTTTTTAGACACTCCATTTAATGTTTCAAAAATTACCGAAAATCGAAATTGACAACAAAGCTCAACAAATGCTCTTGTAGAGCAATAACCACAAGCAATAAACTTTTACCTAAATTTGGAGTGAATATTAAAGAACAGCAGTGACTTATTGTTAGTTTTCCCCCTATTATATCTCCTTTAGCTTCTTTTAGCCACCTCTTTTAGCACGAAAAGCAGCTTGCATGCGCTAGCCGTATACCGCAACATCCCATCATAGCATTTATGCGCAACGCTAGAGCCACCACTTTCAGCGGAGCATATTCCAATTGAATACACAAAAACAAGTCGGCTTAGTCGTCGCTGCTATGTTTCGCACAACAAACATTTGTCATAATGTGGACATGAAGACGAATGTGGAAGATTTTCATTTACTAAGGTCTTGAATATTCTAAACAAAAATTTTTAACGTTGCTCTTTGTCACACAGTAAACACGATGCTTGACATAAGCCTCTATAACGTGAAAGAGAGGCTTTAGATGTTAATATATCGAGATATTTCTTTTTTCTTGACATAAGATGATTTATCGAGAACAGAGAAGACCGAATGCCTATCAGAGACTGGTGAGTCAAAACGAAAATAAACGACGAAATACTGAAAACAAATATGCAGTCGAGAATTCAATGAACAAAAAGGCGTCACCAAACATAACTCTCGCGCGAGTGTTACATGGTGGTAAAACTGAAACACTTACTCTTCAATACAAGTCGGAAACACAAAGACCAACACAAGAAACAGCGGAGGAGCGATAATGGGACAGTGCCAGACGAGGAAGCACTTTACACACCTAACTATCTACTCAAAACACGCTTTCGATCACATGTGGGACAACATTACAGATCAGGTGGGAGATCGTGGAATGAGAAAAGTAAGGAACCCTGTTAGTTAGCCCGCTTCCTTACCAGTGCTTATGACGTCCTAGCAGCCCGGGATTCGGGCATTGACTTCGCCTCCTCTTCTTCTTCTCGCATCCGTTCGATGTACTCGTCAAGGGGAGCGATGTTCGTCTTCGGAAACGTTTTGTCAGTTGAAGCGGCCAGCATTTGACACTCTTGCTGCCGAGCGGAAGCCTTCTAAAATGGAGGTGAGGATGAGATTAGGGTCTCATTCAAAACTCAAATTTATGGAAAAGAACAGCGCCAAAATGTTGCTGTTTGCTACGCTCCGCAGTTACGACAACTAACGTTTTATTTGTTTGGACCGTTTCCTTTTCAATTTTCTTCGCCTTATATGGATGAGAGGTTTTGAAAGCGCATGCACAATGTCATTCTTAAACCAAAGAGCTGAACTCTGTTTTTCCGGTTCTGCTTTGGAAATGCACCAGCTTACTCTAGGACTACACTGAAGAGCGAAATCATTTCAACTGTGTAGGCCGAAAAGTCAAAAGTGGGACGAATTCTAGAATCTTGGTCAACATCGTGGTGCTCTGGAATCCTAACGCCAAAGCAGAAGCGATATGATCTCGAGCCAAGCGAGAATGGAAGAAGGAACCGCAATAAAGGCACAGCTCACGAAAAAAGTCTACTGCGATTGAAATAGTTCAACTGGACGGCTCTTCACGTACTGAGGCGTCATTCCATGTGCACCGCGGACGTTCGATAAACTTCGAGAATGATTCGAAAGACGGAGTGGGTAGCGGCCACAGAGCAGTTTGCCACGTTTTGTGGATCACATTCGTGTTCTTGATAGCAAATTTTGATATTTAAAGGTTATTGGACTGCATAGCACAGCTTCACAGCTGGTCTGGAACTACTCTCGTATATCAGGGAGCCATTTCTCAACTGTTCCGGCATAGAGCGTGCCCCTAAGAAACCGCTAGAAATGCGGAAATTAAAAAAATTACTGTAATGGAGACTTTCTAAAATCACCTCTAAATTGAATGAGACGTGAGCTCCCCTTTAAGTGACTGCTTACTCATTCATATCCTCTCACCTGAACGTAGCGGTGAATTTCTTGTATGTCCTTCAAATAATCCAACGCGCACTCGTACATTCCTCGTTTGAAGTACTCCTGAACAAAAAGCTGTTTTTAACTCACGATTTTTCTATGCCTTTCTCTGCCTAGGGGGAACCATATGCATGCGGTTATTGGCCACGAAAATCGCAAAGAGGACAAAAACGGAAGAATTGCGTGGCATTTATCTGCAACATCTACCGACGACAGCACTTCCTTCAAATAGCAGCCCGCTCTTAATATTTCGGATTAGAGTGCAAGGTGCACTTTCGATTCCCTGCATGAAACACCACAGCTATAATAGTGTGCGGACTCAATAAATCACTATATTCTCTTCTGCGAACGAAATTACTGTCTAACGAAATGCAAGTAGTGCGGTGTAGACTGAATACATTATTCGTGGCGAGTTATAGTTGCTAATTCTTCAAGCTCTGCCGTCTTCAAATAGTCCATTTAAATATTATGAGCTGAAGGCTTGTCGTGTCTTTAACACGTTGACGATCGCGGCTTTTTCGCGTGTCTGGCGCCCAATCGATTTTTTGCAACACCGACAGCGTGGCATGACATCATGTCGCACGGTCTAAAGGCCCCCACAGAGTTCTGCGGCAACGCCGCTCGCCGCAATGGTTAAGGATAGGGCAGGGACGCCGCCGGCAGCGAGCTCTGCGTCTCTGTCCTATGGATAAGCATAGGGCCACGGCGCTGCCGCAGAACTCTGTGGGGGCCTTAACGCGACCGCAAAATTCGTCTCTTGGTGGAAAGCGATGATGAGGATGACGAAGTGGTCCAGGACGACGTTGATGCTGAGGCCGATATTCTTGCACTACTAGCTGACGATGATAATGGCTCAAAAAGCGAAGTAATATAATCCGCCGCAGAAAATCAGGATGAGGAAGTTTGGAAGAGCGATTTTGTTACATTCCTGCTACATTCCATTCTAGATCTATATTTTGTACCCTTTCTTAATATTTCTTTAAATTCTTTATGTTTAATAATATCTATGTTTCCTCTAATGATATGATTATAAATGGGGTCTATGAAACGACTATATTTATGGTGTTATATGTCACAAATGCAGTTTTTATTTAGTATTTCTTTCCAGTTTTCCAAATTTGCGTTTTTTATAAATTTATTGTAATTAAATATAGTTCTGGATATTGGTTGTTCATAAGTGAAAACCACTCTAAAAGGGATGAAGTCTTTAGTTGAATTATTCTCAATAACCTCTCTGACTTTTGTGCTGTTAAATATTTTATTGAAGTTAACGCGGTCAAAAATGTTCCCTGTATACTCCATATCTATACATTTAAATGTCTTTTTGCATTCTTAGTTGGCATTTTCATATTTCTTGTATTTGATATATGCCAACAAGCATAAAACCGTAAGCTTCCTTTCTTGACTAACGTTTCTAAGAACTTCTGAAATTGAGCAAAGATTGACTAGTGCATTTAAATTTTGTTTGTTATTTTTTAAATTACTGTATACATCTGCTGTTTTTATATTCTGTTCATTTGTAATATAATGTATAAAATTGTCAGTACTGTGTGGAGTTGCGTTCCTGTTTCTTTTTGTTTCTTCTATTTGTTTTTTCGGTACATGTCGCGGAGGTGAGCAGCGGAGGGTGCGGTGACGGCGGCGGGGTGCGGTAGCGGCCGCGAGGGTGCGGCGAACTCGCCGTTACTTCTACCGTAATCGCGGCAGCCACGGCATCGATCGAATGCGCCTCCTCTGCGAGGTACTGCCTTCGAGGTTGGTAGTGACCAGGTGGGCCAATTTTAACACATGTAGTTTAGGTGGTCCCCGTGGCGGGCTGGTTGAACTTCCCAGGTGAACGCAGACGTGCCCTTCGGGCACGGCTTTGGCAAGGGAAGGAACTCCGGGTTGTGGGCCATTTCAGCACGTGTAGCTTGGGTGACATCCGTGGCGAGTTTGTTGAACTTCCCAAATGGACGCAGACGTGCCCTTCGGGCACGGCTTTGGCAAGGGAAGGAACTCCGGGTTGTGGGCCATTTCAGCACGTGTAGGTTGGGTGACATCCGTGGCGAGTTTGTTGAACTTCCCATATGGAGGCAGATGTGCCCTTCGGGCACGACTAGGCAAGGGAAGAAACTCCGGGTTGTGGGCCATTTCAGCACGTGTAGGTTGAGTGACATCCGTGGCGAGTTTGCTGAACTTCCCAGATGGACGCAGACGTGCCCTTCGGGCACGGCTTTGGCAAGGGAAGGAACTCCGGGTTGTAGGCCATTTCATCATGTTTAACTTAGATGGACCGCGTGGCGGAGTTCCATCGCATGCCTCGTCTCAACCCCCTCTCCAACCTAACAGCTGACCAGTTGATCGATACCTCACGGACTCTGCCTGTGCGGCTGAGCCCCGCAGTGCCATAGAAGGGGCGTGTTCGTTTCGGGTTTGATTGGCTGGAGTGATTACGGTACAGTGCGTGAGTACGGTCGGTGCTCTGCCGTTACCGCACCCCCGCTTCGCTGCTCACCTACGCGACTTGTACCGTTTTTTCTTTCATAATTTGAAGTGAATAAAAAGGATGATTTGTTCTATAGTTAAATGGATTATTAATATTAGATATGTTACCATATCCTTTAAATAATCGTTTAATCCAAATGTATAAGCACAATTAAGAATTCTAATCCAGAACAGTTCTTTGCTGAAAAGCTTATTTTTATCTGAATTTTCTTCCAATGAGTCTAACACTGTAAATTTTGGAGAAGACCGGCATTTGTGAAAATGTTGATATAATGGTGTAAATTCCTTTTTATTATTAATATAATACATCTGTTCTCTATCCTATCTTTAAGACTTCGAGATGTAACTCCCATGTACTGCTTGTTACAGGTGTCGCAGCTTATACAGTATACTACATATTTGCTTTTACAGTTGGTATTTTGCACTTTATAAGTGTTAATAGAAACGTTAGTAAACGATGAAATTTCTAAAAAAATGTTCAAAACTAATTTGTTTGCAGTAACTGCAATTGGAATTACATGACGACCCTTTGTTAGACCGAAATCTCTTATAAAAAAGTGATTGCTCCGTTCTCTGTATTTGAAGAATTTTTTGCGGGCATAATAAATGTCCGTGTTACAGTGCCGGAAGCGTCTTTTGAATAGACGCCGAAAAAATCACACTTTTTCGGTTTTTGCGTCTTTTTGCTATAACTCGACAAAAGGTGATCCATTTGAGAAACCAAGAGTATATTTGAGCTCAGGAGATCGAGCTCTATCGTTTGGTATTGGTATTATGCATTTCATGTAAAAGATCAAAATGGCCAAAATTGAAAACTTGCGCTCCATTGAGAAGGCCGGCCGCGGACGAACGAATTGTCGGCCGCAAGGCGTCGAAAAAGTTGTAGGCTCACAATTCCTCCAATTTGAGGTTTTTTGAAAAACGGTTGGTACCGTTCGATTTGTCTCTTCGAGGTCTACACAACCATTTATACAACTTAGCCAAACCACCGCATTTTCGCAGTGGGTAGTCAAAGATGAATGGAGCAGACTTTTTGCCACTGGAGAAGCTTATATTTCAGGATTTGCATGTTCTCGGAGCATCTCAAGCATGGTGTAAAGTGTTTTGGCACGCCAGGAATCTTCTGAGAGTGCGCCGTGCACAATAGGACCGAACCTATCAATCGAGGGGGGGGGGGAGTTTGTAGAGTGAGCATTTAGGAGTTTTATGAGAAATTCTCAGCCGCCCTACTCAGAAATTGCTGTACTCGGCTCCGGCGAGACTTTGGAGCGCGCTGTGCACAATGTATATAGGATCGAACCTATCAATCGACTGGGCGCGACAGCTCGCAAATTGCACGCGCGGGCGTGTTTGGAGCGCGATAACTCTGTCAGCTTCCAATCTTTCTGGCTGGAACGTGTGGATTCCGCAGGCAGTAATATGCTCTAGTAAAGCGCCAAAGCATAGCAAATTATCTTACGAATTGGCAAGGTTACGGCGGTGCGAAAATGCAGGTTGGGCATGTGTGACACGATTTTTTCAGAAATCGGTCGACCGCTGCGGATACACGAGGCGAGCTAACAGTTTGAGGAGGTAGTGAGAGAAAGGGGCGAAAAGTGTGAGGGTTGGGAGTCGGCTCACAAGTCACATTAGGAGAGCAGCCGAGAGACTGATGAACCATCCACGGATGGGAGCCAATTGAAGAAAGAACACTCTGTTCTGACCCCCTCAACACTGTTCGGTTGACATCTCTGGGACTGGGTCAGGCCTCAGGATCGTGAATCTCATGGCTTTGACAGAGGGTTGTCTCGTACCTTTCTCAACTGTTTCTGTGATGTTTGAATCTCCCGATAAGTTGTTCTTCGATATTGAAGAGAATCGTGCGTAGCTTTGTTATGAGAATAAAAATCCTTTAAAACGTTTAATACTGATCGTTTTAACTTTAAAAATAAAGGTTTTTTACAAGCAGATTTCGAATCAATGAGAGGTATTCACTTTTTGCAAATTTTTCCAGAATGTCATGGACATGGCAGTTTTCTGCCTAAAGGAGCGGCATCTGTTTCTGAAATTACACTTTGAAATTTTTTTTTGTATAACATTTCGAGTGTTAATTACTGTCGGCAACATGAGCACTTTCCCTAAACCTTTTTTCGTTTGAAGCGCTGTTCGAACCGATGACGGAGTCGTAACCGAACAACGGACTTGTTACGGAGGTAATTTTCTCCCTTCGTAAGGAAGGATAAGGATAAGGATAAAGGACGGCGTTACTCAATCCCTTCTGGGATGCGCCAGCGCATTCTACTTCTACGGGATGTCGTGGAGGCGACATGAATGATTATTTGGCCATACAATGACTTGCGGTGGCCAGCCGATGAACAAGTCAGCGCTTTATCCTTCCCAGACAAGTCTGGTACCACTTCACCGACCCCGGAGGGATGGAAGGCTTGGTTGGCCTGGGCAGGAAATCCAGGAACCTGGTATCGGGTGCACGCGACAGTCGCGCCTCCTCCGACTGCGCTACACGCGCCCATCGTAAGGAAACAACCTCAAAAAATGAAATCGTACCTACAAACATTTAAGCTCTGTGTATCATACTGCAAACAAAAAACGCGTCTCTGAGGCGGTGATCGATGTGATCAAGGGGTTGTATTCAAGGTTCTCGCATTTCATGAAAACAAAATTATTTTCTGTCTGAAGCAGACCACATATACAGTTCAAATTCTGCACAAAAGAGCTAGCCAAGTCTTGAACAATACACGCTGAGGCAAATCATGATTTCTGAATCGAGGTTGGAACGACCTGATGTCGATCTTGCAGCAACATCACTGGTGCGTCAAAATTGGACACAGAAATGAATGAAAATGAAACAACAAAAAACAAAAACTCGATAATGAAAATGAATTTTAGTTGTCTCACAAAAATGGTCATAGCTCGGTAAGCTTTTAGAATTTCGAAAATCCCGCTCGATTTCGAAAAACAGAAAAAGGATGTTTTCCTGCAAGTAAAAAACGGTTTAAGAGAGTTTTCTTACGCCGTGCAAGGTTCGATTTTCATCAATTTTGACCAGAAATTTAGTGAGACTTTCGAAACTCGAAAAACTAGCAAGATCGACCGGAGGTCGACATCCAATTGATCGATTCAAAAAATAATAAATTCTCAGTGTGTGCTGTTCAAGGCTCAAGTTTTTTGTGATAGCACTTTAACTGTACCTCGCCCGTTACATTAGTATTCGCTACCCTACCATCCAATGGTTCGAACCAAAATCCTATTATATAAATCCTCGGATAATTGAGTGATTCGCACATTCGTACAAATCCGGCCAAATGTCCAATATTACTCAGATCCAATGTATTCCACAACTTTGCTGCCTTTTTTCCCCGACGCAGTGGAAATTTCGCGCCTACGTATTAGTGCTGCTTGAGCTTTATTCAACTGACCGTCGAATGAGGAAGTTTATATTGTACGCCAGACTCTCGCGTAGAGAGGTCGGTCATCTAATCCACAGTTTGCTTCACTCTTGTAGTCGTAGCAGCAGGCTTCACGAAGAGAGCGTTCTTTATGTGTCTGACCGTACAGGTGGTGCTTAATCGAGCTCATTCGTGCAGTGTTTAGCCCACCCTTCCGAAAGCTTGTGCAGAAGATGCCAAGATGAAGTTTACTCGAGATGATTAATCCTTGCCAAGCTGCAAAGCCTAGACTGTTTTGCAGGATTAAATCAGTCTCGTTTAAGCGCATCTGCTGTCGTCACAGTCGTCTAGAGATAACAGGAACTGCAAAGGCGAAACGCAAAAAAAATAGTTTTGAGCTTCGAGCATTAATTCGGAAGTGCAGTAACGCCGATAAACATTCAACCAAACGACGTTTGCGACGCAAAAACGCGTTTTTTGCGTTGCATCATGATAACTTTGTTCAAAATAAAGGCTTTCTCATCGAAATTTATAAGGGCTCCTAACATCACCCTACCTACCAATGGGCATGCAATCGATTTTAAAAAGTGGATGGAAGCCTGAAAACCAGTGCCGCAATAAAGGAGAGTCCTAATTACGGTGACCCGACCCAACACCTCGCCTACTCTCGCTTAATTATGTCCCCAGGCACAAATAGTGCTGCCCAGTTGAATTTTAAAATTCTTAAACCTAATTAAATTTTATTTTCCACCCATTTATGACTTTCCTCTGGCTGCGGCAATTCATTTGGTACCAAATTTGGCAGGAAGAAATGCACTGAGTCTGCAGCTGCTTCAACCGATTTCGTTTATTTCAACGGAAGGCTCAGTCTAAAGCTTGTTGTTGTAGCTTGACATCTACTCATCTTTCAGGAGGAAAAATGACATAGAAAATTTACGTTTCGAGTTCATTTTGGGCATTTGCGTGCTGGTTGCGATTTGTCAAAACTGTAAGAGAACCGTGGTAAACAACCCTCTCTGTCGCCGAGTTTGGCTGCGAATATCTATGTTCTAAAGAATGAGTTAGTCCAAAAAGAATCTACGTTAACCATACACAACGTAGAGACTTCATGTATCAAATCTCGAGAAGCCAGGTGACCAGATGGCAGAATTTCAACTGCCTGAAGTGAAGACCTCTTTCAAAAGTACGACTGAGTTTCTCCAGCGTTTCACGCTCATAACTTTCCGGACAACCTAATAGCATGAATTTTTTCTTCAGTGTTTAAGTTTCACACAGAAGAAATTTCAGCAGCTGTTGTTAAGCCCGATCAACTCTATTTTATTTCTATACTTAAAAATTATTTGTGGTGAAACAGCTTTACCACGAGTGGTAGAGCTAACTAGCATAGAAGCTGATCTTAATATACCATTTCACCCATTTTCACTCGAATTTGAAAAGAGCACTTTTCAATTCAAATTGGGCACTCTCCTAAGCTAGTTAATGACACTTGAAACCAAAGTGAACTCTTCCAAGTCGAAAAGAGCTTCTTCTACACTAAACTAACACTAAGCTGAACACTCTACATAAAGATTAAAATAATTTTTTGCTTAAGGAAATTTCAGTATGGTCTCTTTCAAGTTTTAATTCACTTCCACAAAAACTGAACTCGTTGTTCGAAGTTTTATAAAAGTCTTTTTTTGTGGAAAATAATGGTTTATATCCTGTTTTAAAGAGCAGAAAAGCGGCAGTTTTAGCGCCAAGAGGGATTGCGCCATGCACTTGTCCATGACGTCCCGATTTTTATCCGATTGGTAGCAAAATTGCTGTTTGCATGGAGTTTTACACCTTCAAACAATATAACAAAGGAAATTGCAAAAAACACACATATTCTCACTTTGGTACTTCATGTAAACAGTGTTCACACTATCAATCAAATGAAAATGGCGACGAGATTTTCAAGTGTTTTGTTGCGCTTTAAGACAAAACTTAGTTTCTTATTTTTTTCTAAAAAACAAAACTTAAAATGTGATGTAAAATGTAAAATTATTGATATAATAAATAAATGTATAATGCAAATGTGTAAAATTATTACACTCGTTCGGGCAGCTAAATTAAACAGAATTCGAAAAAGTTACAGCACGTTTTTCTTGGACAAAAAATTATTCTACCCTTCTTGAAGTATTCGTAGTTTAACTTGTAAGAAATTTCTTTCAATTTGGAAGACGTTTAATTTGATTTCAAAATTCTGAGGCTAGCTTACAATTAGAAGTGTCCAACTCGACGTGAAAATGATATATACATATTTTGTTTTGCGACTAGGGACACAAAATTAAGAATTAGAAAAAAAGTTGCAAACCGGAAAACCCAAAAACTAATCGACAGCATGGATCGATAATGGCGGGCTGCATAAAGTCGATACCGTAATTACGAGAAAGAGAAATGAGAAATTCGTTGGTCATATAGCCGAATGCAATGTCTCTGTAGGGCATGTCAGGTTAGCGCCATTATGATCGAAGAAGGCCCCTACATCAGCGCTCGAACTGGTGTGTCCAAGTATTGGCGACCGAACTGGTTGAAGGTTTTTAGCGAAAAATTGCATAATTATAATACTGGGCTTTCCAGCTTTCATTCTGCGAAGACTGAGCGTGAAACGCTGGAGAAACTCAGTCGTACTTTTGAAAGAGGTCTTCACTTCAAGCAGTTGAAATTCTGCCATCTGATCACCTGGCTTCTCGAGATTTGATACATGAAGTCTCTACATTGTGTATGCTTAGCGTAGTCTTATTTTTGGGCTAGCTCATTCCTTAGAACATAGGTATTCGCAGCCAAACTCGGCGACAGAGAGTGTTGTTTACCACGGTTCTCTTACAGTTTTGACAAATCGCAACCAGCACGCAAATGCCCAAAATGAACTCAAAACGTAAACTTTCTATGTCATTTTTCCTCCTGAAAGATGAGTAGATGTCAAGCTACAACAACAAGCTTTAGACTGAGCCTTCCGTTGAAATAAACGAAAGCGGTTGAAGCAACTGCAGACTCAGTGCATTTCTTCCTGCCAAATTTGGTACCAAATGAATTGCCGCAGCCAGAGGAAAGTCATAAATGGGTGGAAAATAAAATTTAATTAGGTTTAAAAATTTTAAAATTCAACTGGGCAGCACTATTTGTGCCTGGGGACATAATTAAGAGAGACTCGGCGACGGTGTTGGGTCGGGTCACTGTAATTAGGACTCTCCTTAATTGCGGCCCTAGTTTTCAGGCTTCCATTCAATTTTTAATATCGGTTGCATGCCCATTGGTAGGTAGGGTGATGCTAGGAGCCCTTATAAATTTCGGTGAGAAAACCATTATTTTGAACAAAGTTATCATGATGCGACGCAAAAAACGCGTTTTGCCGTCTACAGTGACTTCGCATATTCATCGATGACGGTGAATACCTCTGTGTGCTCTGGGCTTGTTGGTTTTTTATTCTTCGCAATTGCTGTCATCGCACCTGGACGACTAAAGTGAAGATTTTGAACAATCAAGTTGCAGAGATTACGGAAGAAGTTGCTGAGACGTGGTTGATACAAGCAAATAAAAATAAAAATGCTGAAATAAATAGGTCATGAAAACTAAAAGCAAATAAATGAATTTATCGGGAATTCTCTTATTAATTCCACTTGGTCGTTATTTTTCTATGTTGCATTGCTTCCATCTTGCTCACTCACTATTTGACTACACGGAAGTAAGTAAGGCCTCCTTTTCTTCATTTCCAGAAAAATCTAAGCGATTAGTGAAAAGCGAAACTTGTCCTTCCACTTTATCGTCTAATACACGCAAATGAACGTTCTTTCAGTGTATTCGTGTAATGTAGTGCTCGCCCAAATGTCACGCTCGTTATCACTCTCGCTTTGTGTCCGTCATCGCAGAGCTGGTTCTCGTAAGAAAAAGCGCAGAACGGCGATTTTTCCACCCAAGGGGACTCCGATGTAGTTCAGATCTCCTGTAAATGTCGAGTTCGGCGTAATCTTTGTACGCTGAAATGTCAGCGATATAATGGTGAAGCCAATGTTGAAAAAGACGACAATATTCACGCAAAAAAGTGATATCTTGATCAATTCCACTGGTCTTCATCGAGATTCCCACTTCTTCTTTTGGTGTCCTGTTTCACCACGGACACTCAGGAGCTTTCGGGAAGAACTGTAGAAGGCGTTCTGGGGCAAACAGTAGGACTCCTTTATCTGATAAGGATAAGGATAAAGGACGGCGTTATTCAATCCCTTCTGGGATGCGCCAGCGCATTCTACTTCTACAGGATGTCGTGGAGGCGACATGAATGCGTATTTGGCCATACAATGACTTGCGGTGGCCGGCCGATGAACAAGTCAGCGCTTTATCCTTCCCAGACAAATCTGGTACCAATTCACCGACCCCGGAGGGATGGAAGGCTTGGTTGGCCTGGGCGAGAAATCCGAACCAGAAACCTGGTATCGGGTGCACGCGACAGTCGCGCCTCCTCCGACTGCGCTACACGCGCCCCTTTATCTGATAAAGAGGTTTTATTCCATTCGCCTTTTGCAAATTCATGCTGAGACAAGACGCCCCAAATCAAGCAAATATTTATCAGGAACGCGTACAATATGCATTGCGCAGCATAATTATAGTCAATCCCCAAAAATTTTCCAGGACCAAACTTCTCTTTAACACTCCAGACGTTTCGTCGGAGCCACATGTACCATTTTCACATTGAATTGGAGACTTCTCACGTCAAATAGGATACCCTTCTACGCTCTCTCTATGACTTTTGAAATCAAAGCGAATTCTTCCAAATCGAAATGAGCTTCTTACAGATTAAAGTGCACACTCTCCAAGATGGTTAGAATAACTTTTTTGAATATTTTTACTTCAGCTGCCCCAACGAGTGTAATAATTTTATTAAGATTTTATTTTTTGAGAAAAAATTATAAATTAAGTTTTGCTTTAAAAGGCAGCAAGGCGGCAATCATACAGTGCGTTAAAAGACTGAATCGCGCAATGCGCTTGACAAGCAAGTCGCAATGTTTATTTGATTGATGGTGTAAATATTGTTTACGAGCAGCAAGAAGGTTAGGATATGCGTGTTTTCTACAATTGTTGATTTAGTTGTTTCAGTTTCACACCCGCTTGCAGATGTGAAACTAAAACAACTAAACAACTCAAACGAATAAAAATCGCGTAGTTTTGGACGAAGTGCAGTCTCTGTTCGGCAATATGAAATGGCCGCCTTCCCGCTCTTTAAAACAGGCTTCAAATCATTGTTTTTCCTAAAAATATATAATTCTTATAAGATTTCAAACCACGTGTTCCCTTATTAGGAAGTAAATTAAAACTTCAAAGAAAGTTATACTAGCATTTTCCTTGAGCAACAAATTATCGAACAAGAGTTCTCCTTGATTTCAAATGTCTTAGGTTAGCTTAAAATAGTGTCCAATTTGATTTGGAACGTGTACAATTTGTTCGAAAAGTGCACAATTTGAATTGAAAAGTGATCAATTCGGTGGGAAAATGGTATGTCTGCGTGCAGGAGAACTCCAACTCACGTTCAAGGAGAACTTAGGCTTTCAGTAGTTTAATCTCTGGCGACAAGCTGCTTTGAGCGTTTCACAATTGCAAGTCAAGTTGAACGATTCCCCCTATTTAATGAAGGCAACAAATAGGCGAAAGCCAAAAAGAACATGTAAATAGCGCACGCCAGGCCATTCGAAAATCCAGAAACGTTGACTGGCTCACAGTGGAGGAATTATTCACATCGACAGGCTACAAACTGGTTTACGCTCTCGGGTTCATCGTTTGCAAGTAGACAGTGGGAGTATACTGTATTTATCCCACCACTTTCTAATAATAGGTCTTTGCTCATTCTCATAATTATGCGTGAATGATAGGTCAAAATCAAACTGTTGGTTTCAATATCTTAAAAGACGCTTGAGAACTTAAGGAGAACCCCAACGAAATGTTGTGTTAGAGGCGGAGAGAAGATGGAGGAGATGATGCCTTTTTCAGGTCTCCTCTAGTCGCCCATTTTCAATGGCTGGATTATCAACTCTAGCTACTGAAAGCAGCGGTCTCCAACCATTATTTTGGCGAAAGCTAATTGAAATGACAAAAAAGAACTTGGGCAGGGTTTTCACAATATCTCCAGGGATCGGATTTATCAACGACTTACATAACTTTAACAGAGAATATACAGCGGAAAACTCAGATAACGCGGCTTAGCGCTCACCATTTCGCCTGATAAGCCGCACTATCAGGGATTTCGGCTGTAGTTTTTCCTGTTAAATTGCTGTAGGTCGTTGATGAATTCGGCCCCAGAGGATAATCTTTACCTCACTTCTGATCCGCCACAGAAAGTGATGTGGCTACACATTTTAAGGGCTTTTCCTAAGCGACTATGCACCATTTGGACTATCACAATGGACGTTCTGTCGTCGGTGGAGGCAACTTTCGGCTGCCGTTTGTCAGTTTTCTACAAAGTCGTTTTGCTGAAAGGTATTATCCCATTATTAAAAGGTATTTTTTTTGAAAGGTATTAAAGGTACTATTCCCTTTACCACACCTTCCACCGTTGTGACAAGTTAGAGTATACGGCAGTATATCAAGTAGCTCGTTATTTCTATTCTAATGCTTCCATGCCTATTTTTAATCTTTGTCGTAGTCGTAGGAATCGGGATCCACCATATGTAGGACTAGCAGGGAGTTAACAGATGAAATAAAATTACCGGCAGTTGCGATACTGCTTCACCCAACTCCTTAGTGGACAATTGTTCGCTACAGTTTTTATTTGAAAAGAATAAAACTCTTTGAGATCCTGTAGACTGTGTAGGTTCAGGAGAACACATTTTATGATGTGCCGTAGTAGTCTTTGCCTTTGAATGCAGGCAAATTTCTCAAAGTGGACCTGTAATAATAACTTTTAAATAATTATATTTTATTTTTTAATTATGAGTTGGACCTATAAATGTGAGTATATTATGTTAAAATATGTCCTAAATGAGATTAAATAGCATTAAATGCTCTTAGCCTAAATTTACAAAAAGCAGATGTACCAGGTAAATAGAGGTAGTTTTCTGCACGAATAATATGATCGTTTTAAGGAGAGCTTTGGAAAGTTCGGAAGATATTTGGTACGGCCACATTTGAAGATGTGGCCACAACTATGATGTGATCTGTATGAGGGAGAAGGAATCCATCTGGAAGGCAGTCGACAATTTCTTGGAGACTGAAATTAGAAAAACAGACAGACCTTTGCTTCGGATTACTGGTTTTTTCGCTCCACGTTGAGCGAGAAATCTGAATGCTAATGCTATCCTATTGACAAGCCCAGTGTTAGAAACCACGAAACGCAAAGACAGCTTGAACAAAAACGAGTAAGCACTGCGGCTTCTGACCCACCTGAAGATACCTACAAAGTGCAGTTGCAGTATTAGTCCATAATTCAGCGCTACATCATTGTGTTTTCTAACTTTCTTGCGAGAGGGTGGTCTGGTTTTCAACTACCCTGCCAGAATCTCCAATCGACAAACTTCATTGGATGATGATAGATTAGGTGACAGACACTGGGATAACGACGGAGAAACATTGTAAGGCAAAAAAGAAAAGTAGCTTAGTAATACAGTTATGTTGATGCACTTCAAACACAGGGTGAAAAGGAGGCCCGTCCAAGTCATTTTCTGCTAGTTCTTTTTTCCAGAAATGAACGCTTCACCATGGATCCACAAGGAAGAAATCTGCGATATTAGGCGCCTGCACCGGTGTTCCACAGGGATGAGTACTCTCGCCTCTACAGACTCTTCCTCCTACGCACTTACAAGCTTACAGATACAATCTCAGGGTTTGGGGTGACACGTAAAATGTACGCGGATGGTGCAAAAATATACCGGACAACCAGAAAAGACCAGGACTCTCACACTAACCTAAGTGCACTTGGCTACACATTAATATAATCCATAATTGAACTAATGAACGGGAGTTCCTTCTTGCAGCAGAGAAATCGTGTTGCTTATTTGTTGGGAAAACGATAAGGAAAGAATCCCTTCCGACAAGTTGCTAGACGTCGATGTCAAAGTGATTGAGGGTGTTTATGACTTGGACTTCTTAATAACTAACACGAGTTTCTTAGTTTCTTAATAACTTCAGGGGAGCTCAGTGAACACCCCGTGTAGATGTCCAAAGTGACCTATTGAGTGTTATAAGGAACGACGTAATGGTTCTAAATTTTTTTGCGGGCATCTCGGTAGGCCAAAAATTACAAAAAAACTGTAGCACTCAAGTGCGGGACGATAAGGCGAAAGTGATGCATTCTTGTAATGCCCAAAAAATCAATTTGCAAAAGGTTTGAAGCTTTGATTATAGTCAGAGCATAGCAAACTGATAAGCTTCTAGGTTTTCTCAAAGAAGCCGCAGGGTTCACGTTCAGGTGAATCATGCACAGCACCTGTACGACAGCGATTGGGTGGTCGAGTGGATAGCGATGCAGACTTGCAGAACAGAGGTCCATGGCTCCATTCTAGGTAAAAGGTCGGGAATTGGTGGATAGACCTTTTCGGCCTTTGACTTAAGAGTTGGCCTCGGTGAGGTACATTCTTCGCTTTCTCGTTGCAACTTGATTTACGAACATGACCGACGCGTTGCTTTAGCCCACCTCCAAAATTTGCAAATCAATCTCCAGGTAGAGAACGCTCTTCTTTTAGCTTACTATTTCTACTAATTGCTTCTTTGCTGGCCATTTGAGGTGCTGATCACAGACATGGGAAACGTTTCCGCGCCACAGAGGGTGACGTTGAGTGAAGGCACGAAATTTTGTTTTTGACTACATATGCCTATGTATGCTATTTCCCATCCCCCCTTCTGGAAGTCACAATAAGGGTGTTTTCTATATAGAAATCCGTAACTGATTATTCTAGAGATGAACCAAAGCAACTCATTTCGATCATGTTCGCAAATGAGGTTACAATAAGACACACTTTCAAAACAAGTAGTGGACATTGCAAAAGAATCATATAGGTCTAGGTGTAAAAAGAAGGAGTAGGCCCCGTCCACATGCTCCTGTTGAAATAACAACGATAAAGTTTATATGCTTGATATAGAGAAGCTTGCGTGAGCTCAACTTACTGCTTGTGAGACAAAGATCTGTTTTTGCCGTTGCGTGTTTTGTGTTGTGCTGTTTTCTGGTATAATACTACTTAACTTTAACTATTTCCTTTACGCTGTTTGTACGCGTGTGTGCCATGTACCCACGCCATGAATAAATAAATAAATAAATAAATAAATAAATTTTAAATATTTCATCTTATTTATTATGGAGTGGAGAACAAAGAAGAAGGTAATTCGTGATGTAAAAGTAACAAAAGCTTGATTTTGCCCACATATATTTTTAAAAGAACCCTTGTCTTATAGTTATCCCCTAGGTCTTCATTAAAAAAAGAACAAATTATATCGGAGTATTTTTAGATTCTGTCTCGCAAAGGAATGCGAAGTTGGTTGGATGAACAGGAAATCAAATAACAATACATGCACTTGATAGAAGTTCTATTTTAAGGAATGTGCAGATGATAACCAATGATTTTTTAAATTTCCTCAAGGAGGCTGTTAACACACATTTCTTCATTAATTCCGAAAATTCAGTGCATTATAAACGGTTCGATCATGTATTACAAACAAAACGCTATATAATTGAGTTTGTCCGTAACGAGCAATTAGGCGTTGCTTGAAATGTCAGCCAATTGTTGAGGTTCGTCATGGGCGGCCATCACTGAATTAATAAACCATCTCCCCATCAGACCAGAGATATACTGACAGGTTCGCATCCACGTCAGCACGGTATAAGCCGCATTTCATAGAGCAATGAGAATAACATGCACAAGCGAGTATTTTCGGGAGAAACTTCTGAAGGGAGCTTCTCGGAGGCCGAGTGGCAAGTTATGCGAAGGAGGAAGGATCGCCTTTTTAGGTTCTAACACTGAACGGAATTAAAGAAGGGGTCGCAGCGAAACATGTTGAGGCCGGACATAGAGTACTGCGGCAGCTCATAGCGATCTCGTCCACTTCTCTCCTGTCGAGGTGGGACACAAGCGCTCGCCCTCGTCACGATGCCGATCGCGAGTGCAGCTGCAGTTGTCGGCGGCATGGTTCCGCTGAGAGACGTCGTTCGCCTCAAACCGTTCAGGTTGGGAGTAGCGCTTCTATGTTTTCGAAAGCAAGACGAGGGAGGATGAGGTGCAGCTTCTATTTTTCCGAGAACGCCTATAATTTCTTATTTATCGTTTCTCTTCACAAATTCTCGTTGTGTAGCTATCGCTTCGCACTCAAGATAGAAGTGAAGTTATCTTGTCAAGAAATTTTTTTTCATTCGCACTTATTTGACACATTTTTGTGAACGAAAGACGCTTCAAGCCTATTCTTCCTTTTTCACAACGATATTATATTTCTTAATGAGTTCTTCGCATCAGATTATTACTAAGAAAATTTAACGTTAAAAGATAAATATGGAAAACCATCAAAGAAATGAGTAAAAACCTGACGTTTGATAACCTTGCCATGTAAGAAGAGTGAAAAAATGTACTATAACGTATTGCACAGACAAAGCTCGTTGGATGGCGGTATACCGCAAAACTCTGCTTCAAGCCTGAAGAACAGGAGCTCGTGCCCCACAAGCATTGTATCACAGAAGGCAATGGAACCGCGAACACACCCCGAGAAGCGCCAGGACCATCTATTCTCAAAGGAAAGCCACATCTAAATCTCATGCCACTGGGCCAAAGCCAAGACAATCTCAGCTGAGGAGAGACTTAATACTTCTTCTTAGACATAAATACATATGCGCGATGGGCAAAAGGTTGGAGAATGAAGGTGCCTGCAGTAAATTTGGCCCTAGAGTGAAGTGCATGGATGTGGGGCATCGGAAGGGTTGTCGAACAACCTAAGGATTGAAGGCAGGCGCTGACTAGCACAAACAACGACGTCACTGAACCGCCTGGAGATGATGCTGATGATACCGTGGGGGTGGGGGTACGTAGAATGAACATATTCGAATAGTTTAATCGAATAATAGTCGAATATGCGATATTTCTAGATTTTCGAACAGGCGTTCGAATTCGAACATAGAAAGAGAGCTATATTCCTTGTAAGAGCACTTGTATTAATATAAATATATACCATTTTCACGTCTAATTGACCCTTTTCAAACCAAATAGAACACTTCAATCCAAATGGGACACTCTTCTAAACTAGTCTAAGACCTTTGACATCAAAGCGATCTCTTGCAAATCGAAATGACCTTTAGGCAGGTTAAACTACAGACTCACTAAGATCGCTTGAATAATTTTTTGTTTAAGAAAAATTTGGCATAACTTTCTTTGAAATTTTTTATTTCACCTGCCAAAAGACGTGTAACAATTTTCTGAAAATATTATTTTTTAAGAAAAAATAAAAAAGTTAAGAAAGTTAAATTTTGTCTTAAAGCGCAGCAACGCAGAAATCATGTAGTGCATTAAAGTCTGGATCGCACCATGCACTCGAAAAGTAAGTCGCAATGTTTATTCGATTGGTAGTGTAAATACTACTCACATGCAGCAAGAAATTTAGGATATGTGTGCTTTTTTCAATTGTTTGTGTTTCAACGTTGGCAGGCGTGAAGCTGCACGCGAATAAAAATTTGTGTGACATACAAGCAAACAATCAATCAAATAAAAAGATTCGGAAGGAGGGCTTGGAGCAATCTCAACAGAAAATAGCCGACTTCCTGCTCTTCAAAACAAACTTTAAATCATTGTTTTATCTCGAAAAATTAAATTTTTATGGAATTTCTAACAATGTGTTCATTTATTGAATAGATGAGCTAATTTTTGGAGAGTCTCAAGTGTAATGTAGAAGAAGCTCACATCGACTTGGAAGAGTTCAGTTTGATTTGAAAAGTTTTGTCTTAGGATTAGAAGAGTATCCAATCTGACGTGAAAAGTGTCCAATTTGACCTTAAAACGATCTGCGTCAACTCATCGGGAAGAGCACAGGGTTTGATGCGGCAATGGCTCATGGTCAGTGTTCCAAGTGCCAGACTCTATCTTAGCGACAAAAAGGGACCACTCAAATGCCTTGGAGCGCTGTCAAAATTCCACAACAGGTCCACCGCAAGAACAAGTGCATAGTAAGAACCCAAGAGGGGTCACCCCTGGCCGAGCTCAGTTGGTTCTTATCTGATTCTAATTCTGTTAGGTAAAATTGGACGGTATCTGGTGCTAAAGGCGCTTATCCACGTTTATCTCCATCTATGTGTGAGCGCTGAACATCCTCGACGCTCCCCTCAGGTGGGGGGGGGGGAGGGGGTGGTTGCTACGTTGTAGTTACTGCGCTAGCTCTTTGCCCTGAATTCACAAACATTCTCGACTTTTCCGAATAACGCGAAGACGATACGTCAACCGATGTAAGGTCTGATCAACAACCTTGGTGAACAGCTTAAAGATATATGCTGGACTAGGAATAGCATTAGAGTATAATACCTAACTGGAACCGGGAAACACCCAGCTATCTACACTTTTTCTGCAGGCGACGCGCAATGTTGTTATCTATCCCACGTTTCGTCATGCTGATGAACAACTGAGAACTCATAGCTTTCAAGGAAACAGTGCTTGCTAACTACAAAAGAGACTGGGTGAACTCTATAGGCAATAGAGCGACTTACGTTGAACATGTTGCTGGCTCTTGTTTGCCTGAGGAACAAAACTACGGCAAAGAAGAAGAACAGCGACCTCATTCTTCCCTGAAACATTCACTATTGAATGACCTGATATTTCGCACGAAACGAAGACCTGAGCACGATGGAACGGCACATCAGAAGATTTTTAGAAGAAACGCTTCACAAGGCGAGAGGGCATTAATCCAGAAGCTATGAGACAAGCACAGCTTTCGAAGTAATGAAGTGGTTTTTGAATTCAAATCCCACAATGTGCTATGAAACCAGTTCGAAGCAGGTGAGCAAGGTGTCATATCGGGTATGGGAATACAAGGGGAGCTGAACACAGCTCAGTGGGAGGGGCTTGAGAAGCCGATTTGACGCGTAGAGAAAGGGAGGAATCTCGAAGGAAACGTTTTCGAGGAATCACAACGACCCAGAGACTTCTTGTCAGCCATAGTTCAATGGATGCGGGGGGAAGAGGTCGCCAAACTGCTCTAGATATAATGGAAGATAATCTCTGGCTTCGCCTTCTCGTTATAATCCTTGGATTATGCTAGAAGCTAGTGGCAAAGAACCATTTGTCGAACGGCGCGCTAGAAGATTTCATTATCTAAATTCACGCCAATGGATGAATGACCTTTAGTTCTTCAGATAGTGGCGGCAACGAAGGAGGTGAAAGTACGGTGTTCACCAGGGACTCTAAAAGCCATGCTCCACTGTTCGGAATGGCGGACACCGCATGTTGACATAACGTCACTCCCCCACACCGAAGAATCTCCATCCTTCATTGGTACAAAAGTGTGTTTCCTCTTTGCCAAGTCGTTAAACGAAAAGGGAGAGTATCCCAGAAGTTTACCTTGGAGTCGAGGCAGCGGCGCGGTGCCCTTACGAGCGCTGGCGGGGTAAATTGTACTCCTGAAATGCGCGGTCCTTCAAGATATTCGGAGAGAGAGCTCTTGGTTTCGGTACTTCTGTGTTGCAGGTTTTTTTTGCATTTAAACTGACGGGTTGAGATCTGTGGAGTGCTGACGTTCATATATTTTCAGGCGCTTTTCTTCTTGCACATCATCCGGCATGTATGCTGTGGAAGATAATCGTACTGCCGATCGGTTTTTAACTGCAAGACAACGAGAGTGAAACAAAACGAAACAATGAGAAGGGCCGCATGAAAGAGCTATCTTTCTTTATGCATGTTTTGGTTCTACAGATGTTCGATAGCTGCACTTTTGTTCTAGAATCATGGACTGCCTTCTCGAATCGAGCAGCGATTCAAGCGCACGAGGAAAGAGGTTTAGTATTCGGGAAACACCTTCGCGTGTTACCGGCCTAGCGGCCGCCAAACGTCTGGTTGGGGGCTTCGCCCCGAAACCCCGTGAATGGAACAATCCCAATCACCCTCCATTCTTTTTTAGGCCTTCTTAACTTTAGCAACAGTAAAAAACTGGTTTTGCTATTTAGATTAGTGCAGCGGGACATGGTAAGGCAGAATTTTCACTGCTCCTATGAAGCCCATCTCTATCGCATGTACGCGATTTATCCT
The DNA here is from genome assembly GCA_947396885.1 of Heligmosomoides polygyrus polygyrus. Lineage (NCBI taxonomy): Eukaryota > Metazoa > Nematoda > Chromadorea > Rhabditida > Heligmosomidae > Heligmosomoides > Heligmosomoides polygyrus. The sequence continues at coordinate 35,352,317 of OX377204.1, read as the reverse complement.
CCGAAGTGCTCGTTCTCTACGTGGTGAGAAACAGACATGAGAGTCCAATCCGAAGTGCTTAATCTGTACAAACATAATTAAAGTTATCGGTATTGGTCCAGAGTCGTACTGTAGGGAAATCGACGAAAAGCGCTGAAAACTGCGTCAACTTCATTCAGCCTTAGTCAACAGAAGAGGCCCGATTCTTGTGTACTATAACGCCCGCCCACTCCTTTCATCGCTATTCGAAAATTGAACGAATCAAGAGTTGAAGTTCTGCCTCACCCGCCATGTTCTCCAGACCTCTCTCCAACCAACTAGCACATTTTCAAACACATTCAGAACTTTCTCGCCGGTAAAACTTTCACCATTCAGGACCAAACTAAATCTGCCTTCGTGGATTTTGTCGAATCTCGACTGCCTAGTTTCTTCGCGGATGGAATAAGTCGACAGTTGGCCCGTTGGCAAAAGTGTGCTGATTCAAACGGTGTATATTTCGACTAAATCCGTTTGAGAAAGTTATGGTAGTTCAAAGTGAAACACTCAAGACGCTGAAAACTTTCCGAACAACCTAATACATGACATTTTGATGTGCAGCACCTGGACAATACCATGTACAGTACCGCCGCTAAACATTCAACCAAACGACGTTTGCGACGCAAAAACGCGTTTTTTGCGTCGCATCATGATAACTTTGTTCAAAGTAAAGGCTTTCTCACCAAAATTTACAAGGGCTCCTAGCATCATCCTACCTACCAGTGGGCATGCAACCGCCATTAAAAAGTGGATGGAAGCCTGAAAACCAGTGCCGCAATTAAGGAGGGTCCTAATTGCTGTGACCCGACCCAACACCGTCGCCGAGTCTCGCTTAATTATGTCCCCAGGCGCAAATAGTGCTGCCCAGTTGAATTTTAAAATTCTTAAACCTCATTAAATTGTATTTTCTTGCTGTTTATGACCTTCTCCTGGCTGCGACAATTCATTTGGTACCAAATTTGGTAGGAAAATATGCATGAGTCTGCAGCTGCTTCAACTGATTTTGTTTATTTCAACGGAAGCATCCTCAGTCTAAACCTGTTATTGTAGCTTGCAATCTACTCATCTTTATGGAGGGAAAATGACATAGAAAATTTACGTTTCGAGCTCACTTTGGGCATTTGTGTGTTGGTTGCAATTCATCAAAACTGCAAGTGAACCTTGGTAAAGAGCACTCCCTGTCGCCGATTTTGGCTGCGAATATCTATGTCCTAAGAAAATGAGTTAGTCCAAAAATATGTTGGCTAACCGTACCCAATGTAGAGACTCCAAGTATCAAATATCGAGGAGCAAGGTAATCAGATGCCCGAATTTCAGCTGGTTAAAGTGAAGACTTCTTTCAAAAGTGCGGCTGAGCTTCTACAGCGTTTCATGCTCAGCCTTTGCAGCATGAATGCTGGGAAGCCCAGAATTCATATTAAGTATTTTTCCGTTCAAAATTTTCAACCAGTCCAGACGGCAATATTTTGACGCACCAGATCGAGCGTCGATGTAGAGGTCTTCTTCGACCATAATTGCACTGACCTGACATGCCCTACAGAGACATTGCACTCGGCTGCATGACCAACGAACCCCTCACTTCTCTTTCTCGTAACTACGGGCCTGTTTGACCTTATGCAGCTCACCAAGATCGATCCGTGCTGTCAAATCTTGAGAACCTTTTGGGTTTTCTGGATTGCGTACGTCATATTATAATAGATTGTCCGGAAAGTTTTGAGTGCTTCACTTTAAACTAGCATAACTTTCTCAAATCTTATCGGATTTAGTCGAAATAAGCATCGCTCGAGTCAGCACACTTTTACCAACGGGGAACCAGTCGGCTTATTCCATCAACGAAAGAATTAGGTGGTCGAGATTCGATAAAATTCACGAAAGCTGTTTTGGCTTGCTGTTGACTGGTGAAGGTTTTACCAGCGAGAAAGCTCTGAAAGTGTTAGAAAATGTGGTGAGAGGTTGGTGAGAGGCCTGGAGAATATGACGGGTGGGGCACAATTTCAACCCTTAGTTCGTTTAATGTTCATGTGGTGATTTGCGAAACGTGTGGCGGGCGCTATCGTGCAGAAGAATCAGGCCTCTTCTGCTGATTAATGGTAGCTGAAGCTGACCCGATTTTCGGTGCATTTCGTCGATTTCCTTACAATAGAACTTTGCTGTGATCGTTTGGCTTAGCGCCGAAAAGTTGTAATGGATCACACCAGCCGCTAACTACCACGCAGTGACCATTACCTCTTTTGGTGGAGGTTCGCCTTCGGAAAATGCCTAGAGGGTTCACCGGCGTGCAACCAGTGCCCGAAACGTTTACTGTTATCACACAGAATCTACTTTTCACCACAAGTGATGATTCGATCCAAAAAGGGGTCCGTTTTGTTGCGTAAAAGGTGAGAAGAACAAATCACGAAACGCGACAATTTTTTCCGCTCACTCAACTCTTGGGGCACCCATTTTCAAGCTTTTTCACCTTCCCAAGGCGTTTCAAAGCATCCGCAACTGCAGTTCTACTGACGTCTAGCTCTTCCGCGATTTCGCGAACTGTTTGGGATGGTTCGGCTTCCACCAATTCCTTCAACTCGTCGTCCAGGATTGCTCTAGATCGACCGCTACGGGGTCATCTTCGAGGCTGAAATCTCCAGTCCGGCTTTTACTGAAGCACTGGCACACAGTGCCTTCTCCAACTCTATTAGGCCCCACACTTGATCGATATGTCGAGCTGTCTCGGCTGCGGATTGTCCCAGTTTGAAGTTGAAATAAAATATTGCTCGGAATTGCTCTTTCGACATACTCCAATAATCCCTTCAAGAATAGAATTATAAAAATGTTGAAACATATTTTTTTAGTCAGATAGAGCGAAAAATTCTGTGCAGAAAGTAACGTTAATGCGCAATACAAGTTGAAGTTTTACTTGATAATAGACGAATGAACGACAGCAACGCAAATGCTGAGAACTTTCCGGACAACCTAATAACATGAGTTTGTTGGCTGAAAATTTCAGTACAATTTCTTTCATGCTTTAATTCACTTACTCAAAAACTGAACACTTCGTTTGAAGTTTTTATAAAATTCTTATTTTTTGTAGAAAATAATGGTTTATATTCTGTTCTAAAGAGCAGAACAGTGGCAGTTTTTAGTGCCAAAAGGGATTGCGCCATGCAATGTCCAAGACTTCGCTGTTTTTATTCGATTGATAGCAAAATTGCTGTTTGCATAAAGTTTTACGCCTCTAAACAACACAACAAAGAAAACTGTAAAAAACACATATTCTCACCTTGATACTTCATGTAAGCAGAGTTCACACTGTTAGGGAGGGGGCAAAAGTAATGAGACAAATTGAACAAAATTCTTTATCTCTTTATAACTCAATTACAACTCAACGATGCTGAGGAATGTGTATGTCATTGAGGTCAGTGACTTGCTGCCATCGCTCAGCCAACTCCCTGATCCCATCCTTCCAGAACTGCTTGGGTCTGGTCTTGATCAACTGCTCGATATGGTTGTCAAGGACTGCTTGGGTTCTTGTGTCCCTTCCGACCAGGAAGTTCCGTAGGCCCAAGAAGTGGTGGTAGTCGCACGGAGAGATGTCCGGCGAATACCGTGGGTGAAGCATGTAAACGTAGCCCAGCTGGCCAAGCTTATCCATGGTCACTTGTTCCCGATGGGGTGCGGCGTTGTCGAAGAGGAGGACCTTCCTGACCCGCTGCGACTGAATAAGTTCGAGTCGCAGGTCCAGCTCTTCTATTTCGTTTACCGTGGCCTTGGAGTCCATCGTCGTGCTTTTGGTAAACAGCTTCCAGTGTACCGGGCCATCGGCGCAAATCCAAAAGCTCTGAAGGTGCTTCTCGCCGAGAACACCTACTTCCTCATCCAGCGTTAAGATTGAGTCCAGGCTGCTCGGGGTTGGGAATCAGGAGAGATTTGCGCGACACAGGTCGACTCGTCAGGCTGGGATTTCGGCATGAGACAGACTGGTGTTTTGGCATGCTTCTGGAAGGAAAGGGCGAAAGTGGTCACTTCTCAGGTGGCCTTCAGTAGGTAGCATACAAACATACAAATACGATAAGCACGAAACCGGACTGCATTCACGAGATATATGGACACGGCATGGAGTGTCTCATTACTTTTGGTCCTCCTAATATCAATCAAATAAAATTCGGGGTGAGCTTTCCAAGTGCAGGGCGCAATCTGGTCTTCGATGCACTAAATGATTGCTACCTTGTTGCTCTTTAAGACAAAAGTTATTTTATTATTTTTTCAAAAGCAACAAATCTTGTGTAATATTATTGCACCCGTTCGGGCAGCTGAACCTAAAAAAATTCAAGAAAGTTATAACAAATTTTTCTTGGACAAAAAAATATTCTACCCTAGTATTTTAACCTGTAAGAAGATAATTTCAATTTGGAAGATTTTTAAATCCAATTTAATTCGAAACGTGTCCAACTCGACGTGAAAATGATAAATTCATATTTAACATTGCGGCTAGGCACACAATTTTGAGAACTATAGAATCTGTGTAATCTACGCAATCCAGAAAACCCAAAAGCTTCTCAAGATTTGACAGCATGGATAGATCTTGGTGAGCTGCATAAGGTCAAACAGGCCCGTAGTTACGAGAAAGAGAAGTGAGGGGTTCGTTGGTCATGCAGCCGAGTGCAATGTCTCTGTAGGGCATGTCAGGTCAGTGCAATTATGGTCGAAGAAGACCTCTACATCGACGCTCGATCTGGTGCGTCAAAATATTGGCGTCTGGACTGGTTGAAAATTTTGAACGGAAAAATACTTAATATGAATTCTGGGCTTCCCGGCATTCATGCTGCAAAGGCTGAGCATGAAACGCTGTAGAAGCTCAGCCGCACTTTTGAAAGAAGTCTTCACTTTAACCAGCTGAAATTCGGGCATCTGATTACCTTGCTCCTCGATATTTGATACTTGGAGTCTCTACATTGGGTACGGTTAGCCAACATATTTTTGGACTAACTCATTTTCTTAGGACATAGATATTCGCAGCCAAAATCGGCGACAGGGAGTGCTCTTTACCAAGGTTCACTTGCAGTTTTGATGAATTGCAACCAACACACAAATGCCCAAAGTGAGCTCGAAACGTAAATTTTCTATGTCATTTTCCCTCCATAAAGATGAGTAGATTGCAAGCTACAATAACAGGTTTAGAATGAGGATGCTTCCGTTGAAATAAACAAAAACAGTTGAAGCAGCTGCAGACTCATGCATATTTTCCTACCAAATTTGGTACCAAATAAATTGTCGCAGCCAGAAGAAGGTCATAAACAGCAAGAAAATACAATTTAATGAGTTTTAAGAATTTTAAAATTCAACTGGGCAGCACTATTTGCGCCTGGGGACATAATTAAGCGAGACTCGGCAACGGTGTTGGGTCGGGTCACAGCAATTAGGACCCTCCTTAATTGCGGCACTGGTTTTCAGGCTTCCATCCACTTTTTAATGGCGGTTGCATGCCCACTGGTAGGTAGGATGATGCTAGGAGCCCTTGTAAATTTTGGTGAGAAAGCCTTTATTTTGAACAAAGTTATCATGATGCGACGGAAAAAACGCGTTTTTGCGTCGCAAACGTCGTTTGGTTGAATGTTTAGCGGCGGTACTGTAAGTAGTAGTTACGAATGCTGGTAGCTGAAGATGCTCAAGCACTTGTAATTGACTGCTGTGCAATCCTTGCCCTTAGAAGCTGGTGGCAGAGCCTGGTTTAAACCTAGTAATACAATGTCGCATCCTGGATTTTTAAACCCAAATGGGATGGTTTTTACCATCCCATTCGGGTTTAAAATGGTTTTTACAGTAGAGAAACATGCTGTGATTCCTGCAGCTTTTATGTGATGCCATGGAGAGCAGTCCATCTGTCTCATGCACTTTTTGCCTTATATCACTGGTGTGGGATGGTCGTATATTGCTAATTAGTTAAGTATAATTCTCATTGCGTTGTGCCCAAAAACCCCTACTAATAGTCAAGTCACAACAACATGCGTTTCCACCGCACAGAGCTGGAAAATGTTGATATGGATATTTATTTCATGGGTACCATGTGCACAATGGTTAAAAAGAATAGCGCAAACAAATAAGAACAAAACAAACAAAACAGGCTGATAAACAAAAACTTGTATCTGGCAGGAAAGGAGAAGAAAGAAACAAGCACCGCGGGAATCAGCAGACTCCAGTCGGAGGGTTTTCCTGAAGAATTCCCTAAAAGCGGCAATATAGGTAGGTAGTAGATTGTTCTTGCTCAGGCGCACGTACTCGGGCCCGCCCGGTTTACAAAAAAGTGCCGCCTAACGGAGGAACGTGCCTTTCCATAAGAAAGCTTACCTCGATTGCCTCTGGTGTTTGAGACCTGCGATTTGAAAAAGTGGTCATGCTTGACGTTCGCCATTTTTTGATTAACAATTTCATGTACCATTACTATGTCGCTGACTTCCCTACTCTGTGATAGAGAACCCAATTGAGCTCATTTCTCAAATGAACAGAAAACTCTTGGAAATTGTGTAGGTGTCAGAACCTCTCAAATCTCAACCAGACGAAAAACAAGAACACTGCAGCGCATGAGAACAGAGCACCCGGGGCACGTGCTCCGCTCATGAAGCAATGCCACTACCCACCGCAAAGCGTTTGAAACACACAGGTAACTCACCCAGCGCTTGTGATGGCGCCGCTCGTCAATCCATAGTAAGCAGATGTGGTTTCACAACCTGCCAAGAAGGAACTAGTTTCGTACTAACTGAAGGTGGGGATTCTTCCTATACTACTCGAACCCGTTCGGACATAGGCTTCAGACCATTGTAACAGCTTTGCAGAGTGAATGAGTAATATATTTGTGGTGATATTTATTTATTTATTTTTTTGGACGTGCAAATAGGCAAATAGTTACAACTGCAAGCAGTGAAAACACAAATGCACAAAGAACCGAATACTACAACACAGGGCTAACTCCTCTGGGAGATATCTGTCAACAAGCCTTTTAAGCTGACACTAAACGTGTATGCAAACCGGCATAGCATCATAATTGCGATCATCGTGCTTCGAAAACGAGACTCCCACAGTCTCTCGCTATGCACAGGGAATACAAAGATGCGCAAAGTCTTCGCCCTTGTTTAGGAACGAAACGTCGAAGTTTTATCACAGACGCGAAGATCCAGCCGTGTGGGCCCATGGATCATCGGCCGCTGTACTTTAAAGATACCTCTTTGAAGGCCACCGATTAGAAGACAAAAGAGGTAGAGCGATGAGGTGCGGTATAGGTCAAGTGGTGGTGAACGAAAGAGAAATAAGTAGTTGTTATTTGTGCATCTCCCTCGATAGAGAGCCTTCGAGCTCTCTTGTTAAGAGGGATCTCGGGCCGCTTGTCGCAGGGCCACGTGGCGCGTCCCCGGGTGGTGGATAGGGGAATTAAACGCGAACCAAATGCGACCGTGTACTGCCCAGAGACGCAGGTGGGAATGGACTCCTTGCTCCTGCTGTGTCGGGTCGACGCGTTCCTTGTGCGTGGGAGCGGCATGTTCGTGCACAGTGTGCGTGGATGTGTCCGTGACTGTGCGGATTGTAACTGTGTCGGCTCGGCCAAAAGCTCGCACTCGGTAGAATGGGAGTACATGTAAGGCGATTCGAGGCCGCATCAAAAGTCTTGCCTGCCCTTCGGGCAGTCTGGCTGGCTGCCCGGAGTACCCCGCCCGCACGACAGAGCCTGACTAGCTACCCGTGTTGTATTGCAGTCAAACACAGCAGCTCTAAAGGACCTCATTCCCCTGACCCCGAAAGAGCCCCCATTTCTGCAGCGATGGGAAGGACGAGTACGGAGAGGCTGCTAAAATCTCAGGGCCTAACCAGGCTGCGCAAATTGAAAAGGATTAGGATGACGATCTGTACTTACAACGCCCGCACACTTGCATCGGAAGCATCCGTCGAGAACCTGATGATGCAAGCCAGGAAGATCAAGTACGACGTCATCGGACTGACCGAGACGAGAAGACACCACCCCCTACACGCCGCCTACGACTCCGGAGAAGAACTGTTCCTCGGAACATGCGACAGCAGGGGAGTAGGCGGCGTTGGTGTCCTCGTCAACACGCACTTGGCCATGAACATAGACTCGTACGAGTATCTGACAACCCGAATCGGACGTCTGCGACTTAAGCGACGTGACTCCGTGCCAGGTTTGACTGTGTTCGTCGAGTATGCCCCAACATCCGACTACGACGACGAAGAGGTCGAAACCTTCTACGTGGAGCTGGAGAAGTTCTATAAGGAAGATCACACCTTCTAAAAGGTGATCGTCGGCGACTTCAACGCCAAGATCGGGCCACGAAGGTCGCCGGAAGAACTTCACATCGGAACCCACGGTTTGGAGTGGAACCAGCAAGGTGAAAGGCTGTCTGAGATTATCATGTCGACCAAGACCATCCATGGAAACTCACAGTTCCAGAAGCCTCCCTCCCTACGATGGACCTGGGAATCTCCCGGTGGCCAGTTCCACAACGAGATCGACCACATCATCTTCAACCGCAAGTATTGCCTGACCGACATCTCCGTTGTCCCCAAGTTCTACACGGGATCGGACCACCGCGTCCTTCGCGCTAGGTTTCGCTTTTCGCGTCAAGGAGAGAAGGCCGCAAAGTTCAGGAAGAGGAATCCCAGAACGACCATCAACTGGGACCTCTACACCTCTCTTGCCGGCCTTTGGAAAGATGCCGTCATGGACAACGTCGATGAGGAATATGACCGCTTCGTGCACCATCTCAACGATAGTGCTAAGGGAGCCGAGAGCCAGCGTGGAGCAGCACGAGCGTCAGGCACCAGCTGACGTCCGAGCTTGCGAAGCTATGCAGAGCGGCGATAAAGGAAGATCTCAAGGAGCGTAGGGCGGAAGTGTTGGCTGAAGCAGCAGAGGCAGGGTTGAGCATCCGCAATGCCCGCCGGAACTTCGCCAACTTCAAGACCAAGATGACCGCTCTCCGACGTCTTGACGGAACCGTCACCTCTTCCAGAAGGACCATGGAAAAGGTCATCCACGACTTCTACTCCGATCTCTTCGATAGCCACGTCCACCTGCCCCCATGCCATCTTCCGCAAGATGGATACGTCGTTCCCTCTGTTCTCCCTCTGAGATCCGACACGCTGAAGCGGTTCTCGAAGCTCTGCTCATTCAGGGCGTTTTTACTCAGTAGATCAGAGTATTTCGAGAGCTGTGCAGTGGATTCACGAACAAGATCTCACCATTCTACAATGACGTCGTCATCGACGTAAAGGGAGGGGTTCGGCAGGGGGATACCATATCCCCGAAGCTCTTCAGTGTCACCCTCGAAAACGTCATGCACGAACTAGAATGGGAAGACATAGAAGTGAAGGTCGACGGCCGGCAGCTGCCCATCTGCGCTTCGCTGACGGATCGTGCTCATAACACCGAGCAGGCGGAGCGAATGCTGGCCGACTTCGATCGTGTATGTGGGAACGTTGGACTGCAGCTGAATCTTACAAAGACGATGTTCATGAGGAACAGACACGTTTCTGATGCCCCATTCTCGCTCAACGGAACGATCATCTCCGAATGCTCCAGCTACGTGTATCTGGGTCGCGAAATCAACATGGCCAACGACCTAGCACCGGAGCCGAGCAAGAGGAAACGAGCGGCTTGGGGAGCTTTCAAGAGCGTCGAAGAATTCGCGAAGAAGACGAAGAACGTCCTACTCCGTGCCCACCTATTCGACTCTACCGTTCTTCCTGCTCTAACATACCCCTCAGAGACCTGGGTTATACGAAAGCAGGATGAACATGCGATCAGCGTCGCGCAGCATGGAATCGAGAGGACGATGCTCGAAGTGACACGACTCACGCAAGCGAAAGAAGGCCTCCGGAGTTCCGAGCTTCGCAGACGTTCGAAGATCAGAGACGCTGTCGCATGGGCCAAGTCGTCGAAAATTAGGTGGGCCGGCCACGTTATGCGCTTCGCAGACACCCGCTGGACGGGAGCCATCACCGGTTGGATTCCGCGGGATGTCAAGAGAACACCAGGACCCACCAACGCGTTGGTCGGAATTCTTCGTGAAAGCCCTGAACGTCCGATATGACGCTCTTCGTGCCCCTCGAGCGAGTAGGATCCATTGGACCACTGGCACGCGACAGGGACGAATGGAGACGTGACGCTGCTGGCGCCCGCTCGAGCAAGTCGATGATCAACGGGACGACAGGTGATACAGGCGATTTGCGCATACGGTTCCCGGCAGTCTCGACTGTCGATGCAATTTTGAGGAAGGCGACCGACACGTTATGTCAAGCTGCACAGTCGGAACTCGGCATTGAAAATCTCCCCCGGTGGAGGAGCATTGAGAGAAGTAAGAGCCGGTGCATTTTGCCCTCCTCGATTTGGAGAAGGCTTGATCGCTTATCGTGTGAAGATGTATGGCGCGCCTTGCGACAACACGGCGTTCCTGAAGAACTTGCAGCGTAGGTGGATCAAATATCCTGCCCAAATGTAGAGTCGAGCTGCTAAGAATCGTCATCGGCAGACCAAGGACACTGGGAAGTTTTTTTTTGGCATCAATGATGACAACGGCCATCTTCTCATGGACCGCAGGAAGGCATTGAAGCGATGGCTCTAATACTTTCAGGAAATCTCTACAGTGGAACTTCCTTGTCCAGCCACCCCATTAACGGCTCCAGCTCACGGCCCCGTTCAGAAGATCAGCGTGGAGAAGACTGAAACGGCTTCGAGGAAGATGAGGCTATTCAAAGTGAATGGGCCGGACGACGTGGCGGCAGATTTGTGGAGGTCAAAGCGTTGTTACTAAGCTGAGTGGTTGTCGAAGTTCTCTATTCGGGTTGTAGCAGAAAAGAAAGTGGCTCAGTGTTGGCGCCAAAGTACGACGATTCCGATTTGGAAGAATAGGGGCACTCCTGCTGACCGCTCCAGTTACCGTCCGATTCGCTTGTTTTCGCACAGCATGAAGATCTTCGAGCGAATTGCCGACGGGCGAATTCGTGACATCGTCCAGCTTTCCAGCAATCAGTGTGGCTTCGGGACTGTCTGTAGCACCATTGATGCCACACATGCCGCCCGCCTCCTGATATCGAAGCATCGTGAGAAGTAGAAGCCAATGCATCGCATTTCTCGACCTGGAGAAGGCCTTTGATCGCATACCGCGTGAAGTGATATGGTACGTCCTGCGACATCGTGGAGTTGCTGAAGGGCTCACAGAGTGGGTCGAGCTGTCTACTCTTGTCCCAAGAGTCAAGTGGAGCTACAGCAGGAACCTCAATGGATCTCCATCTCTGTCCAATTACAGCAAGGTCCTGCAATTAACGTCGTCCTGCCAGTCGACGCCCTGCTAGAATGCCGGTGACGTCCTGCTAGAAGGCCGGCCTGCGAAGAAGGAACGCAAAGCCGCCTCACCGTGATGGAGACGTTGCGCTGGACGGTGGGAGTCCTGCACCTGGACCGCGTACGAAACTATGCTATTCAGAAGAAGGTCAATGTCGCTTTGGTAGCTGACATGTTGCACGAAGCTCGCCTGCGATGATGTGTATACGCTTTGTTTAGAAGAAGAAGAAGAAAAAAGAAGACGAGGTGAATAGGGTCATGACACCAGAAAAGCGGACCTTGCGAGAAAGTGCGACGCACGCTGAAGATGAATAAGAAGAAGTCAGTACTCGTGGTCGTTCACTTTTCTTCTTAAAGACACCACAGTTCTGGGCCAGGCGACTCAAAGAGCTGTCGTCTCGTTCAGCTCATATTTTAGAAAATAGTGGATACTATGTAGTTGATTAAGTTTACATTTCTATAGTAAAACTGCAATCTTTTAAGGTAAAGTAATCCGCTAAACGCTTTTTCCCAACCTGTTGACGCGAACAATCTACACATTAACGGATAAAGTACAAAGAACGTGATAAAAGCGACCTACATAGAGTGCCTACTAGGCAAAAAAAATGAAACAATATGAACAATCATTTCGAAAAACGCCCTCAGATTAAAGCCTCTGATGTGAGAGGCCGACTAATCGTTCTATAAGATGAGCGCTTATGTAGAACGAAAATGTTCTGAATGAAAAGGTGATGTTGTCGGAATGAGAAAGTGCAAAATATGTCTTGTCGAGAGGAACGAAGGACATATGTAGGTTTTGAATCTTGCCAGTAGTTAGGCTTTCCTTTGATAACTGGTGATCTCGGTTGCTATTCGTTAGGGCAATATGTACTACGCTGAATGCGTTGCATGATAATACATTGCTGAGAGGTCGGGAAAGATACTCGTTTTCGATTCATGACGTAAAATTACCCTCGCACAATGCGTATGAAGTGGACCTTGGCAGTGCGGGCTTATGACTACAACTGTGAATATATGTCATTAAGAGTGACGGTGACAAAGCACCTGAGGCCTTCTTGTCAGCCGGAAGGCAATGTGCCTTTCAACATTTCCAATCAACCTTCCAATACCTGTTTCTTGAATTGGATTTCACGCCTAGCGCAATCGAGCCCTCTATCCCTCCGGGGTCATTGAATTGCTGCCAGCCTTGTCTAGGAAGCATGAGAAGCTGACTTGTTCATCGGCTATCCACCGCATGTTACTGTATAGACCAAATACGCATTCAAATTACCTCCACGACATCCCATAGAAGTAGAATGTGTGGCGCAGCTCGAATGGGATTTAGTAGCGCTGCCCTTTATCCTTTATTACTAGTACATCCTGCTGTAACAAGTTGCTCATGACAACCCATTAGATTTGTAGGCCATTTCTTGGCAGCAGTGAAATACCTCAGTTCTTCTCCACTCCACTGCTGAACGTACTTCACTTTGTCTCTGCAAACGGTTCGCCATATGTATCATAGCGTCCAATTGCCTCAAAGGAAGCGAGCGAGCAGAAAAGCAGCCTCATGAGCTTCTAGAGCAATATCTAGGACCGATTGAGCAGTGCTGAGCACGGCCTGCGACCAGGGAAGTTGAAGCGCACCTCAGCGAGATGGAGACAAAATGATGCGCTGGCCGGCTGGCGCCATGCGCAAGGACCATCTGAAACGATGACGTCGGCTAAGTTTGGTGCAGCAGCGATTGCCGATAAAGCGCGCGAAGATCGCCCGCGATGGTACGGCCATTTTCTTCGTGGGATGGGGGACAGTGTCCGCAGAATAGGCAACAACTTTGAGGCGTCTGGAAAGCGACCTAGAGGACTCACTCGCCAAGCAACTCTGGGCTGATACGTTACGCATGGACTTGAAAACAGCTGGCGTTCAGCCTGATCCTGCGCTGGATCGGGAATGGTGGCATCAGGGCACCACGAAAAGTGAACTCGCCACAAACCGGAAGAAAGACCAAGGAGAAGAATAATATGGAGTGATTCCACAAGGCGGTTAGTCTTCTGCGACCTGTTGCAGGCCCATCAGCAGAGCCATGGTGCTTCCCTCCTTGTGCTAGAAACCCCGCTCTGATAGAACCTTCAAATTCTTTAAGAAAATGGTCGATCATCCTTGACGGTTGAAGAATAAATGGTTTTCATTCGAAAAACTCCATTTAGGTGCTCGCTTTGACAAGCCCTCTAAAAAGCAAACACCAAATTCCTTTTGGTGTTTGCTTTTTAGAGGGCTTTTTCTGGCCCATTCTTCCTCCAACACCTTGTTTCTGCGCGTCTTCCATCCTGGTGCACATGTGTGCGTGCTTAGTGTCCTCTCTGAGCGTGGCACTGTTCAACACTCAGATCACGAATTACTCTTGCATGACTCTCATCCAGTTTGGTGAGAATCGGTTACCGCGCAGAACTAATTCAGCCCTGAGACCCCTTGATTTGCGCAGAAAGCGGATTAGCATAGAAGTTTAAAGAAACCACGATCTCCAAACATTGTTGCTGAAATGTGTAATGAAATACTTTTTGCATCGATACAGACATGGATTTACTACAGTTTCCATAGATCAGCTGGGCTATTTAAAAAATCGTCTTCACGCTACTGAGAAGGTTTCTTAAATAGTAACGGTGGAAAGTCTAGGCGTTACCTTTCTGTGCTGTGGGGAGGCGGATGGGAGATGGAAATAATGAAGTGACGGACCGTAGGACCGGGTTGTTCTTCCACAACCTTACCATTGCTTGTTAGAAGAAAGCAGCCTTGGCAGATGGAACGTCAGAGGTGTGACGGCTAGAAAAAATAGGGCGAGTGGTTCCGATGAACGGCGTATCATGTGTGGTTGGTACAAGACGCCAGTACTGAAAGATGCACGAATCGATCTCAAGTCTAAGAGCTGTAAGTGAGGTCAGAGACTTTGGCTACCATTTTAATTACAAACTAGACTTTAAAGCCCATTATAAAGTGATAGTAAATAAAGCCATGTTTCGTATATACAACTTATTCAAGATCTTGAAAACACATGACCCTCAAGTACTTATCCGAGCATTCGAGGTCTATGTGCGCCCAATAATTGAAGGTAGCACCACAGTCTTCGATCCTACCAAAAAGAAGGATATTGATTTTCTAGAAAGTGTACAAAACAGTTTCACTCGTAAGCTGCTAATGAGGTCCTTTGGTCTCAGTTATTCTTCGATTCCAAACGCTACGGAAAGGGCGAAACAACTAGGTTTGCGCTCCCTAAAAAATAGAAGAGAAAATAACGACATAATTATGATGCTCAAAATGTTTACAGGAAGAGTTGATGTCAACGCAAGTGATATCTTTTACTTTGCTGATACTAATACTACAAGTGGCGATATAAGGCTAGCTGGCTCAATGAGTACATAGATGCTAACCCAGGTCAACTTTCTTCTCTCACCGGGCGTTTGCACGGGATGTTGATGAAGGACCACATACTCAATATGACGTTGAATCAACTTAGGTCTCATCCTTTCCGTAGACAAATCACAACGTAGAGTCCACACATTTACTGCAGTTGTTTCCTATTGCACTGTCTAATCTTTTAAGGTGCGTTTTTTTAGCTTCACATTTTTTCTGGACGTTAGAGTCCATTGTTTCATTCGATACTTCTTTTGCTTTTCGTTATGTTACTTTTTTAACAATCTGTGATGTAGTCATCGTCACGTCCTGAATAAAGATAACGATAAAGTCTGCCAAGCCTACCCGGCTCGGATTCCAAAGCGCCTCTGTGATACAACAGAAAGGTGTAGCAAAAGGGTCCTAAAAGAACCGTCTGGCGGCATTCTTCGCCCCTTTTTATAATTTCGAGCACCAAAACAAGTTTGAATCAGAGGCAGTTGAAAAGCTCAACTCGAGGAAGATTTGACGCACCACATACCTAAAAAGGCATTGAATTCTACATCTAGAAATGAGCGCAAACATCAATAAAACAACGGTTGACATCTGCGGTTCCTAGAAACTACGTTAGACACCGAAGGCATATCGTAGACGGAGTGGGGATTCGTCTTTGGGATGTTCGGTGACTTCCTATGGCCTGTGGGATGTAGATCTAACTAAAGCTTCTACCTTTAGGGAGAAATCAATCGGCAGAAAGCGACTAGGAGGTACAAGCTTGGTTGGCTTGGATGCTAGCTGAATCTACGAGGCAGGTAAGATTCTGCACGCCTTGGTTGCTGCAATAATGTGAAGGCGACTATTGAGGAGAAACGGAACGAGATGCGGCAGCATGTGGGCTGTTTGCTCTGCTATCAGACGAACTACGTCAAACGGTAAGCGGCATAACAGCTGCAGTGCATCTCTCTGGAGATATAGTTAGTCCTAAATTTAATTACTACACGAGCACCTCAGGGAGACTATTTATCGGTAAACATTGTAGCATGTCGTCATATGTTTCTGACCTACCGTCATTTGGTCCTCCAAATTACAAAAAGATATAATATATAAATGATAAAAGGACAAAGAATGGCGTTAATATGTCCCTCTTGGGACGCGCCACGTATTCTACTTCTATGGAATATCGTAGAGGCGCTTTGAACTCGTATTTGGCCTATACGACTAGCGGTCAACAGCCGATGGGGAATTTATCATTTCCAGAGAAGTCTGGTACCAGTTCACCGATCGCGGAGAGATGAAAGTTTTGGTTGGTATAGGCATAAAACCCAATCGAAGAATCTGGTGTCGAGTGTACGCGACAGCCGGCAACTCCTCCTAAGAATGGAATGTTACATAGAAAAGTTCGACTTTGGAGGAGGAAGATTTGTCCTGTGCAAATATTATTCCTGCTGTAGGAAAACATAAGAAAATAGGAATTCTGCAATAGTGGTTTTGGCAGCTGCTATTGAGGCATCACGGAGCTGTCACCGCATGGCACATGGGAGCTTAGAGGAGAAAGGAAACCTTCATGTTCGCGATGGCTCTTGGAAACTATCAATGGTAACTTCATGTGTGGCGAATCCTGAAGGCACTAAGAGACGCCATCGCATTTCAACCTTCATCCTGCAATATATTTAAGCACGGATTCGTGCACATGTCTTGTCTCACTATCCATCCGTTCGCCGATCCCTGGAGAAAGGTTCTAGATCTGGATTTGTTCTGCCGATCTTTGCTTAGGGGTGACAATTTCAAGAACTTCTACGCGAATATGCCTAGCAATGTGAACTAGCTTCTGAACGAGTAAGCAACACCCATCGATCGTTCAACCCTTATCGAACGATTTCTTTGACTTTTTCAGAGTTTACTGCTGGAATGTGGAGTCAGGTGAATTTAATGGGTGCTGTATTGTCGTTTACAACAATTAAACCACGCCAAAACGCTTCTGTGGATTCTTGAGACGAAGCCCTGGTCTGTAGTCAAGCCAAACGCTTTTCAGAATGGCCTATTACGGTAAAAATCGAAACAGATTATCATACTACATAATCCGGTAAGCGATGAGTAACAAATAGGGGGATATGGGGAGGGGAGTGGGAAATCGGGGGAAAATAGGGTGAGGGAAGTGGAAATTAAGGGGTGCGAAAATAGCGAAAAATGCCCATACGTCTGTACGTGTCTAGGAACTTCAG
Source organism: Heligmosomoides polygyrus polygyrus (assembly GCA_947396885.1). Classification (NCBI taxonomy): domain Eukaryota; kingdom Metazoa; phylum Nematoda; class Chromadorea; order Rhabditida; family Heligmosomidae; genus Heligmosomoides; species Heligmosomoides polygyrus. The sequence goes on along the minus strand of OX377204.1, from coordinate 35,335,387 downwards.
TACTGGGGCCATCGAGGTTGCTGAACACGAAGTTCGTTTTGAGGTGTCGATCGCCATCAATCGATGCTAATCGAATTATTGATTTTTTGTGGACTATATAGTAATCCGCTAAGAGCTTTTGATCGGAGAAAATAGGAGAAATTACGAGGCGCAATTTAGGAGGCGCGAAAATAGTGAAAAACAACCAGAAGTCGCTCAACGTGCCTGGGGGTTCAGAATATGTGCCGAGCACGTCGCCAAACGTGTCCATGGAATCAGGAGTCGTGCCGAACACGTCACCAAACGTGCCTAGGGAATCAGGAGACGTGCCGAACACGCCGTCTGTTAAGAACGGATCATTGAGGGGAACCAGTACCAGTAATGGTGGATCAGGTCCAGTCAGGGGATACCTGTAGTGCTGAACCAGAACGGGTAATGGGGGATGAGTTCCAGTAAGGGGACAAGTTGTTGGAAGCACTGCTGAAGAGGTTCCGCGTGGAAAAAAATCTGTTCAACATCGAATTAGAAAAGAAGGAATTCTCGGTTCTAACAAGAATGCTTTTCGTCGTGCGACCAACATCGATCGGACGCTCAATATCTATCTAAAATGTCGATTTTTGCCTGAGGTCGACCGTTCGATGATGAGGAGTGAAGGTGCCTGCAGTCAACTTGGCACTAGAGTGGGGTGCCGTGCTAAGGGGCATCTGTGGTTGTCGAAGGACCTAGGCGACCAAGCACAAGCAATGACATCACTGAACCGTCTGAAGATGCCTGAGCGTAGTGGTGGGGGGGGGAGGTCTGGATGGCTGCATAGCGCCGGCAAAACTACTCATCTGATCTTAAGGAAGATAGAGCAAGGTTGCAACATGATCAGGTTCTCAAATTTTACCCTTTGTACTGTCAGGGAAAGAAGAAAGCTTCATAAATAGAGCAGCTAGCTTGATTTGATTGTGTAGATGTGATAAATAATTATGCAAAAGGGAAAAATGCTAATGTTTCTCGCTCCTATTGGAAGCCCAAATAATGTTCTCTTTATCAAAAACGTCATAACGAAAATTAGTAATAACTGAGGAATTGACCAAAATGAAGGAACTGCTCGATCCGAAATATTGGCAAATACCAGTGACGGAAACAAAGCCAAACATTCGCACGAATTAAAATAGTATTTTTTGGGTAAAACAGCTGCTTTTCAAGGAGCTGTATACGAGGGAGGAGGTCGTCTCCTGCATTGGATACCTGACATAATTCGCTCACGGCTGTGTGATACCTGAGGGCGGAGCGAAGAATAACCAACGCAAGGAAGCAATCCTTAGATTATACTGCATGGTCGCGCTCTGTTTCGTATGAACTGAAGTGAGAGAATCCGGAACGTTGTTCCTCCCACTCCTTCGGGTTTACTTATAGAGGGCGCCCCTCAAATAGCGTGAGTAGTTGAACACTTCCTATGTTGCTCTGAAGGTATGCGTATAGGCAGGAAGAAAAAAGCGAACGAAAGCAACGTAGCCGTGACTCAGTACTCTCTAGAAGAGGGTCACGGGAAAGTGCAACAATCAGGCGAACAACTCGTGACGATCTTTCCCATGCTACGTAGAACTAAATTCCGTTACACTCCAAGTATTGGAATTTTTCTGTTGTTTCGTATCAAAAGAAAAGACTTCTCAGAAAGCACAAACAATGCAAACCGAAAATGGACATCTCAAAAAAGAAGTGGATTCTCTTAACTATCGGATAGAATACTTGGCCCAAGAGTCTTGGTAATCTTAGCTGTTTTGTCGTCCATCAAAACTGTTTTCACATCAAACTGGACACTTAAAAAGCGAAGAGACGTCTGCATAAATTTCAATGAAAACCCTTCTGTAGCTTCCTTTGGAAATTTTTGATTCACCTTTACAATAATAATTTTCAGCTTTTTAGTGGCATAACAAGAGTTTGCGGCACTTCCCCTACCCACCACGCCAACCGATCCTTATATGGGCTATCTAACAAGGAAAGGTTCCAACTCATGGTGAGCGTTTGCCAAGCTATTTTGGCAGGATCTAGGGTCCTGTGAGTGGAGTCCAGAACCGCAGTTAGTTTTTGCTGAACGCTTCTTTAGAGGTCTGGTTTTCGGTGCAAGTCCGAGTGCTGCCATTGTTTTTGCACGTATTAATTTGTTGTTATTACACTTTGTTATGATCACAGGAGTCAATATTAGACCACCAGTACTTGCAGCAAACCAAGGCTCTCTATGTGCGCCTTCATATGCGCTAGTTTTGCAACTATGCCTATCTGCGCCACCACCATATCATACCATCATACTTTCACTAGTAATACCGTTCACTAGTAATACCGTTAATGCATACAAATATGTACGCGTACCTCACGGATGAATATTATGAACCCATATCTGTAGATAAGTGTGCTGAAGATATCGTTCTCACCTGTACGTGTTGTCGGCCGACTACTTTCCACCATCACACCGGATTTCACTTCCCCGACAAGAAGAGATTGCGGTTGCGGATGTCATAAAAGGACTCCTCCTGGACGTCATTTGTGGAAAGGCCGACTGTCAGGAAGAAGAGGTGGTACAGGTTGGAGGTACTAGGATGAAAATGGGACCTTTTTAAACATATCATCTAGGTGGTTTCCATAGGTGAGTTTCAATGAGGAGGTGGATGTCGACTGGACACCTGATGATAACTATGAGGAGAAAGATGCGTTCAACGAAGAAGAAGTAGTCTTTCCTTGCCAGGGAGAAGATTGTTCCTTACTGGCTTTTGTAAGATGTTGCTGGTATGACAAGCGCTTGTGTTTTACTTCTTTCATAGATTTGTACCATAGCTGTTGACTGGAAGGGAAAAAATAAATATAAGACTTTTAAATTAATAATGTATAAGACTTTTTATTCGCAGAGATTGGTGGTCTAAAATTGACTCCCGTGATCATAAGAAAATGTTATAACAACAAACTAATGCGTGCAAAAATAGTGGCAGCACTCCGACTTGAACTGAAAAGCCCGCAGGTGTGCTTCTTTTCTCTTTTCGTTTTTCTTTTTTCTTTCCTTTACCCCCTTCATGGGCCACCTCATCGCGGTGAAGGGGTGAACATCACTTTGTGATGGCTAACAGCACAAACGGTCACGCAGTACGCGACGCTTTGTCGTGTATGGGCGGCTCTCCTGTATCCCTGGCCGGGAATATGTGAGTAACCAGACCACTGCTATGGCTCAAACAACAAATCCGTGCCCCAGTCCTCCGCGCGCAGGAGGTGGACTTCTACGACGTCGGTTGCATCCACCTCCGGCGAGGAGCCATCTAATCTCAGAGTTAAACTATCAGGACGTCATTGGAATCGGACTACCGGAAACTCCCTCCCACCACGACACGGAAATTGCCTATTCGTCTGCACTTATAACTGTCGTTCGATCGCATCTGAGCATGATCTTCGGACACTGCTTTACAGAAGCCGCAACATCAAATACGACGTTATCGCCCTGCAGGAAACGAAAGGCGGGACGGAAACCATAAGAAGGGCCGACCGCAACGAGCTTCTCATTATCGGAGCAAAGGTGGACAGAAAGAATATTGGCGGAGTTGGATTTCTCGTCAATTCGGCAGTGCACCACCTAGTAGACTCTTACAAGATCACCAGTCCGCGAGTAGCTGTTCTTCGTCTGGAAACCAAAGATCAAGAAACCGTCTCCATCATAAATGGATATACTCCAACATCTGCAGCCACAGGTGAAGAAAAGGAGGAATTCTACAAGCTGTTCGAAAGGACTGTCAACGACGAGAAGAGCTACTACAAATTTGTCGTTGGGGACTTTAACGCTATCGTCGGTACGAATGATCACGACGAATGGAAGCTAGAACCACATGGAACTTCCTCAAGGAACGAAAACGGAGAGCGCCTGATAGACTTCCTATCCGCGTGCCGTCTCTACCATGGAAATGCTATGTTTAAGAAGCCTTCAAACCGACGATGGACCTGGGAAAGCCCAAGTGGAGAAACACGTTCGGAGATCTACCATGTCCTTACAAATAGACGCTGGAGTCTGTTCGACGTCTCCGTGCTGCCTTCATTTGACACCGGCTTGGATCACCGTCTTGTCCGTGCGAAGCTGACTCTCAAAAAGAGGATATTCAAACGTGACACCCATAAACCGGCACCGGTGGGGATCCCCACATTCCAGTCTGAGGAGTTGGAATATGCAATAAAGTCGTACGATTGGAATCTTTTTGAAGATCTATGAAAGACTACGACCTTTTCTCCAAAGGACTGTTGAAGTGTGCTAGCAGCTCTTGCGGAGCCACATCACCGTCTGCTTCAAGACTCAACGCACATGCGATTAAACTCTTGGAGCAAAGAAGGGCTGTTAAACTGGATCCTAATGCTTCCCATCTGGAAAAGTCACCATCTCGAAGGCCTGCCGAATTGAGTGAAGGAGTTCATTCAAGCCTACAGAAGACTATTAGAAGCCGCTGGGAAAGGTTCAAGCATAAAGCGCTGCAAACGAGATCTCTGCGATCAGAAGGCAATAATAGGCTATGCGACAATATGCCTACAGCTCTTCAGATGCTTTTCAGGTGTTCCACTAACGAATCTCATAGAAACTGTTCTCCCTACAGATTTTCTCAGATATTGTTTTCCTTTTGCTGATGTTGGTGATTTGGATAATCTTCGCGTTATACTCTTTTCCTTACCTTGCGGGGCGGTACTCCTTGGTAGCTAACCTTCTAACTCTTATATAACGAGGTGGGTTATGCTTAGCAAATGTTGTGCAATTTGTGTCCTACTATCGAAATGGAATCGATTAGTTTCAACTTCACATGTGAAAGGCTGCTTGTCCTAGATACCAGTTCCACGGGGCGGCCAGCGTACCCGTGTGCCGAAGCTCTGGTATCTACCGCAGGGCATCATAGCTGGCTGATGTGGACACGCAGCCTTTGTTGAAAACGATTATTCTTACAAGATAAGCAAGACTTGTAATTATTGTTTTTACTTCCAACTAATTGCTCCCGTTTTTCGTTTCTGGATTTACTACAAGTTATGCCTTACTACCTATCAAAACCGTATGAAGCTCTTCAATCCACCGGTTTAGTGTTTTGATTTTCTTCCTATAGTTAGTTACCACTGGGTGTCGCCGCTGCTTGCTAATTCGTTAAATTGTTACTCTGGCGTTGATTCTGTTTCGTTTCTCTTTTTTCTTCTGACTTGTTTGATTTCTGCTTTCTTTTTGACGAAAATAAATAAATAAATAAATAAATAAATAATATCAGCCCTTGTGGATAAGGATGGAACAACGCAAACGTCTCGAAGAGCGATGGAGGCCATCGTTCACGAGCTCTACACAGATCTGTTTCGTTCTTCCATCACTGTCCCGAAATGCTTGATGCCACCAGCTGAGGAAGTACCTCCCATTCTGGAATCAGAAGTTGCTCATGCCATCAGAAGGATGAAGCCGGGCACTGCTGCCGGTTCGGACGGCATTTCTGCTGATCTCCTTCGTGCGGGTGGCAGTGCCCTCTGCTCACTTCTTGCCAAGCACTTCAACCACTACCTTTGACTTGGTAGGATTCCGGACTCATGGAAGGAGTCGAAAACAGTTTTACTCTTCAAAAAAGGTCAGCAGGAGGATATCAACAACTATCGACCCATCAGTCTTCTCTCGGTTGTGTACAAGATCTTCACCAAGATACTGCTTAACCGCATGGAGCGTTGCTTAGATGAATATCAGCCAGTGGAGCAGGCAGGGTTTCGCAAGGATTTCTCCTGCATGGACCATATTCAGACTGTCTCACATCGAGAGGAGCCGCGAATACCACCTCCCACTTGTCTTTGTCTTCGTGGATTACCGGAAGGCGTTCGACTGTGTGGAAATCAACGCCGTTTTGAACGCATTTGTGCACGCTGGTATACCATCGCCCTACATCCGACTTCTCGACGAGTGCTTCTCGAGCACATCGACTACCATCCAGCTGTTCGATCAAAAGCTTAAAATTCCCATCGCTAAAGGAGTATGGCAGGGAGACACGATTACTCCCAAGCTATTCACAGCGGCACTCCAGGATGCCATGAAAGACTTGAACTGGGACGATAAAGGCTACCTTGTCGACGGTAAACGGATCAGCAACCTTCGCTTCGCCGACGATATTGTTCTGATCTCTACCAACACGGCAGAAGTCGAGGAAATGCTGAACGAGCTCAATGTGGCAGATATGAAGATTGGATTGAACATGAATATGTCCAAAACACAATTTATGGTCAACCAGTGGTGTAACACGGGACTCGTAAGGTTAAATGGAGTCGCTCTGCAACAGGTCGACTCCTACGTCTATCTGGGAAGAGAGCTGAACATGGATAACGACCTCGCTCCTGAAATCCCCCGAAGGAGACGCGCAGCGTGGGCAGCCTTCAGTTTGATTCGCGAAGTCACCGATCAGGTCAAGGATCCCGGCCTCAGGGTCTCGATATTCAACGCCTCTGTACTGCCTGCGATGTGTTATGCGACGGAAACCTGGCCCGACAACAAGACAATCGCCAGAGCGATGCAAACTACGCGCTGCACTGGAGAGATGTCTTCTAAGGACAAGCCTTCGTCAGCAATGGCAAGAAGGCATTTGAAGCTCGGAGCTACGGGAGAAGTCGCAATTAGCAGACCCGCTGCAGTACATGAAGAAGTCCAAATATCGCTGGGCCGGACACCTGCTTCGACGAAAGGACGATAGATGGAGTCTCCGTGTCACAAAATGGCTCCCGAGAGACCATAAGAGACCACTGGGACGACCGCCAACGCGATGGGCAGACTCATTCTCAAAATCTTTCAGAGAGCAGAGTCTGTCTCACTGGATGCAAGCAGCCAGAGATCGAGCGGTCTGGAAGAGTTGTGGTCCCCGCTGAGAAGACCTCCAGCCGACAAAAGGGCCATCAAAGTATCCAAAGTAAGTAAGTTTCTTTTACCGTCTGCGCTACCGAGGCACATCTGGTTAGGTGTCGTAGGGGTTGATGATAGTTGGCTCAAGCTTTCAGGCCTCCTTTTCAGATCTTTAGAAAGATGTTCAGCAAAAACTAACTGTGGTTCTGGACTCCACTCACAGGGCTCTACATCCTGCCAAAATAGCATCGCAAAAGCTCACCATGAGTTGGGAACCTTTCCTTGTAAGGACTACCTACAGCGGCTTGCGGCTGTGCGCTCCGTAGCGCTCGCCGTGCTTTGGAATTTCGCCCACAACTTTTCCAGAGTTGTGTTAGTCAGCTTTGGTTCTGGGTTTCTGCTATTTCAATGGTAGGGATTCTAGCAACTTCACAAAACCTCTCCTTCCTCCCACACCCCCAATTTCCCCTCCAGAATAAAAGGGGACCTCTCATACGCAAAACTGGCGAGCTTTCTAAGCTTCTCCTTCAGTCAGAGACGTATGTATATTTGTGCCGATATGAGGGGTCGGTTTACTTAACCGATATTGTCCTTACATATCAGAAAGATCATAAAGTGCAACCACCCTTCCATCCAGCTGAGCGAATCTCAAAGTTTTGGGTCCCGCTGAGACGAACCTAGTCTTTTGCATACTAACGCTGCGTATTAAGATTTGTAGGTGGGAAATCAACAACGCAATCGATTTTTTTGCTCAAATCTCGGCGGAGATTTCAAAATGAAATTGCTAACTCACATTACCTAGAAAGCATGGCCAAAACATTCAAGCAGGCAGTATGATATGAAATACTAGGTGATTGTAAGCAATATCCTAAACAAGACCAACAACCTAAACATTCTTTATCACAGGTATATGACATCGACCTATCTGAGGCTCCAGAGCTTTCCATAGCTGGAAAGGGTAGAGTTGTCATCTAACTACAAGCAGCTTCATCAACTTTGTGGTAGTACTTTGCAGCCACTAACTGCAGACAAATATTCGGGTACATACGTATGATGAAATAGGATGAGTTGATGGTGATGCTTCAGGCATTTTCAACAGTTTTCCTTTGCCTATTTTAATAATATCAACACGTTTCCTGAGTATCCCCGTGTCACGCAATCATCGCTATTCCAGTGTTATTCAGCCTTTTGACGTTACTCCTTTCAATATCAAATCCAGAGATTTGAAATTTTTGAAAAAAAAAAGAAAAAGAAAGGTATTTCGCTCTTCGGCGAGCACAGAGGAATAGTTAACGCCTCTGAAATATGAGAAACTCTGCTGGTTGACTTCAGAAACGACAACCGTATGACGGAGAAATGCTGCGAAATTTGCCTTCTTCTTCTTTATTCCTACAGATATGTATATAACCAGCGGCAGTTATGCTAAAAAGTATTTAATATGTACCTAAGCTCAACCAACTGAAGCACCATATTCGCTGTGTTTAGTCTAGTAGAACCTCGTCTTCGAAGTCCTAAAAGTGGCTTGAGGACTAGTCCGGGGAGACCAGGCTTCGTTTGTAAGTTCAGCTTCCCTGTTATGCGTACAATCGTACATCCATAATCAGTTGCCCTGCCAAAATTGGAGAAAACAGCAGACGTACGGAGCATAATGTGCGGGTGCGCCCTCAATACCAGCTACTTGAGGCTTAGAGAAAGTAAATTGATTCTACATGATCATCTCAACGGGACGGAAACTAATTTTATTGCCGAATTGTCAAATCTTGACCAACTAATTTTTTCGCTACTGGAACAAGTCGGATGTTGGCTCATTGGCAAACGTATGGTGATTCAAACAGCGCTTCTTTCGACTGAATACGATAAGATTTGAGAGAATTATGTAGTTCAAAGTGAAGCACTCAAAACGCTGATATCTTTCCGGACAACCTAATATTTTTATCTATTTCACCATTAGATTACTGTAAGTCGTTGTGAATCTGGCGCCAATTTGATCATTCTGGTTTCCATCGTAAGATGCGACAGACATTGCTCACGATCTGTCCTATTTAAGCATCTGCCTATCGCATTTAGGCATTGAATATTAAGCAGTTGCTAGCAGTTACTGATGACAGCATATTGCATTGTCTTTGATTTATTTTGCGGTCGAATATACTGCCGCACTGTCGTACAATAAATATATGAATAAATCAATAAATAAAACCATCCGCAATAGGGAGCGCACAGTTCCTTGCTGTCGCGGCAGGCAGCTAACGTAGGTATGTACCCGGCAGTGTACTTTTGATAACGATATCGCTTACGCCTGATCCAAATCTTGCAAAGATTATGCGGATAGAAACTGTTTATGCCTGCCAGTCTATTCGAGTGAGGTGGCATACGCCAGTGAAATCCTTCATCGATAATAGTGAAATGAAGACACATCGAATGCGTTGGATGTATTTTCCCCTTATTTAGACAAAATCATCCTGCGAAAGATCTGAAGTTGAGATTGAAAGTTAAAAGTGTTGACAAGTGTTGCTGAGAATGAAAGATCGCGAAAAATAAAAGGTAAAGTTAAAGAACAGATTGTGTAATGTTTGTCTATTAGAATTTGAAGTATCGAAATTTACCATCTTAGGCCCTAAGAAAAGGGGAGCTTGCTTACTTACACTAACTTCTCCAATCTTAGCAATCGTCAAACGGCAACGAATGCTGTTTATTTAATACGATAAGTGTTTTTTCTAAGACAGGAAACTTTTTATAGAAAATGAAGAGCATCAGCGTTCAATGTTTTAAAGGGATGCGGCACGAATGCTACTTCTTCGAGATATCGTGGAGGCAATTTGAATGCGTACTTTTGGTCAACACAATGACCTGCAGTGGCCAGCTGATGAAGAAATCAGAGATTTACCCTATTGCCCTATTGGAGAAGTCTGGTGGAAATCCGTCCCGAAGAGGGTGAAGGCTTCGTTGGCCTGCTCGGGAACTGCGAACCAAGAGCGTTGAATTGAGTGCACCTCTGCGAAGCCTCCGACTGCGCTTTCACTGCGTCCCTGCGCTACCACGTGCTTCTCTAAAATATCAGCACTGAAGTGTGAAGTACCTTTGCGATACCTAGAAAAAGTGTGAAAGAAATCGGTGTAATATGTAGCCTCCTTGAACCAGCCCAAAGTGCAGGCACAATCGAGTGATCTCTTCGCTTCTTTTTAGTATTTGGTGGACTACTGTAGACGTGTAGACTTCAAACCCACCATTCAATCAACATGAATGCTCACGTTCTTAATGGAGACATTGTCAAACGCGTTGGGCAACGACAAATAGCACCTCAAAATGATGAATGTGGAAAGGATATATTAGTAGGACTTGAGCATTAAATCACTATCCTATTCTGCATAATTTACTTATTTGCCACCACATACTGAGTTTGCCCGTAACTATTGATTAGGTATTACTTGGAAACTAAAGCATATGACAGCCTGTAGTTTCCTTGAGGTATATTATGCGCGCCTATCACTTGAAAGCAATCACGTTCGAGATATACTGGCAGGGTCGCACATTCGTCAACACCGCTTAAACCGTATTTTAAATACAACGAGTAGGTTCATGTATTAGACACTGTTTTCATGAGAGACTTCTGAAGACTAGCGGTCAACCTTTTGAGTGTTAACAAAGAATGGAATTAGGGTTCTGTGGACTTTAAAGCGATATGCATAATGCGCTGAACAAGGTTAGTACCACGAAAGCCCATGGAAGTTCAACCTGGAAAAGGTACAGAGCGATCCGTTCTCAATAGAGCCGCACACCTAAACATCGGGCGATTGGGCTACGTAAGGAACCTGAGAAGAGACATAACTGTGAGCTTCTTTCACGCCTAATAGTTCGCTGAGATGCCAATTACTTCTAAGAATGAAACAGAATTCGATAGACGAATTACTGCATCCAATTCGTGGGAGTGGGACAGCTATCAATCACATGACATTGGTTGGTTTCTGCAACAACTTCGAGAACTTTGATCCTTTGATCCTTTTCGAAAGTTGATTGCATGATTTAGCTCTTATTTCGCCGGTGGATTGTATTACAGCAATCTATCTGTTGAAGCGATGCGCTCACTTGAGCCCGCTCGCAATATGGGTGAAAGCCTTTGGAATAAGACGGTTCGAAGGTGGTTCGAACGTAGCCATAAACCTAGTCGGAGTCCAACATCTGAAAAAAAAGTCAAAGAAAAGTGTTGAGTGATGGCGCGCTTGTGGGTTGAACGGCAGATGTTCACAGTTTGAACACTAAGCACTTAAAGAACGGTTAGCCTACGCTTGTGTACCTTTAGCATGGAGAGATCATAGCACCGCCCAGCCACACAACAGGGACGATTGGAGACGTTGCTGGTATGGCCTATGTTATACTTTGGCGACGCTGCCGTCAGCGACGTCTGCGACAGTGTTGCGCGGGCTGCTATGCACTGCGTAGCTCCCGCTCAACACTGTCGCCGAAGTATAACATAGGCATATCGGTTCGATCCATGCGATAGCCAAGTAGACGATAGGTGATGAAGAAGGAATGTCTGCCACAATAAGGGAGCTGACGTGCTCCAAGAAGGAGATTTCAATGAGGGAGCTGACGTGCTCCAAGAAGGAGATCTAGACTACACCATATCAGCGGCTTCTATAAAAACTGGCAGTTAAAGGCAACGAATGGTTCTCTTCGCCTGATTTTCAGCACTCGAGGTATCAGACTCCTTTTGAGAGGGTCGGTTTTTTGTTTCATTGGTTTTTAAGGACCAATTCTCACGTCTTCTTCCAGGTCGATTCAGACAGGGCTATTTAGCGCTGCAACACATCATACTATCACTACTTCACTGAGCAATTAGCTGCAGTAGCTTCGCCTTGACATTCCGCCTAAATGCGAATTGTGATAAAAAGGTTCGAATATACTGATAGCTGGACTAGCTGGCATACAGGGTGTCTCAAAAAATGTATACACGGTTCGAAAGGTGGTACCTTTGCTCACAGTAAAGGTACTAAAGATATTAAAAATTCATATAAAACCTTTAAAAATAGAAAATTTCTGACATATGATCGGCACGGAATGCGCCATGCACTGGGCCTGAAAGTTTGAATTTTACACTCGATTGATCGTGTTTCGCTTGAATACTTGTCATACTTTCTTCACAAAGTGGCCGTATCAATTGATTTGTGCTTCTTTTAGGGTTTGAAACTTAAAAACACACTATGGCTTGCGAAAAGTGCAGGGTATCCTAAAAAAGCAGGTACTTTTTGAAAGGTTCTAACATTGCTGCGTTAATCTTTTGAAGATCGTTAAGGCTCATAAAAGCACAAGGTAACGAGAATTCTGTGGCGTATAAATAATCAAAATTGTGCCCCATCTAAAACCTTGTGTTTCCGAATCAATTGATTGTGCATGGGCTGAATGCTTGTTAGAATCTTGTTGCAACTTGGCCAGATTAACCTGTACTGTGCTTTTCTTAACGTTTGGAACCTCATAATCACGTGAAAGACACGAGAAATGCGAGTTGATTGATTGCACGATTTAAATGTGAGTAGGAACCCCATTTTACAAGTCGGATTCTGTGGAGCGATAAAGCAACATTCAAACTGAATGGAGAGGTTAACCGACATAACGCAGCCACCAGGAGAACCTTAAAAAAGCACAGCACAGGTTAATTAGGTCACGTAGGAGCAAGATTGTAACAGGCATTCAACTCATGCACAATCAATCGAGTCTGAAATGCAAGGTTGCAGGCCGGGCATGGCCCAACCCTGATTTTTTACATGCCACAGAACTCTCGTTACTTCGTATGAGTCTTAAACATTTTCAAAAGAACTGGCTGGCTATCGTTTTCATGTCTAAAATAGAGGAACCCGTCATGGAGTGCAGACCTCTACTGTACTGTCGCTACATTGATGACTGTTTCATTGTATTCGCGACCCAGAACGAAATGGACATGTGTTTCGAATTTCTCAACGAGCAGGCAGAGCACATTGAGCTCACAAGGGAAAACCCACTGATAACTGGTTGCCGTTCCTCAACGTCCAAGTCAGTTGCGCGCGGGGCAGATTCCATACTAAATGGTATCGTAAGCCCAGTAGTAAGAACATCATCGTGCACTTCTGGTCTGCTCATCCATCTAAAACGAAGAGAGCCACGATTAAGAACATGTTCCGAACGGCCGCGGCGGTGTCTTCAGACAGCGATCTCAAGTCAGTGTCATTGCAAATGGCATCTCGAATCGCGGTGTCCAACGGGTATCCCGAGCAGAGCCTGGCTAAAGATCATCGAACACCGGCAATGGCAGCGAGACATCAGAGCGACAATAAAATTTCTTTTAAGGTGCCTTTTGTCTCGGATGATTTCAGTGACCAGCTTTGCGAATGCAGTTTCGCGATTTTTCAGCGCGAAACTGCATTCGGAAAGCTTAATAGCATGGTCAGCATGATCGAGGTTCCGTCGGCCAATCTCAGGACACGCCTCGTTAGGAATCGACTATACGATTCCTGTTGTAAGACTCGCCAGTGTATTATCTGCCCATTCGGTAAGGAGGGAGACTGCATGGTCTCAGGTGTGGTATACCTTATAAAATGCACGGGTTGAAACGGCGAGTACATTGGCGAGACAGGTAGACCCCTTGGGGAGCGCGTTAAAGAGCGTTTGGGCATGCTTCGTAGGTGCGATATCGTCGGTCCGTTGGGTGAGCACAGGCTACGATGTCACAATGGCGCGGGCATTGACGTGGCGGTGACGACATTGGCACGCGAGTTCGAGATCTCGGCGCGCAAAACAGTAGAAGTGCTGTGGATTGCCACTAGGAACCCCACGATCAACAGGAAGGAGGAGACCTTTGCGGTCTCGAACCGGAGGACAGTCTGCCAGAGGCTCGCTAGGAGGGTGAACCGAAGGTGACCTCATCTCCTCATGTGTCGCCTTAAAAGGGGTACCGTTCGTCCATCTGCACTGGACTGTTTGTGTTACCTCCTCGTGTTTCGTCTCCCTCTCTGGGACCAACCTCTGATTGACCGCTGTGAACTGAAATGGGGACGGGTACTTTTTCAAACTCAACTTGACTCTTCCAGGCTCTGAAGAAGGCGGTTACGCCGAAACGTTAGACGGAATAAAGGATCTGTACTAATCTTGGTTCGTCAGCTACATCACTTGGGTATTCATACTGATCAATATCATACCAAGATTCAATGACAGTCGAACATGGAATATTTTCAAAAGACTAACTACATAGCAGCAATGTTTTCCATAATACCTTCCTAATAAAATGCAAAAGTTCAGACGAGTGCATGGCGCCATTCATACCGCTCATATGTTAGAAAATTTCCATTTTTTAAAGCTTCCATATGAATCCTTGGCTTCTTCAGCACCTTTACTGTAAGCAAAGTTATCACAACTCAAACAGTGTATACATTTTTTGAGACACCCTGCATTTCGTGCGTAGCCGCAGTGGTTGACGCAGAAAAGAAGCAGACATGCGCGTAAGGTCCTCCATGCCATATGATTAAATGAAGAATCCATTCTATGAATACTTAAGGAGTAAGCCAACTCGTGGATAGAATCGAATCCACAAGTTGGCTTACTTACATAGATCTAATGTCATTAAAAGCATCCAACTTAAAACTTACACCGAACGATTCCCCGCCTCAGCTCAAATCCACTGGAATGTGAAAATTTAATTTTGTTAAAAAGTGACCTAGTTGTAGACAGCTTTCCTTGGAGCGGTTGTTAATTGTTTTACGACCCCTTGAAGTCCGTACTGGTATTTCCTCAGGAATTTTAAAAATTGCATTTGTATCGTTAAATTCGTCTTCTGCATGCAATGAGGATCCTAATTCATACGACTAGGACTGGGGCCGGAAATATGCCCGTAAGCATTTCGGCCAAAAATAATGAGTTATTAGGTTGGCAACTAATTTCGTGGACTCTCAAGAATCTTCAGCAAAACTCTTTATTAACAAATAACTAATGACAATCTTTAATCAAAATAAGATCCCTCAGAACGCAGAAGTGCTTCTCATACATATATCAGGTAGCTGGTCTATCCCACGGCCATAGAGTTATTGTGCTTTTACGGCCAAGAATCTTTGGAGGTGCATTTTGACCCGGTCCACATTATTAAATCGTCTTCCAACCAAGAAGTACTGCACCGAACTAAAAATGTGGTAGTCACTCGGCGCAAGGTCTGTGCTGTAAAGTGGATGAGTTTGACGCTTCCAGTCAAGGTGTTCTATTTTTTGAGGCGTCCGGTTCGCTACGTTCCCTCCGTTTGGTGGTGTCAAGAAGGTACTATCTTCTGGGAGCTCATCAAGAACGGTTCCAGCATTAATGCTGTAATCTACTCTTCTCAACCTGGCCGCACGCAGGCTGAACTCCGCTGGAATCGGTTCAGACAGATTTTCAGGAGCGGAATTATTTATCAGCAAGATAACGCCAGATCACACGATACGAATCGGGAGCTTCATAAAATCGAAGACCTTAGCTGGGAGCGTCTAACTCACCCACCTTACAGCACAGGCCGTGCGCCAAATGACTAGCACCTTTACAGCCCGCTGCAGCACTTCTTGGTTGGAGGACGACTTATTAATGTGGACCATGTCAAAATGCACCTCCAAGGATTCTTGGCTGCAAAAGCACAAGAATTCTACAGCTGTGGGAAGGGCCAGGTAGCTGATAAATGGGAAGCAGTCGCACTTTCCAACAGATCTTACTTTGGTTGAAAACTGTTATTTGTTATTTGTTTATGAACACTTTTGTTGAAGGCGCTTGAGAGTCCACGAAATTAGTTGCCAACCTAATATTTGGATACCGAATTGTATGCTCCGCACTGATCGCTAAGAGGACTGGTCGAGGAAATCGTTGTAACGTGATTGCTTAAAGCCAATAAAAGTTGCAGAAAGGACTCTTAAAGAATCTAGAAAGCTTGCGATAGCACTGGTAGAGTAGCAACGTACTCGTCACATTTCTACTATTAAACGTTGGTACAAGTAGGAGCGAGATACACCATCATGAAAGTGACGTTATTGTAAGGAAAGTCAATGATAAAGGACGGAGTTATTCAATCTCTTTTGGGATGCACCACGCATTTTAATTCTACAGGATGTCGAGGAGGCGATTTGAATGCGTATTTGGCCATACCATAACTAGACCAATCAGCGCTTTATTTATTTATTAATTTATTTAATACGTCAATAAGAGGTGCTCAAAATTAGAGAATAAAAGGAAGGAGGAATCAGACATGCGCAATAGAAGAAGATAAAAGAGGCCAGATTGGAAATGGGATTCAATAAAACTCCTGGTGACATAAAAATTGGTAAACTATGAATGTTTCATTAATTTTAATCATTCCAGTTCAAAACTAATTAATTAATTAAAATTATTTAAAATTAATTATTAAAAAATTAAAAACAATTAATAATCGATATAAATTTTCATCAATTTTAATCAATCTCATTTAAAACCATCTGACATATTGTTATACTTCGCTGTGCTTTCGATTTTTGGGAAATATTTTTAAGCCCTTTGCACTGAGTGTTCTAAACATGTAATCTGCAAAGGCATTTCTCCCATTCTTTTGCAGTTCATAGAGTTATCCAAAGTGGCTCACGATCTCGTTGGTGTTGTTTCTGCATTGTATTTGATCATCGCTGTTTTTCCTTTGTATGTTTGGTTTCTATGGCGCACTTAAAGTGCCGCAATAAATGAATGAATAAGTAAATAAATTAAAGTTAGGCTGCTTGAATCAGGTGCTAATTTCATAGCGTTAACAATCGTGTAAACAGAACAGATATCGCTGCGCGCCAACGAACTTTGTTTGTCCGCGTCAGCCAGCTATGGCGCCCTTGTGGTAGTAGCCGGAACTACGGCACATGAGTACGCTGGCCGCCACATGGGCCCGACAGCTAGGACAAACCACCGTGGCACGCAAAAAGGAACTGCGGTCACTTCAGCAACGAGGGAGGAGTGCAATATTGAGGCCACACTTCAAGATGAAGCCTAGGGACCCACATGAAATACTTCCCAGACACCTCCCACTTTATAAACAAATACTTCCCAGACACGTCTGCTACCAAATCGCCGACCCTGAAGCGATGGAAGGCTTGGTTGGCCTGGCCGGGAAATTCGAAGAAAGAACCTGGTACCGGGTGCGCGCTGTAGCCGGCACCTCCTTCTACTGTGCACCTCGCACCCATTCTTGACGTTTCTGCCCGAAATTGTTAAGATCTTCGCAAGCCGCTTACACGAACAAATCCGCATGCATTCTGATAGTTCAAATGGT
Source organism: Heligmosomoides polygyrus polygyrus (assembly GCA_947396885.1). NCBI lineage: Eukaryota > Metazoa > Nematoda > Chromadorea > Rhabditida > Heligmosomidae > Heligmosomoides > Heligmosomoides polygyrus. The sequence continues at coordinate 35,318,291 of OX377204.1, read as the reverse complement.
GACTTAGGCAGGGTTTTCGCCAGCCTCTCTTGGCGTATATCAATAAGTTTCGGGGCTGCTCAGAGGTGGAGTAGAGGACATTCTGCAGTCTACTTATTTCAAAGGGTAGTTTTTATAATCTCCTGTCGAGCCAGGTTTACTCTAGGAGAAAAATATTTTGCTGCTCTCATGATCAATAGCAAACTTCCCTATGAGCGATTCCACCTTTCATCAAGCTTTCATTTTTCTCTAATTGAGATGTTTTTGTAAAAGTTTTATGCACCACTGGATAGATTTCGACGGAAATCTTACGTACAATAATGCTAGAAAGAGCAATCGCTTGTAGTAGGCAATACCCATCCACCATGAACATGTATCACCTGTATCACCTGTCGTCCCGTTGATCATCGACTTGCTCGAGCGGGCGCCAGCAGCGTCTCCATTCGTCCCTGTCGCGTGCCAGAATGGTCCAATGGATCCTCTTCGCTCGAGGAACACGAAGAGCGTCATATCGGTCGTTCAGGGCTTTCACGAAGAAGTCCGACCAACGCGTCGGTGGGCGTCCTGGTGTTCTTTTGACATCCCGCGGAATCCAATCTGTGACGACTCTCGTCCAGCGGGTGTCTGCGAATCGCATTACGTGGCCGGCCCACCTAATTTTCGACGACTTGGCCCATGCGACAGCGTCTCTGATCTTCGAACGTCGGCGAAGCTCGGAACTCCGAAGGCCTTCTCTCACTTGCGTGAGTCGTGTCACTCCGAGCATCGTCCTCTCGATTCCACGCTGCGCGACGCTGATCGCATGTTCATCCTGCTTTCGTATAGCCCAGGTCTCTGAGGCGTATGTTAGGGCAGGAAGAACAGTGGAGTCGAATAGGTGGGCACGGAGTCGGACGTTCTTCGTCTTCTTCGCGACTTCTTCGACGCTCTTGAAAGCTCCCCAAGCCGCTCGTTTCCTCCTGCTCAGTTCTGGTGCTAGGTCGTTGGCCATGTTGACTTCGCGACCCAGATACACATAGCTGGAGCATTCGGAGATGTTCGTTCCGTTGAGCGAGAATGGGGCATCAGAAACCCATCCGTTCTTCATGAACACCGTCTTCGTAAGATTCAGCTGCAGTCCAACGCTTCCACATACACGATCGAAGTCGGCCAGCATTCGTTCCGCCTGACTGATGCTCGGTGTTATGAGCACGATGTCGTCAGCGAAGCGAAGATGGTGCAGTTGCCGGCCGTCGACCTTCACTCCCATGTCTTCCCATTCTAGTTCGCGCATGACGTTTTCGAGGGTGGCGCTGAAGAGCTTCGGGGATATGGTATCCCCTTGTCGAACCCCTCTCTTCACGTCAATGACGACGTCGTTGTAGAATGGAGAGATCTTGGTCGTGAATCCACTGTACAGCTCTCGAAGGACCCTGATGTACTACTGAGTAGGAACGCCCTGGGTGAGCAGGGCTTCCATGACCGCTTCAGTCTCGACGGAGTCGAATGCCTTCTTCAGGTCGATGAACGTAAGGCACAGCGGCAGCTTGTACTCTCGCGACACTTCGATGAGCTTCGTAATGGTGTGTATGTGGTCGATCGTGATGAATCCTCTCCGAAATCCTGCTTGTTCGCATGGCTGTCCTTCGTCCAGCGTTCTACTAATCCTATTCAGGATGACTCGAGTGAACAGCTTGTAGACTACGGACAACAGGCAGATCGGGCGATAGTTGCCAATGTCGTGCACGTCTCCCTTCTTGTACAGCAAAACGGTCTTGCTGGTCTTCCACTGAGATGGAACCTTGCATTCGGACAGGTAGCGTGTGAAGAGCCACGCCAAGGTGTTGATGAGCGCTGCCGGGAGGTTCTTCAGGTGTTCAGCTCTGATCCTGTCAGAACCGGGTGCTGTACGTTTCTTCACCGACGAGATGGCGTGTCGGATTTCGGAAGAGAGAACAGAGGGGACGACGTATCCATCCTGCGGAAGATGGCATGGGGGCAGGTGGACGTGGCTATCGAAGAGATCGGAGTAGAAGTCGTGGATGACTTTCTCCATGGTCCTTCTGGAAGAGGTGATGGTTCCGTCAGGACGTCGGAGAGCGGTCATCTTGGTCTTGAAGTTGGCGAAGTTCCGGCGGGCATTGCGAATGCTCAGCCCTGCCTCTGCTGCTTCAGTCAACACTTCCGCCCTTCTCTCCTTCAGATCTTCCTTTACCGCCGCTCTGCATAACTTTGCAAGCTCGGACGTCAGTTGGTAGTTGCCTGACGCTCGTGCTGCTCCACGCTGGCGTATCAGCTCAAGAGTTTCCGGAGACAGGCGTCTCTTGGTGGTCTTTAAGCTCTCGGCTCCCTTAGCACTATCGTGGAGATGGTGCACGAAGCGATCGTATTCCACGTCGACGTTGTCCATGACGGCATCTTCCCAAAGGCCGACAAGAGAGGTGTAGAGATCCCAGTTGATGGTCGTTCTGGAATTCCTCTTCTTGAACTTCGCGGCCTTCTCTCCTTGACGCGAAAAGCGGAACCTCGCGCGAAGGAGGCGGTGGTCCGATCCCGTGTAGAACTTGGGGACAACGGAGACATCGGTCAGGCAATACTTGCGATTGAAGATGATGTGGTCGATCTCGTTGTGGAACTGGCCACCGGGGGATTCCCAGGTCCATCGTAGGGAGGGAGGCTTCTGGAACTGCGAGTTTCCATGGATGGTCTTGGTCGACATGATAAACTCAGACAGCCTTTCACCTTGCTCGTTCCACTCCAAACCGTGGGTTCCGATGTGAAGTTCTTCCGGCGACCTTCGTGGCCCGATCTTGACGTTGAAGTCGCCGACGATCACCTTGTAGAAGGTGTGATCTTCCTTATAGAACTTCTCCAGCTCCACGTAGAAAGCCTCGACGTCTTCGTCGTCGTAGTCGGATGTTGGGGCATACGCGACGAACACAGTCAAGGCTGGCACGGAGCCACATCGCTTCAGTCGCAGACGTCCGATTCGGCTTGTCAGAGACTCGTACGAATCGATGTTCATGGCCAAGTGCGTGTTGACGAGGACACCAACGCCGCCTACTCCCCTGCTGTCGCATGTTCCGAGGAACAGTTCTTCTCCGGAGTCGTAGGCGGCGTGTAGAGGGTGGTGTCTTCTCGTCTCGGTCAGTCCGATGACGTCGTACTTGATCTTCCTGGCTTGCATCATCAGGTCCTCGACGGATGCTTCCGACGCAAGCGTGCGGGCGTTGTAAGTACAGATCGTCATCCTAGTCCTTCTCAGTTTGCGCAGCCTGGTTAGGCCCTGAGATTTTAGCAGCCTATCCGTACTCGTCCTTCCCATCGCTGCAGAAATTGGGGCTCTTTCGGGGTCAGGGGAATGAGGCCCTTTAGTGCTGCTGTGTTTGACTGGAATACAACACGGGTAGCTAGTCAGGCTCTGTCGTGCGGGCGGGGTACTCCGGGCAGCCAGCCAGACTGCCCGAAGGGACGGGGCGAGACTTAAGGCGGCCTCGAATCGCCTTACATGTACTCCCAGTCTACCGAGTGCAAGCTTTTGGCCGAGCCGACACAGTTACAATCCGCACAGTCACGGACACATCCGCGCACACTGTGCACGAACATGCCGCTCCCACGCACAAGGAACGCATCGACCCGACACAGCAGGAGCCTCTCTCTCTCCCTCTCGCAAAACTCTGCTGTCACGGCCTAGGATTTTTGCTCTACTAAGGCGCTCTGTAACGATGTCCATGAATTCTTAATGGGCCCCTTCAAACTTAAAACACTTCCAAACCGCAAAATTGAAAATTCTTTCGTTCTAATAAATGCTCGCTCTATAATCAACAAAATTCCGGATTTAAACTTCCTCCTTTACCAGAAACCGGATGGCCTTCTCATTACCGAGAGCTGGTGTAAAGCCAATTCGATAAATGATGCCGCTCTTAGTCTAAATTCTTCTTACTATGTTCACCGCTGTGACCGCGACAGTCCAAGAGCAGGAGGGGGTGTTCTTGTTCTGATTCGAAAGGACATAAGACATCATTTAGTTGCTTGCAGTGATTTTGATGGTGATATCCAAACAGTGGTTCTCCAGCTTGACAAAAACAAAGATAAAGTTCTCCTTATCACGGCCTACCGCTCACCGTCTTGTTCCAAACATTCCTTTCAAGATTTTATCGCGTTTTTGTTTGACTTGTGCAACGCCTGGGATGGTCACATCGTATTAGCTGGCGATTTTAATTTTCCTTTAATAGATTGGGAATGCCGAACTCACAGAGGAGGAACATCAACCTTCTGCTCGAGGTCCTTCCTTGACTTTGCAAACTCCCTAAATCTTAAGCAGATGGTAAAACAGCCCACTCACGGGCTCAACATTTTGGATATCGTTCTCACTACTAATACAGACATCCTGGAGGATATCCGTGTTCTCCCGCCATTTAGTACATCTGATCACATGTCCGTTGCTTTTGGACTATCTGTTCAGCTTAAAGAAGAACCTTGTGGTAAGGCCCCTTATAGAAACTATGCTGCTGCTGACTTTGAGGCCATTATTTCGGCTCTTTCTCTCATCGATTGGCTTCATCTGAACAACACAACGAGCACGGTTGAAGAGTTTTATGGGTACTACATGGAGCTTTGCCACCAATTAATTGCTACATACGTTCCTGTTTCCCCCAATAAAGATCTCGTTGAAGCATATCCTAGAAAAATTCGAATGCTTAAGTCAAAAGTCGACTCCATCCTCTCTCGCAGTGTCACATCTAGTCGGATTCACCGATACTCCCGTAAACTCAAGCGAGCGCTTCTGCGCTATGAAATCAGGAAAGAAATTCGCATAGCTTCATGTAGGAACCCAAAAAAGTTCTTCACCTACTGTAGGGATAAGTTGAAAATGCGTGAGTCTATCCCAAACCTGTGTACCGATGATGGCAAAATTATCATGGACGATCAAGAAAAATCCGAAGAATTTGCAAAGTATTTTCGGTCGGTTTATAAGAACGCTTCAGGTAAAATCTTTACTAGTGGCGCGGATAAAAAAACTATGGATACGTTAGACTGGATTGACATCTCCAGCAATGTTGTTTACAGTGTTCTACGGAAACTTCCCAATAGAGTTTCAACGTCTCCAGATGGCATACCATACATTTTCCTAAAAAAAGCAGCGCTCGGCCTCGTTACTCCTCTTACCTTATTATTTAACAAGATCTTACTGCAAGGTAACTTGCCAGAAATATGGAAGTTTGGTCTTGTTCGGCCTGTATATAAAAAAGGTTCCAAACATTGTGTACAAAACTATAGACCCATTTGCTTAACATGCTCAACTAGCAAGGTCATGGAGCGAATTGTCTGCCGAGGGTTGACTGCCTATATTGACCGCAATTGTTTACTAAGCCAAGAGCAACACGGCTTTCTCGCCAAAAAGTCCACTGTCTCTGCCCTTTTGTCAACAGTGTCATGTTGGCAAAAGGAGATCGACAACAGGAAGTTTATTTCCGTCTGTTACGTTGATTTTGCCAAAGCCTTTGATTCTGTTTCCATTCCACTTCTCCTAGGTAAGCTGTCCTGGTACGGTATTGAAGGTAGGTTGCTAGAATTTTTTCGTTCCTTCCTCACTAGCAGATATCAGTCCGTTTCAATTAATGGTCAAATGTCCCTCCCCTACCATACCCCTAGCGGCGTTCCTCAGGGGACCTGCCTTGGGCCATTACTGTTCCTCTTGTATGTTAACGACATTTTTGGTGCCCTCCCTGAGGGGTGCTTCTGCAGCATGTTTGCTGATGACTCCAAAATATACACCATAAATGACGCCACAAAGCTTCAAGTAGCAATAGATTGTCTTTCAAGTTGGGCAGACAAGTGGGAGCTCGACATCGCCTTAAATAAGACTGCAGTTATGAAAATTGGCGACAGACATCCCGAAATGGACTACACATTAAATGGATCCCCTCTCGCTCAAGTCTCTCTTGTAAAAGACCTAGGTGTTACCTACTCAAACAATTTAGATTTTTCCTGTCATATTGAAAAGATTACTGCACGGGCCAGTTCAGTGTCTAACTTCATCCTTAGAGCTTTTAAGACGCGAGATGTAAAGGTTCTTTTCCGTTTATTCACGCTCTACGTAAGGCCTATTTTGGAATACGGGTCCCCCATTTGGTCTCCATACAAACAATCTGATATTGATGCTCTAGAAAAGATTCAAGATAGCTTTACCTACAAATGCTTTGCTCGTATAGGCGCCTCCTCAATTCCCTATCATGAGCGTCTCCGTAAACTGGGTACAGCGTCTCTCAAATGCCGCCGAATGATAAACGACTTGACGCTTATGTATAAACTCACCACGAACGAGCTTTCCCTAAACTTAGCTGATTTTTTTGACCCATCAGCCACCATCGGTACCAGTAGAGGACATGCATTCCGAGTAAGACCTTTTAAACCTCGTACTAAAGCTTTCGAAGGGAGCTTCCTTGGTAGAGTTGCTTCTCGTTGGAATGAGTTAGATCCTTCTTTCTTTATATACAGGAAATCACAATCATTTCGATTGCGTCTCATGTCGCATTTTAGAAACTTTAGCTAACTCCTCTGACCCATAGTGCATAAGGCAAGTGTGTTTTTTTTTTTCCAAAATGTTTCTTTTTTTGGCTAGCATTGGTTGGGTCGAAATGGTCTTGGTAACCTTTTTTTTTCAGGATTTTCTTGTTTCATCGGTGGTACGTTGTGCTATTTCTCTGGTCCCTGGTCGTAGTCGGTTAACTGCGGGTTGTGTCATGGTGCTGCGTGGACCGTAGAGGGCGGTTTTCTTTCATATCATCTTCTTCCTTGTTCTCTCACTTAGTTTATGGATGTGATTTCAGCTTCTTCAATGCGATTCTCCATTGTGGCTCGTCCGTCCCTCTCTCTGTTGAGTGGAGTCATGTGTATATGTACAACTTATGCGTCAACGTCATGCTCAGTTGTTGTTTTTCTATTTAGTGATGCCCTCTTTTATGCTCATTCTAAATCTAGCATTTCACTTCTCACAGGTCGGGTTTCCTCCCTTGAACGCGACGAAATCCAAATTTATCCATTCATTCTAGCAGCTGGACCTCTTAAATTCTCAGTGGGACCGATTCACTTGGCATACCATTACATTGCCACCTTAATTTGTCGATTATCTAGTTTGTGGCCTGGGACCTCCTAACGGTATTGCCAAGGGTTTCCTATCGTCATTTTAAACGGCCCATATACGTATACCTATGCAGGGCCTCCTTGGCTCCCGTTTGCAGTAGTATCTTGGCCAGCCTCACTGTGATTATATATTCCTAGATGCCTCTTCTACCCACTGCTTCCATTTTACTGGTCCATTCCTGCTAGCTTTCTCTTTCATTTCACTCGTGATCAAGGAGAAATCTTGACCTTTTCAACACCTTGAGTTCTCTTTCATTCCCTTATTGCAGTTCATTTCATTCTCATTCATTGTCGATTCTATTCTCTATGTTTTTATATGCTCTTGATTGTATTTTTCAAGTAACAAGAAATCGCCCGATCGCCGATGCCGCCCGTTTCCCGGCAGATGCCTCCTCTACCCACTACCTATTTGTTACTTATCCACTCCTGCTATTCTTTTTTCTTCTCATCCATTATCAAGAAGGATTCCTGGCCGTTTCAGCACTTTCAGCAATTTGAGCCATCTCTTAAATTTCTCAGCTCATCACGTCCAATCTCTGTTGTTGTTGGTTCTGTTCCCTATGTTTCTTTCTGATATCTGATTGGATTAGTTTCAAATAAATAAATAGAGCAAGGAGTCCATCCCCTGCATCCCACCTGCGTCTCTGGGCAGTACACGGTCGCATTTGGTTCGCGTTTAATTCCCCTATCCACCACCCGGGGACGCGCCACGTGGCCCTGCGACAAGCGGCCAGAGATCCCTCTTAACAAGAGAACCCGAAAGCTCTCTATCGAGGGAGATCCGTGGCCATGAACATGAGGAAGTGGAAAGTTAGCAGCCCAGTTTAAATAGTTTGATTAGTACATACTGAACGATGGAACGTCTTCAATGTCATTTAAGAATCTTTGAAATGCATTAATCATCTAATTCTTTAAACTTAGATGTCATTCAGCAAACGCGGTTTCTTTCAAGCGGAACTATAATTCAAATTCACGTTAATTCACGGTCAAGATACTCTACCAGAAGTGTTTAAAAGGGTAATAGGAGTCAACTTCTCCCCAAAATCCTAGGAACTAAGCTTTTGCATAGCAAGCATTATAGTGGTGAAGAATGGCTTGAAAGTTTAAGAGAAGCCTGGTGGCGAAAAAATTAACGGTGGACCTAAAATATGATACGGACAGTAGCAGTGCGTTGTTCCGGTTCTAAATACCGATATGTACCTTTTGTGATGAAGAGCTGTGAAATGTTCCGCCTGTCCAGCTTGAAAGTGCAAGAATGGAAACGTTCGGCGCGCTAGAGTGGTTCCTCCTAAGTCCGCTGCTGTAGTGACCCTACAGGCGCTGTGAAACAAGATATTAAGATTTCGTCTCCGACGTAGAGTGGGAAGATTGTCAGAATATGCATTATGCCGGACGCGTGGTGTGTTTTTATATGAGAACGTTTTTAGTGACATCATTATGGCTCAACCACGAATTTCGCACGTAAAAGTGCGTATATGTACCTTACTTTGTGCAGCTGAAATTAAGTTTCGGCAGAGTGGAAAAAGGCAACGCTCGGCTGTTCCCTCTAAATATAATATATAGAGGACTTGTTCAAGTAATGCAGTGGAGACAGCTATACCACACAACTCATAGTTACCGTATCCGCCTTGAGGATGACGAAAGGGCAAACGTCTAGTCCCCAGAATATCGCCAATTCTAAAAGTGCCATTGGCACTGAACCTCATATGACAAACTAATGAAAGGGATTATTTAAAATGAGAAAATAACAAGACCGTCGAGAGTCAGATGACGGCATGAAGCAGCACGAAGGAAGTTGTGTTCAACACAATTTCTACACAAAGAAAATGTCCAGACGTAATTGTCACTATCTTACTCAGTAAAATACTGCCATAAACTTTCATGAAAGGGGAGTAAGAAGAAAATAAGCCATCTGCCAGAGAAAAGGTGGAACTGTAGTGCTAGTGGGCATTTGCATCTATTTGGTCAGCGATTCCAGCCAACAGTTTTGGTTGCAACTATATCCAAGGCAGGAGCGTCGGGAGTCAAATGACGGCAAAAATGTTCTAAATGGAGGGTTATATAATTATAAACTCTCTGTAAAGGTTTAATTGACTTTATATTGAAAGGCGGAGCAAAAAAGTCTGGTTAGGAACACCTCGTTTCATCAGCTGTGTTTGTAACAAGCCAGTCAGCTGTTTCCGAGAGAACTAACGAGGTGTCTGCACCACAAGGCAGGTAGTATTCTTGCCCTTCAAAGTTCCGCTTGACCCCGAGTTTCTGTTCAGCCTTTGGTAAATGCCCCATGCATCGAAAATCCTGTGAACCATCCTTACTGTTTTTGAAGTGTATGGAACGAACTCAGCAGACCATTTGTCTTGCATCGCGTGAAGTACATAGCTATCCCTTCACTTCTTCCAGAGTCATCAAGGGGTCACAAAATGGTACATGCACCGTTTCTACAAATTAGCTTTGGTTAGCGGCTGGCGCAGAGGCTACCTGCTGCTGCAGAATGTTTTGCTGCGATGAAAACTTCTGCGGCAGGCGGGGCTCGAACCCGCACCTTCTAGCATCCGTGCAAAGTGCTCCCAAGTGATAGCACGCAACATCAGCCGCATCCATGCAGCACTACCGGTGTTTATTCTAAATGGAGGATATAATTATAAACTCTCTGTAAAGGTCGCCGCCTTCTTCAGAGCCTGAAAGGAAACAAGCCTAGGTGTGACCACTCGACCAAGGGTCTCCTCGACCCTACTGGATTTTGAGACCAGTTAGACGTATACAAGATGTGTAGGAGACGGCAATCGACCTCACCTAATCAAGGATCGCCAGGCGGTCAGGGCAGTAGTGCTCATGAGGATACCAACGAAGACCGTACTCTGACTAGGATGCTAGCCGGAGGTATGGCCTGAGCTCCCGGGCTATATAGGCACTCCCCCTTCCGGTTGATTTTTGGGTCAGAATGCCTGTATCCAGAATGCCTCAATGGCTTTCCGTGCCGACGTTTGGGGCTCAGGCGCTAAAATGTGACACCAAAGTTCTCTTTATGGTGGGCGTTGACCCTGTGGCCACCCAGTGCAGTGGGAACCCGCGACCTTTGCTTGATCTCCAAGTGTTCTTTCGCGCGTAGATGAAGGGGGCGAGAAGTTTCACCGATATAGTTCTCTCCACAGCTTTGACAGGTGATCCTGTCTGACCCAGAAACGACGCAATCACACAGTTAGGAGTAACATAAGGCGGTCTACATACGGTTTCTTACCAGCCGGTGTTTAAGACTACTGGACGGTAATTCTCTAACAAGGGAACTGTCTGAACGGTACGCCGGAACGGCAAGAACGAGTACTATAGGGAGAATTCCCGTCCTCCAAATAGTAACAGAACATGCTTTGTTTTTGCCGAATCCTTGAGGCAAACGAGTACGAGGGTGTAATAGTTAAGGGTCGAAGAACGAGCTCTTCAAGACAGCGCAAGACCCCGGTGTCGTGTACTGGGTGGCGCAGTGGTAGAGGGAACGCCTCATGTTCCTGAGGTCTAGGGTTCGATGCCCGTGCTGCGTCGCGTTTTTGCACTTTTACCATAGGATCGGATTCCATGGAGATTTCCATATCCGAACTTGTTTTTGGAGTTTGCTACGGTAAGATGTTTTTATTTTTTATTATTTGTCGACATCTCCTAATTCAACAGCAATGCCCGGAATATGCCAAATACAATTTTATATGAAACTTTTACTGCAATAAATTGTACTCGTTGTCAATTTAAGAAATTTTGACGCAGGAGCAACAGGAAGCAGCGGCAGAAAGCTAGAAAAATGCTTCAAATGCAATTTATTAGTGTCGGTGAGGTGAGTGCCACCAGTGCACTCACAGTGTAGGAGGGTGCCGCGGGAGGTCGCAAGGGCAGCGAGCGGCCCGCCGCCGTGTCCGCTCTCGGGCCGAAGCGCAGCCCCAAACTTGTTTCGACGGCCGAAGAGGTGAAAATGGTTTTCAGTTTGAATACGGACAATATTACATTCTTGGAAGGCTCGCAACGAGCTGAGAAATGCTGTCCAGTTGATTTTTCGAATAAACTCATCCATAAAGAGGTAAGCGATTGAAACAAAATTTTTTGTTGTTTTCGTCAAACTTTGGCAGCATAGAAATCTTGAACGCTCAAAACCTTTCCGTTCTTCTCATATTCGAATGTAATTGTGGTCTACTGTAGACAACAAAAAACACGGCTTTCGCACTTATCCTGTACAGCAGAAACCGAAGTTCAAAGATAGGAGAAATACTACGCCGCATATTGAGATTGGATCAATCCCTTGTTGGAAAAAAGAAAATCTAGTCATTTCTGTTCATTTCTCAAAGCCATTTTACACGTTTTATAAAGACCATCGTTCCCACAATGGAATAGTAGAATACTGTCTTCTGTAACAGGCTACTAGTTGGATAATTCTTAACTAAATCTTAGGTTTCCGCGCATTTGCGCTTATCTGAAATCGGGCCTATGTTATTCAAATTTAGCACTATTTAGTACCACAATGACACCTGATGCGTAACAAATACAGATCTACTGAAACAATAGAGGATTTCTGAGTTTCGATGAACCTCGTCAACGGAAAGCCTTAAGGGCATGCCACTGGGGATCTCGGAGGGGTCGTAAATCATTTAACCGAGGAAGAAAAAGCTTCATAACTAGGTCACTGTACAATCGATTTAGACGGTGTTTAGATCGCTGAATAGAAAATGAGACGGGGCTTCTAATGGTGTTAATTAGATTTTAAACAAGTAACTTTGAAAAGAGTTACGGCAATGCGACGCTTTGTGGCGGATTAATCCGTCGCAAAGCGTCTTATTTGCAAAGAATTTGAGCGGTATTGTAAAGTGCGGATCTCCACTGGATGCTGTTCCTTCGAGAGACGAGATGAAGTTGGCGGAAAGGTAGCAAGTATCCTACAGGATTTCGAACTGCGACAGGTGGACATCGACGAAGTGGAGAAGTTGGAGGTAGTGGAAGAAGAGGACCAAGAGTTTTAACCAGAAGAGGATTGTGCCGGAGTCACGACGCCACTGATCAGTGAAGGCACTATCACGTTTTTGGAAGGACAGATAGTTTCGGACGAAAAGGTTTGAATATACTAGAATTGTTATCCTCTACAAGTTTGAGAACTGGGGAAAGTGGACTGTACCGCGATTCCAGGCTTGGGTTGCAGCGGAGCACCACTGGGCAGGAACTGAGAAGCAATCTCGCAGTAGAGAAAGTGCTAGCCACTGCTTTAGATTTCTTTGAAAAAATGAAAATAAAACATCACCATCAACATCATCATCAACAACATTTTGGTTGCTTCGAAAACCGATTGGAATCGCATTCCCGGAAGACCGCGGCCTATGTGATGGTGATGAGTCAGGATGTGAAGAAACTGTAGCCTTCATACGTTGCCCATACTGTGATCGGTCTTAATGTTTTATGCACTTTGTGTCTGTGTATCACTGGTGCTGAAGTTATTTCATAAATATTTCATATATTATCGTATTTGGCATATTTCGGACATTGCTGGTGAATTACGAGATGTCGAAAAATAATAAGTAGTAAAAACATCTTACCGCAACAAACTCCAAAAACAAGTTCAGATACGGAAATCTCTATGGAAATCCGATGCTATGGTAATAGTGCAAAATGGCGACGTAGTATGGGAATGGAATCCTCAACCTCACGGACATGAGGCATACTCTCTACCACTGCGCCATCCTGTCCACAGGAGCTTGTTCCTGCGCTGCCGTGAACAGCTCGCTCTGCAAATCCTTAACCATTACACCCTCGTACTCGTTTGCCTCAAGGATTCGGCAAAAAACAAAACATGTTCCGTTACTATTTCGGGGACGGGGATTATCTCTATGGTACTCGTTCTTGCCGTTCCGGCGTACCGTTCAGACAGTTCCCTTGTAAGAACTACCGACTCATCTAACCCGTCCTCCTCAGGCACTTTCTGATGGCATTGCTGACCTCATCAGACACAAACGGCATTAGAAAAGGGATCTTGGTAGAGAGAGTCTCCGGCGTGCCTTCTCTATTTTCTCGGTTGTGCCTGCCCCGTTGGAAATTCCCCGAGCTTACGTACCCATTTTGCGCAGCAATTTTACGGGCCAGCTTTATAAATAGATTCCCTGCGCTCTTGCTCCCCACTACAGACCTCCGTTGCTGTATTGCACATGTTTCTTATTACTTTATTACATTGAAGGATCTACGAAGCATTGTTTTGGACGAGAACATGCTTTCTCGTGGGCCAAGATTGGTACAGTACATACTATGTACGGCTTTGGGGCAGTCCCATTCTTCAACGCCATGATGCGCGGACAAATGAGTCCATCGCAGTAGCTGTGAGGAATGCGGTGAACTACGTGGAATGATCTAGAAGCAGTTGGCGTTTTTCGAAGGACAGGCGCTGGACCCAGCCCAAAAGGCTTCTTTGGAACGTTTTTCGGATGCTGAATATATTGGCGGTGTAATCGAGGGAACAAAGTGAAAAATTCATAGCTCCTTCGTGCAGGTAACCCATCTAGTGTATTAAACAAAGCGATCCGCCGGTAGGCGCAAAAATAGTAGAGAGTTTGTAAGCTGTCATAACGGTGTTTTGTTGCGATCAAAACTTCTAGCGCCAGGCGGGACTCGAACGACCCCTCCCTCTGACCGGACGGGATTACTCTACGCCTTCAGACCACCGGCGCCGTTTGATCGAATTAGAGAGCTTATTTAGACCAGAGAATGTGTAAAGGTACGATGTTGATCAAATTGACGCTGGTAAAAAAAAATAAAAAAAGCAAAGCGAAAAAGGCGTGTAAATGAGCTCACATTATACTGTGCAATCCCCTCTAAATATTATTACCATCTTACCCAATACCCTGTAAACATTACAACGATATGGGCCAATTAGTGAACTAATGATTAAACCGACGTGCGCGAATACTTCGCCTTTAAAAGAATTTTAAACCAGCAAAACATCCCAATAGCTTTATCCAAGAATGTGAACACGGATTCAAATAGATATGCAATTTAACTGAATTGCTGTGTTTGTCTCCGAACGGAAATATTTCAAACTGTTTGGAACTAACTAGCAGTCACAATGCGCTTCGAAAATTATACCAAAAGCGCTTAATAATGTAATAATTGATTTCCGCTAATTATCCAACAAAAGTTTTTGATCAGTATCGATCAGTATCAAGTTGATAGAAACTAGTGCGCGATGAAAATCAATTTTGAACAGGTCGTTTGCGTTTTTCGCTATCAGTTGAATTTAAGAACGGTCGAAACGAAAAACGAAATTTTCAACTACCCGTTGAACTGTGGTTTTTGTCATCAGCTGTATTCAGTTACTTGTAGCTTGATCGATACCAATCTACCTATCGGTAGTGATATCGCTATGCTACTTGTAGTGCAATGGAAGCACGCTAATGAAAGAAGGGAGCACTTGTTTAAGCCGAACCATCATTTGCACAATGTATGGAACGATAAAATTACTTATTATAAGGTTGGTAAACTCCGGCAATCAAGTATAAACTACGTGATCGTCAAAACTCATTTTATTAAAACACCCATTTAGTGAAAAAATCTGCACATTCACACTACTACATAATCACTTGAAAACCTTTTTCTGCCCTATACATGAGCTTCAGTCATTCAATGTGTTCGCTTTTGGTATAACATAATCATGAAAATACGGAGTCTTTACCGAGCTTGTATGAAGTTTTATTGAAGCAAAAAAAATACAAGAGTGAAGTATGTCAGTGGAAGGAGAATCATGGCGCGAACCTACGCCCCGATGAGCTCAAGCAAGATGTGAACAGATGTGTTAGGGGTATTCAATGAAGGGGTGGATCCACCTGGCCATAAAGAAGACAGTTCAAATCCTACCCTACCGTACGTACAACGAGTTCCACTCTATCTGTCTGCCACGCTGACTCTATGCACGTCCGTAAACCCGTGCACGTGGCGGGTGCATAGGGTTGATATCAGTGAGCATTATAGAGGTCTAGTTAAGGAAAGCCGTTGAGAGCACGCGAATATGATGACCAGAGGGCAGGGCTCCACAAGAAGTGAACAATACAGATTTAGCTACTACTGTAGGTCAACACTATAACATCTGGGAGAAGCCTCAGCAAGTAGGCAGCCGGCCGGACCGATGGTTTTAATGTTTTTGTACAGGGTGGGCCATAAGTGCTGCAACAAAAGCTTATCGTTAGTCGTATAAAAACGGTTGGACAAGACAAAATTTTATACAATTTGAAGCACTCCTTCACCCATACATTGCAGGTCAGGATAGAGCAGTACATTTCGACTTCTAACTTAACGGGAGGATAGCCCGAGTTGCTCAATTCAAACAAGAATTCAAACATTGGCTGAATTCAAACAAAGATCCCGATAAGGCGAGCATCGGAAAGTTGGAAATTCCTTCGACTTTGAGCTATGAAGTCATCTCTGAAGTGTCGGTGCGCGGTGCGCCATTACATGATGCATACATGATAAGGATAATGGGCCTCGTTACTCAATCCCCTTTGGGATGCGCCACGCATTCTACTTCTAGGGGATATCGTTGAGGCGATTTGAATGCGTATTTGGCCATACAATGACTTGCGGTGGCCAGCCGATGAACAAGTCGGCACTCTATCCCTCCCAGACAACTCTGGTAGCAATTCACCGACCCCGGAGGGATGGAAGGCTTGGTTGGCCTGGGCGGGAAATCCGAACCAGGAACCTGGTATCGGGTGCACGCGACAGTCGGCGCCTCCTCCGACTGCGCTACACGTGCCCTACATGATGCATACGCTGCATAATGAACATAATATCAGTCGCTAGATCGAAAAATAGAAAAAGGACCCACGGCATACACTTGACAAAAGTGGGAAACACTTCAGCACTTGGCGTCTAAAGAACTTCGCACACTTTTGCGACCAAGCGGCGGCGCTATTCTCAAGCATGGGGCAGAGGAACAGAGTTTGCCGCGGCGAACGGCGGCGAGCGGTGCCACTTTTGCGGCACGATGTAGGGCGACCATGGCGGCGGCGCTGCAAGTGCGGCAGTGGGAATAATGACTCACATCATTACTACCCAACCACTGATTTGCCGCTGCAGCGTTCTGTCTGTCTGCGCACTAGCCGACCGCGGCAGGGATGGCTGGAGTGTAGACAGAAGGCGGGAAAGCGAATAGCAGCAGCAGGTCCCGACTAGGAAGAGTAGCGTCTCTGCCGCTTGTCACCAGCAAGACTCGAGTGTGCGCGAGGGGTCCGCTTCACGAGTTTTGGTGCTCGTCACATGCTCCAAAAGTGTTCGGAAGCCGCGAGCTTTTCGTGGCAAAGATAAGTTGTTGTTATTCTACAATAGAGTAGGATGAAAACTCTTCGAGTCTTCACTTTGCGTATCAAAATGATACAGTAGTATTCCTCGCGGAATAATAAGGGACAAACTGTTAAATCTTGATAGTCTTCAGCTCAGAAGGAGAAAAAACGATCTCATTATGGCACACTGAATAGTGGGAGCACTAGTTGGTTTAAATTCTAATAAATTCTTCACCTTAGCATGTTCACGCACAGGAGACTTGAGCATAAGCTGGTGCTTAAACAGCCACGTACAACGCTTAGGCGGTACTCCTTCAGTTTCATAGACGCATCGAGTATTCCAAGCTGAACAAAAAAGTGCAGGCCCCTGAAGGGTTGGCAAAGTCCAAATGCGTTTTATCTGTACACCTGAAGGGCTAATATTTATTCGCTTCCAAAAAAAGCTTTGCCGTTCTTCCTGCCGTTGTGTTACATTCATCTTACTCTGTTATTGTAGGTCCTGACAATGCAGCGTGATCTATTGTAGCCAGTTCTTCTACTATGCTTCCTTTCACTTTTTTTATTGTTCTTTTATTTCCACATGCAATACATTGATTGATTGATGTTGAGAAATTTGGTGAATGCTTTAATGTTTTTGAGTATATTAACAACAGACGTTCAACGGCCTCCCGGCCGCCAAACGTCTGCTTTGGAGCTTTGCCCCAAGCCCGGAGAATAGAACACCCCGAACGTCCTCTTCTCCTCTTTAGCCCTTCTCTCATTCATTGAAAAACTGGTTTTGCTATATAGAATGGCATAGCGGAATAGGGCAAAACAGGTCCATCATCTTCACTGGACCACCCTCAATTGGTCCCTTATCACTGGTTTCCCCTTATTGTCAGCCCTTTTCCGGTTCACCCTTCGCTGGTCCCCTCCCCCTTCGCCGGTCCCTACTACTGCTCCCACCTTCACTGGACCTCCCTTTACTGGTCCTCTGTTTGCTGGTCATCCTATCCTTCACCGATCCCCATTACTGGTCCCACCCTCACTGGTCCCCCTTTTATTCATCAACCCTTTCCCCCCCCCCCCCCTTCACTGACCCCTCTCCCTCCTCACCGGTCCTCATTACTGGTCCCTTCCTCACCGGTCTCCCCTTCACCTGGTCCCCTCTTCACTGGTTAACATTCTACCGGTCCCATCTTCACTGGACCCCTTTCCCTCCTTCACCGGTTCCCCTTCACTGGATCCCCCTCTCACCGGTCCCCATTGCTGGTCCCACCTTCACTAGTCCCTCCTTTATCGGTCAACCCTTCACCGGTCCCCATTAGTGGTCCCACTTTCACTGGTATCGTCTGAATCCGGAATCCTCACGCGACATCGGTGACACCTCTTCCGAACCCGGACGCCTGTTGAACAACGACGGTGACATATGTTCTCAACCCGAACGTGCTTTGCGCGACATCGGTGACACGTCATCTGAATCCGGACAGGCCTTTCGCGACATCGATGACACCTCTTCTGAACCTAGGCACCTGATGAACGACGTCGGTGACGTCTTCTCAAGCTGGACCTGCTTTGCACGACATCAGTGACACCTCATCTGAATCCGAACACCCCTTGCGCGACATCGGTGACACCTCTTCTCAAACTGAACGTCCTTTGCGCGACATTGGTGACATGTCATCTTAACATGGACGCCTGTCAACAACTACAACAGTTGACAACTGGTGACAACTACAACCCAGCCCCTCCCTCTTCCCTATACTTCCTCACAACGCCCTCCTTCAGCTCTTCTTTGCAAACAATCACACACACACTCACTCACCCACAGACAAACGACCGTTCTCGGTTATCTATAGTAGGATATTGTCAAAAAATAGTCCTCAAATGGTGTACCACGTGATTTTAGAGAGTTTCAAGAATTTCATGCCACCCACATCCGATCGTGTTAAAGAAAAGTTGAGTTCATGAGTAATTTTCTGAGTCCCGTAAAACACGCGTGGATTCGCTTCCCCAATGGTGTAGGTTGATGGATGTATAATAGTTTATGTCAACAGAGGGGATGTGGCTTGGAGGTTTATTGTAGAAGACTCGGAAGCACAACAATACTTTCACGATTATACTACGTTCGAAAAGATTGCTTAGAGCAACGGGTCGACGAACGCACTGCTTAGCACATGAACAGTACGTCAGGAAGCGAGCGGCAATCATCAGAGACGTGGCAGACAATATTTTCAAGATTCATGAATCATTATCACTTGCTGACCAATGACCATAACTCGTTGCTTTCGAAAAATCGCGTATATACAGGGTGGCCGATAACTATTGTTGTCGCGAAAAACGTCATATTTTCAACAACACGCAAGATTTTTAAAAAACTAATATTCTTTAATATAACCAGCAACATGTAGATTGGATTTCACAAGAGTGCTTCGCAGTGACCTTCCTTGGGTTTTACCCAGGCTTCAAGTCTTGGTTTCACTGACTCCACGGTGCGCCGCAGGTAGTTGGCGTCGATTTCTGCCCAGGCTTGATTAAGTTCGCGGCGAAGCTGGTCCAAATTGGTGATGGTCCTCTTCCTCAGCTTCTGCTCTAGGTATCTTCTTGTGGCAAAATCGAGAGGAATTAAATACGGGCTATTAGACGGCCACTGATCCTTCGTTAGGTACCCAGGGAAGTTGGCGTCCAGGTACGCAATCGTCGTCCTCGCTCCATCGGCAATAGCGCAGTCCTGTTGAAAGAGCATCTCGGGATCTTTTTTATAAAAGGGAAGGACTACCTTTCTAGAACCTCCTCTTGGTATGTTCCAGCGTTGATTTTCACGTTTCTTTTCACAAAAAGCAGCGGCGTCTCCTTGTTTGCTGTGATACCTGCCCACACCATCAGTCATTTGGAAAACAGCGATTTGTGACGATCTTCCTTTGCCAAGTGTGTCCTTGATCGGGTCTGAAGAGCAGGTGATCATGCTGAGCATTGTGTGAGACTTCGATAGTGAAAATTTTCTCACCGGTCCATAGCACATCTTTGACGCGGCGCACTGAGAAAAGCCGTAGCAGCTCCTTGCACTTTTTCCTTGACTGCCTCTGTCAACTGCTGTCCGTTGAGCAGACGATAGCTGCGAAGTCCTAGTTCATTTCTAACAATTGGCTGGACAGTAGAACGAGCAATTCCGAGGCTCTGCGATCTTGTTAAGAGACATGCTGTCATTTCTGTCGATTCTTACTTAATGATCGCATGGTTCTTCCTTGTATTCACAGAACGAGGACCACCTGACTTTACCTTTATGGTGTCGTTCCTTTCTCATTCCACTGCTTGATGATCCGCTGAACTATTCTCAATGGAATACTGGGCTTCCTTGCAATGGCGGTGGAGGACTCTCCGCTTTCAGCGAGGCGGGCTACTGCTTCTCGATACGGTCGCATATAGGCTACAAACAAAATTTTTCATATATCGCAAGAAATTGGATCTAATGTCGTAAACGATGAACGTAAAGGCACACGAAAAAATTTGAGAGAAGAAGGTGCGCGCAAGTATCGCGATAATACTTATCGGCCACCCTGTAGAAGCGGGTCGCATCCGATTTCGGAGCAAGCCGCTTAGTGGGTCCTTTCCTGGGGCCAGATTCATCAACGACTGACAGCAGTTTAACAGAGAAAATACAGCCGAAATCCCTGATAGCGCGGCTTATCAAGCGATATGATGAAACACTTCACCATATCGCTTGTTGGTAAGACACGCTATCAGGAATTTCGGCTGTATTTCTCTGTTAAATTGCTGTAAGTCCTTGATGCATCCGACCCCAGAATATATTTTAGCAATCCTCTAGCGCTTGTCCATGACGAATAAACTGCGCGACATCACCTAAGCACAGATTGCACAGTTTGGTTGCGCTTCCGCTGCTTGTCCGTGATTATTACGTCAACAAAGCTCGTCCCTATCCTTACGGAGGTTTATTCCTAGCCTGTTTCAAAAAAGGTGTCAGACTCTGCTTTTTTGGGCTTATAGCGCAAGATATTTTCTCAAGAAAGGCCTATAAAGGAAAAGCAAAAATTTGAGGAGGCAGACATCTACTGGTAACCCTTTTCCAGAAGCGAAGTGGGACAAATTAATAGGGATGTGCTACCACGCCTCGCACTTTTGGTGTTAAGATCGTCGCTTCACCGGAATGTGTGTTTCGTTCCTAAACAGCATTCTTGGATCTAAAAGAGATGGCGTTGATCCGATTCCCTTTTGAGTGGTTGCTTCTACTTCTTCTACTTCTACGCTACTTACAGGAGAACCCAGGGTGCAGATAAAGCTTAAAAGATCGTGGAAAACGATAATAGCTAAGCAAGCTCATGTTTTGTATGCCATCAGATTGCTCAATACTACTTTTGGGCAAACTGCCATATAGACGTTTCTGGATTTGTTCCGTTGCAAGAAATTTTTCATCAAATCAAGTGGTGGCTACAGCTCCTGAACCCACTCCACCTACGCATTACATTTTCCTTTCTATTCTCCTCTGTTCACAGCCGAGTCCTCCTCCTCAATCGCGGTCTCGTGAACAGGGGTGTGCTTTTAACGATTAACGATTTACCGATTTACCGAATTTACCGGCATTTTTCGTTAAAACTTTTTAACAAACTTTAAGGACGAAAATTTCCCTTAAATTGCATTAACGACATTTTACCGCGATTTTTGAATTTTTACTTTTTCTTCATGAAAATTCACTTCTGACGAATTTTTTCAATTTCCTTTCATCACTGCGATGCCACCATTGCGATGCAGAGAAAACACTCTTCTCACTTTAATCAGTGGAAATAGACAGTCGACTTCGAGTTTATGTTTCGAGAACATTTTTCTTGCTTCTTGACCAATTTATTCGTATGGGCCCTCACTTTTCCATGCAATTGTTTCGTATCTTTTGGACTCCATGGACCGCTTTACTCGCTTGATTTCTTCACAAGAATTTTTATATGTACTTCCCAACGAGTCTCCCTTTGCACTGTTTTTGGTACTTATCTATAAGTGTTAGTTGAAAAAGCATAGAAGATACAAAGAAAACGCTACGAAGAACAATTAATGCGAAAAAGTAAGTGCAAGAAACGAACCGAAGGAAGGCAAAGGCTCTTCCCCTTTTCTCCCGGAGTTTTCCGGAATGCTGGATGGGGTCTTCGTGCAGCGTCAGGCAATGATTGTAGGACTGCGTTAGGGCAACGTTGAGCCCCGCCTAACTGGCAGAGCGTGGAACTGTCGCTGCTTCGCTTTTACTGAATGTCATGCCGTGCATGTCGACGAATTTGCTTTTCGTCCTCTACGAGGGCTCTCCTGGCAGTTTTCTTTGGTAGCACTACAACCAGTATACTCGTGGAACAGTGAGCAAGCGTAAATAAAAGCAATAAAACTAAACAAAAAAGGGAAGTGATGAACACTCTTCGTCAGTGAGTGATTCGATATGTGAGTCGTCCAAAAACTAGCACTTTCCATGCAATTTATTGCACGAAGATTTTTTAAAAAGTTCAAGAAAATGATACATCTTTGAACGTGCAGGTCTAGCTCTAACAAGAAATTTACTTTAATTTTTTCGTCTATTTTGCGAGTTTACTATAGTACCATTCGTCAATCCAAAATCCAAATCGTGCTCTACAAAAAAGGAAAAAAACTTAGAAACCCAAAACACATATTCCTGTCTAGGAGAATGATTACGAAGGGAAACAACCTTGAACCCGATAATCTGCAATGCAGCTCAAGTATTGCGCATTTCAAAGTCTCCCTCTTTGTCAGAGAATAGCGTTTTTGTTTCTCTTCCAGAAGTGCCTTAAAGCATACGTTCCTTCTCACAGTTTTTTGAGGCGTGATAGGTAGCCCAAGTTACTGAGCTCACGTTTAGGAAAGCGAAACACGACAAAGTATGAAATCCCCTAACACAGCTAAGGTGCTTTTGACCAAATTTACTGTTTCAGTACACCTTCGGCGTGATGATTCGTTATTTATCAGAGGCTCCGTTCCAAAAGTAAAGACGTAAATGTCAAAACAATGATACTAGTCAAGCGAGATATGTATACCTTTCCAGAAGTCCAGATGTAAATATCAACGTAGGGCGCTTCAGAAGCGATATACACAGTACCAGAATTCTTCCAGAATGAAAGGTCCTTTAAAAAAAAATTCGGGCCATCCGTTACATTTGATTAAGAAAATACGACGTCATGACTCCGTCTCATCAAAGAAGGCTTTCATCTGCGATAGAGACAAGCAACAACAATACAGTGGCCAACAAATCTTTTTGCGAGAGAAGTGGACAAGGTGAGGGCATGAAGCAATTTCTGATTGTAGGACTCAACACGTTTCTGTGCTTTGAATTGTGCTTAAGAGATCTAGAGGGCAATAAAGCGAAAACTACTCCATTTAGATAAGGGCGATATTCGAAACGGAACTACCAGCCGCACATTCCAAAGGAAAAGCTCTGGGAAAAACTTGTTGCAACTGCGTAGGAGGTGGCTAAGTAAAGGTGAAAGCACCGAAAAATGGCACGAGCAGGAACACCTCCCCGCGCTGGCAGGAGGCCGCCGTCAAGTTAAGCGTGAATGAGGCGGCATGTGGAAAGGTCCACCTTCTCCAACCACTTCCCGGCCCGTCTGACATCATACAAAGCTAGCACTGAAGTCAATACGTCATATCCACACCTCGTGGGACCGATCAGCACTCACCGTATATCGGCATGAGCCGGCCGCTGATATCAACATGGAACCAGATAAGCTGATGATCTTGATAGAAACGATTCAAATCAGTTGCTTCAAGCCTCAAGTGCCTGGTATGGATGTTGTAAGCTGTCATAACGATGTTTTGTTGCGATCGAAACTTCTAACGACAGGCGGGATTGGAACCCGCACCTCCCTCTGATCGGGGCCCGCGATGCGTCTGCAGCCAGTGGCTCGGAGCGCAGGTGGGTAGAGGGTTGACTCGTGCGAGGGAGGTCAATGGTTTAGTTCCTCTGCGCTTCAGCATTTTTGCCTTTCAACTGATTGGTCCTTCATGTGCCAGCTCATCGCGGTGAACGGGTTAACATCACTTTGCGATGGCTAACGGCACAAACGGTCACGCAGTACGCGACGCTTTGTCGTGTATGGGCGGCTCTCCTGTATCCCTGGCCGGGAACATGTGAGTAACCAGACCACTGCTATGGCTCAAACAACAAATCCGTGCCCCAGTCCTCCGCGGGCAGGAGGTGGACTTCTACGACGTCGGTTGCATCCACCTCCGGTGAGGGGCCATCTAATCTCGGAGTTAAACTATCAGGACGTCATTGGAATCGGACTACCGGAAACTCCCTCCCACAACGACACGGAAACCGCCTATTCGTCTGCACTTATAACTGTCGTACGATCGCATCTGAACAGGATCTTCGGACACTGCTTTACAGAAGCCGCAACATCAAATACGACGTTATCGCCCTGCAGGAAACGAAAGACAGAACGGAAACCATAAGAAGGGCCGACCGCAACGAGCTTCTCATTATCGGAGCAAAGGTGGACAGAAAGAATATTGGCGGAGTTGGATTTCTCGTCAATTCGACAGTTCACCACCGAGTAGACTCTTACAAGATCATCAGTCCGCGAGTAGCTGTTCTTCGCCTGGAAACCAAAGATCAAGGAACCATCTCCATCATAAATGGATATGCTCCAACATCTGCGGCCACAGATGCAGAAAAGGAGGAATTCTACAAGCTGTTAGAAAGGACTGTCAACGACGAGAAGAACTACTACAAAGTTGTCGTTGGTGACTTTAACGCTATCGTCGGTACGAATGATCACGACGAATGGAGGCTAGGACCACATGGAACTTCCTCAAGGAACGAAAACGGAGAGCGCCTGATAGACTTCCTATACGCGTGCCGTCTCTACCATGGAAATTCTATGTTTAAGACGCCTTCAAACCGACGATGGACCTGGGAAAGCCCAAATGGAGAAACACGTTCGGAGATCGACCATGTTCTTACAAACAGACGCTAGAGTCTGTTCGACGTCTCCGTGCTGCCTTCATTTGACACCGTCTCGGATCACCGTCTTGTCCGTGAGAAGCTGACTCTCAAAAAGAGGATGTTCAAACGTGACACTGATAAACCGGCACCGGTAAGGATTCCCACATACAAGTCGGAGGAGTTGGAATATGCAATAAAGACGTATGATTAGAATCTTTTCAAAGATCATCGGAAGACTACGACCTTCTCTCCAAAGGACTGTTGAAATGTGCTAGCAGCTCTTGCGGAGCCACATCACCGTCTGCTTCAAGACTCAACGCACATGCGATTAAACTCTTGGAGCAAAGAAGAGCTGTTAAACTGGATCATAATGCTTCCCATCTAGAAAAAGTCACCATCTCGAAGGCCTGTCGAATTGCAGTGAAGGAGTGCATTCAAGCCTACAGAAGATTGAAGCTGCTAGAAGCCGCTGTGAAAGGTTCAAGCATAAAGCGCTGCAAACGAGATCTCTGCGATCAAAAGGCAATAATGTCAGCCCTTGTGGATAAGAATGGAACAACGCAAACCTCTCGAAGAGCGATGGAGGCCATCGTTCAAGAATTCTACACAGACCTGTTCCGTTCTTCCATCACTGTCCCGAAATGCTTGGTGCCACCAGCTGAGGAAGTACCTCCCATTCTGGAATGCCGGGCACTGCTCCCGGACCGGTCGGCATTTCTGCTGATCTCCTTCGTGCGGGTGACAGTGCCCTCTGCTTACTTCTTGCCAAGCACTTCAACCACTACCTTCGACTTGGTGGGATTCCGGACTCATGGAAGGAGTCGAAAACAGTTTTAATCTTCAAAAAAGGTCAGCAGGAGGATATCAACAACTATCGACTTATCAGTCTTCTCTCGGTTGTGTACAAGATCTTCACCAAGATACTGCTTAACCGCATGGAGCGTTGCTTGGATGAATATCAGCCAGTGGAGCAAGCAGGGTTTCGCAAGGATTTCTCCTGCATGGACCATATTCAGACTGTCTCACAGCTCATTGAGAGCGAATACCACCTCCCACTTGTCCTTGTCTTCGTGGATTACCGGAAAGCGTTCGACTGCGTGGAAATCAACGCCGTTTTGAACGCATTTGTGCACGCTGGTAGACCATCGCCCTACATCCGACTTCTCGACGAATGCTTCTCGAGCACATCGACTACCATCCAGCTGTTCGATCGAAAGCTTAAAATTCCTATCGGGAAAGGAGCACTGCAGGGAGACACGATTTCTCCCAAGCTATTCACAGCGGCACTCCAGGATGCCATAAAAGACTTGAACTGGGACGATAAAGGCTACCTTGTCGACGGTAAACGGATCAGCAACCTTCGCTTCGCCGACGATATTGTTCTTGTCTCTACCAGCACGGCAGAAGTCGAGGAAATGCTGAACGAGCTCAATGTGGCAGGTATGAAGATTGGATTGGACATGAATATGTCCAAAACGCAGTTTATGGTCAACCAGTGGTGCGACACAGGACTCGTAAGGTTAAATGTAGTCGCTCTACAACAGGTCGACTCCTACGTCTATCTGGGAAGAGAGCTGAACATGGATAACGACCTCGCTCCTGAAATCGCCCTCAGGAGACGCGCAGCGTGGGCAGCCTTCAGTTCGATTCGCGAAGTCACCGATCAGGTCAAGGATCCGGCCTCAGGGTCTCGATATTCAACGCCTCTGTACTGCCTGCGATGTGTTACGCGACGGAAACCTGACCCGACAACAAGACAATCGCCAGAGCGATGCAAACTACGCATCGTGCACTGGAGAGATGTCTTCTAAGCCTAAGCCTTGGTCAGTAATGGCAAGAAGGCCTACGAAGCTCGGAGCTACGGGAGAGTCGCAATTAGCAGACCCGCTGCAGTACATGAAGAAGTCCAAATATCGCTGGGCCGGACACCTGCTTCGACGAAAGGACGACAGATGGAGTCTCCGTGTCGCAGATTAGCTCCCAAGAGACCACAAGAAACCACTGGGAGGACCGCCAACGCGATGCGTAGACTCATTCCCAAGATGCGATGCGATGCGTAGACTCATCTTTCAGAGAGCGGAGTCTTCCTCAATGGATGCAAGCAGCCAGAGATCGAGCGGTCTGGAAGTGTTGTGGTCCCCGCTGAGAAGACCTCCAGCCGACAAAAGGACCATCAAAGTATCGAAGTAAGCAAGTAATTGATTGGTTGAGATTTGGGGGATTCTGACGTCTATACCATTTTCAGACTTTCCTGCGCATTTTTCCAGCTGCACGCTGTGGTATTCAACATGGTGGTAAATGTTAAGCACCAGTGATACACAGGTACAAAGTGTCTGTGTAGTGAATCGCGATGTCTCCCTCCATGGTTATGGGCACGCAACCGAAATCCAATTGAAGATGTGCCCTTTCCTCCGAAACAAGTGTTCCACCCGAAAACGTTATCATATGCTCACTGCTTGCTTGCCTCTTCACGCCAATCAATTCATCTTGCGGATCCCAATCATCCTCTTCTTCTTGCACCACTTCCAGCTGTTCGTCTTCGTCAACTTCAAGTTGATGTGCTTCGAAGTCCTTGAGCATGCTGGCCATCCGTTGGGCCACCTTGATTTCTTCCCTCGAAGATTCCTTGTCTAGAGGTGGGCCACACTTCAGCGTGAGCAGGTGGATCATCACTCGATCGTCGGCGAATATTGTTGGTGTTAGGCTCTAGAAAACCTTCAGCAGACCTCTGATTTCCAGGTGACAGGCAGACATGAGGGAAAGAGTGTATCGATGCCGTATAGCTTAATTTGCGGGATCCGCACACCTCGCTTCTAATTTGAACCACCTCCGACGTCACAACGTGGTCTCCTTTGAAAGTCCGAGCAGGATGGTTTTTCCGAGGCCTCTGGTTCATGTATGGAAACCGACTATGAGGAGCCTGTAGCCTTTATTCGCTACCCGTAAGGTGTCCAGTGGTGCTTCATGCACTTTCTACCTGTGTATCACTGATGTTGGACATTTATACATCACCATGTTGAATACCACCACGTACCGCTGGAAAAAGGCGTAGAAAACGTCAGAAAATGGTATAGACGTCAGAATCCCCAAATCTCAACCATTCAGTTGACAAGTCATCGAACAACATTTTCAACATTCATTGGACGTTTCTCTTCTTACCGGATCGATAATTCGATGTAGATCCCAAACTATTTGAGGAGCAATTCAAATCAGTTTCTTTAAGCCTCAATTAGCTGGTATCGACGATGTAAGCTGTCACAACGATGTTTTGTTGCAATCAAAACTTCTAGCGCCAGGCGGGACTCGAACCCGCACCTCCCTCTGACCGGGCGGGAATGCTCTACGCATTTTCACCACCGGCGCCGTTTGATCAAACGCAACATCCACACCTCGTGGGACCGATCAGCACCCACCCGTATCCGGGATGAGCTGGCCACTGATATCAGCATGGAACCAGTGAAGCTGATGGTCTTGATAGAAACAATTCAAATCAGTTTCTTTAAGCCTCAGTTGGTTAGTATCGGTTTTGTTCGAGTCCCGCCTGGCGTTAGAAGTTTTAATAGCAACAAAACATCGTTGTTACGGCTTACATCCTCAATACCAGCCAATTGAGGCTTAGAGAAACTGATTTGAATTGTTTCTATCAAGACCATCAGCTTCACTGGTTCCATGCTGATATCAGCGGCCAGCTCATCCCGGACACGAGGTATTTTGGAATGCTCAGTACTTCGGCGCAAAGCTTATATATACATACATAGTAGGATAAGTGGCAGCTGGATCATCCAAAAGGGCATTTATAAGTGCGTTAGCGTCCATTGAACATGAGTTAGTACCGAATATGCCCAATCGAAGAATATACATTTTGGATATGGAAAAGCTACAGAACTTTTCACAGTCTATGAACTGCTTTTAAGATATTTAGCAATGTGAGAGAAACCAAGCAAGACATAGGAGCCGACTGAAGAAGAGTAGTCGCTTTGCAAGGACAAGGAAGGCGGCTTTACGGAAGGGCATACGAGCTCAGCAAGCCCCTCACCTCAAATCACCAGCGCGCTCACGTTGCTTCTGAGTAAAATTCAGGATGTCGCTTTCAGTGAATGACGTGTCAGCGATTTTCCTGCGAGTGTACTGGTCCTAATTGGTCTCCAGATGACTTTCGCTCTGTGCTCATCTCTTCGTCGTAGAAAATCAAAGCGACTATTATAAAGCTGAGGGTGCTGGCATTGAATATGAAGCGCTAAACGATGCCGTCACGGCACTTCTCCCTTCTCTTGGTTGCATGGACTTGACGTACTTCGTGAGCATAAAAATGCAATTTTGTCCAAGCAGCTACTGCCCTTGGTGCTTTTTATGATTCTTTCGCATGGTTGATTCAGAGGAGGATAGCGCTCAGGTACGCGGGTGCTTTGTTGCAAGTAGAACTTTTGTACCAGCTGGCACATAACTCGCACCATGTGATTTGCTCTGCATACTGTAAGCTCAAGCCCCAATCCCGGTGACACTACTCAAAAAAACGTCGCGCACTCCTTTTGGCAAGACACGACCGACGAATGTCTTCCGTCATACCAGGTTTCAGCGAAAGTTTTGTCAGTCTCCGTCCGTTGGCGATATCAACGCTGACGTCAAATGGGCTTGAAATACGCTCCACAATAAGGCTTCATATTTGACGTCCGAAGATCTGCAGGGTCACGGTTGTGAAGAATAAAGGTGTGTGGGAACGTCTCAAGAGCGATCCCGTCCTTCAGAGGTCTTATTACCCTTTAGGCTAAAACCAGCTATTCGCTGCAACGTAACATACCTTGCAGTGCAGCTACGCGCTACTTTAAGCCCGTAGGGGTATCTGTCGAAGAGCTTTTACAGTGGTTGTGCTGGTTCTATCCCATCACTCGCATTAACCGCCACGAAACCGTAGAATTAGTTCTCCACATAACCTTCGTAGAGAAGGATAACGTCACCAAATTCACGAAGGGCATCCACTTCAAGGAGACTAAGGATAAGGATCGGCGTTAGTCAAATCACTTGTGGGGTGCGCTACGTGCCTCACCTCTGGTATATTATACATATACGGCGTGTCTCAAAAAATTTACACAGTGTTTGAGAGGTGATAACTTTGCTCATACTAAAGGTACTTGAGAAGCAGTAAAGTCATACAAATAAGGATTAGGATAAAGGACGGCGTTATTCAATACCCTTGGGATGCGCCGCGCATTCTACTTCTACGGGATGTCGTGGAAGCGAGTTGAATGCCTATTTGGCCATACAATGACTTGCGGCGGCCAGCCGATGAACAAGTCAGCGCTTCATCCTTCCCAGACAAGTCTGGTACCAATTCACCGACCCCGGAGGGATGGAAGGCTTGGTTGGCCTGGGCGGGAAATCCGAACCAGGAACCTGGTATCGGGTGCACGCGACAGTCGCGCCTCCTCCGACTGCGCTACACGCGCTCAAGTTACATGAAAGCATAGGAAAATATAAATTTTCTGAGATATGAGCGGTATGACTGCACCACCACTCGTTTGAAACCTTGCATTTTGCACTCGATTGATTGCGTTGCTTGTTATAATACCTGTTACAATTTTCCCATAAAGTGGCCGCATCGATTGAGTTGGGCTTCTTTTAGGGTTTGAAACTTAAAAACGTACCATGGTTTCATGGTTTGCAAAAATACAGGGTATCCTAAAAAGCAGGTACGGTTTGAAAGGTTCTAACATTGCTGCTAGTGAATCTTTTGAAGATGTTTGAGGCTCATAATAAGCACAACGTAACGAGATTTCTGTGGAGTGCAAATGGTCAAGATTGCGTCATGCCCACGCCTGATACCTTGCATTTCATACTCGATTGTTTGTTGAGGAACCGCAGGCATGACTCAATTTTGCGGCAGATCGCCTCTGCACTTTGACGATGTTTTTGAACTTCCAGTAGCACTTCAGGATAAACTTCTCCTTGAAGTGAGGCCTGGAGCCGGACATGACTCTTGGACTCAGATATTAGAGAGCATTATTAGAGCGATAGCGAGGGCGATAAATTGTGCAATCAACAAAGTCACGTGTCACGTGTGTTTTACGTGATTGTTAAGTTCTAAACGTTAAAAGAAGAACAGTACAGTTTAATTTGGTCAATCAATAGCAAGTCCGAGTCTGAAATGCAAGGAATCAGGCGTGGGCAAGACGCAATCTTGACCATTTGAAGCACAACGTCTGCCGCTGAACTGCTTCAGACAGTACCTGCTTTTTTAGGATACCCTGTATTTGTGCAGACCATGGTGCGTTTTTAAGTTTTAAACCCTAAAAGAAGCACAAATCAATGGACACGGCCACTTCGCGGAGAAAGTATTACAAGTATTCAAAACAGTGCAATCAATCGAGTGCAAAATGCAAGGTTTCAGACGAGTGCATGGCCCAGTTCATACCGCTCATATCTCATAAAATTTTTATCTTCTCAAGCTTTCATATGAACTCTTAACTTCTTAAGTGCCTTTATTATGAGCAAAGTTATCATCTCTCAAACACAGTGTACATTCAAATCAGTTTCTTTGAGCCTCAAGTGGCTGATAACGAGGTTGTAAGCTGTCACAACGTCTGTCGCGATCAAAACTTCTAGCACCAGGAGGGACTCGAACCGCACCTCCCTCTGACCGAGCGGGAATGCTCTACTCCTTTGCAACACCGGCGCCGTTTGATCGAACGCAAAATCCGCACCACGTAGGACCGATCAGCACCCACGCAGTATCCGGGATGAGCTGGCCGCTGATATCAGCATGGAAGCAGTTAAGATGATGGTCTTGATAGAAACAATTCAAATCAGTTTCTTTAAGCCTCAATTGGCTGGTACCGAGGATGTAAGCTGTCACAGCGATGTTTTATGGCGATCAAAACATCAAGCAAGAAACTGATTCGAATTGTTTCTATCACGACCATCAGCTTAACTGCTTCCATGCTGATATCAGCGGCCAGTTCCTCCCGGATACTGGGTGAGTGGTGATCGGTCCCACGAGGTGTGGATGTTGCGTTCGATGAAACGGCGCCGGTGGTGTAAAGGCGTAGAGCATTTCCGCCCTGTCGGAGGGAGGTGCGGGTTCGAGTCCCGCATCCCTAAAAGGTTTGAACGCAACAAAACATCGTTGTGGCAGCTTAAACTGTATACATTTTTTGAGACACGCCGTATATGTATAATACCAGAGGTGAGGCATGTACCCCACAAGTGATTTGACTAACGCCATCCCTTCTCCTTATTCTCCGTGAGGTGCTGCCCTTCACGAATTTGGTGACGTTATCCTTCTCTACGAAGGTCATGTGGAGAACCAATTCTACGGTTTCGTGGCGGTTAATGCGCGCGATGGGATAGAACCAGCACAACCACTGTAAAAGCTCTTCGATAGATCGGTTTATACCCCAACCGGCTTAATGTAGCGCGTAGCTGCACTGCAAGGTATGTTACGTGCAGCGATTAGCTGCTTTTAGCCTATAGGAGAAATAAGACCTCTGAAGGACGAGATCGCTCCTGAAACATTCCCTGCACACTTTTATTCTTCGCAACCGTGACTTTGAAGATCTACGACAACAAATATGCATCCTTATTGTGGGGCTCCTTTCAGGCCCTTCTGACGTTAGCGTTGCAACCC
This sequence comes from Heligmosomoides polygyrus polygyrus, assembly GCA_947396885.1. NCBI lineage: Eukaryota > Metazoa > Nematoda > Chromadorea > Rhabditida > Heligmosomidae > Heligmosomoides > Heligmosomoides polygyrus. The sequence goes on along the minus strand of OX377204.1, from coordinate 35,286,343 downwards.
ACATTGAATTCGTTCACTTCCAAAGCTTGAAAGGTTCACTGTACTACATATATGGAAGTGACGCGGAATCTCGAATGTTCAGCACAACACTTTGGGTTGTTTGTGATTCGGCGCAGGTGTATTTATAGCCCAGGTTTCCGCGGTGTTTAATCTGTATGTTGCCTGAATGTAGCCACAGTTGCAGAGCGCTGTGTCGGTAACTGAACAGGTTTCGCAATTGGCTTATTCCGTTCCATGGGGAAGAAAACATCATCCGCGTTTGGAAAGGTACAGTACACCTCGAGGATACCACGCCGACATCGTGCTGGGTTTTGAGGAAGAGTAGCACAGTTGGAGAAATTAGCGAAATCGCTGCGCTTCTTTCGTGTTTGATCCGACTTTGCAACTACAACAGAGAGTTCCTTTCCAATTAGTATTCTGAAGAGCTTTTGGTCTAAATAACCTTATCAGTTCCTCTTATGGGAGGTTCCCCTGCTTCAATGAGATCATAGGCAACCGTCTTGTTTGCGTTAGGCTGTTTTAAACGTTTCCGCCGATTCGGAGCCCCAGCTTTAGATAAGCACAAACTCCAGCAAATGCATGAAGGGAATCTTACCATGTACAGACAGGTCACTTTGATGAGTATACAGACTACAAAGCATTCGGTGCATTTGCTAACAGTAACGATAACAGAGCTTCTATCGGAATTTTTATGAACAGGGTCCCTGTGAAAAGACTCACATGATTGAATATAGTCTCTCCATTCCTAGGTTGGAATACTGTGACCAAGACTGGAGTCCCAATTTTAAGAAGATTATTATTAATCTATTCTATGACCCCATGGGCATGCCTTCGCATACAACATGATCGATAAGGCTTACGATTAGTATGAAGAGCCTCCCCTATAGGAAGAGTTTTGCAGACACTGTAATGGCTTTCAAATTTGTCAAAAGTGAGCTTTGCATTTATCCTTCCAGGTTTTCGAGGATAGTCAGGGGAAAAAGCTTAAAAGTTTCTTTATCGCCTGCAAAAATGCCAACTCCTGACGGACACTATGAAGAAGAGGAGACTGGAAAGAAGCAAAAAGTTGCTACCACGATTCACGGTGGTACGCGTTCGAAACATCGGCTTTAGCGATGAAAAGATTTTCACGTTGAAACCAGCCTTCAACGTCCAAAATGAGAGGGTTAGTGGACACTCGCTTGCTGATGCTAATGCCAAAGAACGACCTCAGAAAAGAGCGAAAAAGCCTCAAACCGTTATGGTTTGGAGAGAAGTCACATCTTCAGGAAAATCTCCTCTTGCTTTCGTAGAAGCTGGCCTGAAGATCAACGCAGCGGTTTACAAGGATGTCACGGAAAAAGTTCTCAAGCCATGGGCCCATTCCCACTTCGGAGAAGCCTACTGGTGCTTCCAGCAAGATTTTGCTCCAGCACACAAAGCGAAGGTGGTACAGGACTGGTGCGACGAGCAGCTGCCTGACTTCATCGCTCACGACGAATGGCTCCCCAACTCTGCGGACCTTAACCCGATGGATTATTCTGTGTGGGCCGTCTTAGAAAAAAAGCTTGCTCTACCAGAGACACCCAAATTTGAGAGTCCGCTTTTGAAACTCTGGGACGAAATTGTTGAACCGTACCTGCGTGCCACATGCGAAGCGTTTGTCGAACTTCTGAAGGACTGTGGGGGGGGGGGGTGAATGCGATCATCTTGGAAACCGCTAGCATGCTTCGCATTTCCATGTTTGTAATAGATAAATTTGATAGTTAGAATTGATTTGCGAAGTTCGATTTCAAAATGTCATTGAATTTTTAGTTCACGGGTAATTTTGTCGCACCCTGAACTTTGCGAAGCGGTCATTTCATAATTTAAAAAAGGCTTTCGAAAATCAACTTCATGCACATGCTTGGTTTGTCTGGTTTCCGATGCCCACCAACAAATTTGCTGTTCTCTTTCTTGTGTTTGTATTTCTGTCGACTTTTTTGTATCTCTTTCGATTGTGCACCACTGTATAGAGATGACATAAATATAAATATTTATTAGGTTGAAGGGGATATCATTTTGTCTGCCCGATAAGGTCAGCAAAATTGAAAGAAATGCACATTTTACGGCACTGAAGCTGCTTCCACTAAGACAACATTTTGCGGTTTCCTACACAACGGATGCCACCCTGTATGCATTCCATTGCGTTTCTAGCAGAAAGAACAACAGTGGTGACCAGGTTGACTTCCTTCAACGCCTACCAGCGCTGAGTTATCAATTTAGCCTAACGCTCGCTATTTCAGCTCTAGGTTCGGACCATGAACGTGTATATACACTCTTATGGTTATTTCTTATTCTTGTGGTTAGTGGTTGACTGATATCTTAGCTATTTTGTCTAAATCTGGATCTATCAGGAGATTCATTACGTGCTTTGCATGATTGTGAAAACACATTTACTGCCAGCGATGAAATACCCACCTGCAAGGAAAAAAGGAAAAAAAGATCGAAGCCTAGACAAAACTGAAATCATTTGAATTCCGAAAGGGAGAAAAAATTTTGTCGACATTTTATTAAGAAATGAAATTTTGCAGTTCCCAGAGTGTCTCGTTGACTTGCATAAAAGCAGAGCACAGCTACAATTCTTTTTGAAAGGAGAAGCCTTGCCGAAGTGGTAGTGGCCAGAATTGTGATGCTTGCCAATGTAGCCTTGCTGTCAAGTCGGGCTACACAGAAAACAACGCCTAAGGCCGTACCCTGAGAAGTGTCGAAAACCACCCCACAAAGTTGGCGTAGAGGATTCAAGACAGTCGAGAAACCACGAAAAGCTGCATATGCAGGCAGCAGAGAGAGAAGTATTTAATCAGCGCCTCACCGAAATCGGCCTGCCTCAGAAGACTGGCAGACCCACATGGCGAGGTTGACAGAAGCGGACGTCCGCGCAAAGTGTTCAGGTAAAGGAGGTGCTCTTTGGAGGCAGTTGTAGAGAATTGATGCAGGCGGAACGCGGAAACGCTCTGCAGGAATCGCTAACAGGATACATGCGATTAAATGAGATACTGTAATAGAATTCTCATATTACCGTGGCTTACCCGTAGCTCAGATCATAATCGAGTCTGACGTCAGGTTTTGCCTCCTGACTTATCAGCTGCTGTCAACAATTGCTGGTCTAATGAGGATATTACCACCTAAGAGAAAGGTGGTTATGCGTCGCGTTTTCAAAAAAAACTCTCTGGCCTTTTCTCTCAGTTCCTCCAGGCAACCTTCAGCTTTGAAAAGGACTCAATCAGTTGGTCGCCGTGGTCCCTCAGTGGCACTGTTTGGTTTCACCCTTTGCTCCTAATCGACAGGATCAGAGCCTAGCCGCAGCGTGCCATTATAGGTGTCAAACGCGCGCATCTACCGGCTAAGCACACGAAATCGCCGCCTCTCACAAAGGTGGCCGCTAATGGACCGTCGTCGTCAGCGGCAAGAAGTCGTCGCAGAGGTCGCGACAGCAGAGAGTTCCATGAACTACTGTCCACCAACGATCGCAACGGGTTCCGAAGAATGACGAGACCTCGACGCAGCAAATTAGATGACGTCGAGGAAGTCGCTGAATCACACCTATTCAGGTCTATTCTGGGCGCGAGCGTCATTAACATCAGCATCAATTTCCTATGAAACGCTTCTGGGCTACAAATATCAGTAATTAAACTAAAATCCTTTTTAAGGAGAGAATAGTTCATTGTGGAAACGCATAGGGCTCACGGATTGTTGAACGTCAGTCAAGCCTTTTTAGTCTCCTCCTCCGAGGGTGCACGACAAATCAGTTTTGGTCCCCGTCGATAGCGCACAACATTCACCACTTCAGTTTGTTAAGAGGTTCAACGACAAACTTCTTGCATGTCAGAAGAAAACTGCGCATTGCAACGGTTTGCGAGCTGTGATTTGGGCAGTCTTTCTCCTACTCCTCACAATTTGCCATTTTCGCAAAGATCGACGAAAAGCACACAGCCGTCTGATAGCACACGATAGCACACTTATCGTTAGTTTACATGCGTCAAGTAGCAGCACACAAGTTCCCTAAGCAGTTGATCACGTCGACGTTTACAAATGCTATGGAATGGTGAAAGCGTCGCATTTCACGCAGTACACTTTGATGCTTGGTTCTCTGTATGATTTTCCTTTGATGGCACACGTAACACTCTAGAACAAAACAAGAGGGCCAGAAGTATCTTGCCGTAAAAGAAGACATGTGCTTGTCGAGCTATTCACCTACTACGCTTCTCCAGGCAGTAGCAGAACTATGATTATTTTTACTAATAAAATTAATCTGTAGTCGCGTTGTTCTTAAAGAGAACCCCAAATTTTTACCTACGCTTCTGTGCTTCTGTTTCTCTTCCCAAGCTTGTTTCGTCTGTGGGATTTTTGATTAAAAGGGGGTGGGGGAAATGCGTCGCCACAATTCTTCCGCTTCCACAGGGTGCGGCAAAATTTCCCGTGCACTAAAAATTCAATGCCATTTTAAAATCAAACTTCGCAAATCAATTCTAACTATAAAATTTATCTACTACAAACATGATAATGCAAAGCATGCTAGCAGTTCCCAAAATGATCGCCTTCAGCCTCCACACAATCCTTCAGACTTCAGAAGTTCGACAAACGCTTCGCATGTGGCACGCAGGTACGGTTCATCAATTTCATCCCAGGATTTAGCGCTTCTTTATGAGAGTCCAAATTTGGGTGTCTGGTAGAGCAAGCTGTTTTCTCTGAGACGGCCCATACAGAATAATCCAGCTGGTTAAGGTCCGCAGAATTAGAGGGCCGTCGAGTGCAACGAAGTCAAGCAGCTGCTCGTCGCACCAGTCGTGGACCACCTTCGCTTTGTGTCATCATCATTTTCATTAGCCTGTCCCGCTTGGTGGCGGGGTCTGCTCTTCTGGTGTGGTGATGCCAATTCTCCCGATCAAATGCTTGACCAGGGTGCGCACCAGCCATCCCTAAGTCCAAGGGCAACGTGTCTAGCCAACATTGCTTCGGGCGTCCCCTGGGCCGCTTTCCAGGAACCTCAAGGTTCAGGCCAATCTTATGGACGGTGTCGTCGTTAGTGCGGAGGACGTGGCCGCACCATCGAAGGCGAGCTTCGCGCAGCTTCTCGGCTATCGGACTTCTGTCGTACGGTGTCGTTGCGAACGCGGTCCAAACCGGTAACTCCAGCCGTCCATCGTAGCATTTTCGTCTCCATTACACTGAGGCGGCTCTCAATTTCCTTCGTCACGGGCTAGCACTCAGCACCGTACGTCGCTATTGGGCGGACGACTGTTCTACCAGGCTGTGCAATAATTCTTGTCCGAAAATTTCACCATTTTTAATTTTTTTCAACTTTATTCAAAAACAAGTCTAATCAACAATATAATCACCACAGTTATCCACAACAGTGGCCCATTGATTGGGCAGGTCGATGAGGCCCTTCGCCCAGAACTCTAGGGGCTGCGACTCGAAGAAGTCCTCGATGTCGGATTTGAGGTTGTCGTAGTTGGTGAATTTTCTTCCGACCCAATGGTGCTTCAGCGGGCGGAACAAGTGGTAGAGTTGGTGAATTTTCTTCCGACCCAATGGTGCTTCAGCGGGCTGGAACAAGTGGTAGTCGGAGGGGGCGAGGTCCGGGGAATACGGCGGATAGGCAACCGTCTCCCAGCCGAGCGTTCCCAACTTCTGCTCGGTCTCCTTCGCCACGTGGGGGCGCGCGTTGTCCTGCAGCAGGTGGACCGAGGACGGTCGGGGACGTTTTTCTCAGATAGCGGCGGCTAGTTTCTCGAGCTGATCGCTATAGATGGAGGCGGTGACCGTCCTGCCTTGCAGGAGCAGCTCAAAGTACATCATGCCCTTGGCGTAGCACCAGCAGCAGAGCATGATCTTCAGCGGGTGCAGGTCGGCTTTCGGCGTCGTCGGCGGCTCTCCTCCGCTCGGGATCCAGACGGCACGGCGGGCACGTTGTCGTAGAGGACCAAGCTATCATCCCCAGTGACCAGGTCCTCGAGAAACTCCTTGCGATGCGGACGAAGGAGGAGGGACTGGCAGACGGCCACGCGGCTCTGCTTGTTGGCGTCCGTCAGACGGTGGGGAATCCAAAGGACCAGAACTTTGTGGTAGCTGAGTAAGTTGAGTCGATTGTGGATGGTGGACTTGCTGCAGCCGAGCGTCGTCGTCAGTTCACGGATGGTGACTTCCGGCTTTTCCTTGATACAGCGACGGACTTCGTCATCATCCACCGCAGAAGGCCTCCCGCTGTGCTCCCTGTCCTCAAGGCTCGTGTCGCCGCTCTCGAAACGATTGAACCAGCGCATGACTGTGCGTTGGGACACTGCATCCTCCTCGCACGCTCTGGAGATGTTGACGACCGCGGAGCCCGTGCCCAGCAGCCACTTGTAGTACACGAACGTACGAATTCGACCTTGGTCCATTTTAGCTTGTGTTGGTAGCTAGACGCGCGACTGCGCCTTATATAGCCCTAGCGTGGAACTCTGGAGAACTTTCTAGAAGGCTTTTACACTTGCCTGATGTTATAGCTCTTCTAAGAAAAATTATAGAATTTTGAAAATTTTCGGGCAGGAATTATTGGACAGCCTGGTATAAACCTTCGATTTGAAGTGCTCAGGCCTTGTCCTGTCGCAAAACACCCCAGCTAGTGAGCGCCATTTGAATCAGGCTGCACTCACGCGTGCGTTCACCTCCAACTTTAGGCTGCCATCGGACATGACTGTTAAGCCATGATACTTGAAAGATGTAACTCGTGAGAGCTCAGCACCATTGATCTTAATGGATTCGTGCTCATTCACATCCGTCGTCAAGTACTCTGTTTTTTTTTTGACGTTTAGCTTGACGCTGAACAATGCCAAGCGATCGCACCACGCCTGCGCCTGTCGCTCGAGTTCGGTTTTGTCTTCACAGGCAAGCATGGCGCCGTCGCTACAGCAGCATTCAAGCTGCCGCCATTTGGAGATCTCGTCAGATTGCATCCATGACAACCAGGAGGAGTAGTGGGTATAGCGCAGAACCCTGGTGCACCCATACAGAGATTGGAAATTCCATCGAGGTGCCCGCTGGCGCTCGCACTCGACTCCATGGGCAAGTGTACAGAATGCGCACCCACTCGATAAGCTCTTCAGGGATACCATGTTTTCACAACGCGTACCATGTAACTTCTCGCGAAACGCGGTCGAAGGCCTTCTCCAATTCCAGGAAGGCAAAATGCACCAGTATCTGTTTCTCGTGGTGCTTCTCTAGCAGAAGACGAACGGCATGAATGGCATCAACCGTGCCACAGCCAGAGACGAAACCACACTGATTCGTGGAAAGCTGGACGACATCCCGGACATCGACAATTCGCTCAAAGATTTTCATCGTGTGCGAAAGAAGACGAATTGGACGGTAACCAGCGCACTCCGCAGGACTGCCCCTCTTCTTCCAAATCGGGATGTTCGTGCCTTGCTGCCCGGGCACTTTCTTCTCAGCAACAACCTGATTGAAAAACTCTGTCAGCCAGTCGGTGGGGGGCCAGCCCTTCGACTTCCACAGATCTGCAGGCAGATCATCGGGACCAGTGGCTAGCCTGACTTCGTCTTCCTCAGGGCTGCTTCGGTTTCACTTACTGTGATCTTCTGAACGGGACCGTATACAGGAGCTGCGAATGGAATAGCAGGATGATCAAATTCAGCTTCAAGATTTTCTCTAATTAGTCGTGCCATCGTTTCACAGCCCTCCTACGATCCATCAGAAGATGGCCGTTCTCGTCGTTGGCTCGCTGGACAGCCTTAGAGCAAGTCCTGAGTAGGGCGGGAGAAAATTTCTGATAAAACTCCCCAAACGCTCAGTCTACAAGCTGTGGCGCCCACTCGACTGAAAGGTTCGATTCTGTATGTATTGTGCACGGCGCACTCTCGGAACATTCCTGGCATGACAGAGCACTGGCAACGTACGCCATGCTTGAGATACTCCGAAAACTGGGAAATAAGCTGCTCTAATCGCAAAAGCCCGCTCCAGTCATTTTTGGACCACCCACGGCGAAAATATCGGAGTTCCGGTAAAGTTGTATACGTGTTTTTGTAGATCTCAAAGAGACGAATCGAACGGTGGCAAGCTTTTTTCGAAAAACCTAAAACTGAAGGAGTTCTGAGCATGCGACGCTTTGCGACGCTTTTTTTGCGTTTTTTCGCCCACTTTTGACCGTGCGGCGCGAGCGGTATTGTATGTGCAGTAGTAAGTGCTGGGATGCTCTTAACGGTCTGTCTTGCAGTTACCCTAAAATTAGCGTACTGGACCGATTACTCCCTCGCTTGCGAGACAGGTGCAACGCTCAAAAAGCTTGATGGGAACCATCAAAAAAGACAAGCAGACTAACCTTCTGTTAAAATCAGGATCAGGATACACATGTGACAAATGAAGTATGCAATTGTCATTTTAAACTGGTCACTCTTCTTTTTAATCTGAGCATATTTAGTTTGAAACCATAATAAGGTTAAGGATAAAGGACTCCTTCTGACTCCTTTTGAGATTTCACGCATTCTACTTGTACTTCAACGGGTTGTAGTGGAGGCGGTGCTTAATGCATATTTTTGGCCATACAATGACCTGCAGTGACCAGCCGATGAATAGGTCAACGCTTTATCCTTCTGGTATAAGTCTGGTACCAATTCACCTACACCGGAGGAATGGAAGGCTTGGTTGGCCTGGTCGGGAAATCCGAACCAAGAAGCCGGATACAGGCGACAGCCGACACCTCTTCCGCAATATGTCTCCTTGAAATCAGAGATCTTTGAAAATAAAATGGAATTTTTCTTTTTTCTGAAGTGCAAGCGAACGTGGATTAAAAGAGTGGAAAATATTTTTTAAAGGAAAATTTAGTTCTTATGAGGCAGGAGGCTCGTGCTCAAAATCGAAGCCTCTTGGTTGGGTTCTGTGCTCTCCTCCGCTGAAACGAAGAAGTGCACAGACTGAACAACGGAAGGAGCTACAGGATCTATTCGAATTTGAGACAGGTGTGGTAGATAAAGCACATTCTTGGGTTCTGTGTATGCGCACGGGCCCCTGCCTTGTAAGTACCAAAATTTTTTATTCAAAATTCAGTCCTGCGCAGATTGCCTTAGGGAAAATGGCTAAGTCTAAACAGATACAAAACTCTCATTTTTCTCTCAAACAATATTCTTAATGTTATCGTGGTTTGCTGGAAACCAAATTAATTGCTGGCGTGTTGTAGAGGAAAGTGTTGCGCTCTCGTCCATCTCATTCCCTATTGGCCTATGAAAAACGTTCAGTTTAGAATAAGAACGGTGTATACTAATAGGTTGGTGAAAAAGTCTTGCACCAAAAATTTTGAAAATTTTTCAAAATTTAACGGGAACTTCTAAGGACTGTTTGGTGTTACGTAGTTGTAGCACAAACATTCCAGAATATTTTGCATACGTGGCAATTTGCTTCTGAGGGCATATAAATACTACTAGTGCAGTGAAGGCTGACTGACTCCGTGACTCGGACAAGCACTTCGCGACTGACTATCGCTCAATCTCTCCTTGTTCGCTTTCGTAATAAGGACTTTCTTGAAAATGTCGTCACGGGAGATGAATCGTGGGTCTTCCTCGTTAACCACACTCGGTAGGCCCAGTGACTTCCTCAACGAGAACCACAACTTCAAGGCGAACATTCACCAGAGGAAGGCAGTGCTGTGCTGTTGGTGGGGTTTTTGGGTATCTCTACCATGAGCTCCTTGACGACGGCACCGCAGTAACAGCGAACATCTACGCTACACAGCTGTAAAAGCTGAGCGAGATCTTTCTCGCAAACCGCGAGGCCGGAGAAATGTTTACCTTCTTCACGACAATGCTCGCCCCCACTTTGCAAAGTCGTTTCGTCAGAAGTTGCAGGGCTTCGGTGGGAGGTGCTGCCCCAGCCACCGTATTTGCCAGGTCTTGCCCCATCGGACTACTACCTCTTTCGAGCTCTCAAGCAACAACTAAGGGATAGGTGCTTCAACGACCGAACCGAACTGGAATCTGAGGAGGAGCACTTCTTTGAGTCACAGCTGACTTCATTCTGGAAGGAAGGATTTCGTGATCTCCTCCGCAGATAGCAGAAGGTTGTAGATGTAAGTGATAATTACTTCGAAGATTGAAGTCGCTCACAAAAGAAGCAATAAAATTTTGAAAAAAAATTACGCAGTGGTGCAAGACTTTTTCACCAACCTAATACATAGGTCTCTTCAGCGAGCACATGGTCATCCAGTGTATAGCTGTATCATTTAACAAGGACTGGAGGGTGAGTTCTCTTTTCCACGTTCTTGAACACTTACACATCATCTTTCGCTCTGCCTGGCTTGTTCGGCTCGAGCTTCTAGTCCATTTTCAGCAATAACCCCTCCCTTAGTTGAGCCCGTTGTTAGCAAAACGACGAGTGACTCTACAAATTTCGATTTAGGCGCTATGTGCGCAGAACAGAACATTATTTGAAAGCGGAGATTTTGTTTGAGCAAAGTTTTGCAGTTCTTTCGCTAATCCTTTTAGAGCATTTTTTTAGAGCAAACTTTTAGAGCATTTTTTCTCATCCCAAATGAGCATTTTCTTCCAAATCCAGATTTATCAGTTACAATCTATGGATTCAAAATTCGCACTCCAATTGAACAATTCAACCAACCTAAATAGCTCTTACAAGAGAACTCTTATATCATTAAAAAACGGTTCTTGTTATGAACATTTCATAGGAAAAATAAAAGTCTTCAATGATAGAGGGGTTATAAACGATGGCAGACATTGGTGCGATAGTCGGGGAGGAGGTTACAGGGGTACATCCACAGTAGATCCTGCTGAAATAGAGCAGGAAGCATAATTTTAGACGAATGTACACTTCACTGCAACTCAATGACGAGGCATTCACCCTCCTCCACCTTGATAACATCCGGACGATTTGTGTACAAACTTTCGAAACGGAGACGTCAAGTACATACAGCTGCGTATACACAACAACCGTAGCAGAACACCTAGGCTTGCGGCTAGGATAAAAACACTAATTATAAGCATCATACAGTGTTATACACTCTCCTCTGATTGTTCACCTGTACTCCGTTCTTTTGCTTGTGAATGGGGAGAAGAAGAGCATCATAATAGAAGTTCATTTGCATCCCTGTTTATCAGGACAACAAGCTCGACTTCACTTCTGTTAACTGCTGGCGAAAAATTCTCAGCTGTAGTGATACTTGCGATGAGAATAGGACCTTATACCATGATTTAATTCGATGCATGCCAGAGACTGCGGGTTTTGTTAATATCTCACAGAAACGAATATGCTCCTCAAAGTGATAGTGTCAGAACGGATTTCTCCACTAGAGCGTCCGGGAACCCCACGACGCAACTGCTGCAAAGTAGAACGTCTCCAAATGTAATGGATCTGTAAGCGGCTGCAGGTTTTCTGAAAACATGGCCTCTGAATGGTTAAGAGACTAGAAAATGTGAGGAATTGACTTCGCAAAAGCCTGAGTGAATAGGTAGTGGTGCGAAAATATGTGCATTTGTCATTCTTCATGAAACTTTCTGAAATTGAAAACGATTCCATTTTTCTTCTCATTTTTGTTCCCTCACTTTAAAAAAACTCCAGTCCGGTCTCATGGTCATGAACACGACATAGCTTCTGAAGCGGATAATGAGCAGTTATGTGTATTGTAGATACTATGATAGTGTGCTCTGGACGGAAAGCTGGTTTTAGAGGGAAGAATTTTAATTTGAGTGGGACAGTTTAAAACCGACATTCTTTTTAGACCAGCATAATCACCTGTCACCTGTATCACCTGTCGTCCCGTTGATCATCGAATTGCTCGAGCGGGTGCCAGCAGCGTCTCCATTCGTCCCTGTCGCGTGCCAGAGTAGTGCAATGGATCCTCCTCGCTCGAGGGACACGAAGAGCGTCATATCGGTCGTTCAGGGCTTTAACGAAGAAGTCCGACCAACGCGTTGGTGGGCGTCCTGGTGTTCTTTTGACATCCCGCGGAATCCAGTCGGTGATGGCTCTCGTCCAGCGGGTGTCTGCGAAGCGCATTACGTGGCCGGCCCACCTAATTTTCGACAACTTGGCCCACGCGACAGCGTCTCTGATCTTCGACCGTCGGCGAAGCTCGGAACTCCGGAGGCCTTCTCTCACTTGCGTGAGTCGTGTCACTCCGAGCATCGTCCTCTCGATTCCACGCTGCGCGACGCTGATCGCGTGTTCATCCTGCTTTCGTATAGCCCAGGTCTCTGAGGCGTATGTTAGGGCAGGAAGAACAGTGGAGTCGAATAGGTGGACACGGAGTCGGACGTTCTTCGTCTTCTTCGCGACTTCTTCGACGCTCTTGAAAGCTCCCCAAGCCGCTCTTTTCCTCCTGCTCAGCTATGGTGCTAGGTCGTTGGCCATGTTGACTTCGCGACTCAGATACACATAGCTGGAGCATTCGGAAATGTTCGTTCCGTTGAGCGAGAATGGGACATCAAAAACCCATCCGTTCCTCATGAACATCGTCTTCGTAAGATTCAGCTGCAGTCCAACGTTCCCACATACACGATCGAAGTCGGCCAGCATTCGCTCCGCCTGGCTGATGCTCGGTGTTATGAGCACGATGTCGTCAGCGAAACGAAGATGGTGTAGCTGCTGGCCGTCGACCTTCACTCCCATGTCTTCCCATTCTAGTTCGCGCATTACGTTTTCGAGAGTGGCGCTGAAGAGCTTCGGGGATATGGTATCCCCTTGCCGACCCTTCTCTTCACGTCGACGACGACGTCGTTGTAGAATGGTGAGATCTTGGTCGTGCATCCCTGTACAGCTCTCGAAGGACTCTGATGTACTGAGTGGGAACGCCCTGAGTGAGCAGGGCTTCGATGACCGCTTCAGTTTCGACAGAGTCGAATGCCTTCTTCAGGTAGACCAGCATAATAACGACCTTAATCTACCGTTGACGAAGAAATAGCGAGATTGTCTGTGAAGTTACCAGAGGATCTTTAACAACTTGGGCATTCCTCACGACTAACTCGGTATAAGGTAAGGTTTTAATAATCAGCAATAAGATCACCAGCAGTATTCTGGAAAGTGCATGATGGGATAGGCTTGTAAAGACTGAATTAAAATATTAATGGAAAGAGACAATATGGTTAACGAAATAATGAGGTTTCCAATTTTAATGTAACTGAACGTTCATTTTACTGTTGTTTTAACGGCTATTTTGTTTGCTCGAAGTTGTCGTTGACGCTGTAGTTGACCCTCAAGCACATTTAAATTAAATAAATAAATTAAATAAATAAATATGCCATACTGTTTGGAAAGACATCCATTACATCTTGTCAGGAAGGCGATTTGAAGATTAACAGGTAAAAGCTGGCTGGAGAACAAATACCACACTATATTCGATGAACTTCTTTGAAAAAAAACTTTTATAAAAGTGGAAAAATTTGAAGGCTTTCCGCTTTTAAAATATGTGTAGGTTAATTGCAAATTGGGATAATAGCCATCACAGTTAATGATTTGGAGCGGCGATGGTAATATTGATGAGATTGTCTTAGCATAGGCGCTAACTTTTTGTGAGTGATGAGCTATAAAAGCAGGTTTTATTCGTAATGCAATAGTATATCTTAATCTCTTTGGATGATTGCATGAAAACAAACAAGGAGTCTGATTTTGCAGTCCTTTTAGAGTGTCCAATTTTATGAGCGGCACGGGTTAGTCATCCAGGGCTAAGAAAAGAGAGCGCCGGAGATCTAGAGCACCAGAACGTTAATATAACAGCAAACAACGTATTTCCTGTCTGGTCATATTCACGATGGGCGCATGCAGCGCAGTCGGAGGAGGCGGCGACGGTCGCGTGCACCCGATACCAGGTTCCTGGTTCGGATTTTCCGCCCAGGCCAACAAAGCCTTCCATCCCTCCGGGGTCTGCGAATTGGTACCAGACGTGTCTGGGAAGGATAAAGCGCTGACTTGTTCATCGGCTGGCCACCGCAAGTCATTGTATGGCCAAACACGCATTCATGTCGCCTCCAGACATCCCGTAGAAGTAGAATGCGCTGGTGCATCCCAAAGAGGATTGAGTAATGCCGTCCTTTATCCTTTATAATATTCACGATGACAGAAACGTCACGAAAAAAGTGCAAGTGAAGGAACGAGAGATGTGCACGGTGCTGTGGGGGTAGCTACGACCACTTCTAATTAATTTTAAAAAACGAAAGGACACATTAATGTCCTTAAACCTTAAGTCAAATGCACTGCCACCCCACTGTTGATTTAGTCCCCTTAGTGCAGTGGTTGGATGTGAAAATGTTTTGCCGTTTGCGATCGCCGAGAGGATGGCTTGCGCAGTACAATGCTATAGTTTAAGTTTTCTCAAAACGGCTATTCGGAAGGCTATAAAGAACCAACGTAGAGACCAAGGGCATGTGACTGCAGCACACAGAAAGGTGAATTGAAAGTCACAGTGGTTGAAGCACAGCTTCACCTTTATTTGAACTAACTTATTTTCAGCTTTATTTTTTGAACAACACCCAACCGCGCTAAGCATAGAAAATGCAATAGCCGTCAGGGTGTTCAAGCATTCCAGAAAGCATCAGCCAGTGTGTTAGATATTCTGTAGAGTAGGAATGAACACACCTTCATGCACGTTACCCTCGCATAAATTGAGAGAAAAGGTGGAAGTTAGATGTGTAAGTATGTAGTCTACTCAGCTCATAGCAGGCCCACAGTTCCCATTTAAATAAAATTTCAATAGAGAAATCATATGATATGAGTGGAGCGGAAGCAGGATTCGGAAGACGGGTAGGGAAGCTCGTTGCCGTTATCTTCCTTTGAGTAGCAGTGAGAGATTTCAATCCTTCGCTGGATAGTACAACCAATATATGCAAAGTCTACAGTCCATTATGCATTTAGTACAACGCTTCTTAACAAAGATTTGGTGTCATGAACCCTATGTGTCTGAACTAAATGTCGTGAGCAAATGGAAGAGGAATTCTTCTTGAATGACAGATCATCAAGCTATTTCCTATCAGCAGGGCTCTATGTAATCTGTCTCAAATACAAACGCAGTGCTCCGGTGTTCGAAGAAGAGCACACAAGTACTGCATCAACTGATCATCAAACGTAGGATGAATGCTTCACACTTTGAACGAATTAATGCTGTCGAACGGTAAGTATCAGGAAAGATTTTTATACAAGTGCTAACCCAAATGACCTGAAAACTCTGTTGCAGGGGCACGAAAGGATTCATTGAAGACGACTAGGAAACGATCATCATGCCCCTGCTGTGAATATTTTCAAACTCTGAGAGTGGTAAAACAGAAAAAAAACAAATTTTATAGCTTAAGCTCGTTTCACAAAAGTCATCTGGAGCAGTCGAGTTAATTTATATTAAGGCTACCGAGTACAGTTCAAAACTGTTCTTGGTTTCAGGATGTAAGAAACCATTCCCGGATATTTCGTGCAGACTAAACCCAAGCGCTGGCACCATCTAAGGATGGGCCTTGACCCGATAGCACCCTGTTGACGTTTCCAATGTGCGACTTCAATTCGGGACCCCTCTGCAATAGTCTTAGTCATTCGAGGAACCCATCTGAGAAGGGGATGTCCCAAATCCAATGTCTTTTAGGTGGTTTACACAAAGGCCCAGCTATGGATATCCTAAGGAGTCTTCGTAGCACAGTTCTTACCACACAGTCTAATAACCAGATGACGATTCTTATGTATGCTCGCTACCTAAATAGCATCACTCAAATGGTTTCCTTCTCCCAAGTTGCTTATCAGGGCACCCTTGCTACTTCGCCGTCAGGAAATTTTCCGAATTTCGTCAATAAATGTCCAGAATCGCGTACAAAACAGTTCAGAGTGACTTCCTATGGTAAGGATGATTGTAGTGCAAACGAAATTGGTCAAAGAATCTCTCAAGGCTATCCCCTGTCTCTCTCCAGTGGCAATGTTTTGCCAAAGGTCTCCACAACATATCTAGTGTTACGACCACCTTAGGGTTCTTACATCTTCCTGACAGACTTGCTCTCGACAGAAAGTCACCACAGTTTAGGAGAGGTATTTCTGATCGGTAAGTGATAATCATATGGCTTTTGGAAGTTCCCAAACGTAAAAGGAAGAGTGACCTAGACATTCGAAGACGGCTGGTCGAATTCAAAAGAAAAATAAGTAATTATGTGACACAATTATTTGACCGCAATTCCCTGCTAGCTGTTCTAGTCCAGTTCCTTCGCACCTACTCCGAGACTCCCCTCCCCTGGAACGGCTGTGCGGGTCGTTTCACGGTCGATGGTACCGTAATACGGGCTGAGCGTGGACAATTAGCGCACAATAAGATAGGCATCTCTAACACTCACGCCTCAGTTGATGTGAACACCCACGGAGCGAATGAACTACGCCTGACACCTTTATCTGCAGATACTGTCATCCGCAACGTCAGATAACGTGGTAACACCTCCGACGAATTGATGACGGAGGTCAGACCACTCTCGCGAGGGGATGACTCTATCTACGCGGTTGGAAGCATCGGAGACTGTATCCGTGTTGAAGGCGGACGTAAGCTGATTCAGCTAGTCGCCATTGAGCTTGGCTTCAGAATTATTGTACATTGAGGAGAGGTTTGCCGCCTTCTGTCGTTCGTCCTCCCTTATGCAGTCCGATACCAATCTAAGACATCTCACCTGCCTATCTACCGTCAATACAGGCAATATCACCATGCTTCCTGGTTAGCTCAGAAAACCACTTCTCTCAGAATGCGAAGTCTAGCAGATTATGAATCTCACAGAAATCTACGACGCGATCGGCAATTTCGCTCATCAGCTCGTATTTTTCCGTTGTATACAGTGACCGTATTAATGTAGTGTGCCAGCAAGGTGTTGCAATGAAGGAAGCAAGACAAGCGCCGACCGTGCAATGCAAACAGCCCGGTTTCGTCTCCACTTTTCGCACGCTTGTGTCCAGCTTTTGATCGACTAGCTTCAGTGATCAGCACGAGAAAGCTCCTACGGCTTCTTGGGAGAGATTGCAGATTGCACCAAAAATCGTAAGGCTTTCATTCGTGGTACGTATTTAGATGCCGAAGTTGAGTCATAATTTTTTATCTGTATTCTCCTGAAACGTACCATTACAACCTGAATTTTTACATCTTAATGTCAACCTTTTCAAAAGAGATCTTTAAGCGGGATATGACGAAGGCTACATATAAGCTGCGGCACGCAGGTTCTCCGGAATAGTTTGGTATCTTGTACTAGAAGGCTTGCTTTTCTGAGCACCATCTAAGCGGCATTTTTGAGAAGGACTTGCTTCGCAAACCTACTATTCGAAGTAACTTTTCCGGTTTAGTTCGGTACCGCAAGGTGGGTAGTCCTTAACCCAGTGAAGTCAGGTGAAGCATCTCAAAACCAACTCCTACACAAAAATGCAACACATTTTTTAACACAGGAGGGGCGCTCTAATGCATGTTCCCTGGGATACTCTTGAACAAACTATAGATGAAATCGTTCAGCTGTTCGCCAGGATTCTCATCAACTTTATTACGGTTGACGTTTCGGCGTCGTCGTCTTTCTCAGAGCCTGGAAATTTCGGAGACATTTGTGGAACTGTTCCCCAAACACCATTTCTCACTACAGAATGCTCTTCCTAATGAAAATAGAGGGAAGATCCGACATCCGAGATACAACTAACCCTCGAGATGGATGACGTAGGACCACTGGACATCCGTAGTTGGAAGGAATCGTGGGTGAGTGAGCTTCGGTCCTAGGAACCACTCGACTTAAGTGCCCCGGGAGTCAGATCGGGCAGATCTAAGCCCACAGAGCTCTACAAAGGGTGCTAGTCCTTGGATAATCGCGACGTACTCTTCGTTGCGATTGGCCTGCGGATTTTTAGTCTCAATCCAAAGCTGCAGAAAATGAGATATCCAGAACAAAGTTGGCAGAAGGAAAGGAGGGCACAAGCTACAGTTCTAGTCCGTCGAGAAGAAGAACGAGGCAAGACACCCTTCTGCGTGCCCTTCATTTCAGGCGAAGTGAGTGCAGAGATACGCAGATGCTTACGCAGAGCGGATCTCCACGTGCTAAAGGTTGAAGATATTCCTCCTACAATCTTAAAGACATGGTTGATCCGGAACCGTATCTAAGATCGGACGTGCCCAACCCCATCCTGCGTAGTTTGTCCCAATGGGAAAGAGGGGAACTGCATGACTTTTGTCGTGGTTTGTCTCGTGTCGTGTAATGAGTGCGGGGAACACTGTGTATATAGGGGAAACGGGCAGACCCATTTGTGTCAAAATCAAGAAGCATCTGCACGGCCTCGGGAAAGCCACTGCTTGCAGTCCTTGGGGATAACACAGGGCCCTGCCCCATGGTGGCACAATGGCGGTGTTCGTCTCGATCCTGGCGCGCGAAAGTGACATTTCGGCACGCAGGACGCTAGAGGCACTTTGGCTTGCGACTAAGAATCCGCAGGTCAATCCCAAGGAAAGATGCATCACGATTATCCAAGAACTGACACCTTTTACAGTACTTTATGGGATCTTGACTGCTCGATCTGACCCCTGGGGTACTTAAGTCGGGTGGTCCCTAGGACCGAAGCTCACTGCATAGCCCACGATTCCTTCCAGCAACGGGTGTCCAACGTTATCCACCTCGAAGGTTAGTTGTTCCTCAGATATCGGATCCTGCCTCTGTTTTCATTAGGAAGAGTTCATTAGGAGTAAGAATCGGTGTTTGGTGGAACAGTTCCACAAGTGTCTTCGGCATTTTCAGGCTATGAGGAAGGTAACGACGCTGAAACCTCAGCCGTAATCAAGTTGATGACAATCTTGGTCAACAGCTGAATGATCTCATCTATGTATAGACTGACAACGTGATGCCAAGATTTATTGAAAGCCGAACATGGAACAACTCTTGAACAATGCACGCCGTAGGGTTCTACAAAGCAGCCACGTGCAGTGGCAATCACCACCTCGACCAAATTAGCAGAAACGGGACTTATCCTCTGTTGAAAAGTGGTGGGGTAGATACCACGTTGTTGTCGCCATCGTTAGAGAGTGGCTCAGAAGTGGAACTGTAGAAAACAGGCCAAGCCTTATCGTTAGAGATGACATTTTTGCTAAAGTCGAAGCAGACATGAGGCCTTAGCATTTGAGGTTGCAGCTAACAATTAGGTAGGAACAATGTCGATTTTTTTGCGAAAATAATTGCTTGCTATTGCACGCTTGTTTAATCGTGCACGAACGAAACGACACATTCAGCATTACCCTCTTCTCTGCACTGACCTCGGAAAAAGCCAATTATGTAGTGATGACATGTTGTCACTGCCAAACATAGAGGTCCTTTGAGGCTAGACCAAAAAAAGCCGGGCTGGGTCAAAGGTTTTTCAGACAGAAATGTCAATGTCAAACAATACCATGAACAATGAATGCCGTTCAATAACTTAAGGAAGGTTCGAATTCATTTTTCTCTAAGCTGTTCGATTCCTCGATGTAAGGCCTCGCGACACGCAGCTTCGAGTTTTCGAGGGCTCTTCCTAGCCTAATGTGATTGACCGAGGGGTGTTCAAACGTTTTCAGATCAGCAACAGGATAAACCAGAAAAGTGAGGTCAGGAAAGTCCATTAGCTTCTGCTTCGCCTACCTGGGGGGCACTCGGCACTGAAGTGATGCTCTGTTGCAGAAGATCAAAATTAATATTGACCAGCACCGAGAGTTCTCAACCAATTTTTGCATGCCTTCGCTCCACGAGTGCCTAGAGAAGCAACAAAAGCAGTGGAAAGTCGAATATTTCTTCAAAGATCCATCAGACATGCAGCATTGCCCTCCAGTAAGAACAATGTATTTTTATTTCGGTCACTGAGATCCTTTCTTTGTCATGGTCGGCAAGCGGGCTCTCAGCTACTAAGAAATAAGGGCGCATTCGTTGAAATGGAGTGTTCATCATTAAAGCTTTCCAGCATCTTCCAGCAGCCGTCCACTTACCGTTGGGCCTGTGATCGGTCAATTTGGGTGCCGCTTCGCGAGTGCTTTTGCTGGTCTTGATCGCCATGTGAAAGCAGTCAATAGCTGACAGCTATGAACAGACAGGCACCTGCAATGGCCGTTTGGAGCTTCTTGTAGGGCTGGAGTCCGCACTGAACTCCTATGCTTCCCTGGATCTGCGTCTCACTAAACACCGCATCGTCTCTTCGAAGAGAGCGAAGTGAAGTGTTCTTGTCAAAAGTACTCAAGCTTCTCGAAAAACCGATTTCCGTGATACTTCATGGTCTATTGATGTTTCCATTGATGATATAAATAATAATTTAACAGTATCGCATTATTTAAATAAAAGCTAATACAAGCACGAATAAGCACTACAGATGCTAGAAGGTGGTTTATAGCATTTACCGATATTTTACACAAAACTGTGCTGCTAAAAAAATTTCTGTAAACAGATTAATGTGGAAATTCTGCAAACGGGTTAAAGTGAAAGTGGGAACGAGCCTTGCGCCTCGCCCAACTTCGACTCTCGATGAATCTTGGCATGCTGAGTAAAAATATCCCATCGTTGTAGGGTGATACTGATACAGGCTCTGCTTCCTTCGGCGTCTCCGCATTCCTCGATTACGCCCACGTTTAGACAGCCTTAGGCAATCCAGTGTGTCCGATCCTTAGGGAGTATCGTCACTGTTCTTCCTCTGAACCGGCGTTCGAGGGAATCGTTTCATAAATGTTCCTGACCTTTAACGCCTCTGAACAGGGCAAATACCTCAAGTCGTCGGCGAAAATATGGCTGACAACACTCTTGGTTTGGCCTAAATTAAGACGCTTAAATAATGTCCGCACTTGCGCGTTCCGCACGATGTTGCAGTCTCATCATCAGTAGCGATCGCTATTGGCCTCCCCATTGAAACTTTGCGGCTGATGTGAAACACTCTGTGGGCCATAATAACCGCGTATCTCGCACCATGACCGGTTGAGAGAGAATCGATAATATCGATCGATATTGATTGCCTCCAGGGATGAGCGGATAACATTCTGAAACCCGGATAGCGGGCAACGGATAGTATTGCTCAAAAATCTCCGGATAACGGAAAAACGGATAATGAACAAACAACAAAAATAAAACTGCTCCAGTTTCAATAGAAGACATGGAACGCAACTGCTGTCAAATTATAAGTCTTTTCTAACGACTCTAGTGGAGTTTTCTAAACATAGTGTAGTCACTTTAACAAGGCCCTATGGGGTTCTCACGAAACTTCAGTAAATAGATACGCGTCTTCATTGCCATTCAAACCTATGCCGAGTTCGATTTGCGAACCACAATTCCTTCACCAGGTCCCGCGAACTGCTGTCAAGCTCATCGGGGAGGACAAGTAGCAAGACCATCAAGCTGTGAAGCTAAAACTGTTTTGCAAACTCTACTCTGCTGAGGTTTCGTTATGATCACCTTAATGAAAGTCTGGAAAGGATGAGGAGAGATTGAGAATTTGTTCATCCAACCACATTTCCACAGTACAATTTACAATTTTCATATTTTTGCCGCTTAAAACGAATGGGAAGAACGAGACAAAGGATGCGTAAAACAGCCCAACTAACAGTATGGAAACCTTCACAAGACGTCCTATAGGGAGAGAATGTGAGACTCATTCACCTCTTATTCACTCATATTTGTCTTCACCGAACACCAGCTTGCCCGCATTTTGTCAGTTTCCATTGATGGGTTATTTTACTGATCAACCGTCGAGTTTTCTTTTTGAATTAAGGCTGTGGCCACCAAGCAGAATGATCCTTGGATGAGTGGCTCCTCTGACGCCTTTGACCTATCTATGTTAGGCCGACTCAGCAGAATAAAGCCTGCATAACAATCTTGGTTTCGCAGCTTCACGCGGACCGCTACTCTTGCTCGACAATATCTCAAGATTTACGAGGAACGTGGAATGAGATGGATAAAATACCAGCTTTCTACAGGCTAGCCACTACAAGCCATTGTGCAGTTCAAATACACATGCAGAGAGATGAAAACTAGAAAAGCGGAAGTAGAATGTCCCTAGAAGGCAATGTTAAATTACAATAAAGCTCAATATGGGCGGCGGGAAATCAGTTTGGTGCATTTCAATTGCACTATTTAATAGGGAGGATCAATTCCTTAACACTACGAAGATACCACCAGTGCCAGCCTACAGAAAATGGCTTCAGAAAATCGTTTCTATAAACACACCTCAACAATTTGTAGGAGCCTAGGTTTCTCCACTCATCTATGTAGATTGAATCTGTACCTATTCTGCTTGCACTCATTACTGCTTAGCTGTACGTGTTTAATGCGTTACAACAGTCTATCAGTAAAAACTAAAATACCTTTGTCGCTGCTAGCTACATACTGCAATCGTGGAAGAGGACGCTTAATTCGGCCCTAAGCAATTCATCTTGGGATATGCCAGACCCTCCACTTGTGACCGCCAGTAATATTATCAAGGCAGCTTGTACGCGTTCTTGGCCTGCACACGGCTTGTGGTGACAAGTTCATGAACAAATCAACGCATAGTAGGTTTCATAGATGTATGGCGTAAATGAACGACCCTGGAAGGACGGAAGTCGGACTCTTTCCAACCACGTCACCTTTTTCCTAAGTCACCTCACCTTTCTAGATTTAAGTGCCTTCTATTGTTACTCGCGATCACTCTTTTGATTGTAAAGCTTCTACACAGCTGTCTAATACCACGTCCAAACCTGGGTATCAGATAGTTTGTTGTTCGTTATCCTGCCCAATATTACCGGATAACGAACAACACCGGAAAACCGGATAACGGATAACGGATAACGGTTAATCCGCTCATCCCTGATTGCCTCCCCGTGCTATAAAGGCTTTCCTTCGACGGTTATCTGAATTTTCAGGGACGTTGAACGCCGTCTTCGGCACGTCTTCTAAACACCCACGCCCATACGGCCACCTTTTCGGCAGGTCTTCTGGATCCCAGACACATAGAAGACGTGTGGGTATTTTCCGCTAATTTTCGCATTATACATTATTATATATTATTATATATTTATATTCGTTAGACATATTACTGCTTCATGACGAAAACTACAAAGCGAATGAGGAATTTGTGAGGCGCAATTTACCAGCTTTTGTTTACTTATGTATTTGTTTATTCGTCGCATGGACACATGAAAAGCTCTTCTATAAAATAATAGTAAGCTATAAAATAGCTATCGAAAGGTGGATAAGGGATACTCGTAACCCGAAGAACAACTATGACAGGAATTAGGTCAATAGCAACTTCTTGAATGCATGCTTAGATGAAAACAGGAGGCTTTTGTTTTGTCCTAAGCAATTAGTTGAGCTCTCCCAGTCTCCTATGCATATGTCAAAAATAAAGACCTTAATGTAGATCTTGGATAGGAATTTTGCCCGTGAGGGTCCTAACACCTCCTTTAGAACCTTCGCTCTACATGGCAAGGACCTTACCAGTATCCGAGTATCCTATTTCTTCCTTGCCCGTTTGGAATATGCGAGCAATTCAGGCCAAAGCGCCTCATTGTGAGTTCTCGTTCAATAATTTTTATTGATCACCAGTTTTCACACAGTCCGTTCCTGGAGAAAGATTTATTTCACACGGTAGGGTGCCATCTACAATGCATAAAGAGAGTCAGAACAGCCTTCTAACTGCATATTAAAGAGTCATCTTAAGGGAAAAGAACTGGAACAGAAATTTGTCTCCTTACTGAAAAGCACATTTGAGACAAGGGAAAGGATCTTATTTCCACCTCAAGATGCAAAGACAGATGTCGGCTGACGAATTAGTGATGAACGATTTGTGAAGTTAGCTGTCGGGAGAGTAGACAAAGCGAACAACACGAGCGGGACAAACTTGGTTCATCGGCTTTTCGGTATGCTAGAACACAAGCAAAGCTACCAGTTCCGGGTACTTGGTGGCCGATGCAGACAAGAATAGGTGCGTTGAGATCACGTCTCAAACTATAAACTTCAAGCATCAGTTGTCTTTGAGTCTGACGCAAGAGGTTACCTCGCTTATGATTGTAGTCTGCTCAAAACGATGCTCGGCGTGATTAATGAAGTGTCTTTGTTGCTACAAAAAGGTGTCAGGGGCTTTAAATCCAAAGAACCATAGAGTTGTCATGTGGGTGTCAATGTTAACAGAGGAGGAGTTGAAACCTGCCTAGAGCACAATCGAGACCAAGCTGCGCGTTTGAGCCGTACTGACGGCCACACATCCCGGTTTTGCGTGCGCTACATAGCTACTTGACATTTACCTACAGTGGTGCAGTCATTTCTTCTAATGACGACACCTTCGTACGAGCAGCTTTAAACCTTCATATAGCCTGAAAACGACCACTACGACAGCGCCTGAAACAGTGCTTATCTTGCCGGATACAAGCTAATATGAAAAGAACTAACAGGTTTGCCAACCAAGCGCCCCGTCTGGAAGACTGCGCGCAAAACGGAAGAACTGCTGACAGCACAACTAAGCAGGACAGAAGCTCAAAACTAAGCAGACGTGATTATTTTTCACCTCGTCTGTCATTAAGTAATGAAAATTACGTGGAAATAACGCCAAGTGCAAACATGACCTTATCGATAATGAAATAAAGGTCTACATAAGCGGAGAAGGGATAAATGGCAGCGCTAATGAGGCCTCTTGGGTGTAATGCGTATTTTTTGCGGACCAGTCGGAGGAATGACTTGAATTACTTAATGGTGTCGGAAGTGAGCCAGTCCCAGAGTCCATACGTCGTGAGCACGAATCCGGCGCTGTTTGTAGTCTGTGCCGTGACAAATTCATCCTGTGGAAGTCTAATCTACCTTCGTTGGTCTGAAGCGGAATTCGAGCACATCGCTCGGTCACCTCCCTATGCCTCAACGGCGAACGTCGAAGTCCACATCGCTATTGTGCGGGTAATTTGTCCCCGGGTTCGATCGCGGATCGCGGGCGCAATCCAATTGACGGGTGGCATTCACACGTTTCGCAACAATACGCAAACTGCTCGCCAACTCGGTTCGCTGATCGTGATGATACGCCAATTACGAGTGCAGGGTCCTGGCGGCGCGCCGTCCGGAGGTCACGGAGTTTGGCCGCACTGCTCTCGGGTAATTGCAGCGTTCTGCCTCAACAAGCTTGCAAATCGAGAAAAACACTGCTAGATTGCGGCTACCGTCAGATCTCTGATCTAAAGATGAAGGCCCTCCAGACTTTGTCCACGTGAGAAAGACCTGAACATAGTTGTTCTTCAGCGGTATACTCACAGACTTCACTTCTGCGTACTTACACCGTCTGGGTCACATGTAGCCCCACCGGTTTTCAAACTGCTCGATTGAACGTTTACAAATTCCTGGAGAGCCACTGCCGCGTGTCAGAATAGCCCAACGAGTCCTCCTCCCTCTAGGGCACGAAGAGCGTCATGTCTCTCACTGAGTGCTAGATACGCCCAAGCTGTTGGTGGGCATCATGATGTTCTTTTGGTTTCCTGCGGAATCTAGTCAATTACCGCTCTCGTCCAGCCAGTGTGGGAAGCACATCACGACCGGCTCACCTAATTCTTGAAGATTTCGGCAAGGAACTGTACTTCTTGTCTTTGAACGAAGGCGAAGATCAGATTTGCTTGCATGTCGGTAGTGAGTAGAATAATTTGGTTCAGCCACCTCTTGAGAAATCGCTTCGAGTCGCCCTCACGGTATGTCTTCTCTCAGAAAATCTCGCTGTGATATGTTAATAATTTTATAAGCAGGAGTTCGTTATGTTTTCTGATCGTACGAAGATGTCCTTTCAAGAAAGGTAAACCCTTTTTCACTTATCCATAACCTACCACTTTTATGGAGAAGAGAAGTACTTCATAAGGCCCAGCCCTGCAAAGAAAAAGTATGGCAAAAGCTGTCACAACGATGTTTTGTTGCGATCAAAACTTCTAGCGCCAGGCGGGACTCGAACCCGCTCCTCCCTCTGACCGGCGGGAATGCTCGCCATTACACCACCGGCGCCGTTTGATCGAACGCAACATCCACACCTCGTGGGTCCGATCAGCACCCACCCGTATCCGGGATGGGCTGGCCGCTGATATCTTTCCCGCCCGGTCAGAGGGAGGTGCGGGTTCGAGTCCCGCCTGGCGCTAGAAGTTTTGATCGCAACAAAGCATCGTTGTGGCAGCGGACGACCTCGATACCAGCCAATTGAGGCTTATAGAAACTGATTTGAATTATGGCAAAAGCATTTTCTAGCAACTGACATTGAGAATCTGTCTTGACGTTTTAGTAGTAACGAAGCAATTATTTCAGTCGGAGATATTAATATTTATTTATTTATTTATTTATTTATTTATTTATACTACAGCGCATGACGGCGTGCACAACTAGACAGTCAACATCAGGGGATATTATCTAAGACACCGAGTACAAACACGTAATAATGGTGAATAAAAAACAGCTTCAGAAAGAAAAAGAAAAATGTACAAAAAATAGCAGCAGAAAAAGAAGTGAACTCAATTAGATGGGGACCATTGAATCGGCTGGATAAAAGAAAGGGCGGAATAACAGAATCAATCGCAACCAACTGAACAATAAGAAAGCAGGTTTCATAGCAGATATTCCACTTCTCCAAACCGCCTGAGTGGGACTTGATTCAAAGGGCATTATTTTCTAAAAGAAACAACTAAAGTATCTCTGTATTTAAAGCAAACGTTTGATAAAAATGATAATTTTGCGTTTCCATAGTAGCACCAACATGGAGGTTACCAAGGCGTGAGAACCAGCCAACAGTCTTGGTTGAACACGGTGTTATGTGTTCTAGTCTATAGCCCTCTGGTCACAACTGCATTAATATGGCAGATATTGATTGGGAATTTCAATATAAGACACTCATTTCTAGTTTTATCGAATTTTTCAAAATCCAATGAGCTTATGCAACATGTCAAATCTCCAACTAGGATGACCAATGGACTTGACCTACTACTATATTTTATTTTTTTTTGTAAACAGCGGAAACTTTCCTTTGTAACAGCACTGCTAAAAAAGAGCTGGCAGAAAATGCTGCAAACTTTACATCAGTAAGCGTTGCGTCATTATTTTGCAGTTTTTGAAAATTGATGAGTAAATCTGTTATGGACAATCCCGAAGAAACGATCTAATTCCAGAATGACAGCATGGATTCGTAAGAAGGAAATCAGTCGATTCAAGTTCACTTCGCCTTTTTTCAACTGTGCGAATAACTGAACTCATTTAGTCGTTGCGAAGAAATGTTGTGTTGTTTTTTGATTTCACAAAAGTTTTTGATAGAGTTAGCCACAAAAATTACTTTACAATATTGGCCAAGTGGGTCTCCATCATATGTTGGTGAGATGGCATGAAGACTATTTGGATAATAGGACATTTCAAGTAAAAATAAAGAATATAATGTCATCGGTAAATGGGCAAGCAGTGGCTTTCATAAGGAAGGCGTTTTATCGCCTTGCTTTTTAATGTGCACTGCTTGAGATCTACCAATCGAATTTCAATGCTCACGAGTGGAAACGAACAGTTTGCGGATGACCTAAAAATATACCGTGAGTTTGTGGAAGTTGATGAGCTATGTCTTCAGCACATTATTGGTCGGGAGTTTGAGAGCTATCATTGTCTCCGGAGCGAGAGAAAAGTGATGCGTATAGAACTCTCAACTTCGCTGTCAAATTACACATAGCGACAACCCAGTCACTGTAGTAGACAGAGTAACGGGTGCAGGATTTCGATATGATAACAAACTTGACTTTTCGGCCCACTATAAGGCGATATGCAGAAAAACACGACACAGGACATATCAAATCTTTGAAATAGTATTCATCAAGAATAAAGCAATCCTTGTATAAGCAAATAACGCTTATGTACGACCCTTAGTGGAAAGTGGAACAGCAGTATTTCCGCCACTCAAGAAAAAAAGGCATTTGTCGATAGAAAAATTCAAAATAATTACACAAGGAAGCTCGTTATAAGTTACAATGGGTCCAGATACTTGAAAAGCAGCATTAGGAAACAAATTAGTTTGGCGTCCACTCACTGTCATCCGGAAGGGAATGAATAGACGTTTGTTCCGTTTTTAAAATGCTCTCATGTCAAATCCATGTAAACTCATCGGCATTTTAAAAATTGAATCCATCAAAGACCAAAGAAACACCTCATAAAATATGGCATCCAAAACAAAGATTGAGGATCAGGAATCATTCCTTCGCAGGCTGGATCGACGTACTTGGAGCTGAAGAGCAATATCAACCCTACTCCCGCACACCTTATTTTTAGAAGACGTCCTTTGTTTTGCATCCTTTATTTCGAATGATCTACTTATTTTCTAGGAGATTATTATATTGGCTAAGAGGAATGGAATACAGATAACAAAACGAAATGAACGAATCGGCAGATATGTCCGGTTAGATGTACATATATGATGCCTTTCCTCCAGTTCGGCGATTCTTGGGATGCGTTGAACAAATGAATAAATAATGAATGAAATAGTGAAATACGTTTGAAACAGTGAGGTCCAATGTTGAAATATAATAGGCCCTGCAGTTCTGCAAAACTGAATGTACTCTGAATTTATTTTAGTCCTCTGAGAACAAATGTAGCAGAGTGGAAAGTTGGCAATAGATGAGGGTAACCACTGCTTGAAGAAGCGACAGAGGAGCACATTCGTTGCAGACCTGACATCCTCAATCCATGGTTCGGGTCTCGCCGCTGAGGCCCATCAAATCCTCAATCCATGCTGGGTCTGCGAATTAAAAAAAATCAAAAAATCAAACCTTTATGGTGACGAAAACCAGCAACATATGCATCAGGTGGCCACAGCAGCTCATTGCGTAGGGTTACATTGCTCACAAGATATCTCGTAGGAGTGGAGCAGCAGCACCCATTAAAGGGATTTGTTAACGACAACCTTCACCCTTTATCCTATTGCATCAACTTGCGCATTCCTAGCGATTAATGCAAGCAGTCGGTTCACCCTTCACCAATGAAATCCAGAAACATCACTCATGTGCAGATGATCCCTCCTTGCTCAAGGAAGTGAATGGCAATCTGGATTTCGTCCAAAACCTTGTGGGCGGAATGAGAATGACATCCCAGTAGCAAGTTCGGGTCTATCCTAGTCCGGGGGCCATATAACTAAAAAATTATGTAATAAAATGAATTGAGACTTACCGAGCGGTTCCTAGAGAACGAGATGGAACCTAAAGTAAACCAAAAACGAACGAACAAACAAAAAAATCGCCCGGTTTACAACCGTCTTGGCGGGCAAAGAGCGACGGAATGGAGGTATGCCCCGTGCTGACCGCCGCCTGGCATGTTATAAACAGGATCTAACATGGTGAAGAGGGCACACATCTTTGCCTGCTTACAACCGCAACAAATGTAATTTTTTCTTTTTTTCTTTGTGACTTTTCTTGTTTAGGTCCCATCTTGTTCTGTAGAGGCCGCTCGGTAAGTCTCAAGTGGATTTGTTACATATAATACTTTTCACTTATGTGGCCCCCGGACTAGGATAGATCCGCAAGGAGGAGGTGTGACTGGGACGAATTATATTCCACCGTCGGAAAACAAGTGTGGCCAGTGACATAACACCACAACTTCTTGGAAGGATTTGGAGATCCGTTTCTGAACCCTGCCATCCGCTTGGAATAATCGGCCGAGAATGGACGCTTATCTAGTGCCGAGCTCATCACATGAAAATCATTACCTAACCATAAGTAGTATACCCCCATGTTACAGGGAACCTCAGAAATAATGTCATTCGAGTCGTAGACGAGTCGTCCATGAGTGACATTGACGGAGAACGAAGCATACGAAAGCGACACTTGAATGGAGTAAGTCTCAACGAGAGAGAGAGAGGGACGCACTACAAGAGGCCGATGTGTTCGGTGCACCTGTACAGTTCTTCTACGAAGGTCTAAATTTCGTCAATGCCACCGCCTCCTGTCGATATCAACGAGCTGGTTGACAATCAATACATGAGTTCGCGTTTGGGTTGAAACTGTCCCATCTGATATTATAGGCAAGCTTTTTTTTAATTCGTTACCGTTACCGAATATATTGAAGAATGAAAGAAAGGATGAGGTACACCTTTCGGACTGATGAAGCTCGCAGCATACGAACAGCTCACATCCCCAACACATCGAGTTGGATTTAAGAAAACGTGAGCAAACATATGGAGGTGCTCATATGCTTCTTCTTGGTATCTTACGGATAAGCTTGCCACTGGTGGATTTCCAGATTTTTCGCTCAATTTGAGGTGCCTTTCGTTTTTTTTTTTGACGTTGCTGGGGCAAGTTTAAAGGCACAGTTCTACCACTGGATTGACTTTGCTTGCTCTGATGACGGACTTGGGTGACTGCTGCTCTAACCAGGAATTCTTTCAGAGATAAAGACTTGCTATGATCAGACGTTTTTGCGGAGCTCAGCTACATACAGGTACATGATACATGATATTCTGATGTTTTCCCAACCACTGAGTTGCGCTAGCCAGAGAACTGGCGACTCGGAGTGATTCACGAATAATCCTGAATAATGCCCTCCTGTTATAAGGCCTCCGTATCAGACGCGAATCCCGATTTAACGCAGATTTCTTCGGGACCGGTCAGCTTACCATTAATCCAATACAGGCTAACTCCCGTTATAGCGCGTATTTGAGAGGAGCTTTGCCTTCAAAGCAGCTCTCAACTCAACGCGACCAAGGCTCAATTCTTCTCCGACTCAGAAATTGAAGGCGATCATGGTGCTGTGTGTTGCGGCCAGATCCATCTTCCTACAGCCTCGTTCGCAGTCGAGAGTAACACACGTGCTTCAGTGTATTAAATGCATATTGATGCTGTCTTCATGTGCGCGGCCCACAAAAGTGTTCGTAGTCAGAAATACGTTGAGCACAGCGAAAGGCAGCAGCAGGTGACTTAGAGCCAGTTGGAAGATTTTCTCAGGAACATGAAAAATCAGGAACAAGAAAGACGGCGGTCCGATCTCGGATTACTTACGACAGTGTTCTGCACAATAATTTTAGTCTTAGGACGGCTAGTATATATTCATAGTAGAGGCCACATTCTGTTACAGGACGTTTTATTGCGATCAAAATTATTGCGCAAGGTGGAGCGCGTGTGATAGGCAGTGATGTGGCCTTCTGTTGAAATGAAACACTGTCCTGATCCAAGCGACGGCTACCGTTGTGGTTCTCATTCCGGTTCATTCGGAAGCTCGCTTCCAAACGAAAGCGAATGACGGACAGGAAACAACCAGAACTCGGAAACTCCAGCTCGCTTCAGTACTCCTACACCCTCATGAAGACAACAGCGCCTGTTGCTATTGGTAGCGGCTACTTTATTAATAACAGCACCTCTTCAAGACAGCAAAG
Organism: Heligmosomoides polygyrus polygyrus; assembly: GCA_947396885.1. NCBI lineage: Eukaryota > Metazoa > Nematoda > Chromadorea > Rhabditida > Heligmosomidae > Heligmosomoides > Heligmosomoides polygyrus. The sequence goes on along the minus strand of OX377204.1, from coordinate 35,255,035 downwards.
TTTTACCCTGAGAATAATGCAGCAGGATTACTGAAACTATGTAGGAAGTCGAAGAAGGCTTAAACAGAGAGAGGGAGAGTAATTGGACAACAGTGACGCAAGGAGACCTAACGGACAATGATGGGCCCACCTTTCAGGTAAGGTGAAGTTACTATTTTCACCGGCCTATGTGTGCTTAGGCTACGTCACGACTCGCACTTGCGAGAGCAGAAGTAGTGCGATGCTTTTCCCCGATTGAAGAAACGCTTCGTCATGTAGAAAACCAAATGTGTTTACATACATTCAAAGCAGTTTTTACATACATGCTTTCAAAAGCAGAGACGTCATAAAAACATTTGCTGGGATACGATGAAGTGCTCCATCAACTGTTCAGCCACTGTGACCTCTTGTACTTTTGCAAATAGTACTCGCTCCGCGTTTCACACACTAATGAGGAACACTCTAACACTCTCCGTTTCTCCAGATTCACGTCTTTCTACAGTTCTGCAGCAAGAAGATATTTCTTTGTAAGTAGCAATTCATTTCTATGAGTCAATTTCAATGTGCTATCGAGAGGTATCTTGACACCGAAGAGCGCAGCATAGTTCAAACTTTCACTTGAGCTTGTCTCATTGTGTGGGCGTTAAATGTTTAACGACTATCTTTTAACGAAAAATTCGGCAGATTCGGTAAATAAAATTTCCTCTAGCTGCAGTCAGTTTGGTAATATTTTAGTATACAAAAAGCCAGATCCTTCTCTTTATTGAATATTTCGGCTCCATCTATATGGCGATTGTATGACTATGCCTTCATCTTCACAACAAATAACAAGTCTATCTATCAACATCGTAGTTGCTAAACGAGAAAAACCATTAAGATTCCAAAATAAGCGGTAACAAAAAGACTTCTAAAATAACAAATTTTTTACGATACCAAGTCCGTTTAGCTTGTGGAAAGTCGACCAGCTCCTGGAAAGGTACAAAGTGTCATCGCACAGTTCAGTGTTTGTGGCCGTTTTCATTTGTCGTGACTAAACTTCTACAGCCTTGTTCTTTTGTTCTTTTTTGTTCTTTCAACATTCTTTGTTTTGCCATAATTGATTCGAAACACAGCACAACGTTTTTAAAAAGAATTCAGGTCAGACATTAATCGTAGTGAATTTTTCGGTACAGTTTGTATTTGGAAAATATTTACGAATTTCGTAGACCTGTCTGTTTCACAGAACGGTTCCTTTGTCCCGCAAGATCCTCTTCTCACTGTAAGCGTGAGAATAAAATAAACAGTCACAGACTAAAAAACAAATTTTAAGCGAATCGAATTCTACCGCATTGATATTTTTGCCTTTGCCACCCAAGCAACATCGGTTTTAAATATAATAACTGACAAAGAGGGGTCATCGGCCGCTTCTCTTTTTACTTAATTTTGTTGCATTTATGATAATTTGTTCCACGTGTATACTTACTGTACAGTACCGCCGCTAAACATTCAACCAAACGACGTTTGCGACGCAAAAACGCGTTTTTTGCGTCGCAAACGTCGTTTGGTTGAATGTTTAGCGGCATACAAAACGCGAAGAAAGCACTACAAAACACAAATAATGCGGGAGGAGAAGAACAGGAAACGAAATAAGGGGAAGAGAAATCCTCCGCATGTGCTCCGGAAGGTAGGACGGGTTCCTGGTGCCGCATCAGGTGGTGGCTGTAGGTTTACATCAAGACAATGTTGATCCCGCCTAAGTGATGAGCTGCTGCTAGTGCTATTGCTTTGCTTTTATTGAATTTCATGTCATGCATATCAACAATCTTATTTAACCTTTTCGCCTTCTTCAAGGGCTCAACAGTTTTCTTTGAGAGAATCAGTACACAGTCCTTCTCCTCCCGCATTATTTGTGTTTTGTAGTGCTTTCTTCGCGTTTTGTATGCCTTTTCAACCCTGCTTATCAAACATCACAAATCACAAAAATCTGGGGAAAAAACTGACAAGTTGGGAAGTACGAAAAGCTAATATGTTGCAGGAAACGCACCAAACGCAAGAAACGGCCTAGTAGGTCCAAAAACGCGAAACTACGGCAGAGAAAGCTGGGGCACATGCAAATAAATTGGTCAGGGAGCCAAAAAAATGCAAACGGCTCTCGAAATACGAAGACGACATCGATTGCCTGCTTCCCATGATTCAATTTAGTAGAGGGTTACCTCGGTGTCGCAACGACACTGCGAAGGCTCGTTCAAAGAATTCGTCCAAATGCATTTATATAAAGAGGTAAGCTTTCAAGAATGGTGTGAAAAATGTCGTTAATTCAATTTCAATAAATTTTCTGGAAATGTTTAACGAAAACGCGTATACCCCTGTTGTGGGATTCTCCACCCCCCCCCCAACCGCACCAGGAGAAAGCATAGGTAAGGGCTCCCTGTTGAACGGAGCCCAATGAAGGAAGCGTAGGCTTCTAACTTCATACTTCATAAATCTCTAAACATCAATGGACGAGACTCTCTTAAATAAAGTCTTTTTCTAGGATAGAAGCGAAGGCGGAAAGCATTCCTGACTGAAACTTTCTGGTAAGCAGAGCAAAGTAAAACCATTTAAGGCAGTCTCTATTTATTTACCAACTTGTGGCTTGCCTATCTATACACTGCAATTGCGTAGCATTCCACTTCTAGAAAATGCTGCACATGACGTGCGGTACTATAACAATACTGAATATGATTATGAACAGTGGAATATTTAATTTCTGAAACACCTTCGAGAACGAGTGATGGTCGGCTTTCGAATTCAGAATCATCGGAATCTGTTCGTTTAATGGCATAAAGACCCAGGCCATTAGGGGCTCTACGAAGTCGCGCGGCAGCACCCGTAGAACTCGCCCATATCGCTCCCGCCGCAGTGGTGTAGAGAAGTCAGTAACAAATGGAAGGTCATTTCTCTAGAGAGCCCAATACCGGCGTTCTCACACAGACCTGCCGAAGCTCCGTAGTCAATAACAGCGACAGCCGTGCTCGGCACAGGTTATAAAAGAAGGATCAAGCTGAACCTAGGCGGCTTGTTTTCCTCCTACCGCTGACCCGCCTCTGGCGTTCGGCTCCCGTCTGAGTCTGGCGGCGCCTCAGCCGTTCGTCCCTGGGATCGCCTTAAGCGGTTCCTGCCCCCCCCCCCCGTCCCCCAATGATCCCTCCGCTCACCTATTTATGCACCCATGGCATTGTTGGAATGTTCGTGCTGATAAAATGTGCATTTCAATGTGTTTTGTAATGTTTCCAAAGATCCTAAAATCTACGGAGAGACGGCGTCTCCTTTGAGTCGGGCAGGATTCATTTTTCGTCCGTTACATGGAGGTCCCGGCTAGGGTTTTAATTTAAAGAATGAAACCTTAATGAACGAACTCCTTCGAGTTTCTTGACTGCTCATGATTGCGCTGAAGCTAATGTTCTTTCTGTCTATTCTCTAGCAGAACATGATGTGGCACTCTTTCCTCTTGTTATTGAAAATAACCTTTTTTTCTCTCTGTCCTTCGCATTACGCGAAGTTGAAGCGCATAATGTTGCTCCCTCGCATGAGGTTGACCAGAATTCTAGACATCTAGCATAAGAATCTGAGCAACAAATGAAGTCTCGGCCGAGCCACACCTCATGCAATAATTTTATTCTCTTGAATAATTTTGATGGTGTTGCATAGCGCTGTAATAGTTCACTCTTTTTTAGTTCGAAACATGGAAATGCACAGATATTTCCGTAGAAAATAATGCCATATCATATAGCAACTATAATTCATAAAATAAGGCTCTTTCTTCCAATTCCGTCGACAGAATTCGTTCTAAAAAAGAAAGCTCCTCAAGCATCCGCTGCAGTTTACAACGGACTTGTTGACTGTTTATCACAACCCACTCACTTCCGTGGAACGCATTACACAGTCCGAACACCGGCTACTGATCTTTTCTTATCCCACCCGTGCCTCCTGATCGTTCTTTCCCCATTTATCAATCGCGCCGTTCCTCCACGCAAACAACTATTACAGCATCCTCTATCTCACGAAAGTAACCATGCTTAGTTACACCCAGACCCATATCCCATCTCCGCCGAGAACCTACGTAAACACCCCTCCCCTCCTACCCCTCACCACCACTACCCTTCCACTCATATACTTTTCATAGCAGTTGTACTCCTACTACTCCATCTACTGCCACTCCTCCGCCAATTGTATTCGGAAGGACAACGACCTCGACAACAATGCACGCGCCTTCAGGAATGAGGTCGGATTACATCAGGCTATTGGCCTGAACAGAACCTCTCTACATTTAAAGAGGAACCAAATCAAGATCACTTCATTTTACCTTGATTTTTATAGTATCAATCGATAATTTTTTAACCACCCAAAAAACCATAAATACATACAAAGCAGCTACGAAACTAACCAAAACTAAACTGCCAGATAAACGACAATCCTTACTTTGAGTTCAATAGTAGTAAAGTAGAGATGCTGTAAAATCAAATAAATAATTTGTATACATCCACACGTAGTGAATAACTTCGAATTCTTGATTGTGTCCAAAGTGTACGTTTACTCTGAGAACTGCAAAAAATCTCAAAAGCCAATTTCTCAAAATCCCAAATAAAATTCGGCCGAAGCTAGCATCCTCATGAAAATTACTTTTCCTTTCTTCCTTGACTTTTCGAGTGTGACCTTTGCTAGCGCACACTGTGCCTTTGCCTTCTAAACGGGATGATAGCCAATAATTTCTATCTATTAATTATAGCATTTCCTCATAATTCATAAATTAAAACATTTGGCTACGCTGCTAAAATCAGCCTCCCTATCAAAACAGTGCCAATAGTAAGTTGAAAGCGAGCGAAAATTAATCGTCACGCACTGATGCCCTACTAACATTTTGCCTTTATACGTTCATTCACCACGGATCTCCCTCGATAGAGAGCCTTCGGGCTCTCTTGTTAAGAGGATCTCGGGCCGCTTGTCGCAGGGCCACGTGGCGCGTCCCCGGGTGGTGGATAGGGGAATTAAACGCGAACCAAATGCGACCGTGTACTGCCCAGAGACGCAGGTGGGATGCAGGGGATGGACTCCTTGCTCCCGCTGTGTCGGGTCGATGCGTTCCTTGTGCGTGGGAGCGGCATGTTCGTGCACAGTGTGCGTGGATGTGTCCGTGACTGTGCGGATTGTAACTGTGTCGGCTCGGCCAAAAGCTTGCACTCGGTAGACTGGGAGTACATGTAAGGCGATTCGAGGCCGCCTTAAGTCTCGCCCCGTCCCTTCGGGCAGTCTGGCTGGCTGCCCGGAGTACCCCGCCCGCACGACAGAGCCTGACTAGCTACCCGTGTTGTATTCCAGTCAAACACAGCAGCACTAAAGGGCCTCATTCTCCTGACCCCTAAAGAGCCCCCATTTCTGCAGCGATGCGAAGGACGAGTACGGAGAGGCTGCTAAAATCTCAGGACCTAACCAGGCTGCGCAAACTGAGAAGGACTAGGATGACGATCTGTACTTACAACGCCCGCACGCTTGCGCCGGAAGCATCCGTCGAGGACCTGATGATGCAAGCCAGGAAGATCAAGCACGACGTCATCGGACTGACCGAGACGAGAAGACACCACCCCCTACACGCCGCCTACGACTCCGGAGAAGAACTGTTCCTCGAAACATGCGACAGCAGGGGAGTAGGCGGCGTTGGTGTCCTCGTCAACACGCACTTGGCCATGAACATCGATTCGTACGAGTCTCTGACAAGCCGAATTGGACGTCTGCGACTGAAGCGATGTGGCTCCGTGCCAACCTTGACTGTGTTCGTCGCGTATGCCCCAACATCCGACTACGACGACGAAGACGTCGAGGCCTTCTACGTGGAGCTGGAGAAGTTCTATAAGGAAGATCACACCTTCTACAAGGTGATCGTCGGCGACTTCAACGCCAAGATCGGGCCACGAAGGTCGCCGGAAAAACTTCACATCGGAACCCACGGTTTGGAGTGGAACGAGCAAGGTGAAAGGCTGTCTGAGTTTATCATGTCGACCAAGACCATCCATGGAAACTCGCAGTTCCAGAAGCCTCCCTCCCTACGATGGACCTGGGAATCCCCCGGTGGCCAGTTCCACAACGAGATCGACCACATCATCTTCAACCGCAAGTATTGCCTGACCGATGTCTCCGTTGTCCCCAAGTTCTACACGGGATCGGACCACCGCCTCCTTCGCGCGAGGTTCCGCTTTTCGCGTCAAGGAGAGAAGGCCGCGAAGTTCAAGAAGAGGAATCCCAGAACGACCATCAACAGGGATCTCTACGCCTCTCTTGTCGGCCTTTGGGAAGATGCCGTCACGGACAACGTCGACGAGGAATACTATCGCTTCGTGCACCATCTCTACGATAGTGCTAAGGGAGCCGAGAGCTTAAAGACCACCAAGAGACGCCTGTCTCCGGAAACTCTTGAGCTGATACGCCAGCGTGGAGCAGCACGAGCGTCAGGCAACTACCAACTGACGTCCGAGCTTGCGAAGCTATGCAGAGCGGCGATAAAGGAAGATCTGAAGGAGAAAAGGGCGGAAGTGTTGGCTGAAGCAGCAGAGGCAGGGCTGAGCATCCGCAATGCCCGCCGGAACTTCGCCAACTTCAAGACCAAGATGACCGCTCTCCGACGTCCTGACGGAACCATCACCTCTTCCAGAAGGACCATGGAGAAAGTCATCCATGACTTCTACTCCGATCTCTTCGATAGCCACGTCCACCTGCCCCCATGCCATCTTCCGCAGGATGGATACGTCGTCCCCTCTGTTCTCCCTTCCGAGATCCGACACGCCATCTCGTTGGTGAAGAAACGTACTGCACCCGGTTCTGACAGGATCAGAGCTGAACACCTGAAGAACCTCCCGCCAGCGCTCATCAACACCTTGGCGCGGCTCTTCACACGCTACCTTTCCGAATGCAAGGTTCCATCTCAGTGGAAGACCAGCAAGACCGTTTTGCTGCACAAGAAGGGAGACGTGCACGACATTGGCAACTATCGCCCGATCTGCCTGTTGTCCGTAGTCTACAAGCTGTTCACTCGAGTCATCCTGAATAGGATTAGTAGAACGCTGGACGAAGGACAGCCATGCGAACAAGCAGGATTTCGGAGAGGATTCAGCACGATCGACCACATACACACCATTACGAAGCTCACCGAAGTGTCGCGAGAGTACAAGCTGCCGCTGTGCCTTACGTTCATCGACCTGAAGAAGGCATTCGACTCCGTCGAGACTGAAGCGGTCATGGAAGCCCTGCTCACCCAGGGCGTTCCTACTCAGTACATCAGGGTCCTTCGAGAGCTGTACAGTGGATTCACGACCAAGATCTCACCATTCTACAACGACGTCGTCATTGACGTGAAGAGAGGGGTTCGACAAGGGGATACCATATCCCCGAAGCTCTTCAGCGCCACCCTCGAAAACGTCATGCGCGAACTAGAATGGGAAGACATGGGAGTGAAGGTCGACGGCCGGCAACTGCACCATCTTCGCTTCGCTGACGACATCGTGCTCATAACACCGACCATCAGCCAGGCGGAGCGAATGCTGGCCGACTTCGATCGCGTATGTGGAAGCGTTGGACTGCAGCTGAATCTTACGAAGACGATGTTCATGAGGAACGGATGGGTTTTTGATGCCCCATTCTCGCCCAACGGAACGAACATTTCCGAATGCTCCAGCTATGTGTATCTGGGTCGCGAAGTCAACATGGCCAACGACCTAGCACCAGAGCTGAGCAGGAGGAAACGAGCGGCTTGGGGAGCTTTCAAGAGCGTCGAAGAAGTCGCGAAGAAGACGAAGAACGTCCGACTCCGTGCCCACCTATTCGACTCCACTGTTCTTCCTGCCCTAACATACGCCTCAGAGACCTGGGCTATACGAAAGCAGGATGAACACGCGATCAGCGTCGCGCAGCGTGGAATCGAGAGAACGATGCTCGGAGTGACACGACTCACGCAAGTGAGAGAAGGCCTCCGGAGTTCCGAGCTTCGCCGACGTTCGAAGATCAGAGACGCTGTCGCATGGGCCAAGTCGTCGAAAATTAGGTGGGCCGGCCACGTAATGCGCTTCGCAGACACCGGCTGGAAGAGAGCCATCACCGACTGGATTCCGCGGGATGTCAAAAGAACACCAGGACGCCCACCAACGCGTTGGTCGGACTTCTTCGTTAAAGCCCTGAACGACCGATATGACGCTCTTCGTGTCCCTCGAGCGAGGAGGATCCATTGGATCACTCTGGCACGCGACAGGGACGAATGGAGACGCTGCTGGCGCCCGCTCGAGCAAGTCGATGATCAACGGGACGACAGGTGATACAGGTGATACGTTCATTCAATGCTCTCTTCGCACTGATTGATAATCAGAAAATAGTTCTTATACTATTTGAACCATCGGTGAATTAAATAAATAAATAAATAAATATGAATGGAAAAGGATCAACAACAACTTTGATTAATATCTGTCAAATATTTGCTGGATTTAAGAAAGGTCACGCAATATGACTTGATGAAGTTTATAATATAAAATAAAACAGTATTTTACTACTTCCTCAGTGTCACTGTTGATCTAGAATACTGTCCCAACTAACATTCTTAAAATCATGTAATAAGGTCATATAAGTGTAAATCCCTAAATGTGATGTAGACTACGACAAACAGTCATCTTTCAATCGAGCATAATCCAAGAACGTCTTACTTCTTGTGTAGTAGGCTGATACCTTATAGTATCATAAAAAAAACCATTACTCTGCACTACAAAAGAACTACCACCAATACAACAGTTCAAGTGTAAGACAACTATCTTGACATCTCTATTGCTTTGAAATATTTTTTAATCCACCATACTCCGAAATGTTACTTGTACTCCTTTCATCAAATTAGGGAAGATTCGAAGAAGGAGACAAAAGCTAACTTTTACTTATATTTGCGATTTAATCGAAATGTCAAAAACCTATGAGCACCATACGGTGACTTAGCCGAAGATAAAGGAGAACTGTATGATAAGAAAGAAAGCAAAAAGCCGCTAGAAGCGTGTCCGCGTGCAATTAGTCAATTCTTGGGAGACGTCCTAAGGAAAGACAGAATGCGCCAAACCATGGTAAAATTAAGGCCGATGATGTTCACTTCATATCGCATCCCGCTGATAGGAAATGTTGGTAGAAGTATGTTAAATTTTCTTCAATATTTCCCCATTCCCATATATAATAGCCCCTCTATTTCGCCACCACCGCATTGACTGTTCGATAATTTAAAAGTCGACTAAAGCACGGCAAATGCCACCGTCAATCATCAGCGAGCAGTCGTTCATCCCTACCCTTCACTGTAGAACTATAAATATAAAAGAAAGTGAGGTGATGAATGTTGTAGTTGCCATTAAATAAAAATTCAAATCAGATAACAAATAAAAGCCAATACTAAAGGATGTGATGTCGGTCTATAAGCCACTGCCTCCCTCAACTTCGGTTGTGGCACTTAGTCTCATGACAGATACAGGAGCATTATATTGTGCTCCGCAGCGACATTTTCGCCATTATTCATGTTCATCTAATAATTTCAGTATCAAAGAGTTACAAGCAGTCGACAATGAGCCGCTTACACTGCTCATTGCATCGCAGCACATCACGTTCACCGATGTCAGTGCACAACATCGAGAGACTGATGAAGACTGCATGTGCATGATGACAATGGAGCAGCACAACCAACACAAGCAGACTCGTCATGCTGCACGAGGTCACTACCACTTCCCATCGCCGTCTAGAAGCTGTTATAAACTCCCTTCCCCAGACCCTTATGCTTTGTTTAGTCCCTGGGACAGGGACAATAGGGTAGGATGTAGAGAAGTCAGTAACAAATGGAAGATCATTTCTCTAGAGATTCCAATACCCGCGTTCTCACACAGAACTGCCGAAGCTCCGTAGTCAATAACAGCGACAGCCGTGCTCGGCACAGGTTATAAAAGAAGGATCAAGCTGAACCTAGGCGGCTTCTTTTCCTCCTACCGCTGACCCGCCTTTGCCGTTCGGCTCCCGTCTGAGTCTGGCGGCGCCGCAGCCGTTCGTCCCTGGGATCGCCTTAAGCGGTTCCTGCCCCCCCCGTCCCCCAATGATCCCTCCGCTAACCTATTTATGTACCCATGGCATTGTCGGAATGTTCGTGCTGATAAAATGTGCATTTCAATTTGTTTTGTAATGTTTCCAAAGATCCTAAAATCTACGGAGAGACGGCGTCTCCTTTGAGTTGGGCAGGATTTATTTTTCTTCCGTTACAGTGGGGACCAATTCTGCTACTGTTATGGGAACCGCGGCGCGGACGAGTTGTCGCGGAGCCGCTGATCGCAGAGGTCCCCGAGAGCTGCTATAGTTCACGACGGCTCTCACAGTGACTGAAGCTGCGGGTGAGACTCGCCGGGGGTGGGGAGGGTGATAGATGGGTGTCGATTATGGTTCGTCTATTTGGAAACATTTTTTAACGAATCTACATGCTAGGAATATTATAGCTTGGTCATAATTCCTGTCCATAATGGAGCTTGACAATCAACAATATAATCACCGTTAGTGTCGACAAATGGAGGCGTATTGAATCCTGCACCCAAAACGTAACGCAAAAAGAAACCTTAGCACGATAGCAAGTAACCTTAATTAATAGCACGATAGCAGGTAACCTTAATTGCACTGAAAATCTTGGTGGTCTTCCAGCCACAAGTTAGCCGTGTGAGGTTAGGGAAACCCCTTGCACAGAAATGCAACAATAGAGCAGACCGTTCTTTTTCAATAGTACGAGCTATAAGTGCTTCGGAAAGACCTCTCGTACTGAACAGGCCATCGGGAGGAATGCTGTCATCACAAGAGCTACCACATTATCACCGAGCTTCTTGTCAACCGAGGAAGCTTTGGTCGAAGTGGAACGACAAAAGTGAGAGCAAGCGCAAAGTGGTACAGAACTGTAGTGTTATAAAGAATGTTCTATTAGATTCCGAGGCTTACATTCAAGAACATCTAACTTGGCTTAGAAAACACTTCTTCACAAAACAAAGAGTGGTTAACTTACTGAATCTCTGGCGTTCTTAGAGGTTGCAAATGCCGGCAAAAGTACGCAGTATTGCGTGCAGTAACCCTGGCGGCACGGCACCACCACCGTTGCCATAGCGGATCAGTGGCACTCGCAAGACTGCTGCCGGCCTTACACCAACACAAACCAGTTCTTCCTAAGAATTCGGAGGAGGAACTTCAGTTTTAAACCGAATCCTGATATAACGCTAACGCTAGGGTTCAGTTACAGTACTGCACAGAAATCAAAAATAACCAAGATGCTTACTGTCATTCGCTTATTACTTAGGGTACCTGTGAAAATATTAGGTTGTCCCATAAGTCCTCGCCGTTTTTTTCAACGATTCACTGCAGATTTCGCCGGCGGTCCCTTGCAAAGTGCTGCATAGCTTTCGAAAGAAAATGACTTGCTCTATTAGATCATGTATTGCTCTTCTTTTTTCATCATGAATTTTGTCAATTTTTAGGTCGTTGATGTGAAAATTGAAAAAAATAAAAAAGCCATTTGCGCACTTGTTCTCTCCGCCTAGGTTTGTAATTTTTTGCGCAGTTTTTTTAGAGCACATGGAAGAAAATGTTCTGTACTACAAGAATATGTGTTGGTCCTATTTTCTCACTTGTCCATTATTGATTTTTAGGCCACCAAATTGGGAATTCCGACTTTTCCGTCCGAATATTTACCAAAACTCTGGTTCTGTGGTTGGACTTTTTTGCTTGGTGTTATATGTCGTTTGAAAGAGGATATCTTGCTCAGTAAGAATTTGTGTCGCGTTTATGGGTCCCGCTGATTTCTGTCGAATATCAACAACTGAAAAAGGAGAAGGAGTTGTTGGTGAAGACGAATTTTCTCTTTTTGGCATTTTGTTGATATTTAATAGAAGTCGACAAACGCGACACACATTCTTATAGAGCAAGACATTTTCTTTCGAATGACATATAACCAACCCAAATAGTCCAAACACAGAGCAGGAGCTGTCGGCAAAAATAACCGTCCTCCTTGGGACATCCCAATTCGATTACCTAAAAATCAATGAAGGACAAATGAGCAAATAGCACTAACAAATGTTTTTGTAGCACAGAACATTGCCTTCCAAATGCTATAGAAAACTGCGAAAAAATTACAAACCTAAGCGGAGAGAACAAGTGCGCAAATGGCTACTTTTTCACTTTTTCACTTTTTACTTCAACGACCTAGAAGTTGACAAAATCCATAATAAAAAAAGAAACGCTATACAAATCCTAATAGAGCAAATCATTTTCTTTCGAATGATGTATGGAGCTATGCAGAAGACCGCCGGCGAAAATCGCAATGAGACGTTGAAAAAAAAACGACGGGACTTATGGGACAACCTAATATTGGTAGCATTGATTATATATATGTATACATATATATAATACATAAATATGCACTAATGTTGAATGAAATCAATCTCACAGTACACAAGCATAAACCGTAGGAAGAACAATTAGAAACAAAAAAAAAGAAGCCAGCGCAAGAAAAACGGCATAAAGTATCATTCGGGCAGAGAAAGTATGCGCCTCCTAAAGTTGTTGCAGCTAAGATTACCAAAAGAGTTTTTTAGGAGCTTTTCAGATAAAGACAATGTCTTATTGGCAAAGAAATACCGGCGACAGTTGTGTCTTACGGTATTAACATGTGCACTCCTGAATTCTCCTCTCCTGTAAAAGAACTCACTGAGAAGAAATCCTCCAGCCTGCTTCCAGATTCAACGAAAAAAAAACATTTGTATGACAGCAACAGCCCATTGCCTTCCTCTTTGTTGATAATTTCTGTAAGACTGGATTTGGATTTACCTCAGTGCTTGAGAGAATTTCATCGTACAGGAGTCCAAGCAATTGGATAATTAGCTTTCTTGTAAAGCAATTCTAGACCTTTTCTAGCTTTTCGATAACTCGAAGATTATAGAAGAAAACTGGCGTTCCGTATTCTGGGAGTGGCCTTATGTAGGACCTTTAGGCCTGGATGAGGACCTCAAGTCTTTAGGTAGACAAAGCTCTAAACAGCTTGGATACCATCATCATCGCTTTATTTACAGCTATCTCACAGTGCTTATCTAAACTAAGGCTCTTAATAAAACAAAAATCAGTTATTTCGTCTAAACTTCGACTGGTGAACCGTCTAAATAGTTTTAATGCCTAGGATTGGCATTCCTCAAATGTAGGGCTTTTGTCTTGATTTTAGAAATCGGTAACTTCCAAGTGGTAGATTAGCACTGCAGCACGTTAACAGTCTGTTGTAAAGCAGTGAAGTCATCTTCAGAGTCTACAGTAAGAAGGATCGGTACTTATGAAGCAGAGGGCCCGTGGTGCCGTGGGGCTGCCAGGAAACACGTTAACGCGGCAGCGGCAACAGAAACGCCGCAACCTACGGCACCCGAGGACGGGTGCTTCATAAGTACCGGCCTCGTGGTGCCATGGGTTTGCCGCGTTAACATGTTTCCCGGCAACCCCACGGCACCACGGGCCCTTTGCTTCACAAGTACCGAAAGATCTTTATCTCGACGGCGAAAGCGCTGAACTCAATCTCCTCAACGTTAAGTATACTGGCGAGCTCATATGTATAGATATTGAATAGGGTAGTTGATAAAATACACATTGCGGAACTCCGCTGGTTACAGTCCGAGGTTTGGAGAGGTGTACGTTGTTGAGAACAGAGAACGTTCGGTTTCTTAGAAAGACAGCAACCCAGGCAACTATACGAGGGTGGACACCAGCAGTCCTGAGCTTTTCTATCAACACTTGATGCGATACCTTATCAAACGCCTTGGTAAAATCAAAATAAATGACGACAACATATTTTCCTTTATCGGGGGAAGCTGTCTACTTATTTAGATTTTGAAGCACTGCCGTAACTGTAGATTTTCTTTTTGGAAACCATGTTGGTTCGGCGAAATAACCGAACGAGCTTCAATGTGGGCAACAACACGCTTTTTGAGATTCTTTGCGAACAAGCGAAAGGTAATACTAATTAGTCTGAAAATCGAAGGGGTGTTGAGGGAGGCTTTTTGTGAATATGTGTTACGAAGGAATGCCTCCACCTTCTGGGCACCTCCTCTCTGATGAAGCTCAAGTTAAAAATATAACTTAATGGTCCTTTAATAATACTACAACTTTCTGTACAAAGGAATATGCTAGCAGCTCTTGTGGAGATACCTCACCGTCTTTCTCAAAACTTAGCGCACATGCGATTAAATTCTTGGAGCAAAGAAGAGCTGTCGAACTGGATCCTAATGCATCCCATCTGAAAAAGGCACCATTTCGAAGGCCTGTCGAATTGCAGTGAAGGAGTACATTCAAGCCTACAGAAGATTGAAGCTGCTAAAAGTCGCTGAAAAAAGTTTAAGCATAAAGCGCTGCAAACAAGATCTCTGCTACCAGAAGGCAATAATGTCAGCCCTTATGGATAAGGATGGTACAACGCAAACGTCTCGAAGAGCGATGAAAGCCATCGCTCAAGAATTCTACACAGATCTGTTTTGTTCTTCCATCATTGTCCCGAAATGCTGGATGCCACCAGTCGAAAAAGCACCTCCCATTCTGGAATCAGAAGTTGCTCATGCCATCAGAAGGATGAAGCCAGGCACTGCTCCCGGGCCGGAAGGCATTTCTGTTGATCTCCTTCGTGCTGATGACAGTGCCCTCTGCTCACTTCTTGGCAAGCACTTCAGCCACTACCTTCGTCTTGGTAGGATTTCGGATTCTGGAGGATTCATGGAAGAAATCGAAAACAGTTCTAATTTTCAAAAAAGGTCAGCAGGAAGACATTAACAACTATCGTCCCATCAGCCTTCTCTCAGTTGTGTACAAGACCTTTACCAAGATATTGCTTAACCGTATGGAGCATTGCTTGGATGAGTATCAGCCAGTGTAGAAACCAGGGTTTCGGAAGGATTTCTCCCGCATGGACCATATTCAGACTGTCTCACAATTTATCGAAAAGAGCCGCTAAAACCACATCCTACTTATTCTTGTCTTCATGGATTATCGGAAAGCGTTTGACTCTGTGGAAATCAACGTCATTCTGAACGCGCTTGTGCATGCTGGTATATCGTCGCCCTACACACGACTTCTCGACGAATGCTTCTCGAACACATCGATTACAACCTATTTGTCCTATCGAAAGCTTAAAACTCTTATCTTGAACGGAGTACGGCAGGGAGACACGATTTCTCCTAACCTACTCCCAACTCCAGGATGCCAATGAAGCACTTGAACTGGGCAGTAAAGGCTGCTTTGTGGATGGTAACCGCATCTGCCACCTTCGCTTCGCTGGCGATATTGTCCTACCAGCACGGCAGAAGTCGAGGAAATGCTGAACGAGCTCAATGTGACAGGTATGAAGATTGGATTGGACATGAATATGTCCAAAACGCAGTTTATGGTCAACCAGTGGTGTGGCACAGAACTCGTAAGGTTAAATGGAGTCGCTCTGCAACAGGTCGACTCCTACTTCTATCTGGGAAGAGAGCTGAACATGGGTAACGTCCTTGCTCCTGAAATCGCCCGCAGGAGACGCGCAGCCTTCAGCTCGATTCGCGAAGTCACCGATCAGGTTAAAGATGCCGGCCTCAGGGCCTCGATATTCAGCATCTCTGTACTGCCTGCGATATGTTACGCGACGTAACCCTGACCCGACAACAAGGCAGTCTCTAGTGCAATGCCTACTACGCATCACGCACTGGACAAATGTCTTCTGAAGACAACCCTTCGTCAGCAATGGCAAGAAGATGGACACCTCATCCTCATAGAACCAAAAGAGTCGTGCACCTGATGAAAACTCGGCAGTGTACTATAAGAAGACGGTGAAGTGGAGGTGGGGTGGAAGCGGAAGAGAAGAAACCGCAAAAAACTTTAGAGAACAGCTCAACTTTCTCAATGTAAGTTCTTATAATAGATCCATTGGGGGCTATAAATCTCCCTATGGAACCTCTTAAATTTAATCTTGAATCAATTAACATATGAAGCACTGTCTTCCAACCGCCCTTAATAAATAGTCTTTTTTTCTATACCAGAATGAAATTTTTTCAAACCTCTGGAAAGCTTCTCATACAAGGTCTTGAACTTTGCCCAGTCAACAGCCGAATCACTCTCTTTGGCCAATCATTCGAACGAAGCCGAGAGACTACGAAGATGTCTGGGTAGATCACACCTATTATGAGGAACTCTTCAAACAGGCACAAATTTTTTGATAGTTGAGTTAAAATTGCAACAAACAGTTTATATTTTTATTCTGCAGATGTTACCAGGTTCAGAGAGCCACACCAGCTAGCATCTTTCAAGTGACTAAGTATGGCATCATTGCTTGCTCTGTTGAAATTGGATCTAAGCCTGGATGGGGAGGACTTTTTCGGATAGCTGGAATTGAATAGAGGACTGCTTGCTGGTACCCACCGGCGGACCCAATTTGAGAGCAGTTACAAGCGAGTCTGCATCAGCCGTGTCAAGGTCTAAAAGTGGGTACCGCGCGTCGGAGTTTGGACGAGTTGTAGGAGAGAGTGTGTGTTGATCAATTGTAGGAATGCTCTAGATATAGAGCCGTGGCCTTAAGGCTGCTTATGGCTTCCCACTCAATGTCGAATGAATCAAAATCGCCAGCAATCAAGCACGAAAAATTGCAAGAGAGTAAGTCACTGATAGCTTTAAACATTTGAACATTTGAATAATACTCACTGAACAAATAGGTGGCCGGTAAACCTCTCCTAAAGAAGCCAGCCTCACCGATGTCAGCACAGATTAGATCATAGGCAGACGGCATCGACTCTTTAAAATAAGGACCGGCGAATAAATTTTTCGGACCAAAGGTGCAATTCCTCCACCTTTTGTTCGGTTACGGTTGTTGAAAAATGAGAAATTGAATCCCCAAAAAAAGAGTCAAGTCGATAGAAAGACTCAAAAACGATTCAGAAAGAGCCTCGACATCGCTGCGTTGGTTCTGAAGGAATACCCGTGATTCATTAGAGTTCTTGCAGATGGACCTTATATTAGTTACAACACAGGAGATAGTCAGAGAAAAATTGCGAAGACAACATATGCATTTCCCTTATTATGAGGAATGATGACAGAGAGCATGTACAAAATTAGGAGAAGTTACTTGAGTAAGAGCAGGCTGAGGAGGCACAACATTGTTTCGATCAGAATAAGAATTATTAGTCTGTTTGCTCTTAAGCGCTCCCTTGCAAATCTAGTGGGAGCAGGTCTTATGTAGATTCCTTTTAAGGAAAAAGGTTTTTGTTTCGGCGCTCTACGAATAAAAAGTCTAGCAACGAATGAGGACGGTAGAACGACCTTAAGCAGACACGGATGGCCGGAAAAATTCGGCCCATGCGGTAGATTGAAACAGGGTGACACTCGATTTGCATGAATAACACAAAGAAAAGAATGATCGTGCACAACTTGAAGAGAAGAGAAATCTTCAAAGTTTTCAGGAACGCCTTAAATGGCAGTGGATCTTCTACGCTCTATTTCATCAAAGGAAGAGCTTACAGTAGGTACAGAATTAGTCTGAGAAATGGAATCGGTCTGAACCTCTGGGAATTGAGTATCTCGACTTCTGACCTCAGCGCAGCAATTTCCTGCTGCAATTCTTTGTTATTTTAATGGATCCCTTAGGGTGTCTATAAATTCAGGCGTAGGAGTTGAAACATGTAAACGGAGGTAAATGAGCCTTCACCGTGTTCGGTGCTCTGAAAGACCAGTTTCTCACTAGTGGGACCATTAATTGGGACGTTAGTTGTGAAGCGGAGCTGTTGAGTAATGTTCCGTACTTCAAATGTCCAGATTCCTAGGATCTACCAGTCAAGATTTACAACTTGCTGATTGTATTGAATTTGGAGTGTACTAGAATTTTTTTATAAACGCTTGCAATTTAAAACGCTGGTCTACAACTACATTTCTAGTCACACAAAGGAATTTGCTACTGGAAAAATGGAGCTTTAGGTAGAATGACTAGGTCGTATGATAACTTCGAAATTTTCTGTTTTCTGGCGTTTTTGGCTTTTCTGTTTTCTGACAAAAGCGATTTTCTGTTTTCTGGGAAAATGTTCAAAATTTCCGCCCAACCCTGGCCAGTACCCCTCCGATTACCCTCCATATACCTGGAGGAAGAAGAAGGACGCCCAGAAGAAGACCTGTACCTTACTAAATTTTATGATAATATCTAAAGATCTTTGTGTGTTGTAGATTGGGCATTGTATAAATGCCTGAGGAGTGCATACGTGTTGCACTTTTTTACATTCCCTTGTTTATTCACTAGACGTAAGATGTCTACCAGAAAAGATAAGGCAGTCTTGCCGCTTTCTCTCCTGGTATTAATGTTAATTTATAGCATAAAGGTCACCAGTGGCCGAAGCTCTCTGTCTAGAAATAATAATGGAAATAATAACTGTTGGAGAGATAATAATGTACCCGTCTCAAAGTGCCGATAGTTCGTTGTAAGGAGGAGAGTGACTGGGCGTTACGCTTGACCAAACAGAACTGGTGGTGTAATGGGCTATCAAGAGTTTTCATTGGAATTGAGCATTTTTCGAACAGTTTATAGCCTCTGTACCTCCACTCTTAACTGAGCAAAAATGCCAATTTCCTTTTATTGACAATCCTATCCTGAGCTATAAGAATTTTGAAAGCCGGAACCTCTATCCATTATTGTGTTTTGTGAACATTTTTTGCGATACATTGTTTCCGCGTCTGTAATGTTTATATATGAAACGGGAAGATGCGAAACTTTAAGCGCTTCGACAAATGTCAACTACATCCATGTTCCCAGAGGAACGCAACAGTGCGCTAGAATGGCCGTGGTTTAACACATCCTTTCCTCACTCTAATACAATGTCAGACTATCTTCATGCTTCGTCTTACCTTCTCCTTAGGAGAACAGGTAGCCCTGAAAGCTGTTTCAATAACAAGATAGCATGGCTTCCATTGTTCGAACCACGTGGAGCTGTCGCGTTTCGAAAAGAGGCACAGACCTTGACTGTGGCTCTCGCCAGATCGGCGAATCAAACGAATCTTATGGTTAGGCCTTTGTCATACCATCGCTCACCCCGAGCGACGCCTGATATGCACCCATATCGATTTCATCGCGCCGCCCGATCGATATGGGAGCATATCATTAGGCGTCGCTCGGGGTGAGCGATGGTATGACAAAGGCCATAGGAGTTTGGTGGTTGTATAACTCAAGGAAAACTCAGTGTTAGGTGTTGTAGAGGCCTATTCTTCAGTTTAAGATTCTATATCAAATTTGTAACGTGTAGGGAAGTTTTGTGCTACAATGCAACACACTATTTACTACAACTCAATTTTGAAGCCATCCTACGAATGCTTTTATGGCACCATTGGACAAAGATATGAGCGGGTAGAGATCTTATGGATACCTTGCGCCTTATGTAGGCGTGGAATCTGGGTGGGAGCAAAAAAGCGAAGCAGCGAAAGGAATATTTTTAGCCAAATGTGCGCAAACACCTTCGACGACAACGTTCTGATATCCGAGCTTAACTGCGACTTATTGTAAGAAGACACAGCTCCAGAATGTGACGACACATTTCGTGCGTAGCTGCTGTGGTTGACGCAGGAAGAGAACAGGCTCATCCGGCCTGTAAGTAGAGGCTCTCCGTGTTATCCGTTTAGAAGAGCTACTTAAGAAGTAAGCCAACTTGTTGATTGAATCTATCGCAAGCAAAGCGCACTGAAGGTGCCCCCCCCCCCCCCCCCTCACAAACTGCTTCGACCGCGAACGAGATGAAAGACCGGTGCATGTATGTACTTCCTGCACAACTATAACCGTAGCAGTGATAATAGTAATATAATATAATAGCTATTATAATATGATATAAATATAATAGAGTAAAAAAATATATGATATAAATAAAATGGTTAGTATACAATAATTGTTGGCCATTTTATTTTTTATCGGCTAAGCTTTTAATAAGAGTTTGCCCTCAGTTCTCGTTTGAAAGCAACTGCTCTTCAATCCATATGAAGAGATAATGAAAAACAAAGAAAACTGAACAGCTGTAGCAACGCTTGATGTGAGGCAAAAAGATAAGGGTAGAGCAAGGCGTTGAGCAAACGCTTCGAGGATGGGCTTCGCATTCTACTTCTGCAGAATATCGTGGCGTGAATTTGACTGCGTATTTGGCCAATAAAATTACGTATGGTAACCATGGGCGTGTCAGTACTATATCCTTCGCATACAGGCACGATAATAATTCATCGACCGCGGAGGTGCAGAAGGACTGGATCGCTTGGAAGGAACCCAAACCACGAACCTCGATTCGTGGGGCACCCGACAGCATACGTCTTATTGGGCTGCGCTATTACGGGCTCAAGACCAAGGGTAGGCACGTAATTTAGTTTAATGTTGGATAACTGCTGAGCAGTTACGCACCCACTAAGCAGGTAAGTAAAGGGAGAGCAGTATTTTCTCTCAGTATCGTCCAACATGTGTCTCGATTCGGAAGAGGTGTCACCGGCATCGTGCGGCAAGCGTCCGGATTCAGAAGGCTTGTCATCGACGTCGCCGAATTCAAGCAACAGGTGTCCGCATTCACAAGATGGTCGTCGACGTCTATCATGAGCGATGGACGATCGGAGGGACAGAAGTGCGAGGAAGGACAGAATCAGAGGGACACGTTACTAAACTGTCCGGAGAGAATGCTTACGATAAATGTGTGGAAGTGGTTAACGATTTCATGCCGTGAAAGGACGCAGTCCAACCCAGGTTTTGGAGTTTTAAAGTTGTTGTTTTTTATTACAAAAATGGCTTTCCGTAGGTTAGTTTTGCCACAAGGTCGCGAGAAGCGCGCAATTGGGAGCACCTACATAGGTTCGCTACAATGCGCGTGATAGCGCAGTTGGAGGGGGCGCCGGCTAACGCGTGCACCCGAATCGAGGTCCTGGTTCGGGTACCGCCTATGCCAGGCATGTTTTCTCTACGAACGGATTCGATCAACTGGTACCAGACTTGTGTGGAAAAGATAAAACGTAACCTGTCGACTGGGTGCATAGAGCAATTTATTATACAACAAGTGCTCCACTTGCGCGCTTCGCGCGACTTAGCCACACCTTCGGAAGTAGTTTTTGTAAAACTTGAAACTCGCTAACATCTAGGACCTGCTGCGTACATTATCGGCATCAAGCTGTTCATAACCTCGGCACCTTCATCAAAGACATTCTCTCCTACCGTCCAGTAACGTCATTAGTTTGTGCTGCGTAGTATTTCTGTCCCTCAGGTTGCTCATCCGCAACCGTTCTTATGCCCAGCAGCATGTGTTTCCGGATAACGTTGACTTGCCTTCCGAATCCGGACGCCAGGTTCCCTCAACCGTTTCTTCCTACTGGATCTAACTGCTGATCCGCCTTTACTGGTTAATAAAAGCTAAAAATTAATACTGTTGCCCTAATATTCCATGCTTGTGTATTTAAACGACTTGTTATTCATGCTGTTGCAATTGTTGTTTGTTTTGTATTCAACATGTACCAGTAAACAAGAAACTGTTAGATTGATTTTTTGGTGAACGTTGTTAAAGAATTCTGCACTTAAGCTTAGACTGAGAAGTGATTTCAAATTCTGTTTATTCAACATCTTGATCTTGTTATATAAATCTATGATATAATATTTACATTTTCTTCAGTGTTAATGTAGTTTACAAAATCGTGTATATTGTAAAGAACTCTGCTTATGCTTTTTCCTTCCCTCTATTGGTTCTTTCCTTTATAATTTGATGAGGAAAAAAGGGGTGGCTTGTTTTGTAACTAAGCGGGTTTATATTATTAGATATGTTTCCATATCCTTTTATTGAACCAAATGGATAAGCGCTGTTCAAAAGTTTAATACAAAAGTAAAAAAGCCGACTTTTAGCCAGCCAAATTAGTAGCTACTCAACAAAGTAGATTTCATTTCTTATCTAATCAGGCGTTGAAAGAGGCTTCAATAGTTTATTAGTTAAGGATTACGATAGAGGACGGCGTTACTGAATTCCTTCTGGGACATGCTTCCACGCATGCTACTTCTATAGGATATGGTGAAGACAAATTGAGTGCATATTTGGCCATACCGTAACGTGCGGTGGCCAGCCGATGAACAGGTCAGTGCTTTATCTTTCTCAGACGGGTCTGGCACAAAATCAATCATTGACCCTAAAGGGATGGAAGGTTGGCCTGGGCGTGAAATCCGAACCAGAAGCCTGGTTTCAGGTGCGCGACAGCCGCACCTTCTCCGACTGCTCTACACGCGCTGCGGTGCATTAGTTATTTCCATTTATTCATTTATTCTCATTCTTATTTTAGAGATATCATCTATCACTTACACAGATTGTCCTTTTTCCAAATTGCTGTTGTATGATTGCATCGCTTCGCTGGCTACATACATAGTTGCTCCACTCCGAGCGAATGACTCCATGAAAACTGTTCCTACAGCACCACATCTTGCTAGAACGTAAGACAAGCCCATTATTACACTTCGAACCGCTCTTTCCTCTTCACATGCTGAGGAATCCCCATTCACGGGGACAATGATAACAACCTAGTCACCTTTCATAAGAAAGACTCTTGAAAAACGAGTGCGTGTGATGCACTCAAAAGACTTGCCTCATGAACTGCAATATGACAACGAAGATTCTTGGCACCAACCTCTTGCTCCTAAAGAGCTTAGATTTGCGCGATGCTTTATAGTTTTCGTTTGGTCTCTAATTAATTTTTGGTAAACGCAAAACACTAAAGATGCAAAATGCAAAATTAGACCATAATGAAGGAGTTTTGTATTTAGACCTAATGAAAACATTGCGGCCACTAGGAAATAATGAAATCGAATCTGTGAACTGTTGTATAACTTCATGTACATTCCTGTCGGCTTAGCAAATGGGGGGGGGGGTAGCAAATGCTTCGCCTCGTTAAGTTTAGTGATGTGTGTCTTGTAGGGTTTCTGGAAACCTTCGTCACACCTGTGGGTGAAAATGTTGACGTTCCTTTTCTTCTGCCTCGTTTGATTACTCGATTCCCTATAGGAGCTTTTTCTATAGGAGCTTCTGTATCAGTGGAACACGAAAACGCCACAGTTTTCAATAAATGTTTGAAAGGATCTCACGTTTCAAATTGTATGCCAGTCTTCTGATCTCCAACTGCTTTGCGATCTTATTAACTCAGGCTACAGAAGCTGCCACTGATTTGCTCCAAGAAGCGTGGGAAGGTTCGACGCCTTTCTGTACGATACTAGAAGACGTTTTATAGAAGATACGTCAGGTGCAAGATTATCAACATTCGTGATGGAACGACCGCACAAATTAGTGTTGGCAAAATCATCAAGAATTTATTCTCCACGTCGGCATTGCACTGGGCAGTTGCATTCGGCATCGCTCCGGCATCACTCTGCCTGTTGGTGCCAGGTGTCCAGAGCACATTTTTGGTGAAATGATACTCGACCAACGAAAAAAGCAACTGTTGTGACTAATAAGGAAGTGAACTTCCAATCAAAGCAGAGAACAACACATGTGAAACTAACAGGAGCAACTCTCGTGATGGAACGACCGCACATACACATACACCTAAAAAGATTACGGTGTACGGTGTAGAGATTGTGCCCGTATGGTAGTACCATTTCTATGTACAGGCGCGTTGTCGTCCGGTACCCCTTTCCGGCTCCATTTCTTAGAGTAGTCGATATTTTTGGGTAGCTCTCAGCCGTTATACATCGAGTTTTCGTACAATGAATAATAGAAGGATCCGTAATTCATCTGAAGCAGTTTGGATAACAAAAATAAAGCCAACAGCACAGCAATGCAAATTGACAAGTTGATATTAATTGTTGAAGCCCAATTAAATTGGTGATTGGACTTTAAAAATTGGAAAAAAAATAAAAAAGCTTGGCTGGTTCTATGCTGATATCAGCAGCCAGTCATTCTTACCTAAGGATGATTGCTGACGGGTCCCACGAGGTGTGGGACCCGTCAGCAACCAGTAGCGTACGATCCACGCCTTATGTAATGGCGTAAAGTATTCCCGCTCGATGGGCAGGAGGTGCGGGTTTTAGTCCCGCCTAGGGCTAGGATTTTGATTGCAACAAAATATCTTTATATCACAGGTGATAACGACTGATCTGTTAAGTATACAAGTATTCATCTGAATGGGATCACAACTGATTGAAAATGACAACTTAACTCCCACTCTTATTTTTTGTTGTTGCCTTTTACTGTAAAACAAATGGTGGTGAGTTTTATATTACTTATATATGTAGTACTATAAAGTTTCTCATGTTTTTTAAAGAAATTATAATTTTGAAAAAAAAAATTTGATGAGTAGTCGTCGTTATTCAGTTGACACAGTTGTGTTGGTGGCAGGATGAATTCATTTTCAATTGTAACATTAGTTGTTACTGCTTAACAAAAAATGCGATTATACATTGTTCTTTACTCCACCAGCAGCTGGATTAATAAATCACCTTCTTCACTGATGTGCCTCGAGGCAACTGATTCTGAACATTTTTTGCGGTGCAAGACATGTTTACTGTTGTTGTCATTAACGTAACTATTGATGCGATTGTTAGTGTGTTGTTTTAGGTGGTAGGTAGAGTACACAGTACACATCGAAAAGCAGACGGTTTCATGCGAAATTTAGGTGTAGGTTCAGCTCTAAGCTAGGAAGAACGTATCTCTCATTGCTTCGCATATTTGCAGTGCAGCACCAGAATTCAGTTGGCGATTTCAACTCCAGGACTGGTGTCATCTCAGCGCTGAAGCCTATCCGCTCCCTCGAATGGGTCATCTTTAAGTGAAGTGGTATGTATTGTGCGGTAGTGCTAGATGTACTAGCGAATCCAGCGCGTTCTTCAAACACACCACTTCGGGCGAGGCACTAGAGAGCGACGCCCGGAGACTCATTGCCCTTAATCACACACTTCCCACTACAAGCTGCGCACTCAAACATCAACCAGGTCAAACGAGAGCTGCACCAGCTACCGACACACGTGCTCACGCCCCTGACACCTCTGAACTCCCTGTTCTTGCCGTGATCGTCTGAATTTCCACTCCGATGCACGTGTTGACATAGGAGGCGATTCACAAGGAGACGCAATGAGCAGATGCTCTATGTATATGCATACGTACGCGATGGTAACAGAAGACTATCGCAGATAAAGGTATCCTATGGTCCAATTTCGATAAGTTGCTAGTCGAGGCTTCTGCAGCACAAAGTATTGGATGTATGGCACTACTGACTTCATTCCTATATTTTCCTGCGTCACCAAATGCTGACGAAAGCTTCTCAAAAATTTAAGCAAACTGTCAGCTACTGTTGAAATGTTTTCATTTTGGACTGTATTTTACGAATAGATCAATTTTTTCACCATCACCAATTAATTTTAGGTTCACTTCGTGTGCGGGTCCAGCAAGACTTTAGTTACTTGCGTTCATCTGGCCTGTACATATGATCCTGCCAGCTGCGTCTGAGACACTCAAAACAACGACTTACGCAGCGCTGGGTTTCACTCCCCAAAAATCTTGACATTGTTGCTTCCGGTGCGTAAAATTTTGTTCACAGGGACAGCTTCAATGGTTTCATTCTGGCCTACCATTGGGCATTACATATTGCCGTTCTGCAGCCTTTCAGTGGAGGTCGCGAACATTCATTCCTGACTCTACATATGTAGTTTCATGATTGCGGTCAAAGTAATTTTGTATTTGATTGAGGTAATCAAGATGTACATTCCTCCGGGGTCGGTGAATTCTTACCAGACTTGTCTGGGAAAGGTAAAGCGCTGATTTGTTCATAGGCTGGCCATCGCTTTCATTGTATGGCCAAATTCGAATTCAACTCGCCTCCTCGACATTCCGTAGAAGTAAATAGAATGCGTGGCGCATCCCAAAAAGATTGAGTAACGCCGTACTTTATCCTTTATTATAGCCATATATAGTCATTGTGTGTGATTTGAAATAAATCTGCCCGTAAAATGTTTACAAAAAGTCAGCTCCGGTTAGGACGCTATTCACATTATCATGCATATTTGCTCGGGTCCCTTCAATCGTGCTAGAAAGGGGGACTGTATTTCAAACGCAATGAAGCTAGCATTTGCTGACGTAACGTAGTCCTTTATCCTTGTACTTAATCAAGATGTCACTCGTTCTGGAAAAAGGATGGGTCATGTCATGACACTCTGTTAAAACTGAAAAAAATTTGCACCAGTCCTGTTTGACTCAAAAACTGCTCTTGGAAAACCTTTATTATTACCGTAGAACAATTAGTATTCAAAGCTTTAAAGGATTAAAGTTCCTCTAATGACATTTCTCCTTAAGTGAGCGAAGCTGCTCGCGAATCTCCGCAATGTCGAAGGCACACCTGGAAAAAATAGCCGATTAAGAGCTGCAAAGGCTACCTAGAAGGCTAAAAACATTAAACTAATCCTGTCTCAAAATCAATATATACATCTCTTCTCTCCAAAACGGCGCCACAGTGCGATCCTCTGTTCGATTGTCGAACCGCCTGCCTAACCCTCGTGCCAACCTCTTTGCTCGGCCAACCGTCCCCCGGAGGGCCATCCAGAGGATAAGATGATATTCAGTGGAGTGTACTCCAATACGAGGAACCTGCTCGATTAAACGAATGGCTTCCTTAAGAATTTATGTCCGCACAAGGTTGAAGAGCGGACGTTGCCATAACCTCGTTCGACTTCCGGGGAACTTGCAACTAAGACCTGCCTTCTTGAGGATTGCCCATCCCATTGAACTCTCCGGTATTGCACCTGCGAGCTTTTTACTAAAACCCAGCAGTGCATGCAGTGGTGCCGTGTTTTTCGCCATCTTTTCTACTTCTCCAGCTCAAATAGTAGAATTAAAACGTTCTTTGAATAGTCTGCTCTTTGTTCTTATTCGTTCTGAAAAAGACATGTCGATAAATTTAACAAAAAATCCCCACAAACAGGATTCTGGATTCAACCGAGTAAACCACACTATTCATCGTCAGTTATGATATTCTTTCAGCAATTCTGAAAAATCAACAATATTGAATAACAATTAACCTTGACAAGATACGAGAAATGGCAGCACAAGTAGTAAATAAACGCAGGTAATGTAGAAACACTCTTACGGTGCTGTGCTGGAGAATATTCTGTTATCATAAGTTATTGCCTGAATAGCGTTACCACAGCCTAGTACAGATAGAGCCAAGTTGTCAGCGTTTCCTTCAACAATTTATTAAGCAATCCAGAGTTGGTATGGGTGCCTGAAGGGATGAAAATTAACCAAATCAAGATTTGCATTGCTCTCCTAGTCGCTGTTAGTGGTACGGCAAAGAAAATCAGTGAGCCTAAGGAAACTGTGCGAGGATCATAAGTATCGTAGTGAGATAGGTTCTCCAATGCATGCTTAAAGGAATTGAAAGACACTTAAGTCCTGTGAAGTCACTGCACACGTACTCCTATGTACATAGTATTAGTTCATGAACAACATCTAAATTCCTTGTGAGAGCTTCTCTGAGCTCAATGTGTGTTTCCTTGGTACGGATGACAAGTGACTGTACTTCATACCATTTTAACCGTCTAGCGATCCCGTCGGCCGCAAGAGTTTTGCTCGCAACTAAACATACATCTAACAGCTTGTAAGCTAGTGATCGTACTAGCCCTTGGTGAACTCACTCCGAGTAACGAAATCAAAAAGTGTATCGAGCTCCCTATATAGGTAGTGCAGTGCTTGAAAGGTGTCTAGGCAAGCCAAGGAAGCAGCCAGGTGAAGACCCCGCGGCGGATGGAAGTTCGGTCTGCTGTCGCCGCGAGCAGCGCGATCATCTATCAGAGAGATCGTAATCGCAGCGACGAACGAGCACATTCCGAGAGGAGAGGAGAGCGAGTTCACTTGTCTCCTATGCAAACAATTCCGAAACATCACCGCTACGGAGAGTCGTGATTGCTTCAGCGGGGCATTGTCCAACGGGGTCAATTACAGTATCCCACGGCGAGGAGGGGCACATCCCCAACTGCGAGTGCAATTAACACCTCTTACAGATGGTTAAAGGCTAACCCAACAACGTGCACGCGACTGTGCTCGACACAAGCTCGACCACATGCGCATCCCAGCAATTCGTAGTCATTAACGAACTCCTTGGACGCCGAGCAGTCCGCTCGACTGTAGAGCCTCGAAAAATTAAGAATCCACACTTTGAACCAACACTTTCAGTAAGAGCTTTTCCCCATTTTTCGCAGTAACGTTTCGCAGCTTTATTTGAACGAAGCATAGATTAATCGAGCGGAAGTTATTATATTTTTTATTGGCGAAGAGCTAAAAAAAACAGAACAACGTTATCACACTTCAACAAATGGCCGTATCTGGACGGATTTTGGAGACAAATCCGGCAAATGACACGTACAGGTATGAAAATTTGGCCTGACCTGCAGTGTCGATTCAAGTTATACACTGGAAAAGCGGGAACTCTAAAACAAATTAAATTTCACAAGAACGTTAGCGACATCCCGTGAAAATTGTTCGCATCAATTGAATAAGTGATAAAGTAGGACGAATTCATTGCTGAAAATAGGTGGAGGGAGATTGTCATTAGTTTAGTGCCATAAGCAAAAAGTTCACTAAAAATTTGACACAATTAAAGACGCTAGACGGATTCCCCCTGGTCCTATGTATCCATGTTGCATCCCTTGCACACTCCATCATATATGTGTACTTCTATGGAGCGGCACTGAGAGCCGATTCGCCCAAGTTTTATTTTAGAGAGGTTTATGCTAAGGAAGAACGTGAATTTTGTTCAAAGGCCGAGGAACGTACAGAACGTTGTGGTCGCCGTATCGTAATCTCGACTGCAGTACTGCGTGTTGGTTAAATGTTATGAAACACCAAAACACACGTAATTCGATGCGTAATAGTTGGAAAATTCGCAATGGAAATTCTCTAGATCAACTTCACTGCTTTGCCGAATTTCTTTGCCAGTTGTTGTTTGGTTATAAGTGTGTTGCTTTCACCAAGCTGATGAATTGTCCGGCAAAGGTGCTAAAGCTATTCGTTTTTCATGTGACATCGAATCCTCCAGGAATAGTTGATCAGTCGTGAAGTGGCACTTCGATGTATGTATTGTCACGTTTCTATCTCAAGTTTCACGACCTTTTTCGCCTTTCGTTCTTCACTGTGCAATTCCACGTCTGAATTTGAAAAGTATACTTAGCAGTCACTGCTTCCAACACCTTCACGCTTGAGAAGAGAAAACTCCTTAGTATAAAACCCGATTATAAAGTGCGCGAGGTGTCGCAGCCGGAGGAAGCGACAATTGTCGCGTTCACATCCGAATCGAGGCTTCTGGTTCAAACCCCGCCCACACAGGTCAAGCCTTCCATTTTCCCGTGTCGCTAAATTGGTACCAGTCTTGTCTTAGAGGATTAAGACACTGATTTCTTAATCGGTCGGCTAACGCTGGTCGTTGCGTGCTTCATATGCGCATTCAAATTGCCACAATGACATTCTGTGAATGTAGAATTCATGGTGCATCCAAACGAGGATCAACTGACGTTAAGTGTTTATTCCTTTATCCTTTATTCCTTTATTCCTTTATTATTACAAGATGTACCAGTGTATAAGACATATCATCCAAAGGGTAGTGCAAAAACATACTCATAGCTCCACCCCGTCTTATGAGACGATGCCGAAAAATCCGTACTCGCAAAACATGT
This sequence comes from Heligmosomoides polygyrus polygyrus, assembly GCA_947396885.1. Taxonomy (NCBI): domain Eukaryota; kingdom Metazoa; phylum Nematoda; class Chromadorea; order Rhabditida; family Heligmosomidae; genus Heligmosomoides; species Heligmosomoides polygyrus. The sequence continues at coordinate 35,225,337 of OX377204.1, read as the reverse complement.
AGGAAAATTGCAATTGGAAGGCCTTCACTATTGCGACAAAACCTATCTTGTCGTCTCTTACAGCCATATGTGAGCTTTGATAAAACTCCACTATTCATGTAGTTGTTCTGACACTATTATTGTTTTTCCAAACGAGTAGTAGGGAGGCAGCTTTTCCAGCTCAACTATTGGTAACCTTGGACAAACTCCTATCGCCATGATTGCTCCATGGTTTCTCGGATGGCATGCATTTTCTACGATCGCGTGGCTATTTCTAACTGCAGCTTTCTTCTCTGCTGGAAATGTGTCTAGTGGTAGCTGGCTTGCTTTAGCTACGTCCAGTCAAAAAAGGACGATGAGCTATACATACATTCGTATGGAGTTAGAATTCATCACAACACAGCTACACAGCGGTTTTCAGTGCTCCTCGCTTTTTCTGGATCGGTGCCCATCGTCGGACGTATCGCGCTCTGAATAGGTAAGCGACGGCGCACCCCTCTGCGCACTCCATTTGCACTAATTGTCACCGGAGTGGTCGAGCGTACACGGCGATTCCATCCAGCGAACTCGCTCGCTTCTATTTCATCCTTGTTCTGCCCTGCTACTCACAAAATGCCAGCACCGTTAAAGGACAGATGGCGAAGCACACTTCTGAAGCGCTTCGTGCAGTTTTCTTCAGCAAAGTTTGCCGTAAAAGTCGAAAAAAGTGAATAAGCATTTATTAGGGTGGACCAAAAGTAATGAGACTCTTCATGCCGTGCCCATGTGTCGTGACTGGAATCCGGTTTCGGGCTTCTCGTATTTGTATGCTTGTATGCTACTTACTGAAGGCCACCTGAGAAGTGACCCCTTTCCAGAACCATGCCGAAACCCCAGTCTGACGAGTCGACCTGTGTCGCGCAAATCTCCCCCAATTCCCAACCCCGAGCAGCCTGGGCTCAATATTCACGCAAGATGAAAAGTACGTCTTCTACCTTAACCCTGCCAAGCAGCGAGTCTGGGTGAGGCCTTGTGAACGTCGTTCGGCGGGAGGTTCACGGCGAGAAGCACCTTCTGAGGTTTTGAGTCTGCGCCTATAGACCGTATGGTGGAAGCTGTTTTCCAAAGGCACGAATATGGACACCAAGGCTATGATGAACGAAATAGAAGAGATGGACCGGCGACTCGCAATTTTTCGGTCTCAGCGCTTCAAGAAGTTCCTTCTCTTCGACAACGCCGCACCCCATCGGGCAAAAGTGACCACGGATAAGCTTGCTCAGCTGGGCTACGTTCACATGCCTCACCCACCGTATTCACCGGTCATCTCTCCATGCGACTACCACTACTTCTTGAGCCTACAGGACTTCATGGTCAGAAGGGACACAAGGACCCAAGCAGACCTCGACAACCATAGCGAGCAGTGGATCAGCACCGGGTATAAGCAGTTCTCGAAGGGTGGGATCAGGAAGTTGGCTGATCGATGGCAGCAAGGTCATTCTACTTAATGATGAATACATTCTTCAGCACCGTTGAGTTGTAATTGAGTTATAAAAAGATAAAGAAATTTTCTGAATTTGTCTCATTACTTTTGGCCCACCCTAATAGTACATACAGGTGCTGTTCATGTATCTAACGCGAGGACCTCCAGCGACATAACAATAAGGACTGCCACAACAGCGGGAAGGTTCAGAATATGTTCTAGAATGCCTAATTCTAAGTCTTGTAAAGAGGTAAAACGCGATCGAGGAGAGAGTTCAATAAGCAGTGGAGGAAAGCAAGTGGTGGCAAACTCAAGGAGAAACTCATTTCACTTCTTCTGAGACAGCCTTACGACAACCTTCCCATGATCGCCAATTGTAGCAATTCAAATCCCAGGAGTCCGTTGAGGATGTAGCCTCTCCTGAGGACCATGACGTTGACGCCCACCACTGGCGTACGCAATGCAATCTCATAGGCTACCAACGTGTCCAACTGAAGCCGTTGATTGATCGTATTTCTTGACCTAGTCGCAAAGTGAATCTTTAGGTGCAATGCTGACCTAGTGAAGTCGCCATTTTGCACTGTACTCGGAGTGAAGTGAGCAGAAGCTCAGCGACATTATGCCTGGTAGTTCCTATCAGTCTCAGAACTCAGAAAACGGAGTTAGATAGATAGATAGATAGATAGATAGATAGATAGATAGATAGATAGATAGATAGATAGATAGATAGATAGATAGATAGATAGATAGATAGATAGATAGATAGATAGATAGATAGATAGATAGATAGATAGATAGATAGATAGATAGATAGATAGATAGATAGATAGATAGATAGATAGATAGAGGGTTGGACAACTTTCTGTTATCAAGCAGTGTTTCGATCTGCATATGTAGTGCATTATGGGTTGGGTACGAAGTATGTAGCCAGTCCGCGATTTCCTACATCTTCTACGAGCCGTGAACCATTTCCGCATCGTTGTAACAATCTGTTGTTGCGATCAAAATTTTGGCGCCAGTCAAGACTCGAACTCGAACCTTGTGCTAACTGGGAAGCATGTTCTGCGCCTTTGCACCATCGGCGCTGTTTGATCGAACGCTAACGTCTACATCTCTCGGGACAGATCAGCGCTCACATATATAACGGGATAGCTGGCCGCTGAAAAAACATGAACCAAGCCAAACTGAAGGTCTAGATCTAAGACATTTAGTCATTTTCTTAAGACCTCAAGTTTCTATTAGCGAGGTTGCAAGCTAACTATACATTAATTACTTGTTGCGTTTTGGATGTTGGATGTTGCGCTCGATCCATCAGCGCCAGTGGTGCAGTGTTGTTGAGCATTTTGCCCAGTTAGAAGCGAGGGTAGCCAGTTCGAGCGTTGGAGTTGGAGTATCACATGCAGCATAGCACAGTCATAACAGCTTGAAACCTTGGTGCCAGCCACTTTTCGACTAATGAAATCTTGAACAATTTCACCGCTTTTATTCTGTTTGGTGGCTCTTAATGGATAGATTGGTCCAAAGAGTATCGCAGAAGCTCAGTCGCGCATTATCATCATTTGGGGTTCGTCAGACGGAGGAAAGAAACCGGTGGGGCGATGTGAAAGCCCAGCAGGTTCCCTGCTTTACATCACACTAAAGACTCACATCCATATCAGCACGTCTCATTGCACCTCGATTGCCACTTTATCGAGTAAGCAAAGTTGTTGAAGTGTCGGACATGGAAAAATGAGAGTAGAAATAGATGTTCTAGGTACGTATGCTGTGGTGCTTGCCTAGGAAGTTGCCTTCATCTTACAGAGATCTTCAATGGTCTTTCTTTTGGAACAACAATGTGAGCTTAATCTGCACCATCGCTTGCGCGCCTCGATAATTGCCAACAAAACCAATATTCTCGACAACTAACGAATCTTGGTGAGAAAGTGAACTCAAGCGCGGAATATAGCTGTCGATAGAACCTAGGAGGTGCCTTAAGTTTCGCAATCTCAAAGAGAAAAGAACGACAGCGAAATCGCCAAGGAGCGCAAAGGGCACGGATACCAGCGCCTACGATGCCCCTCGGATCCCGGCACTTGCTCGCAGCTCGCCCGCGAGCGCGCTGTCTGTTTGAAAGCGATGCCAGCTCGCCAGGTGCTCCTCATCGCTCCCTCCGAGTCCGCCACTTTCCAAGAGGCTACGGTACCGGACGGGTCGGGCGTGTGCAGAGCGTCGAAAGCAAACCTGGCGACAACGCTAATATCCGTAATTGAAATGCCCGGCTCGCGTGTCGCTGCAATTCTATCTGACATCTACCGTATGCCGCCCAAGTGGTGTTAGTGGTGATGGGCTGCTGGCAGAAGCTCCCCGAAGAAGCGGTGTCGTATTGCTGCTACGCGGCTCCGAAGTAGCGCACGAGAGGAGTTCCGGGCACGAGCGCGCGCCGGCCGAAGGTCTTGCCGCTGAGGCCGATCGGAGGAGGCTCGTTGTGTGCGTGAAGTATATACATGTTCTTAGTTACTAATGCTTCGAGTACACACACAAGAGATAGCGGGCCGTTATCCACTCGACACACACGCAGAAAGCACGATACAACCACTGATTAGCTACCTCGTTCGCGGACGCTTTCGAGAGGGTGGCTCATGGCTTGGATGGGAGTGCAGAAGGCATCAAGAAGGCATCAAGACGAATTCTGAAGAGTCGGGATGACTGGCAACGGCAGTATGTAGTGCTTTGCCCTAACCCATTGAAGACCGCAGCATGTAAGGGTGCGGTTTAACGTTTCTTGGAGTCGACTAATGGTAAGAAAGTAGTTATGTGACCAAGGTTATGGGATACGCACTCAACTTCCGGTGTTACTCCGAGCCATATGCCAAGAAAAGGTTATATCGCACGCGAGCATAAGTGAAAGTGTTGAGAATACTGAGCGTTTGCCTTAAGGATGTGGCTAGGGTCAGCTTGGTATTCCTAACGTAGTCACACGAGCGAGAAATACTCGATAAGCACATCCGAACACACGAACATACATGACATAAAAGCTTATAATCTGCACTTCAATATTCCGAACCTATAGGACATTTTTGGATAAGTATTACCAACAATGGTAAGTGACTTATGCACTCCTTCCTGGAGATTGAGCTACAATCACGAAGTAAACAAGAGAGGACAGTATTATCTAGCCTTCTTAAACGAGCAATACGTTCGTCTCTATGTGAGGGAAGCAGTTCGAAAAGCGCGTTTTGGTTATGAGCTGCGCTAGGCTCATCGCCAGCGCTGCGCTTGGATGACGGGCCCACCGGAGTGACCAGTCACCCAAACATCGGAATGGCGGAAATCAACGAGCAGCAGTCCAGACCGAACAGAGAGCGATCGACTGAAGAGCCCACAAGCGGCTTCACCTGCCGGCTGCTCTACACATGCATAGCAAAGGGCCCAACCCCCTGATGGAGAACACGTGTGAAGGTGCTTGATATAATGAGACTCAATGGCACGGAAAGAAACGCGACGTTTCTTTTATCAGGTAGGCTAATTGTTAAACTCCTGAGCGATGATGAAAAAATTTGATGACTTTAGGATGTGCGTGGAAGTTCACTTATGCCCACACATTCGTTCTTCGTATACTAGTGTTGATTGCGTAGAGTAGAAATAAGAGGGCCACACTTCACTATCAATTGTTCTACCGTCTTTCATCTCAAAATTGCAGTGCTAATTTGTTACTGTTGGTATATTTGTGCCACACGAGGTTCTTAGGTGGCCAGATTTATTCAGCAGGTTGTTGCAGAACGACCGGTATCCTGCCGCATTTCATTCAAAATAAGAAAATCGGTACGACATGCAAGTTGCAGCGTTAATGCTGCATAAATTTCCATAAATTTCTCTACATTCCAGCTCATTGATAGTCAATTCTAAAGCCCAAGAAAAAGCAGGGTTTGATATCTTAGTGGCTACAGTATTCTGCCAACTGTGGTGTGCATACGCTCAGCGGTTTGCTGACCGTCACCAAAACTTCCTCGAGATCCCAAAAATAAAATACTTCGGCAGCAGCAGTTCTCCCTTTCTTCTTTATACATTCTATGCCTTATTGAAAAGGGGAAGTGGTCGCTGGATAAGACAAACAGCAATGGAGCTGGTTCATCAAACCAGTTGGTTTGAGGCCTATTCACCGTGCTACGCACTCATGCTATACTCTTCGATGTGTATGTATAATTTGCAGAAGACTCGATAAATTTGATCTGTATCTATTGATTGATTGATACCGCTAAGGCCTACATTCGAGTGATTGGATTGGTGGTAAGTTTTCTCTCCCACATACCCCTTCTCTATGAGCCGGTAGAGAGACAGACCGACAGACGCCTTAACTTCTTACTGTGTTAAGCAAGCCCTTCTCTGAGGGGAATAGCATTGGGAGCACGAATAGCGGTGTGCGAATTTGTGGCGAGTGAGGGCGCCTACACCACCTGGAGCGGATGGATCACAGAACAGAAGAAGTAGATGAACCTCTCACGAGGAAATAAACGATCAACTCGCGAATCCTAGCATAATGATCAATCAGGAAGCCTATGACCAATTTAGTAAGCAAATCGTACCGCACACTCTAAAACATTAGAAGTACCTCACGTAAGCTCGTTTTTCAGATTAGTCAGAGGAAATTCCTACGAAACGTTCCTCGTCCACTTACCAGACCTCACCCGTGGAAACAGATGGAGCTTTTCTCCGCGAGGTGGTTCGACTCCGTGTCCTACTGTGCATACCATACCACATACAATTTATATCTGAACAATCAAACGTTTGGCATACAATGTTGAATATAAGTGACGACGAGGAGCGCTCTACATGCTGAAGAAGCGCGCCTAACACGTCATACAATCTGTACATGGATCACAATCGAGCACGACGGAGCACGGCGTGTCCGCTGAAGGGGTGAGACTCGAACGGAATGTCTAGGCGTCATGAGGCGCCGCAGCGGACGCGCCGGACTCTCGGAATTTGGTGTTACATACCTATGGAACCTGGTTGAATCACAACAACAAACACATAATTTACTACGGCCGAGACCATGACAGAGGTCCCGACTGCGCCCGAGGCTTTCGACTAAACTGCTAATTGCTCGGCTTCTGAATGCGACGCGATCGGTGGATCTCGTTTCGCTTCAGGTGAGGACGACAACTCCTTGTTGGAGCTAGACGAACTTGAAGAGAGGGAGTGCGGAGAGGTGCAGGGTTTGGAGTCGGGTTTCAAGTCAAGAATCTCGTCGATGGACAGCTTGTTGCGTTTCGGAGGCTGAAGCGGTGAGCTATTGACGGGCAGAGGTAAGGGGAACTGGGAGGCCAGCTGCTGCTGCATCTGAAGGAATGCTGGGTTGAAGAGGAACAGCGGATTCATTGCGAACGACGGCGGCTCCAGAAGACGGTCGGCGCCGAACGACGGCCGTAAGGACAGGTCTTTCGGCTCGTCGATCGGCGACGGCGAGTCCGTCATGCTGTCGTCGAATTCGTTCTCGTCCTCGCTGTCCGAGCCGTCTGAACCGCACGTCTTCTTCAGCTCGACGCCTATGACATTTTGCCTGGAAAAGGTGATGTTAGGGACGTGGGGAAGCTCTGCGGAAAAAATTCATTTTTGATAAGCCATACAATTGTGGTAGTAGCCTTACTCATACAAGTGCGGAAGACAGGGCATTAGTTTGGTTTTCGTTTTTTATGTAACTGATCGCTGGCAGTTACGACTGTCCGAACACACATTTGTTCGCAAGCATTGTGCAGGTTATTTAGAGCTTTTTAAGTTCTAAACCAACACCACTGGGTGCCCTCATTTGGCAGCTTGTTAAAGGAATGCACGTGCAATACCACATCTGTTAAGATCGGCCTACATTCGGCACTGGGAAGGGGGGGGGGGGGGGGTGGACTCCTAAAGGTCCCGTATCTCTTATCTCAAGGGTTGAATTTCACCTCTGGGATTACCTCCTAGCTTGACAATAATAATGAATCTTATTGTATCATTTAGCGTTGCATTCGTAAATTAGACTGCTGCTAAGCGATTTTAGCATTGGAGACAAACATAATGTTTTAGAGAACTGTAGCCGTGTCTAAAATAAGACACTCATACCCCTTTTAAGTTTGAGGGTTTTAGGCTACAAAGTACTTCTTTCGACGCTACTTCATCACTATATTAGCCCTCCCATTTCCGTTTTTTGTTAGTTGGCGTTCAGTGGCACAACATTTTTCATGTTATGACGTTAAACAAGGAACAAATAAACAGCTTAACCCTAGAAACGCACTACGTATTTGCATTTAGCTTTGTTTAGATGAGATCCAACATAGGCTGTAGTACGAAAGGAGAGTTCTAGTAATAAAAATTTAAGAACAGGCTTATCTGCCAAACACCTTGAATTCGGGAAACGAACCGGTGAACAAATGGGCCATGGCATGCCAACTGCACCACACGCCGGAGTAGACCATGCGTTTAGTGTCTCTCCGAAAGCAATTATGAGTCTAGACCGACGTGACCTCTAGCATTCACAGGACTCGGCGCTGGATTCTATAGTATTCCCTCTTCTAGCTAACCCGTCGAATATGGATACTGTCCAGCAAGAAGAGAGTGAAGCTCCCAATATGTAGAAGGTTCGTGTAGTGGACTGCGAGAAGCCATGTATTCCTGGGCACGGGCCACCGCTTATTCAGCTCCAGATCTCCAGCCGTCCTAGCTGTCTATCCTCGGGCATGAATTATCGGGTAGAATCGGGAGGGGGCAAGCTCCCGACCTCCCCGCTCCGCGGAGACGGTTCGCGGGGCGACGAATATCGGTGGCGGTGGTGGGGCGCGCGACGGCGACGGTATGCGTCAACAGACGATTTCGCTTGCAGGCGTGTTTCAATAACAAATTTCGCGATTCATAGCCTCGATAGGCTTCGCGATTCTCCTGCACGAGTCGTGTGTTTTGTCTGGAGTGAAACGAGCATGACCACTTCAGCCAGCAGTCATCCCTATCTCCATCGTCGCTCAATGGGCGACCGTCTGCAGGAAACGACGGCAAACGGCGGCGAGTATCATGGCATCACACTCGCCAAAACCAGCACTAAGTCGGAAATAATAGGGAGGTAGGACGGCAGAAAGAAGAAGACTATCGTCATGCCAGCGCCACTAATGCCACAAAGTCAAGGACGCCCTCCATCGAGACCCGGTGACTCTGGGCGCGTTGGTGCTGAGCCGGCTGGCCGGGCTGGTGACGGGCTTCTCGTTTCCGTTTTCCCCACTGAAGATGGATCCCAGTTATTGCGCGGCGAGATGGTGATAGGAACGCATTGTGTAAAGTGTGATATACGAAGAGTTTATAATAGATTAGCGGCTCGTGAACTCACTTGTTTTTCGCAGCTGCTGCTCGATCCCGTTGTCGCCGATTTTTGAACCAATTGCCGACCTGCATCGCGGTGAGACCGGTCGCGTTAGCGAGCTCCTTCTTCTTGCTCGGGTTCGGATATGGATCCTTCAGGTACCATTCCCGCAGCAGCGATCGCGTTCGTTCCTGAAATCGGAACCATCTCTGCCGAAGTGCTCAGTTTTGAACTGACTAGCGACGCACCTTGAAGCAGTGCGTCTTCTGCTCTCCGTCCCAGATCGTTCTCGGCATCGGGTATTTCTTGCGAACACGGTACTTGTCGACGGGTCCGAGAGGTCTGAAAGCACTGGAGAGGTTGTTGTGACCCCCGCTCGTCGTATGGGGGCAGATTTGTAGGCATCGCCGATTGCCATATGTTTCGTTGACTTGCAGCCTTAACGCAAATTAGTAGAATCCACTAATTACAAGGTAACAGCGCGGCGCCGCATAGCAGACGGCCTGCTATCCCTCTGTACCTAGTAATTACCATGTATTAACTAGGCGACATGTCTTCAGGAAGAAACACTCGTATCACCTCTAATTCTGCGCTCAGGGAGACGCACGGACCTCCTGCGCCACGTAACGCCAGCACATCGGCAGTGGCCCCAAGCTGGTTTCCGGAGCTTTGCTACTGGGCTACAGACAGCTGTCAAAAACACTTGACAAAAAATCTGTGAAGGGAAATGATAAGCAGCTGAAATTTCAGTTCTTGCATGCTACATAGCCAATGCATAAAAGAGCCTCACCCATTTACCGTGCCGCTAGGTTAAGAGTATGCACGACATCATCTAGTAAAGCTCATGAAGTGGTTCAATTTCCCACGCCAGACCCCTCAACTGCGAGGACTACTTTATCGCCTCCGCCATAAACCTTACCTACGGTTCAAGCAAATAAATGCTTTTGTTTAGGCGTAGCTCTAATACAGTAGCCCATGCAAGCTGTTTGTTTTACGAAATATCAAGAAATTGAGAGCCGATTCTTCAACCTTCGGAACCGTTTTTGGCACCTACACATAACTGGTTTCAACAATTGGTCCTCAGCCGTTCTTTTCCGCTACCAAGTGAATGAAGATCGTGGGTGGTGGGCATATAACTATTCCCTCACCTTTCCTTTACGGGATGCTCAGAATATGGCTTGTCCTCTCTATACCAATGCGATTCAAAGGAGAAAGCTGGATGTCAGAGAACATAATAACCTTTTCATTTATCCACTGCTTACTATGGAGGGAACCTTTTCATTTATCCACTGCTTACTATGGAGGTCAGGCTGATTTCAGTAGTTGAGTTGGTCTTCAGCCGCTCTTTCTTGCTACACTTTGGTTTACTGGATACTATTTTGAACTTCATTCAAGCACCATCCCCGTTAAGCTTTACTTTTCCAATGCCCATATCGCGAAATACGATTTTGAAGACGTCGACGTTTGTACTCCAGCCCAGTTCCCTTAGGGGTCACAAGTCTTTTCGTGGTCCTCTTTCTATCCTATAACATCACAGCTTCAGATTTCTTGCTTCGTTCAGAGGAAATAACAAACGGAACACCAGCATAATCTTGTAAGCCATCTGATGCCAACACGTTTCGTGTTGGCATCAGATGGCTTACACGATTTTGCCTAAAACACGAAATATGCCAACTTCTCTTCCACCTCCCATCCTCGAAATGAGCATGAGACCGATTTTTTGAAACGACAATTTGGCCGAAATTTCGTACTGAATGCCCGCTCTCTTTCGCAAAACTTCAGTGGCGGAATCTCTAAACACATGTTGGAACCACGTCGGATGGTGTCGTCATGGCCACTTCTTCCCTACTTGCACATAAATCGGGGTATGCCTTTTAAGGCCCTGTATCCTCCAATTCTTTAAAAAGTGCGTTGTTACGGAAACATCCTCAAAATATTTGAATGAATGATCTTGATATGACTGCTTAATTTTAAGTATTTATTCAACTGATTAGAAATATTTTTTTGCAAGGAGCTAACCTTCCACGCTGTTTTTCGGCCTCGCGATAGTGCGCTTCCTGCCACATGTACTGCATTTTCTGATGGCTTCCCTGAGTGAACTTGTGGTTCTCCAGAATACTATAAAGCTGTCGGAAGTCTCCCATGTGAAAGCAGACAAGCGCCCGAGCCTTGAGCACGACCTCGTTTGACACGACCTGAAAAAGGACAGTTTTAGAACACCTCGTCAGCTGCTGAGAACCGTGTGACGACAAACCTCCTGAGCAAGGGTGGGTGGAAGGCTGTAGAGGAATCGAGCGAGTCGGTCTACATCGTCGGCCTTCTCCAGCTGGTCGCACGTCTGGATAATCTGAACACGAATTCTGACATCTCGGTCTGCGACGCTCGCGGGCAGAGGCTATATCACAACATCTCCCGTGCTCGCGATTATTAGTGTTGTTACCCGACCAGTTAGCCGCGAGTAGCGAGCCGTATCGAGCTTATTTGACACAAAGACTCAGCACAAACGGCCTTGCAGAGGCATGCTATCGACTAGTGGAGGAGTACAACGTCAGGGCGGGCGAGTTCTTCGCCAGCCCTTCTTCTTGGGCGCAAAGTAGTACGAGGTTACGTGGAGGGGAAGCGGACGGACAAAGTGGCAGTGCGTGTGTCGGCGACTTCCGCTATCACTGCTCACGAGGCGTCTCAATGCCTTAACGACGTCGCATCCTCACAAAGAGCCGCCGTGTAAATTTCATTTCAACGCCCGGAGAAAGCTTGGCGCACTACTTTCCAGCATATCAACGCTATCTGCCCTCTCTCAGTCCGACGACGAGGACTACATATCAGCTGGGAGCGAGTACAATTTCAAGCCGTTTTTGTACGAAAAACGTTGTGTGCCCGAAAAGCCTGGCCAAACGAGCCATCGTTGGGTAGTAGTTGTGAAATAGAGTCCGTAGCAGCAGAGGCAGACAAAGAAAGCTGGCGGAGTTGGCTGGGAAGCAGTAAAGTGGAGGAGCGGTGGCATTTCGATAGTGCATACGTATTGAGTGGATGGGAAGAGCTGAATTGTCTGGCGACGATGATGATGACCGCGAAAGGTTGCGCGAGTTGAATCAGAAAGAAACGGCATTCGATTACTAAAAGCGCGATCCGAGCGGAAGTGAATCACAGGGCTGATATGGGCATCCGTTTAGATTGCGTAAACGAGTGAATGAATGAACGTACGAGTGAATGGATGGAGAAGCCTTTGAATGAGTGAATGATGCAAAAGGCTGTACTGGTTGAGTCGCAGCCACCAAGGAAAAGGCAATGCTTACCTGTTCAGCGGTCAAACTGGATGTGGTGGGCGATCCAGGATTAACGACAGGAATCGTAGCGGAAGAGGGCATCTGAGGGAAGAGGCCGGGTGGGGCCGTCGGCGGTGCTGCCAGGTTGGCCTGCAGGGCTTGCAGGGCGCCGAGGTTGGCTCCCATGCCCTGCAGGGCCAGCTGCATCCACACCTTCTGAAGCTGCTCCGGCGTGAACATCTCCTCATGAGCAACCGTACCAACAATGATCCGCCAGCTTGCCTAATGATATGGGCGGGCGCGCGGCGCGTGATTGGTCGCCCCGGAAAGCCACTCCCACCCGGCCGCCATGAGAATGGGGGGCGCTGGAGCGCGACGAGGCCTGGGACGATGACGACGACGCGATGACGACGATGATGGCGCTGATGGAGGTGGTGATAGGCCAGGCCAGGAGAGTGCACTGGCGGGAGAAGTCCGGCAGGAGCGACGGGCATGAGCCGGACATCCGAAAGGGTATTTCCGGCCGACACCTGAGACACGCATCTCCACTTCTCGCTGCCCGTGTAGTCCTCGACGAATCATATCTTCGATTTCCGCGGAAAAGCCGTCGTCGGCGCCGCAGCCCTTCTATGGAAGCTGCCCGCTGTCGCAAGGACGCAGCAGCACAGGGAACGACTTCATTCCATAGGTAGACGCTTGTCGAGCATTTTTGCTGAGGGCCAGCAGCGCACGGCCGCCACAATGTCAGCCTTCAGGGTTATTCGCCTCCCTCTCAGGCATTGAAACAGCGCCCGAATTGGTTGCCACAAGACAAGGGGAACCTGTCGCGCTGCGATCACTCATTGGACATAAGTAGTCGGGAGTGTTTTTCATTTTCGCCGTCTATTCTCTACAGCCGCATCAACAAGTTAAGAGTGGAGTGGGTATAACGCTTTCACGGCGACCAGGGACCATCGACTGGGCAAGGCGCCATAACCGGGGGACTTGCGTAAGCGCTAACGACTCCGGACACCTTTAGGTCCCAACACCTTACGCGGCTAGATCAGATAGCACGAGCAAATAGCCGTCCGGGCTACACGACTGTGTTCGCACCCCGGTCCGCCAGAGGCGCAGAGCACAAGTGGGCCAGCGCCCGGAGAGACGTGAGTGCTTCCGGACGGATGGATCCCTGTTCCGCATCCTCCGGTTACAAGACGTTATCAATTCCTCCACACAATCGTCGTCCGATTTCCCCACGGAGCGCAAATTGCCATCAAGGAGAATTTGTCTTCTCGTGTCGTGCTAATGGCCTGTAATGTGCGCGCTCGCCTAACCATCTATTCCTCTTTCTCTTTTTCTTCCCTACTTCTTCATTCCTTGACGCTGTACAAGGTCGGGGACCTGCCAAGTATTCAGCAGCCCCATATACTGTACTCGACTGCACTTTGGCTCATGGAGATAAACAAACATATGTTTTCTTACGAAAGAATATCTTCAATGCCTTTCAGATTTTTTCACTAAACATTTTTTTTCATTTTAATGAATTTCGCAGAAAAGAAATTGAAATTTTTTGGATGGTTGCTTCGAGAACGTATTCAAACGCCGTATTCGTATAGAATGACAAAGGTCAACGATAGTCAATTCCTTTGTGGAATGCGCCATGCATTCTACTTCTACGGGATATCGCAGAGGCACCTTGAATGTGTATTTGTCTGGTAAAATGACTTGCAGTGGCTAAACCACCACTTACTACGGCTGCCTTACTACTCCCCACATCTACGGCACGTAGTAGCGCAGTCGGAGGAAGTGTCGGCCGTCGCGTGCACTCCGAATCAGAGTTCCTGGTTCGGATCTCCTGCCCAAGCAAACCAAACTTTCCATCCCTTGAGAATCGGTGAATAAGTACCAGAATTATTAGGGTAGAATAAAACGAATACATTTCATTCACTGTCCACCGCTTCTCCTTGCATAAGCCAGATTCGCATCCAAAATACCTCCTCGACATACAAGTGGAATACGTGACTCACTCCAAAAAAGGAAATGATTAGTGCTGCCGTTTATTTCTTACCCTTAACACCTACAGGAAAACTAACTGTATGGCGACTCGACTAGTTTCAATTTTTGCTAGATCTGAATAGAACAAACGAAGGATCATTGGACACCCAACTCCGATCCGCTTTAGCAAAACAGCGAAATGCAGCTAAAGGAAGGAAAATAATTTCGCCGGAAATAATTGGCCTTGAAAGGGTGAGAAAGACGATGCCGATGCACAAAGCCTGAAGACTAAGTGTTGCCGGAACCAAAAGAATGCTTTGGATGAAGATAAACGTGAGTCTCAGACTCTGATCACCATTTCATAGTGCTAGGTTTCGAGATGATGTTGCATACTATACTATATACTCTGCCATATACACTATACACTCTTCTATAATATATGTGTATGCATGCTATATTATTCTATATGTATACTCTAATCTTCTGTACTTTACACTCTGACAACATCTCAACTTGGTTACGGTTGGCTTAAACAGGGAAGTGTGGCGTTGTTAGAGGACAGCATTGTTAGAAAAGGGGTACCTAATAGAGCATGAGGTCTCACCACCAATGTTAGGCTGGCAGCGCGTTTTTTCCGTCGTTGTCGGGCAAAGGGATGTAGGACCGGGCTTTTGGTCATCGCTAACTCCACCGTAATGAGAAGACCTTTGAGGACAAGGGAGATATGCCTTGTAGGAAACAAGTCTGATTTGCAGTTGGTTTCACTTGTCAGTGACGAGCGTTTCAGTTCACTGTCATCGAAAACAGCTTGACGTGAATGGTGCTGAAGAAGGGAGTATTCGGAAAGTTTCTCAACATTAATATCACCAGAGATGTGGAGATTCTCCACCTTATGAGACGTCAACGACCACACAGTAGCAACGTAGCCTGGAAGTCTATTGCCGGGATATTCGCGATCGCAATAGTTACCGGGGCATTGTGTGGTTCTTCTGCTGCTAAGGAGCATGCGCAGTGGTTTGTTGGCATTAGGCCAAGCGGCAGCGGTCGCTTATTCCGACAATGTTTGCACTACTGGCACTCGATGTAATCCGCACAACGATTAGACGATGGGGCAATTAGAATAGTGTCAAGCAGGTTGCGTAACCGACGTCAGCGTATCCTACACAGATGCGCCACCACACCAGCCCGCGGTCAGGCCAGCATGCAGCTAAACACCCGAGCATTACCGACACCGTTAATGAGCGATCCATTCGCCGTCGGAACCGCATCCTCCGCCGTCCGTTTCGGGCCCGCAGCGACTGTGTTGAGCTGGTGATCTCAGCGATAAGTGATGGTATTGGATAGGTGGATTAGCCCGAGTCGAGGCTGCGATCAGACTGCGGATTCGGTGGCGGTTCCAGTTCTCGGGTGCGGGTGATACAACACACCACTATGCACTCGATTTAGGACCTTCTGCTGATGGTTAGGTGCGGGTGGTGTGGAGGTCTGACACTGTTTTTGAGGTGAGAGTTGCTGCGTAGGAGTATCTAGAATATGTTCACAACACCTCGTCTAAACGGTACACTGGGCTAGTCGAAAATCTTCTGCAACAGTATCTTGTCAAACTTACCCATTTAGAATTGGAATTTTCGTTTCCTTCGCAGATATTTCAAGACTCTCGCTCCTTCTTGATTATGGTGTTTACACTTCTGTCTTCTCCTCTTCATCCAACCTTCTGGTATGGCTTATGTGAACAAGATTAGTGTGGCTCGCTCCTCCTCAAGGGTCTCGACAGTCATTATTTCGGTCCTAAAATCCTCGATTGCTTCTTTATCGATTGCACTGTCTTCAAATTGAGCTAAAGAATGACTATTTTAAGAAAATTTCGAGGTCTAACTTTTAACTCTTCTAATTTTGAGACACATTCTGTAAAACCAGGTTGTTGTGAGTGCACCGCTAGCCCTCTTATTGAGGTTTTTATGGTTTTGGAGCCATATTGCCCAAATTTCTCGAGCATTAATCACGTCTATTAGTCCGATGTTTTCTAGGCGACCGAACGTGACCTGAAAAGCTTTTGGTGGAAACTTTTGTATTTAAGGAAATACGAGGGATCATCGTATACACACTGACAGAGACTCAATGCTTCCAGCGTTCTTATTCATGAGAGAAAGGGCAGCGCTGTCTCGCCACATGCCAGAGCAACTGCACTCGATAATGGTTTTCTTTGAGAGATAGCTCGAGGTCGAAGCGGTTCGCGCAACAGAAAGGCAGAACAGCGTGTAATTGGACTAGATGCAGCTGGCAGCGAGCCGCTCTTCAATTTTCTCCGTTTCCGACCGGCGATCTGATGGCGGATACACTGTCCACTTAGGATATGTCGCTGTTTGTTGATCGGATTCCGTACTCCTCCTCGTCGTCGCTGTCATCGTCATGCACCGCGTCGACCTCACATTTCACATAATCCACGCCCCTGTGGGATAAGCGGCTGCTGAGGTTACTGTACGTCGTCGTGTTTGGACCCGTATCACATTACAGTACTCCGTCTTCGCCCCGCCCCTGCGCAATGGAATCTGGCGCTGGAAACGGGGCAGCGTGAGGATGCGCCAGGGATCGTACCCGGCGGGCGATACGGGCAGGTTCTTCGCTGAGCGGAGGAGCGCAGATGTGAGACACGATGATAGGCATCGAATGTCTAAGCCGCAGTCAAGGACTCGCTGATGTTCCGAACCTTGACCATACAGTAATCCTGTTAGCGCCGCGTCGTCAGTGATACGCAGCTTACGAGCGACTCAACCACTCTGCGTCGCACAGGTTCCGTCGAGTGGCGAAGGGAGCTGCTGCTTCACCGCGCGTCAGAGACACCCAAACAACCGCGCTCTATTACAACCAGCACACAGGTAGTCTTCGCCTGAGCACACAGCGCGTCGAGAGCGAGTACATGACTATCGGCACGGTGCCCCATCAAGAGGGAGCGGTGTTTTCGCAGTACGGCGTGCGGCGAGCGGTCGCTTGCTCGCTGTCCGACCACAACAGTGCCTGTAACATTCGGTTGCAATTTGCTCGACGAGGTGGGACAGACGAGATTAGCTGCCCTTGGCGAAACACATCATAAGCACAGAAGTTCAAGGCTTGCCTCCCTATTTTTTGGCGACCTCGCGCGACCATTCTGGCTTCGTGACTGCTTATGTCAGCTCGTCGAAGGCCTACATAAGCTATAAGAGCAAAAAATTAAATCAAAATATGTACCTCAACTCTTTTTCAACTGGTGCGTTGTGGAGCTTATAACCCCTGGTTTACGCCACAGGTCTCACAATCAGTCTTATGCATCGCATCCATTAATCGCCTATTTTCCAACTCCACAAGTCTTTCCCAATGTACCGCATCGTCTCCCATTAAGAACGCTTTGTGGTCTCAGAACGGCTATTTTATACCTGATCTGCGCAAGGCAAAGCCGGTCTTTCGTTCATTGGCGTTCTGTGCATTTTGAATAGGAGGTGAGTAAGCAAGAACAAATGCGGTAAAACAATTGAGTCTGCCATAAACTTGTACAGCCGTTGAAAACGTTTCAGGAATTTAACGAAGTAATTTCTCCAGGTGGTGAGCTCTGCGACATCCCCTCAAATACGTGCTATGAAACATATACACAAGCTGGAATAACTATGTCATCCCCGTATTCCCTGAATCTCTGTTGGCTTTCATAAAGTAGAATTTAGCTGGTACGATCTCCACCAGATGTTTTTCCTGACCCCTTTAAACATCTTGAGAGTGACGCTTCAGGGGGAATAGGCTATCCAAAGCCGATGTCTTGACAAACGTTAATAATACCACAAACCCTCTCCTGGCCTCTGGCTATGTACCACGTTTTTGGCCCTTGTTTTATATGTTGTTGACGTTATGGCAACCATGTGACGTAATTCCTGCTTACAATGATGACCTTAAAAGCCACCCCAGTCAATTTTGTCTATGACTCAGGGGCGAAGAAGCTTCAACACCGAGCACTTGAAGAGCCTTCTACGAACCTCCTAAAGATGACTCCGTAGCAAGCTTATTGACAGCGATGTGGGTTTGGAAATAGATGCGTAATCGGCCTGAGACGACGGGCATCTTTGACTTCAAGGAAGAAAGAGAGAAACCTTAATATAGGCATAACGGAGCCTTAAGGGACTCCACAGCAGTATATTTTCCTACAAGACAGGGAACCGAAGGAATGCTTCGTGCTCGGTAGCAGTTTGAAACAACGTCGGTGCTCCGCAGTAGAGCGCCCTGAAGTGGTGGTGGGCAAAAACAGGCACCGTACTACTGCGAGTAGTGGAGAGTAATGGAAACGCCGCGTCGGTGTTTTGATAGGGCCGAGAAGAGGCGAAACAAGCGCATTTGCTCGTCTCGATCTGCTTCGCCGACACTTCTTTGTTTGCGAGCATTCGACGGACTAATGAGAGCCAACTGGCACACCACATACACAGAGACGATTGCTGGCCACAGCCATTGACGACGAGTGCCCCGGGCTCCGCCGGGAGCCGGTGATAGCTGCGGCAGCGCCAGTCCGTCCGTCTCCTCAAGTCAAACCCGCTCCACGCACTGAGATTGCGCACGCACAGAGGCTGGTGTCAAGGTGGTCTCCAATTACGTGCGTTTTGCTCGATTAGCTGCACTTGGTCGCCATCCATTGTGCGTACGTCGCAGGTTACAGTATGTGAGAGAGTGTAATTGCGTCCGAAACATGCTAAACGCCAGCGGGGGTTATTGAGACTGCACACTTAGCGTCTATTCACGCCCGGGACCACCTGCAGTGTGAAACACCTTCACCGATACAGAGACCAACCAAGGAGCACTAGATGGAGAGAACTAGTGTATAGTCGTCGTTTCACGGCCGCTCGCCGCGTCACAAGGGATGGAGCACGCGGCGGCGAAAGTTCACCGCCCTACCTCTACTTATCTCGGCCAGGTGGAAGCCGAGTTTTTGGCTTTCAATGCCGTCGTTTCGCAATCGGAACAAGGACGTTTGTTGAAGAAGCTGAGAGAAAAATCATCATAGGAGTAGAGTAAGGGCCGCTACACACGCGTAGGACGGAAAATGGACAACTGTGTAGTGCTTTGTTCAAAGAACCCGACATGACCACATGGGAAAAATAGCAAATGCTGCTTCTACTGTTTTCTTCTCTTCGTCCTAGTAAGGTGGAACGTTGAACGCGTGGACAGTTAGAAACCTTTCTATTTGTGAAGATACCTGCACCATTTTACGAATTCAAGCAAGTTCACTTTAAATCAGAAGCTATTTGTCTAGAGTTTCGACAACTACACCGAAGAAATAGAAATAGGAAACTTCCCGCGACAGTGGGCAGCATTGAGAAGTGGGAACGCGTCAGACAATCAGATCGCATCGAATGGGTCTGCCGTTCAGATAAAAAGTGTACGGTTGATGTCCTAATTACCTGGCTTGTGCTCGGTCGGTACTCTGCTTGGTTATAATTGGCTGGCACGCTTCCATCTCGTAATGCTGTCCACTTTCGCGACATGCACCAAGAAATAACTGTGCTTAAGTCAATGACTTCGAAAATGTTCTTCTAAAAATTTGTATGAAATCTCCATGCTTTTATGCTATGGCATGTAGCTTTTATGCTGCAGGGCAAACAACGCTGCATGAGCATTGCACTATTTCAGAATTCTTACATGATGTTTGATCCATTTAAGCTTCACAAAATGTAGAATAGTTTGGCAGCACATGTAGACACCTATGTATGTATGTAGCTAACCAGAAGACATGTCATAGGCTGCCAAAACATCAAAGAGAGACCTCAAATTAGTACAGTGCTCCTTTAGACGACCTAAAGATAGCTGCCTTTTGTGGTGTCGTTGAATTATTGACTATTTATGCTTGAAAATACAAACTTCGAGAGTCTCGCAATCCGCGACATAAATGGGGAGCTGTGTAAGTTAACATATGGCAAATATGTGCTTTAATTAGAAATCTTGGTGATAGCACAATGGTTTATAGAACAAAATCGAATAAAAAGGGCATGGTCGAGAGTTATGCATTGCTGCGCACTGTGCGTCGGACCTGCGAAACTTGTACTTTGAGCAGGAAATTTCGTATACAGCTAGAATAGTGGTTGCCTTGAAGTGGTGCGGCCCTTGTAGTCGCAGACGATGAGAAGTTTCCTGAGTAATTTTCTTCAATATCAGACACTAATTCGCTTTGATAGTCAGTTGTAGTCGAGCAGATTTATTGTCGCTTTTTATTAATATATTATATTTCTGAATGCGAATCACCACCACCAACCTTACAGTCTCCGCCGCATAGTTACAATTATAGAGACACACAAATGTTCATAGAGTTACCAGAAAACTTTTGAGTGTGTGCGTGTTTGGTGATGTTCCACTTGATCGACTACTCCACAAACAGGACAACTCGATCACGCAATTGTTGCTCGAGACCGAAAGCGCCCATAATCTTTCACATAAGGCCTATTTTATGTCAACAAGAAATCCTGCTCAACTGCGATTGCTTAGGATTCCAGCCTGCTCTTGCTGCATGCGCGCATATTGTTAAACTCTGTCTCGTTGTCAACAATCAGTTTTTGTCGTTCTTGTCTGAACTCCTTATATGGATTCAAGTCTTGCATACACCATGACACAAACGAACAGCCGCGAGCAGATGCGGAGCGTACATTCTTTAAAGTTGGTGATGTTTGTTTTGAACACATAGGCTTGCTTCAGAAAGCCCTTTCACTTGCAATCTAAGGTCAGGCAGGTGTCTCAGTGCTTCGTTGCCCTCTCTGGTGGCGAGTCCGCATCCGTGACGCCCACGAGCTCTAAAAGCAACCAAATTCTGCGCCTCGACACACGAGCACCGTGCTTGGATTCAGTGAACCCACCGTATCGTGGAGCGGAGGACCCGCCGCGTACTCGGCGTAATCAAGCGCAGCTACTGTTTGCTTGTCGAGTGTTGAATTTCACGCCGCAGCACGTTTTCTCGAGTCACCCCTCTGGCACTAGCCGGTCAGAAGGGTCTCAGACCCCGATCGGGGCAAGATTCAACCCCTGCTCAGATTGTTCACCTGTCGAAGTGTATCTACATATCTCCAGCTGCAGGCGGCTAATGACGCAATGCGAGCTGCGGTCATTAGTAGGTGAGCCCCTATTGTCCTAGTGTACCGCTCAATCGCTCGAGTCGTGTAAGTGGAACAGCATAGCGAGCTGCCAATCGCATTCTAGCCTCCAATTCTTTCTCAACGTGAAATTCTGCCCTCTTGTTGAACAGTTTCACCAAGTTTTTTCACTTGTTACGGGCTTAACTCACATTTTAAAGCGTTTATTAGATAGTTAACAATACGCATATTAACACACATAACTCCTTCCTCACGATCAGGTATAATCGCTACCAGCTGTAGGAAAATCTGCGATACATAGGTCTTAAAGAGGACTAGGGAATGTCATTTCTGAGAAACTCGGTAACGATATTCGTTAGGCTCGCAACCGGTCGCTGTATGTCACAAGAAGGTCCAGAATGGCTCCATTCGTCCAGCCGAAGCCGTCCTGAAAGAAGAATGCAACACTCCTTTCGAGTCACATGTTTTGCCGTTAGTCCTAGGCGCTAGCGGTTTCTTTAAAGAACAGATGTGATGGAGAAATCTTGCTGTAGCTGAGATTTTCTTCTTGTGCTGGAATGGAGCTTGAGTATTACCAACTACATATGTAGTATTAAGGATCACTAGGAGCATCAACTAACCTGGATATGGTGTCACGAGTTTTGCAACCAAAATCTAACTAACTGTAGCTCTTTACTAATAAGAGTTTCGCATCCCAAAGACGATCTAGTGGGGTCCTCCTCTAAAGGTGCTCTCCCATTACTTTGTGATTTAGCCACTTCAACACTTGCTCCACAGTCAAGAGCTAGCAGCAACTAGGCCCAGAGAAATCCTAATATGTACCATTTCCACGTCGAACTGGACATCTGTCAAACTAAATTGAACACTTTCAAAATCAAACTGGACAATATTCACGTCAAATTGTGCACTTCTCAAGTCAAATTGGACACACTTTTAAGCTCGCCGAAGAGTTTTGAAATCAAAGTGAACTTTTCCAAATTGAAATAAGCTTCTTCTACATCAAACTAGAAACCCTCCAAAAAGGTTAGAATAATTTTTTGTTCAACGAAGATTTTAGTATAATTTTCTTTGAAGTTTTAATTCACCTACCCTATAAGTGAGCACATGATTTGAGAATCTGTAAAAAAGTTGAGAAGAAAAATAATGGCTTCAAGTTTGATTTAAGAAAAGCAGGAAGGTAACCATTTTTAGCGCCGAAAAAAGACTGCGCAACGCTCTCGTCCAAGACGTCGAGATTTTTATTCGATTGATTTTAAAGTTCTGCTTGCACGGAGCTAGGCACATGATAACGACACAACAAAAACAACTGCAAGAAACACACATACCCTCATTTTGATGTAAGCTGCATTTACGCTATCAATCAAAAAATTCTAAGTTGCGACTAGTTTTTTTTGAGTGCACGGCGCGATCTATTATTTCAATGCGCTATATGCTTGCTTCTTTGCTATGCTTTAAGGCAAATTTTTATTAATTATTCTCTCTGTAAATACTGCAATTTTATGAAATTATTATTTACCCTTACTGGGACAGATAAACTAAACAATTTCAGAGATAATTATCCCAAATTTTCTTTGAACAAAAATTTATTCTAAGCATCTTATTGAGACAGTAATTTAACCTGCCTGAAAGTCGTTTCGATATGATAGAGTTCGCTTTGTTTTCAAAAGTCTTAAAGCTAGCTTGGAAGAGTGTCCGATTTGATTGGAAAAGTGCCCAATTCGATTTAAAAAGTGCCCAATTCGATTTGGACAATGTCTAGTTCGACGTGAAAATTGTGTATAGAAAAGAGATGATCCGTCCGATGTCTCTTTGCTCCTCTTTGCTCGTCTGTCCTTCCTTCCGTATACACGGCGCCTGGATGAAGAGCTTTACATCCCGGTCGGCAATAAGGACTGCTCTTCAGGTTATTTGAGGATGGAGTCGTGTGGATATGTTTGGTGCTAAGAACAACAATTGAATATTAGTGACCAATCACTCTATGGCAATCTATGGATTTCTGTTTACAATTGAGGAGCAGATATGTAGAACGGATATGTAGTTTGGAGGTGTTTCTGAGGTGAAGTTCCAGCTCCAGTAAGAGCGAGGCTGGTGTCAGATAAGGAAGCGAGAAAAATCGCATGTGCACCCTGACGCTGATGCAGAGTGAAATGGCTTGAATAGAAGAACGGAAATGTTGAAGCAATCTAGTCGATTAAAGCAGGACTACATTGTGAAAACATATACGTACTCTGCGTTTAGAAAAAATTGGAATGATCCAGCCTATACGTACATTCTGCACCATTCACTATACATGACTAAAAATCCATGTGAGGAACAACAACATTAGGAACTGTTTAAACCAGTAAATAGTGCTGGTAAATTATAAACTTTGAATTCCTAGAACACTCGAACTTTTACCCCTTTGGGCTCTAAATTTCAATCTTTCAATCTCCAAGGATTTTCTTGAATTTGACCCATAAACATAGCTGGTCCCTTTTTGTGGAAGATCCCCTACTGTTTCGAGAGCGAAAATGGGAAAGATTGTGCAAACTTCAGCTGCAGATGCTAAAAGGTGCTGTAGCTGAACTCACTTGCACGTCATACTCTCCGCCGGATCCTGGTCGTGGATAGTCGCCTATGACATTGTACTGAAAGCAAAGATGATAGCAGTCATTTACTTGTTCTTGCAACACTGCTTGAGGGGTGAAATTAGGAAGACTAGTAGTGGCGGAAAAGCAAAATTTGTGTGAAAAAAGTCAGCATTAAGAGGCTAACTAGATACCACAAATTCAACAAATCTGGGCAGCGTGCTAGCGAGACTGCTTGGATCTATATCCCCCCCCCCAATGCGCAGAAGGAACAGAAGACATTTATGTACAGCGGCATTCGTAAATAGCAGCGACATTCGCTCGTCTTCAGAAACATCAAGGACCGATCCGACTATCATGCGCGTTCGGAGCTATACAGTGCTCTGAGCTGGCGCTGCTCTCCGTGCCCATTCAGCTATCTCTCTCCGTGCCACTTAATGCTCGTGCTCGTCGCTCTCTTGTCCGTCGCCACTCTAAGTCAGCGGTCGGCGTTGAAGAGCCGTGTGCGCGCTTGTTATTAATAATGGCGACATTAGCCTAAGTCCTTCTGTCGATGTGATTTATGCTAATTTCATTCGTTTTTAATGCATCGTTTACACGGCAGCTAATTGGTAATTGAGGGATGGCCGAAGTGGGACGAACAAGTGATGGTGACGGGTGGCAGCGGGTCGCGCCGGGCCGCTCCTCTCCATCGCTACTCAGTCGACGCAGTCGACTGCGCTTTCTCGGGCAGGCGGGGTTATTCAAGAGAAGGGAGAATTGGAGAATTGGAGAATCAAGAGTAGTAGCGGGGTCCAGCTTGTCAGCGAGGTTAAGCCCTGTGCCAAAAATTCAAGGGAGCTCTCTTAAAGGCTGTCTAATAACTATGCACATCTATGCTATGCACGGCCACCGTATCAGCAGCATCGAGAGGTAATAGGTCTGTGAGCCCTGGTCTCAAGAAGCGCTACATCTACAGAGGGCGGCGAGGCTAGAATTGGTGACTCAAAGCTCTCCTCTCAGCGCCTCGTGGAAGAGGGGTCAGTTATGTGGTATTTTCCTTCTGCTGAACTATGCACAATACGGATGATATCACACCTCCTTCAAATATGTGGGGTTATCCCTATGCTCATAGCCAGCGCGTTCACAGAGTATACGATCTTCGTTCGCAGCTGGACACCGAAATTTTCTGTGAAAGCCTACGCAAGCTCTTTACTGTAATATTCGGCGTAAAACGAGGAGACAAATAAGGAGGAAAAAATGGTTCAAGAACAGCTAAACTTTCTCCTTAGCTAGCCTGTGCCTTGCCCTCGTCAAGGAATACGGCTCCATTTTTAATCTTTTTTTTTAAATCAAGGTTCTTGTACAACCAGCAATTCGTCTCTCCGTGGTCAATGAATTGCTGCCAGAAGGGTTTGTGAAGGACAAAACGCTGCCTTTTCCATCGATCGGCCACCTACGATTAGTTAGAAAAACAAATACGCATGTTTCTTGATATCCCGTGGAAGCAGACGCGTGGATATTAGCGCCAAACAAAACATGGATAGTAGCGCCATATTTTACCCCAACCACTGGATTCAGCCACATAAGGTGCTCCCAAGGCGCTCGTGACGCAGTCAGACAAGCCACAGCCCGTTAACTGTATTCTGAGTCAGTCTAAATGATCGTTATCTTTGGCGAACAACCTGTTTCATCCCTTCAGAATTAGTGAAGTGATATAGACTAGCCTAACTAGGACATAATACCTACTTTTCTACCGCCAATTGTATATGGCTGCTTGGATGTGTCTTCTTTTGTATTTATTATACAACCCATGAATTTAAGATGAGACTTACAATGCTAATCGGTAGGATGACTCTACAAATTTGAAAGATCCTCCGTTTTAAGGCTTCGGCCAAGCTCACACCGGGCACTTGGCTGCCGGCCAGTCGATTCCATCGAGAGGCCTGATTCCAGCCCGCGGCCCAAATGAAGGAGTGCACCTCCTGCTGAACGCCGAGGTTTCGCGCGTGCGCCCCTCTTCTATTCAGCGCGTGAATGGCGTCAAGTGCAGCGCGGTTATCGGACGTATCAAACGGTTACCTTGGTACGAGTGTCGAGTGCTCGCCTCACTCTCCTCGCTCTCGTCTTTTTGTTGCCGACGGATCACTTGACTTGCCGCGTAATCATCATCGAGTTCCTCGCATATGAGGACTCCTCGCCATCGAAACGTCTTGGTAGGAGGGACGCCAGCAACCCACCTCCCCGTGGGGTCACCTAACCCTCCAGAAGCGCAAGATAAGATCGCTGAAGACACAAATCCGCCATTATCCAAACACACCCCACGCTAATGCCACTGTGTGCCGAGCACCTGTTGCGCTGCTGTTACGCAAGGAGTCATTCAGTGCATGTTACAATTAGAGGCATGGCGCCGAACTCCGTGTAACAGACGAGAAGACGGTCGTCGGCACCGGCTCACGGTCGGGAAATCGGCGCCTAACGCGCGATTCAGCCGATTGTCTCATCGAGCCGCCGCCGCCGGTGTGCGTTTGCGGCGCATAGTGGCTACCGTTTCCCCTAATTGGGTGCGAGTCCATCACACGAGGCGGCCTTGACAATGCTCACGCCCTCACCTTACTAACAGCGACAGATTACCGATGACAAAAGGAACACACCAACACTGCCACCCACAGGCGGGGGCTGCGACGAACGACGAATTCCCCCGACACTGGGGGCGAGACACCGGCGACCGGCGTGAGCTATTTCGAAAGGACGCTGGCAAGTAGCTCTCCGCGACCGAACTGCATGCATGGCTTTAATGTGTGCTTCTGCTTTCGAGATTAAACATGGAGATAAGTGATGAGGTCGACGTTAATCAAATCCCATTATAATCCACACATTCCAGTCACATAGGACAATGTGACCACGTATTTGTCCTATGCAGTGACTTGGAAGGAAGAATTAGTGTTTCATCCTTTTCATACAAGTGTAGTTCCAAAAAACCGACCGCGGTGGGATGGAATGGATGGATTAAGAGGAATACGAACCAAGCACCTCAATTTGGGGAGCACGCTACAACCGACGTACGTGCTCTCACAACTGGTTATATCTAAATATTACAAAAAATCTTCCAAAATTTCAGGTCAAACTTCAAGGAAGGTTTCCTACATGGGCTTCTGAGCAAAAGTGTGCTCCCCACTGCCAAAGCTGCTGGCAAAGAAATCTAAAAGGATTACGAGTGGGGCAAGATCGAGGCCGTACAAATATCGGATTATCGCGCCAAAGAAGTTAAGCGATAATGTGGTAAAAGGGAAATTAGCTTCAGTACACTTTTGATTCCCTCAGTGTTCTTGTACGGCAACATTTCAAAGAGATCCCTGCAGCATCTTCTCCCCAATCCCGTCTATCCTGTCTACATATGTTACAATAAATCCACTAATCGACTCGACGTCGCAGATGGTGAGCCAGTGAATTCGGATGCTGAATTCACTTGAATGAAAGCGCTAGTCATGTTTCCCATGTTAGCAATGCTTTCACTATGTTGGGCAAATGTTTTGAGGCTCTGCGTACAGAACGGAATTCTAGTTGTATTTAGTTTTCTCTTTTATCACCGATAAAGGTTTCTAGCTGGCTGTTGACCAACTCAATGCGACACAAAACTTTTTATGTGATACTAAATTGTGAGCTTCGGAAAAGCTTTTTACCAGTTTCTAAGTTCGTATAATTATCTTTACTGCTTTTTAAACAAAGCTTGAGAAAGAAGAAAAGACATCGTACACGAGTGAGACGCATCTTAGGATGCCTTTCACTGTGAAAAAGCAACAAATTATTGTGATCGGAAGGCACAGTTCTTTGCCTACAAGCAAAAAGGCCTGTATAGTGACACTTCTGAAGGAATTGAATTTAGATGACATGGATGAGAAGTGCTTTCCATCTGGGTTGCGTTCTACTAAGGCCGCCATCTGTTAGATCTCGTTGTTTGAGAAGTGCCTTTGAGACCCCGAAGAAAATTTTACGTCGAAGGAGCTAACACTAACGACGCCTTCACTCTTCTGGAGATTCGCGTCTTGCTCGAGGCGTCAGCATAAGTAGCTGTCAAGTATGCCGCGGCTACTGCACGGCTGAGCCCGACCAGTATACGGTAGACGGAGCATATAAGGCCGAAATTGAATTGATACCGTAATCTATCGGCGCTTCTCATGCAAAGAGGCTTCTTCCGTGCTATTCAAATGGCGAGCGAATTTATGATGCGTGATTATTCTAATGCGGTGAGAGCGGATGTGAAGGGGTGCTACTTGAGCGCCTGGGGCATGAAACCGAATAAGCCTGCATCCGCCCGGGCCTCCTCTCCTCTCATCGCCAACTTTTCGCTCGACGTCGGGAATCACGCTACATAGAATATGAGAAAGAACAGAGAAAATCTCAAACCGACCTTCTCCCACATGTGATTCGTCTCCTTCCACACCTTGAAGTTCCCCGATAGCCATCTGTGAGCTAATCGATATCCCTGAAATTTGCATGAAATGAGATGCCCAGAAGTGGTAGCAATAAACTGGGCTTGTGATATGATGAAAGAAGCAGCTGCTTCAGCAATGTTAGTCCGCTGGCAGGCGACAGTTATGCGCCCTATTGGCTCAGATGGTAATATAATTTAAAGTCTGCCCATATTTGGTAATGCCTTACACAACCAGAAAATGCTGCTGTGCCCCGGAATTTAATTTAAGCTTAGGTTGATAAAATTCCGCGGCGGTGTATTTTTATACAAATCTAAACTCCCGCTATTCTTCTAAACACACCAAAATGATTTTTACCGTGTCCCAATTTTAATCTCCTCAAAGAATGTAGGTTCCTTGTTAAATAAGACTTAGAAAATTAAGAAAAAATTGTAACTAAAAATTTGCTTCAAGTACAACTCCCATAAAGAATTTCCAGAGCCTTGCAAACCTTTGCATACACACGACGAAATTTCAGCAGCTCCAGAGTAGCGACTTTAGCGTGATGCTCGTTTACTACCTTCACAGAAGTCTTTTACTTATGAAGGAAGCATGTCTTCCCTTCTACGAAAGCTATCTTGGACTTAATCGAAGATAAAGAGTAAAGTTCCGTGCAGCAGGCTGGTTTTTCGTAAGGATTTCACATTTCTATACGCTCCTCATCTGTAATTGAAGAGCCATGGCAAAGCGTAAAACAAAGGTTCATCTGGAGCATGCGGCGAAGGGAACCTTTTCCCCTATTCATTCCAAATTTTTTTCCTGGCTTCTTTTCTTGTCTGCTTTCTCTTGTTTCATACAATTAGTTCTTCCTTTTTCTTTCCTTTTTTTCTTTTATATTCAATTGGAAGTAATTGGTGATGAATTATTCACAAAGGATCTGTAGCGATTGATAAAGTATAGGAACTACAAGGAACTACTCACAACAGCAAGGATAAGACTTTAGACGTGAAATGCGTTACTCTTCAGAGAGTGAAGAAGAATATGAAGAGAGGACACAGCTGATTTGCTTAGTTTTCTGGAACGGAAAGGAAATCGAGGTTCCTAACAAGCTCCCTTTGCAACGGCAAAATGTAGCAATCGTCCATCTATTCAATCTTTCTGAAAAGGACTGCATACGCAAGAAGGATGAGTGGTAACCGAAAATCAAAGAGTGGATCGACAAGAGCAATCTCCTGCTATTCCGTTTTCAGACTTTTTGAGAAAAAACTGACGGATATGCCTGATGATGGGCGCGACAAGTACATGAAGGAGGCAGGATTGTTCATACTAGGTATAAGACTCTTCAGCAAGAGTGCTCCACCAAAAACGATGAAGTAAAGGCATGCGGACTATTCAGCAAGGTACTCTCGCCATCAAAGCAGCTCGTAGAATTCGCACCGATTTTGAGAACCGTTTCATAATGGCGAAAGTCGTGCAGGTTGCGAACATTATAGAACTTGGTGAAGAAAATCAGGTAAAGCTGGCGGAAAAACTCGACCGCAGGGCAAAACCGACGTGGTCGAGGGCGGCGATGTCATTCTGTTCAAATTCACCGCCGGAGCCGGCAAGAAGTAACCGCCACGCGGAGCGGGCATCGTCGTGTTTTCCAGAGCTGTGACGATTGTTTTTGTTGTACACGGGAGAGCTCGCGAATGATCGGTCTCGATCGCCGCACCACATGCCTTAGAGCATCGCGTCACCTTCGGGGTGGCAGTGTTCCCTGAGCCCTAGAGAGTATGCAAACCGAATGTTCTCATTCCATTTAAGCACTATTTCCGCTGAATACAGTTTAACAATCGACTCGACCGACCCTCCCCCTTCCACTCGCAACAGATATAACAGTTTGGTTGCCTGGTCTTGCGATGAACGCTGTTTTCATTTTAAAAATTGCAAAAGTTGCTCATTGGTAATCGAACCTGCAACCCCACAAGTTCGAAGTGAGAATGCTACCACTGCGCCATCGCCACAGCCGCTAACTAGGCAAAGAGCACTACAGCCGAGAACGCGAATTCTGACCTTCCAGAACTCGCGTAGAAAACTAATCTAGCCATTTGTTCCATATGTACCACTTTCACGTCTTTTTCAAATCAATTGTACACTCTCCTAAGCTAGCTTTAAGAGTTTTGAAATCAAAATGAATTCTTCCATATCGAGATGACGTTCAGGCATGCTAAGCTACAGACACCATAAGTTAGTTAGAATAATTTTCCGTTCAGGGAAAATTTGGCATACATTTCTTTGAAATCGTTTAGCTTATCTGCCCCAATAAATTTAATCTTCTTATGAAATTTTTATTTTTAGTGAAAAATAATCAACTAAAAATTGTATTAAGGCACAGAAAAGATGCAGGCATATAGCTCATTGAAAGATCAGATCGCGCCATGCACTAAAAAAGGTTCGCCGAAACTTTTAATTGGTCGATAATGGAAGTGCCATTTACATCAACGTGAGGATATGTGTGTTCTTTACAGCTGCTTTGGTTATATCGTTAAAAGGTGTAAAACTCCATGCAAACGTAAGTTCTGCTATCAATCGAATAAAGATCACGACGCCTTGGACGAGGGCATGTGCAATTTTTGCAATTTTTTGAACATGACCAGCACTAAAAATGGTCACCTTTCTGATCTTTAAAACAAGCTTAAAAACATTATTTTCTTTAAAAAAATATTTATAAAATTATATAAAATATTTATTTAAAAAATATAAAATATTAAATATTTATAAAATTTCAAATGATGCGTTCGCTTATTGGGTGGATGAATTAAAACTTCAAAAAACGTCATACCAAATTTTCTTGTAACAAAAAATTATTCTAACCTTTTTGAAGAGTCTCAAGTTTAATGAAGAAAAGCCCATTTCACTTCAAAAGAGTTCGCTTTGATTTCAAAAGCCTTAGGCGGGTTAAAAATAGTGTCCAATTTCATTTGAAAAGTGCCCATTTCGACGTCAAAATGATACATATATTTGCAGTCAGAGTTTCAAGCTGTTTCACATGGCATAGATCGCTGCCCAAAGTTCCTTGGAATTGGAACGCATTCCCTTTCTAGGTTTATGAGAATCTTTCAGACATTCTGCCACTGCCACTGTACGCGACCTGCTCGATCGCTGCTATACTGTTATTATTGTATACGACCACTTGAACAAAAGTCCAAAATTAGGTTTTAGAAGAAGAAATATCTGCTATGATCAGTGCGCATTTCGTATATGCTTGGGAAGTTTCAAGACTGATGGTCTAGAATTATTTTTGGTAGAAATGAGCACTGTGAATGTGCGCATGTGCCTTGTCGTTAGCAAATGTTGTCTCCAACAGCAACCTCTTCTGGTTTTCTTGGCGCTCCAACAAAACGTCTCCTCCTTGTAGCGCAGCGATTTTATTATCTAGTAATATCCAATGTAGTCAGCAGCATTTCAGGTGTTTTCTATTTCTGAATCGAGAATTTCTTCGGACAAGACGAAACAGTAGGGAAGAGATGTTTCTGAGTATTGATTTGATGGACTTATGTATGTATGGTATGAACAAATGATTGTGGTAGGGCTGGAAACGTTACCAGTGCTTTTAAAAAAAGACCAACATTCTAGAATTCTTGAAAGGAGTTATCATGTTTTTGGAGCACTTATTTTACTCGTCACATCATCTTTTTAAGAAGGTTCGTTAAAATTCAGCACTGTCACTTTTTCCGAGAAATTATAGTTAAATAATAGATAAGTACATAAAAGGTGATTAGTTTATAATATGACTATACCCATGGCGGAAATTCTTTGCTAGAAAGCAATGTAATGCTTCTAAAAAGCGAAAACACGAAAAACAAAGAAACAACCGATCTTTCTAAAGTCGCTGTTGCACTGTGATAAGAATTCAAGTTGTTAATGCTACAGGCAATGTATCTGAACATGTTGGCATTAACTGCAAGAAGATCCTCACCGCATCCTGCATCTGTGCGTTCTGACTCTTCCTCAGACCTTCGACGACCATGTGGTTCAGAGGGCTGAATCCGTTGGGAAAATCCCACTGCTCTTCGCTGTCTGTGACCATCGACGTCGGTATACCACCGGGGTACTCGAAGACACCCAAGCTCTGAATTGAAACAGGCGGAGTGATGCAAAAGGATGCTTACAAGTCCATTCAGAATCCTAATGATCAAGAAGATATTCAAATCTATCGCAAATGTGTATACTAGAATAGCTCGAAAAAGCTCCCAAAGAAGTCCGCATGGCAACGTTTGGAGGAGGGCAATAAAAAAAAACATTTTTTTACAATCCCTTCATCGAATATAAGCAGGAGTTCAAAGCGAAACTCAAAGAGCAGCTTTACAGCGCGCACATTTGAGAGATGACTATTAGAAACACTCAATGTTTTACTTCTATCTGCTTTAACTTCAAGCTGTTGCTCTGTGATCTTCCAAAACACTACGCGAACACAATTCTCTCCCTTCTTCCAGTATCATTGCTAAATAGCAAAAGTGCTCAAAAACAGGACTGCCTCACCTTCATCAGGGAAAAGAGTCGCTCCGATTTTCCTTGATTCAGCGTGTTGTAGCAGCCGGTGAACAGCGGTACGGTGATTGAAGGGTAGAATCCAGTGTTGTGCAACCCAGTTCTCAGATTGAAGTCGTACCTTAGGGAAGGGAAGTATACATTCACACAATGTGGGGCTTTATCACTGAAGTTCACAACATTAGATGTAGTGCCATTCCTATTTTAATGTTCCATTTTTAGGAATCGTCCTCAGAAGTGGCGGCGTCTTCGTTCCATCCCAATTGGAGGGGAGGGGGCACATAACTAAAATTTATGTACCAACTTGACTTGAGACTCACGGAGCGGCTTTTACAGGACAAAATTAAATTCAAAAAGCAAACAAACAAATCGCCATGGTGGTAAGGACGTCTCGGCGGGCAAAGTGCATTCACAGTTGACCGCTGTCTCACATGTTATAACCTGGATCCATCATAGTGAAGTAGGGTGGGGGGAACCAACTGTGTATTTACAGACGCTGCAAAGCTGAGTGTTTCCTTGTGAATTTTGTCAGTTTAGGTTCTATTTTGCCCTCTAGAAGCCGCTCCGTCAGCTCCATGCAATTTTGTTACATAATTTTTAGTTATGTGCTACCCTCCCGCTCCCGACTATGACCATCATTATTTTCATTACCGTCTGTCCCGTTTGGTGGCGGGGTCTGCTCCTCTGATGTGGTGACGCCAATTCTCCTGATCATGTGCTTGATCAGGGTGCACGCCAGCCATCTTTGAGTCCAAGTGTAAGCGCGAAGGACGTACCATCGAAGGTTCTCGGCTATTGGGGCGACACCGAACCTTTCTCGTATGTGGTCGTTGCGAACGCGGTCCAAACGTGTAACTCCAGCCGTCCACCGTAGCATTTTCGTTTCCATTACACTGAGGCGGCTTTCAATTTCCTTCGTCACGCACCAGCACTCAGCACCGTACGTCGCTACTGGGCGAACGACTGTTCTATAAACCTTCGATTTGAGGTGCTCAGGTATGTCCTGTCGCAAAGCACCCCAGTCAGTGAGCGCCATTTGGACCAGGCTGCACTCAACGCGCATTCACCTCCAACTTTAGGCCGCCACTGGCCGTTAATGCAAGATACTTGAAAGATGTAACTCGTGAGAGCTCAGTACCATTGATCTCAACAGATCCGTGCTCATTTACATCCGTTGTTAAGAAGCTGTCTTTTTGACGATTAGCTTGAGTCCGAACAATGCAAAGCGATCGTACCACGCATGTGCCTCTCGCTCGAGTTCGGTTTTGTCTTCACATGCAAGCATGACGTTGTCAACATCCAAGGTGCCGCCATTTGGAGATTTGGTGAGATTGCATCCATCACGACAACGAGTAGCATTGGGGATAGCGCAGATCCCTGATGCACCCGTACAGAGATGGAAATTTCCATCGAGGTGCCCGCTGGCGCTCGCACTCGACTCCTTTGGCAAGAGTACAGAACGCGCACCCCCTCAATAAGCTCTTCAGGGATGCAATGTTGTCGCAACGTGTACCATACAACATCTCGCGGAGCGCGGTCGACGGCCTTCTCCGAGTCCAGCAAGGCCAAATGCACCGGTTTCTGTTTCTCACGGTGGTTCTCTGGCAGAAGATGAACGGCGTTAATGACATCAACAGTGCCACAGTCAGAAACGAAACCACCTCATTCGTGGAAATTCATCAACGACTTACATAACTTTAAAAGAGAATTCACAGCGGAAAACTCAGATAACGCGGCTTATCGCTCACTATATCGCTTGATAAGCCGCGCTATCAGTGAGCTCAGATGTAATTTTCTCAGTTAAATTGCTGCAAGTCGTTGATGAATCCAGTCTCTGGACGACATCCCGGATACGTTCATCGAATATTCGCTCAAAGATTTTTATGGTGTGCGAAAGAAGGCAAATTGGACAGTAACTAGTGCAGTCCGCAGGACTGCCCTTCTTCTAAATTGGGATGGTCGTGCTTTGCTGCCATCTCTCGGGTACTTTCCTCTCTGCAACAACATGACTGGCTGACTTCATCTCCCTCAGAGCTGCTTCGGTTTCGCTCGCCTTTGCAGAGATTGCTGTTCCCTCATTCAGAAGCTAGTAATTAAATTTTTTCAAGTGGTTACAATAAAAGTAAAAAGTGATTTTTAAACGTTATCTAACTGCAGGTGACAAGGCGTTTGGTGTAAAAAAAACTGCATACCACGTTCCTGCCGTGTTGTTGTAAAAGACGTGGTGCACAGTGTTCCGGAATTTCGCACGAACTTCTCTGTAGAATTCCGATTTCACTTGATCATCTGCAATACACGACATTTTTTGGAATGTGATCTATGTGCTAGCACACCTTACTTTTCTTGGGTATGCATAGTTTAAAACCTACGGAAAATCCGCTAAGGTTCAGAACAGATTTATTAGTTAAAATGCATATCGGAAAAAATCCAAGAAAAAAAGAATGATGGCATTTACTAAGGATACGTTTTAGGTTCAGAAATGTATGAAAATTGGGCCACTATGAAGAAGAACATAAGAATGTAAGAAACCTGCCTATACGCTCAAAAAGGTATTCTAAGATGTCGTAGTTCCAGCAGATGAACGCATTGAGATCGACGGGGAGAACCTGAAGTGAAGTGGGAACATCTTGATATCGGCAGTGATGTACTATTTATTATACATACAGAATAACGGCAAAGTTCGGGACAAAAATTGCGCAGCCATTAGCACAATCAAGGGTAAGTATCTCAAGGTGTCTAAGGGAACTTCGGAATCATTCTACTTTGCATGTTCTAACTGTAGATCTCTCTTTATACGTGGTAACCAGAATTGCATAGGTCGATCCTAAATCGCTTACGTTTCTCGTCTCAACAGTGTAGATAGTCTTTGAGTCGCTGAACCATCTGGTTGAGAAGTCCCAGCCCGACTCGGCAGCACTGGCTACATCCTAAAATACAAACTTGTTGGATGGACTTTATGTCCGACTTACGAATCTCGTCATAATCTTCCTTGTTTTGATGTCGTGAGCCTGTGCACCTTCAACTGAGGATGACTGGTGGACCACCTCTTCTTCTACCACAAAGGTCACCCCTCGGTCCTTTCCCAACTTCGTCCTTGGCCTATTTGTCTTCAAATCTTTTTGTGTAGACTGAAACGATCTCCGGAGAGCAACTCTTCAAATGTGAATTGGATCCCTCCATGCTTCGAAGAAGGCGAATTTGCCGAAACGGAAGCCGAGTAATGTGTTGTAGCTAGTGCACAGTTTCAAGAGGTGCTACATCACCTCATCTAAATAGGAGAACCGTTGGCCTTTCCTAGTAGGCTTCGTCTTCCAATGCCTCATGTAACTTATAGCTGGAGTAAAAAGAATATGTGGGAGTTGGAAAACTCACAGGGATCTTGGATTAAGGCTGCTTGTTTGATATTTGAGAGTATTTAGAGCCTTAATTTTCAAACGTTTGCTGCGCTGCAAACTGTCAAGTGCTAGTTTTCTGAGGGGATTTCATTACTATTTCCTATAGCCCTCAAGGACGTCGGTGGACGTCCCGATTGTTCCGTGCACACGGTACCAGGTTCTTGCCCAGGCCAACCAGGCCTTCTCACCCTCCGTATCGCTGAATTGGTACCAGACTTGTCCGGGAGGGATAAAACACTGACTTGTTCATCAGCTGATCACCGCAAGACTTTGCACAGGCTACACGCGCATTTAAGTTGCCTCCACGACCTCCCGCAGAAGTAGAATACGCGGTGGATTCAAAAAGGGATTGACTAATGCGTACTTTATCCTTATTACCCTCATAAGCGTGGAGAAAAACGTCTGTAGCACAATGACTAAAAGCAGTTGGACCGAGGCAGGAACTCGATGAAGTAGAGGGACTTGTCACAATAGCGAACATGCATAAGAACTACAGGTTCATCGCAGCTCACTTCGTCACATCAACCAGCAACTGTGAGAATATACCATCCCCTTGTATTATCAAGTGAACCATGTGGGGATTCACTGTTCCATAGGAACCAGGGTACGACAACGCTGTAGAGCTGCACGCTGTTTGGGTCAGCTTATAAAGCGACCACATTTCCGCGTCCCTGGCCAACAGTTTCTTTTCACCTGCACATAGGGGACGATGTCGTGAAGGCAAGAGGCAAGGGTTGGAGGTAGCTGAAACACATGGAAGCGGCTGGCTGGCAATACTTCGTGAACGCGGGTTCCAATAGATTAGATGACGCATTTCTCTCAAAATTTGAACAGAACGGTTTTCCTGCAGTCTTTGGCCAATGAAAGAAAATGACTACTCCTATTGTGACCTGACACTACTGGGTGTTCACAAATTACGGTCCGCTGGTTTCTTCGTCATATCTAGGAAATTTTTGCTGTGAATTATCAAATTATAGTGGACCACTCAGTCTAGATATTGTTCAAAACGATCTCCTTTTGCACTGATGTCCCCGATAAACGGCCCTCACGAATGAAGTTGAGGACTTTTTTTTGCATTTGAAGCTTATTCTTCTTTGCAGGTTCAGAGAAGGTATTTCCACGAAAGAGTCGATAACTGCGGAACTCCAGCTCTTATTTGACAATGTTCTGGACGCTTCGCCGTGAGACATGTAGATCGGAAGCAATTTTGTTCAGGCTAACCTCGTCGTTCCCTTGAATTCTCTTCTCGGTTATGAATGCCAGTTATGTTGGCGGTGTGATGTCGGCCCGCCTTTGGAAATGGCTGGTGGTATCCTTGTAGGTGCGTTAGCAGCGTCGTAATCCTCCTTGCAGTCCTGTCGATGATGTGGAGCTTTCTTGCAATCCTCCCTCCGACCGCAGGCGATGGTGGCTCGACGAGAACACGGATGCAAAACTCGTTTACCGCTGATCCATCCGATGTAGAAATTCTGCCCAAGCACATGTTGCAGCTGCTCGATTACATGCATATAACAAAGCGATCGAAGAAACTGCGTTTTTCAGATGTGTTCGATTTCAAAGGGCGCGTGTAGTGCAGTCGGAGGAGGTGCCGGCTGTCGTGTGCACCTGCTAGCAGTTTTCTGGTTCGGATTTCTTTTTTTAAGGCAAACCAAGCCTTCCATTCCACCTGGCTTGGTGAATGAGTATCGAACTTGTCTGTGAAGCAAAAAGCGCTGACTTGCTCATCGGCTGGCCACCGCAAATCATTTTATGACCCAATACACATTCAAATCGCCTCCTCGACATCCCGTAGAAGTGAAATAGATGGCGCATCCCAAAAGGAAGTGAGTAACGCCGTCCTTCATCTTTTATCCTTCACTCGAATTCGAATGTTTAAAAAAATCGCTTTTCTCGAATATATTCGAAATCGAATATTCGAAATTTGTGAACTATCGAAACCATTCGAATATGGGAAAAAATTTCGATACGACAACTATACCCTGAACCACCTTTCCATTTGGTGGTACTGGTCATGCCAGTCTAGTGGCACCAGTGATTACTGCACAACGTTGCGGCCGCAAATCCGTTTAATCCTTTGAGGGTCCTGTTCTCACTTGATTAAGGACTTGGCAAAAACGAAACCTATACTAAATGAGATTGAAATTCTTCCAACATCACATGCTTTCGTCGTCCAGACATACGCTTCAGAATTCACAAGTACTGTACTAATTTACCGATAGTTTTTGCTGGTCATGAGCCGTGCCCTGAAGGTTGAATACGTTTAAAGTGTACGTGGGAGGTTATTTCTCCCAGGAACATTTTAAACAAGAGATGTAAGAGATTAAGATGCCTCCACTTCTCCAATAGAAACGAACATGCATCGATTCCATTCACCTGCCAGAATTGAGCCTTGTCCGGAATGCTTTGCGCTTTCTTGATGTCCACTGTGAAGGATTCCGGTCGAGGCATATTGCTCCTTGTGTGATAACGATAAACCATGTAGGTGACTCCTTTCACAGTAACGTTCACCTGAAATTACCACCTTATAGAGGTTTGAAGCGTCGCGCGGTTTCCCTTAAAATTCAGCGTGATGCCTGTTCACAACGGCTGTAAAAGTTAGCCTCTTCTTTCCCATAGGATGGGGTTGCAATGTTATCGTTCAGAAATATACATGTTCAGGTACACATATAAAGACATGAGAAGGTACACACCATCAGGAAACATAATCACTGAAAGCCAACCATGGGCAGGCCTATGAGAGCAATTTGTGTTTAAAAACCAACTGTTCGTTCTTGAATTGATGCTTTAACAACAACTCTCTTTGAAACGTTGAAAACAATGTAAGCTCTCATAAAGATGAGGTCAAAACTCTAGCGCCAGGCGGGATACGAATCCGCACTGCTCGCTAACCGGGACGAATTCTCTCCGCCATTGCACCATCGGCGCTGTTTTGTTAATTGCAACATTCACACCTCGTGCGATCAATCGGTACTCGCTCGCATTGAGTCGGCTGCTGATATCGGCGGGAAACCGATTTACCTGATGGATTTGATAGAAATTATTTAATTTTTTTAGTGATGTAATGGCGTAGCGCATTCCTTCCTGGCGCCGGATTCATCAACGACTTACAGCAGTTTAACGGAGAAAATACACTCGAAATTCCTGATAGCGCGGCTTATCAACAGGAGATATGGTAAATTGCTTACCGTATTGCTTGATAAAACGTGCTATCAGGGATTCCGGCTAAATTTTCTCAGTTAAATTGCTGTAAGTCGTTGATGAATCTGGTCCCCTGTTAGCAGGTGGAGAGGGTTTCAATTCGGCCTGGCGATAGAGTTTTGATCGCAACAGAACATCGTTATAACAGCTACATAATAGCCTCAGAACCAGCCATCTGTGGCTCAAAGAAAATGAATTGAATCATTTTTAAGAAACAGTGAATTTGTGTAGCACGTCATAAAATTGCTCTGCCGCGATCAAAACTCTGGCATCACACAGGACTGGAACCTCAGCCCTTGCTTTCCAAGCGAGAGTGACATCACCTTTGCCCACCAGTATTATTTTGTATTGTGGGAACAGATAATAGTATCCTGACCATTGACCACTGATACGCTGACCATTCAGCATACCAGTGCTGCATGAATGTTCAGGGTACTTCAGTGACATGCAAACAGATCTATGCTGCTATTTTTTAGTAGCCTTCTAAGCTTCTATGCGTTGAGCAGACGAACACAATACATCGTAAGCAGTTTAATGTTATGCAATTGTGAACCATGGCTCTATTGTTGGGCAAGCGAAAAGGAAATCCTTCCATAGCAGGTACTTACCATTCTATTGGTTTGCCAGAAGAGCAGCTCCTTCTCAATGATCGGCAACATCTTCACGAGGAAACCTTTGTCCTTTGTCACTTCGTAGTACTCGTAAAGCATTCCGGCCAGCAGAGGTGGTTGTGATCTTTGCAAATAGTAGACACGACCACCATTTGGAACAAAGCCATATCTGGAAAAGGAAGCACCCATTGAAGGATTCTGAAAAAGAAAGAATGCTGTTTTTAGGTAAAGAAGTACGAGTCCTTAAACGACTACTCGGACGACTACTGCAGTTGCAAATACTTCCATATTTAAGATAATAATGAGTTTCCTTTGATTCCTTCACAACAAAAACTGCTTTTGCAGATGACCCAGAGTACACATATTTTTTAAGCTCGAACGTCGATCTCTATAATGTGTTGCTTACAAAAACACTGACTTAGTCCCCTCTGAAGCCTCCGGCCCGCTCAATAGTATCGCAAAATCTGTGATGGCTAGCGCAACTAACCCTAATGGAAGTGGAAACGGTCTACCTTTCTACGATTGAGCCCAAATTTTCGATCATCGCCTTCGTGGTGTCGTACATCTCACAAGCGATCAAACCCTGAACAATTCGTAGCTCATGTATAATACGTCACAGTTAGCCGCGAGCAACTGTTGTGGACCGTTAGCACAACTCGGTGGTAAAGATAACGCTTTGACAAAGAGATCAACAAAAAAGGCAAAAATCGCGAAGCAAGCCCTTCCCTATGCAGGTGATTGTAAAAGGCAGTAATGAAACCAACCGAGGTAGTAGCTGCTCTGCAGAAATTGAAGAAACCACCTTAATGATCCAGTAGGCGTCCCAATAGTAAAACTCTCTAAAGCGTCCTCCGGGCATGATGAAAATATGCGGCAGATAGAGCAGCGAGTAACGAGAGCTGTAACTCTCTATGGCGGGATCGATCTGAAACTCAAAACGTTCAAGTGCATGCCTAAGACGGCTCCCGTTGTTCCCGATTAGGAAGTGAACGCGAAATGGTTGACACTAGCAGTCGCTGCCTAGTCAACGACCCTACCGCGCTAGTAGGACAGCAGAGCTGCGCCCCGCACAAAATATCCGTTTTGATATTGGTGAGCGCCTGTTTTCAGTCAAGCCTTCCATCACTCTGAGCTCCGTTAGCAGTGACTGCACAGTGACTAGTTCAGAGATCGTCCGGTTATTTCAGGCGGACAGAGGGAGGATCAGCTGTCGGCCACGAAAGCAGAGCACTTTCACGTGAATCCCCTCGAGGAAAGGGCGCTCGAACCTCGACCACCGCCATTGCGCTCAGCTGCCCTACCTGACGGTGAGGTCAAGATTCCGCGATGCCGTGGGTTTTGCAGCGCTGTTGCTCTGCAGAGCGAATGCGAGATCATCCTGACCTTCCTGCAGAGACTCAGCCAGATTGCGTTCAACTTCAGCGCCCACTCTCTCAGCTGCGGATCCGCGATCGCCATCAGCTTGGACGGCTGCGGGTGCCAGTCCGATGGAGTACACGGCAGCATCTCGCTTCCGGCAGGGCTGGAATAAATGGCCATAACTTAACTGAATCTGAGCAGATGCTAAAACTCGTCTAAGCGCACTATATGGATGAGATGGCAAAAGGAGTTTCACGCCCAATGTCCATCACATGAGTTTAAAGAGATTGCCGCTCTTTAGAGAAAACGGGCCGAAACACCTAAGCCAAGCATTGGCTACTTTACTTGCGTTTCCATAAAAGGGTTTTTCGCTTGCTTTGTGCGGCTTTCAAATCCTTAAGCTCCATAAGCTTTCCATAGCGATAAATAAGGATTGAAATAAATAATTTCAAAAAAAAAACTGAAAAGGCTAATGTTCAGTGAGAAAACTATAAAGCTATACGTTTTTGCAGAAAGTGCCTACTCAGGTCGACCCCATTTCTTCCCATCCTGCACTGCGTGTCGAATGTCTGAAGCTGTTTTTTAGCATCAAATCTATGTGGTGTGACGAAGACGATGCGCACTTTCATCCAGTCCTTCCAAGCATTCTGATGATAGGGCATAAAGAAAAGCCTGATAAGAATATTACGTCCAAACTTCAGAGCTTAAAAGAATAACAATAAGGACGAGGGTAAACGAGGAGGCGCTAATCATTCCCACTTGGTATGAGCCACGCATTCTAATACTAGTGGGAGACAGTTCAAATACATATTTGGCCATACTCCATCAGCGATCTGCTTAGCCAGGCGATGGACTAGTCAGTGCTTTATTTATCCTTCTCAGCTGAATCTTACGAAGACGATGTTCATGAGGAATGTGGCACCAATTCACTAATCCCAGATTCACTAATCCCAGAAAAAAGCTAGTTATTGTTTGCCGCAGACGGACGCAGAGCCTCCTTCCGAGTGCACGCGACGGGAGACGACTGCTAGAACTTTGTTAGCAGCCTGAAGACGCAAAAACAACGCTTGTCAAGCTCATGATAAAAGCACCTGAAGTGGTCGTCCACGAATGCCTTCAGCAGCGCCTTGTCGATGTTTTCAATCGTTACGTTGCCAAATTCGACGTTGAATTTCTCGAGAACATACTCTGCAATTGGCTATAGGGACATCTATGAACAAATCAGGCAAAGATTCATTTAACAGAGTTTGAAATTTATTTGCGAATTACCGCGAAACATTTAGAGCACATGACGAGACAAACCTGGGTCGTGTTTCATTGGCATATCAACGAATGTCTTTGAATCGTTGTACAGCTCGTGGAAGTTGACGGCCATCAACAGGGTTCCATTGCAATAAATGAATCTGGAACGGAAATGCTAAGAAGGTGCGGAGCTCAAGGATAGCTCTCCATACTCACGAGTTGTTGGAGTTCCTAGAATCACAAACAGCTACCGGTTCCTCCACCAAGTGCACCTGATCCAGAAGGGAATCTGCCGCTGCAGTTGACAAACCGATAATCAGAAGAGGAACGACATCGATCATCATGCAGATTATGACGAAAATTGCGTGGAATTTTTTAGCAGCAGTTCCTGAACAGTAAACGTCATTTTAGTTTTCAAAAGTTGGAAGAAGGTTATTATGTGAGGAGGAAATCAGCAAGTATCCTCATATTGTTCCATATCGTACCAAAGTCATTTCAAGCCATATTTGCTAACGGGGTTGCAACGGATAGAGAAATACTTAGGCCTGTTA
This sequence comes from Heligmosomoides polygyrus polygyrus, assembly GCA_947396885.1. Taxonomy (NCBI): domain Eukaryota; kingdom Metazoa; phylum Nematoda; class Chromadorea; order Rhabditida; family Heligmosomidae; genus Heligmosomoides; species Heligmosomoides polygyrus. The sequence goes on along the minus strand of OX377204.1, from coordinate 35,182,421 downwards.
CACGTTATGTGGTTCCTTCCTTTGTTCGCTTTAACAAAGCACACAAACAATGTACACTAACTAAATAAACGAATAAATAAATGACGGAAACGCAGCCACTAGTGAAAGCTACCGCTTCACCTGAGTGAGGAGCGGAAACTCGAGTGACGTTCGAGGAAGTCGAACAGGTGGAGGAGCACCATTGCCAATCAGTTGTCTCATGACGAATGAGCCCGAGAGCTCGCTGACGCTTTCTGAGTCCCACGGCTGCGACTGCGCCGACAGGTGGATGTCTGATCCGAGAGATGTGTGATGAACGAAGAGCACACGGATGATCATCTCAGGAGGCCGAACCTTGACCCGAGGGGCAAGATCTGTAGGGACTCTCCGCGTTGTGCAGTAAACGGACACAATCACTGGAATTGAAGTGCTTGATATATCTGGTAACTATACGCTGGAGGACGTTCCATTTCATACTTGAATGAACTTCATTTTGTATGCTCCTCTCCTCCTCTCTCTCTAGGAAGAAGAGGTGCCCGACCTTCAAATTTAACGTTTTCAAGCAGAAGCAGCTCTTTGCATATTAATCAGAGCTGCCTTATCTTTGTGAGTGTCAACAAGCCGTCGTCAATTTAGAAATTTGAAAACAAGTCAAGAAATAGACAATGTATATACTTGTCTCTGATTCGCATACTAGTTAGACTGTTGGAACCCCGATCTTGAAAGATGGAAGAATCAGGAATAATTTACATATGATGCATAGAATTCCCCCGAAAATGTTACAACGATGTTTGGTTGCGATGTGAATTGAATCACTTCTATTATATCAAGACCCTCAGCTTGACTCCATGCTGGTTCCATGCTGATATCAGCAGCCGGCTACGGTAATATACGGTGCTTGCTGACGATTCCCACGAGGTGTGGGACCCGTCAGCACTCACCCGATCATACAGCAACGGTGGTGTAATGGCGTAGAGCATTGCCGTCAGGTCAGCTGCAGGTGCGGTTTCAAGTCCCGCCTGGAGCTGGAGTTTTTCCCACAACCAAACATCGTTGCAGCAACTTACAACCTCGATATCAGGCGCTTGAGGCTTCATGAAACTGATTTGAATCTTCCGAGAATGCTACACGTTGATCCGAATGACTTCGTCGCGCCTTCATCAAATGGAACCATAAGTGGAGCACTAATACTCGTAGAGTCAGTATCAAAGAGTCAGGACAAAATTGATATTGCATAGCACTGCAGAGGTATTCCTTCCAGTGCTGAAAAAGAGTACGATTCGTCTTCATATAAGTGAACGTGTGGTGTAATTGTGTTGTTCGCTCTCCATTCCTAATACATGTTCCTACATATTTGTTTCTACCAGGCTGTCCAATAATTGCTGTCCGAAAATTTCCAAAATTGTATAATTTTCCTTAGAAGTGTTGTAATATCAGGCAAGTGTAAAAACCTTCTAGACGGTTCTCCAGAGTTCCACACTAGGGGTATATAAGGCGCAGTCGCCGCGTCTAGCTACCAGTACAAGCTAAAATGGACGAATTCGTACGTTGGTGTACTACGAGTGGCTGCTGGGCAACGACACGGGCACCGCGGTCGCCAACATCTGCAAAGCGTGCAAGGAGGATGCAGTGTCCCAACGCACAGTTAGGCGCTGGTTCAATCGTTTCGAGAACGGCGACACGAGCCTCGAGGTCAGGGAACACCCGCTGAAGATCATGCTCTGCTGCTGGTGGGACGCCGAGGGCATGCTGTACTTCGAGCTGCTCCCGCAAGGCAGGACGGTCACCGCGTCCATCTACACCGATCAGCTTGAGAAACTAGCAGCCGCCATCCGAGAAAAGCGTCCCCGACGGGCCTCGGTCCACCTGCTGTACGACAACGCGCGCCCCCAGTGGCGAAGGATACCCAGCAGAAGTTGGCGACGCTCGGCTGGGAGACGGTTGCCCATCCGCCGTATTCCCCGGACCTCGCCTCCTCCGACTACCACTTGTTCCGCCCGCTGAAGCACTATTTGGCCGGAAGAAAATTCACCAACTACGACAACCTCAAATCCGACATCGCGAACTTCTTCGAGTCGCAGACCACGGAGTTCTGGGCGAAGGGCCTCGGCGACCTACCCAATCGATGGGCCACTGTGGTGGATAACTGTGGTGATTATATTGTTGATTAGACTTGTTTTTCAATAAAGTTGAAAAAATTAAAAATGGTGACATTTTCGGACAAGAATTATTGGACAACCTGGTACTTTTACCTGTTCTTAATCGTCGCGCTCTCCGTACTCCTCTTTGTCCATTACTGCTCTCATCTTTTCTTTACTTACGTTTTATCCCCTGTCTAGCACAAGCAGACGTTACACGGGAGTTGATGGAGTGATGGTTTACTAGCTGGTATCGGGAGCCGTTTTCGATTGCGACTTCCAGTGCTTGGCGTGCCAATGACCGCCTTCATCAATACACCTACGTCATCTAACATGTAGATGAATAAATAGAAGTTCATATCCTCCGAGTTCTTTAATCGTTCGACACATTCGCTGACTTCGAGGTCCCGCCGATCCTATGTTTAACCAAAACGGATTCACTTCTGCTGTTAGCCGTCAGATTGTGTTCACTCCAGAAGGAAGGAGGATTCAAAATGACTTCGTTGATTCAAATGATGGTTCTAACGGAAGGAGCTCTGAGAAACAAATTGCTGCGCTAGGCAAAGTTCCTACTTTCTAAAATAGCCGGAATAAGACTTTTAACAATAAATTTTGATGCTTTACTACGGTGAGGATTTAGGGCTACGTACACACTATCGTTTGCTATCATTTGCCTGTACCAAGCTTCTCTTATACTTACCAATCCTATTGTTGGAGATTTATACAGGGTGGCTATAGAGTTTGGTCCGCAGGCTTTTTCTACATGACTAAGTAATGATAATAGATATACTTACGTTATTAAGTTGTTGCGAAAGTTCCCGCCATTTTTTAAATGTGCTTTTTGTCTATCTAACGCTACCTTATAGCAACCCATCTTTTGTTCACATAAAGAGATCAGGTATGTATAAGTTTACCATTATTGCTAGCTACTCACTCTCGCGTAACTCTTTCTAGAAAAATGCAGCTTTCAAAGGAGTACATCCGAGGTCTCCTATTGTATGACTTCAAATTTGGTGTGACAGCACCCGCTTCCTGTCGTCGCATCAAAGGTGCATTTGGGGAGGGCACAGTGTCCGATCGCACTGCACTAGACTGATTCGTACGCTTTCGCAAAGGTGAGTTTAGCCTTGAAGGTTCGCTCAGGTCAGGACGAGAATCCGATGTCGACAACAACCGACTGCGACAGCTGGTGGAATCGGACCCATGGCGGACTACTCGCGAACTTGCGTAGGACTTGGGTTTGGATCGTCGCCATTGCCATGCACCTACAATTTCGGCAAGGCAGCATACACCGCCACCTTTTACACTCCCATGGCCTGATCTGAAGACTCTGTACGGAAGATTTGCGAGAATCTCAGAATCTAGTATCTTGCCTGTAAACCACGTTTCAGTTTCAAAAAGTAAGTCTGGTTCGTAGACGGACAAGAATAGGTAGAGGTAATGTACTTTGTTACAAGGCTACGCGAGTTGAGCAGGAAACACTTAATGGCTGCGGAGCTGGTGGATATGTGTGGTATGCCGTGTTCAGCTAGACGTTTCCCGAAGCTCTAGGCTTCGGAAGGTCCTTGACCCGTCTCAGCGCTCCGCGGTATACCAACCAACTTATAATGGATCCCTCATTCAAGATAATGTTCAAAATAACCTCTGTTTCGACGGATGTGGATGTGCGGGAGTTGCTGACTGCTTCTACCACAGGTAGTCGACATCGACCTTCTGCCCCTCAGCAAGTAGGCCTGCTTTCAAACTGTCTACACTTTGGTGAGAGTTCGACGCGACTCTCTGCTCTTAATTTCTCTAGACCGGGTAGTTCATTGCGTTCAGGTACAGAGTGTTTGGGGCCACTTATGCTTGCTCCAGAACCCAAGACTTTTCTACTCAGAGAATGAGATTGTCGACTTTGGTATATGTGCTGGCGCTCCCTGCTGAAGTACAAACCTTCCCTGAAGAACAGTTTAGCTCACGGAACCACATTATCTCTTAAAGTAACATGTTGGTGGACATCGGAGTTAATTTTGATATTTTGTCCATGAAAGGGGTTCTTACCTTAAGATGGCATTCCAGCCAAAAACATAATAATAATAATTTATTAGGTGGTATAAGACACACGTTAGAGAAAAAACAAAACAAAACAAAACACCGTGCAAAGAGAGATGTCATGGTTCTCAAAATTTTAAAAAAGAAGTAGCTTCTTCTCAGCCATACGTTTGAAAGAGCTGGAAACCTGCGTAACAGCACAAAAATTGTGTTTTAGAGACAAATAAATCGATCCTGCTCTGCAAGTAAAAACCCCTAATCTTTGTGTAGTTCTAGGGCTTCGAAAAGAGATCTTTTCCGAACCACCTCTAGTTCTAGAAGGTAGGAGAGAGTAAAATTGAGAAGCATCGACGTCCATGATTCCTGACAGCATTTTGAAGATAGCACAAACATCTCTAAGCTTCCTACGGGATTCCAATGTGTGCAAATTGAAATATCCATTCTTATGTTTTCTCGAGGTACTCTAGAGTACAGAAAACTTCCTGATCGAAGTAAGATTTTCCTTGTATAACTGTTCTGAATCTTTTCCAGAAAAGTAATGTCCTTTTTTTATAAGGAGAAAACACGGTAGATCCACTCTCAACGATAGGTCTTACGTATGTTTTGTAGGCTTGTACCAGAACTGCATTGTTGCGAGTGCAGAGACCTTTGAAAATTTGGAATATACGTGACTGTGCCTTCCTCTGGATAACCTTATAGTGTTCCGAAAAGTCAAGCTTATCGTCGTAATGAAATCCAAGTTCTCTCACTGACTGAACTTTAGAGATCGGGTGATCGCCAACAAAATACTCAGTCAGAGCGGCCGACGATCCTATCCTCATAAACACCGTCTTTTCTGGCGCCAAAGGGAGATTCCATGCAGTGGACCAGTCCCGCAGTTTCTGAATAGCCAACTGCAAGATACTGTGGTCTTCAGAAGATAGTTCTTCACGGTAGATCTTGATATCGTCCGCAAACTGCTTGACTACAACACCATTGCACATTAGGAGTTCAGGTATATCGGAGGTATAGATCATGAACAGTAGAGGAGAAAGCGCCCCACCCTGGGGAACACCACTCTTAGCCTGCCTGCAGTCGGACAGAGCTTTCCCTACCTTCACTTGAAACGTTCTGTTGGCTAAGAATTCATGTAGCCAGTTACAAATAACTGGGTGAATACCAAGCTGAGAAATCCTTCGTAGCAGCTTACTGTGGCTAACTCTATCAAAAGCTTTTGAGAAGTCAAAATACACCACGTCGCATGACTTTTTTGTGTCTAAACAATTAGACCAGTCATTTATGCATTCCAACATATTCGATTCAATCGACCGCCCTGGTATAAATCCATGCTGACTTTTTGGTATAATTTTATTTTTTAGAAGATAATCGAAAATATGGCTTTTTAGGACCTTCTCAAAAGTTTTGCAGAAAAATGACGTAATACTCACGGGACTGTAATTGTTAACATCGCTAGCAGGATTCTTCTTCAGTAGTGGGGTTACGAAAGAGTGTTTCCATCTCGTAGGAACTTCAGCACATATTAAGGATTGAATAAATGCGAAAGTGGGCCCACCACAACGTGGGCGATCTTTTTGATGAAAAAAGCTGGAATAAAATCAGGTGTTAGTGACGAGGAATCTGACCAGCCGATTATGATCCTATAAAGCTCATCTTTAGTAAACCACGGAAAAGACTGCATGGGTTCAGAAACTTCCCCCTAAACACTGGTGTGTCTTCATCGTCAGAAAGAAAAACTTCACAAAATTTGTCAGCCAAAACATTAGCCTTATCCAATTCAGTCACGGCCACCTGACTGCCATTCACAGTACTACCAACATAACTGCCGCTTTTGAGATTTCTGCGTAGTAGTTTATAAAACCTAGCCTTGTTTCCAGACTGAATAATCCTTTTCTCTATTGACCCATTGTATTTTAGTAAAGCTTTGTGGAATTTTTTAGAAAACGAATTGTAGTTATCCCAGTCCTGTTCTGTCTGAGAACGAAAAGCCGCGCTTAAAAGACAGGAACGGTGATCCAACATATTTTGAAGATACGATGGTAAACATGATTGTTTTACGCTAACACGACCCCATGGCACAAACAAGTCAATGGATAGCTGAAATATTGATATGAAATACTCATACTTCTCATTCACACTATCAAAAGTCTCAAACATCCCCCTCCATGCAACTGCAGCCAAATAATCACAGACCTTATCATAGTCGCATCTATTAAAAAGACGGGTGTACGTATAGACAGGTTCTGTTAGAGTGCAGCACATATCAAACTTCACACTATTATGATCACTTAATCCAACGGGAGGCTCAACCGAAATAGACTTAATAAGTGATGCATCAGTAGACGAAACAAGGTTCAAAGTGTGCCCACCCCTGGTAGGCTCAAGCACATGTTGAACCAGATCGTGACTGCACACCATTTCTACGAACGGATTGGTATTCAGGAGCAACGATTGAGTCGAGGAAAGTTTAGACCAGTCGATATCGGAGTAATTAAAATCTCCCATAATAACTGATGCATGTTCACATGCCAACAGGTCACTAATACTCTTGACCAATTGTTCGTTTTCGGCTGATTTGCAAGCTGGGGCACGATATACTACAACAGGCCTAACTGAAATAACGTCAAGAACCAGGTCCGCCGACAGAATCTCATAAGAATTGGGAATAGATTCGGAAAATATCTAAACGAAACCCAAAGAATTCTTGAAAATAATGGCAACCCCTCCTCCAGCTTTCCAAGCTCTGTCACAACGTAAAGTCTGATAGTCGCCACTCATATGTACGAAATGAGACGAGACAATGTGATGAGATTTCAACCACCTTTCAGTAAAACCATACACATCAAAAAATTTTGCCAGAGCAAGGTCAACATGAGCTGCATTTTTAGTGAGAGAGCGCACATTTGAATAAAAACAGGACAACAGTTTTGAGGTTGATAGTGGTTCACGATGAGGAAGGAAACCTAGTTTAAATGAGAGGGGGAATATTGGGCTTCCGACATACTGGCGCAGCTCCCTAAACTCAGCCCATCCCTTCCCCATGGGGAAGGAGTGCCGAACTCATCCGAACTCCGCTATCATTACGGAGACGACGTAACTGCTCTTATGAATACGATTTTCTAATACGAACACCAACCTGAGGATAAAGCCAGAGACGACTTGCACGATGGAGAGCAATTTTTTGAAAAACACTGGGTGGAAAGACCACCTTAAAAAGCCTGTTACGATTAGACATAGGTTTCCCCAGACGATAAATTGCCACAGGCTCACATTGAATATCTAAAAAATCTAAAACACCTCTAACACTATTGAAATCATACAAAACACGTTCTTGCAAGCGACCGCTTCAAGAATACCACTAACAACAATGGATCTATGGCGTTCCGCTTCTTTGACCGCACAGAACTCATCCGCCGCATTATTACACACAACCTGCGACTTGAGAGGGATATTAAGAACTGATGAAGCTTAAGACGAATTTTGAGATGACACCTCAAAACGGGCAAGCTTCATACGTAGCTGCTCATTCTCACTGCGCAGGAGGTCAATGAGCTTATCCTTAGCTTGTAAAATTTAAAGCATTTGACTAGCCAGTGTGTTCAACGCCTTTTTGATGCATGGTGGCACATCATCCGATTGCTTGACCTCCTCAATCGCGCACATCATCTCGGTGAAGGAGTTGACCGCGTCGTCGTCGGTACTCGTGAAGGAAGTTGGTCCAGCTTTTGGATTGCCCTCCTTAACACTCGCACAAATCTTCATGGTACAGAAGGCAGCGAACTCAATCAACGGAACTAATAGACCTTTCCTAGCGACCTAGGATGGCCGATGATCAAATTGATTTTTGTGGGTCGCTTGCAGACGGCACCAGTGCGAAGAGTCGTCTCCAAAGGCTAAGCTGCCAGTCGGAAGAGATTGTAGTCCGGATTACTGACGACAGACGACGAAGAATAAATACAGTGTAGCCTTAGAAGTGGTCAAGAATAGGGGCGAGTAGAAGAATTAGTCGGCAGTGGCAGCTATGTCAGAGAGCAACGAAATACCAGCCGCTCACGCCGCCGCCCGCAAACGGAACGATCACATCACATATAGGAAACGGCATTTTTCAGCGTGCAGGACGTTTTTAAGGGTTTTCTCTGTCGGAGAGAGAAAAAGGATTTTTTGTTGGTTTCGATGGATGTGAACAATGTCAACAGTGAAATTTTTTTGGATCTACTCTAGTCGAGAGGAGGGGGGGGGGGGGGGGGAGGGCAACCGTTAAGTATCAGTTTCGTATGTAATTCCATGCTAGTCATCCATGTCCGTGTGTGTAAATGAAAACCTTCGCATGATGGAACAGCAAGTGAAGCTGTCGTAGAAACTCAAGGAAGAGTTTGGAAGGAAGAGGTTAGATCCAACTTTTCTTTTTTTCTTTTTTTCTAGTCCGATAAGGTGCCCTCACGAATGAGGTCGAGGATTTTTTTTTCATTTTTCAAGCCAATCCTTCTTTGCAGCTTCAGTTAGGGCGTTTCAAAAAAACATTCGCTAACTCTGAAGGCCTCGATCTTATCTGACTTCGCCGTAGCTTCGCCGTAATAGTAAGTCGGAAGCAATTTTGATCAAATAGTAAGTCGGAAGCAATTTTGATCAGGCTAACCCTGTCACTTCCCTGTACCCTTTTCTTGTTTATCTTGCGGATCCCAGGTGTGCTGACGGTCCGAGGTAGGCCTGGTTTTTTAGAAGGGAATGACGACATCCTCAATGTCTGTACTGCGTCGCTGTCCTCCCTACAGTCATTTCGTTGATGTGGAACCTTCTTGCGACCCCTGCTTGTTTAACAAGAAGACCTTCGTCCAAGAGATGCACGATGTTGGCTCGATGAGAAGATGGACGCACAATTTTATGAGCATCGATCCGCGCCTTAAAGTGTGGAATTCATCATCATTCGTCAAGCAGAAGAACCGTGGTAGAATTGTTTTGACGAAATTTATTGATCTTTCAATGTCCGCGTCGACATTATTTGGGCTTTTCACCGTACTTCTAAGGCGGTGAACTACGCTTCTTTGCTTTCCTTCGCATCCGCAGATCCAAATCAGCTCCGGAATGGACCACAATTTTTCTACTCGTTTCAAAAGGCAGCTGCCAGGGGCTTGTATTGGGACCCCATCGATCAAGGACTGGCTTCCACTTTCTAGCACCACCCTGTCAATGTAACATTTATGGAGTTTTGGACATGGTTTGCATTAAAAATGCAATGCCATTTTCCTTTTTCCATTACAAGAGATTTCCATAAGCAGCGTGAAACTTCGTTTTAGATGCACACTAGGTCAAACAGACCCTCCAAATCATGCTAACAGCGCGAGAAACAATGGTGTCGAGATTCATTAAACAATTTACAAAATGATCTTAAGTGAAATGCCAAAAGTTCTACTTGTTCAGTAGATCTCATGTAGCCGCTCCCGTTCCATCAGCTCCTCTTGCTCACGGGCTCGTTGGTACTGGAATCACGCTGATCATTTCTAATGAAAATTTCCAAATTCCCTTCTAACCTTGCTCAAGAAGTTGAACTCGGACTGCGCGTAGTAATTGATGTCTCCATGAGCAGTGTGGGGATCATCCACCTGATTCAGTATCCGAATTTGCAGAATAAAGCCTGAAAAGGAACGCAAGGAGGTCAAGCAAAACATGTTAGCAAAACATGTTATGGAGGTCAAGCAAAACATGTTATGCCTAAAGAATATAAAAAAGAAAAGAAAGCTTAAAGTAGGTCATCATCCAGTAAAAATTCAAGGCTCAGATCTACTGCAGTCTGCATCATGTAATTCCATGAACGTTTCTTGACATCGACGATTTCGGGAAACTTTCACTAGCTCCTCACATTGCTTAAAACTAGGAGACATTAGCCTCACCAGTAATTAGGCCTCCCACAATAGCTGACGCCAAAGCTGTGCCCATCCCAGCCAACTGGTACAGTGCTTGAATTTCGCGATTCCTATCACCCTCCATCGGTCCTCCTTCGAAATACGGATAGATGTGGTAGAGCCTTCAAAAGGACGAGGACGTTTTAAGCAAAGTTCTGTCACCACTGGAAGATGAAAACATAACCTACGTCTTTCCGTAACTCTCCGGTTCGTATCCGAGGGCAAATATGATGCTGAATATCTGGAAATGTTATGCACATTTCACTTGCTTTATGCAGCTCCAAACGTTTTTCACAGCACGCCTGGCTTTTTAAAACCTAAGACCGTTTTCTGTTGAGTAATTGTAGCTCTGGTGATCGCTCAGCGTCAATGATGAGCCGAAATTTATTGAAAAAATGGAAGGTGATACGAGAAACAGAACGGCTCAAAAACGGTCGGGAGGACACGGACAAGAAAATAACACACATTCGCCTCCTTCAAGGGAGCGTCAGAAGCTACTCGTTGTGCATTCTTCTGGTGGAGAATTTCAGAAGAGCAAAATCCTTCACAACACTGCACAGTACTGCACATCCTCATCAGGGCATGGTATAATGAAGCACGACTTCGTAACACTATTGCGTTATTTTTTAAGCTAAGACGAGCTCGGTAGACTAAAATAGAAAAAAGTCTTGTCCTAAAATAACAGCAATCAGTTGACTTTTTCTAGCTATTAATTCCGATTTCAGCTTCTCATTTTCTTTTTGAGTAGTAGCTGTTTTTTGAGCAGTAGTTTCAATTAACTAAGATTACTTATAAACTTGAACAAAACTTGATCCAAGTAAAAGCAAAACGAAGAAGACACCTACATCTTTTTCCGTTCAGGTAAGAAGTTCCTTGGCTTAAAACGGTCCATAGATATTTACGGACTTGTGAAATCAAAAATGATGTCGTTATTGAACAGGCATATGCATACTCAGCGTTGGCAGCTGCATTGCAATAACCAAAACTAGTATTCAAATTCCAATCCGAGATCGATTGGTTGTTCTACAGCTCTGCATACTGCAAGCTGATGGGGGCGTGGCTTAGAGGTCAGTTCCTAAATGATTCAATTCAATTTCTTTAAGCCTCAAGCGGCTGGGATCGAGGTTGTCAACTGTTACAACGATGCTTTGTTGCGAACAAAATTCTAGCGAAGTGTGGATGTTGCGTTCGATCAAACAGCATCGGTGGAGTAATGGCGTAGGGCATTCCTGCTCCCGGTCAGCAGGAGGTGCGGGTTCGAGTCCCCCCTAGCGGTAGAGTTTTGATGGCAACGAAACAGCGTTATAACGGTTGCTAAATTCTGCGTGAAGTTACCATTTCATCTCAGAGTTCAATCAATCAATATAACAGCTCAAGGTAAACCTTATGAGTCACTCAATATAACAGCACAAAGTAAACCTTATAGCGGGCCATTAAAAAATCTATGACGTAACTAATATACATGTGAAAATCTGCATCATCGATCAGGAATACATCCTTGGAGGACCGCATATCATAATCTTCAATGAATCCTTTGTTTAAGGAGTGTGCAATATAGGTCTATAAGGTTTCTTGTGGCTATTTGTAGCTTTTCAACATGAATTTTGTCAGTATTCAAACAATGAGTGCATTTTTAACACCTAATGCATACCCTAAGGGCACGTGTAGCGCAGTCGGAGAAGGCGCGACTGTCACGAGCACCCGATACCAGGTTCCTGGTTCGGATTTCTCGCCCAGGCTAACCAAGCCTTCCGTCCCTCCGTGGGCGGTGAATTGGTACCTGACTTGTCTGGGAAGAATAGAGCGCTGACTTGTTCATCGGCTGGCCACCGCAGGTCATTGTATGGCCAAATACGCATTCATGTCGCCTCCACGACATCCCGTAGAAGTAGAATGCGCTGGCGCATCCCAGAAGGGATTGAGTAACGCCGTCCTTTATTCTTTTATCCTTTAATGCATATCCTTTGTTGGCACATTAATTCTGCCTTTGTGATTTAGTGGGTGATAAGAATAACATAAGTGTGGTAGAAAAAATCTTGATATGGTCCTCAACCATGCATTACTGATCGCTATCAACACGTGGCGCTTGTAGATCAGAAACATCTTCGCGACAAGAAGTATATAGCCATTTTGCAATAACTTTGGTCACCATATAAATTCCAGAAGACTACCTTCGAGCTATCATCTTCTATGAACGACGCAGTGGCCAATGTAGCGGCGGGTAGTCGTTCGAAACATCAACAGCGAAGTGGGAGAGGAGATCACTCCCATCAGCACTGTCAACTGCTCGTTCGATCTTCAGAGGGGAGGCGTGGACTTTAAACACATACCTCGGTTGGGGCGCCCCACGCAGTGAAAAACTCTGCCGTTCCCGCTGTTGAGGAGGATCTGGAGGTTAACACCCGCAGCCTTCCAACTCTTGGGTGCACCAGTCCCCAGTCGCCTCCAGCCCCTCGGCTGCAGAAAAGTGCGGACTCCGTAGATCCCCTCTAGCATGCATCGTGCAGTGTGGCTTCCTCGAGCAGAACACTCCCAGCAGAAGCCAAAATGGGCCTTCATCCCAAGAAGTGTCTCTTTTGCTGCTTCCGGGATTCGCGAGGAATGTTGTATTACGAGTTGCTTCCGCAAGAACACACAGTCATCGGTAGCATTTATGCCGATCAGCTCCAGAAACTGCCCAATGCTGCTCGAGAAAAACAGCAGAGACGTGCTTCTGTCCACCTCCTTCACGAAAGCGCTAGGCCGCATGAAGTTAAAGAGACGCGTGAAGAATTGGAGGGGCTGAGCTGGGATAGGGCTCCTTACCCAATCTATTCCCCTGATATAGCCTCCTCTGACTATCACTTATTCCGCACCCATAGTACAATCCTAGCAAAGAAAAACTTCACCAAAATTGAAGATGTTGGAAGGACGGTCAGCGTATTATTTGACTCCCAGCCTGACCAGTTCTGGAGGAAAGGAATCTCTGGCATGCCTATTCCTTGGCACACTGTAGTGACTACGGTGATCGTACTGTAGGGTGAATTCCGTCGTAGAATGAAAAGAAGAAAACTTCGAACACTGTAATACTTCCTTGCCACTCATTCAGTCCAAATCAATTACGGACTAATACTGTAGTCGTGAAATATCCCTCTGGCAATTCAGAAGGAGGGCCTCAGTTCAATCCAAATCAATTATTGTTTATCGACAATGGGCTAACAATGTAGGAGGATAGAAACATACCCCAGCGAGAATTCCTGGAATTCCGTGCAGGTTGTGTACACCACAGGTGTCGTAGAGTTTGAAGCGTTTCTCAAGCTTCGGCTGAAAGTTGTTGGATGTGATTTTTCGCCCATTGAGCCCAACACTGAGGGACGCACACTTAGCCAAGCATGTCCAATCACGGACACGAAGCTCGCACAAATGCCGACGGCCACGGCATGCGAGGGGTAGAGCACTGCATTGGCGGCGGAGCCTGAAAACAGATTGTGAGCGGGAACGGCGCATCACATCCGGAAGAATGTGTCTCGCTACAAGGCCGTTTTCTTTCATAGGGTTATAATATTTCATCCTCTGCCTGCCAATCCGTGATGTGATTGTGCGGATGCTGGTATTTTCTTTGTTCATCATTATAGCGTGTCAGAGTCTTCCTTCTCTCTGACAGTACATTAAGCGAGCCATACGTACCAATCAGTGCTTTCAAGTGGGGTTCAACCCCTGATGAGCTTTGATATCCACCGGAATCCAGTCGGCTACGATTGGCTTTTATTTAATTTTTTATTTTTTCGGTTCTTCAATAACTTCCACCGAGACACCTTTAGTGAGAGGCGCATCTAATGTCGACGATATGGCTTATCGTTAGTTCACGGCCTCCTTGATCCTCAGAGATCTTCGGCCTGATGCATTGCCTCACTTGCGTCAATCGTGTTACTTTGAGCGCGAACGACCTGGTCATGTGCCGCCTTGCTGCCTCATTACTATAACAATGTATTGAGCTCCGCCAGAATTCGCATAACAGGTACTCGTGAAACTCTCGGAGATGTTTCTTTCGTAATGAAGCATCAGAAGCTATTCGTTCACTAGCAAACGTCCCCTCGCCTGCCGTAGATTGCCGTTTTCGCATACATTTTCAGTCTTGTGGTCGAGAAAGTTGCCGTATGGCAGCGTCATTTCACTATGACAGAAACGACTATATTTATCTGAAGAGTGGATTATTCTCCCTGCGGGCCTAATTTTTGACTTCAGCGTGTGCAGTGCATGAGCAGTTGTTGTGCAGCGCAGTGCGTTTTTTGACATAACTTGCCTAAAGTTCGGTCATTTCAGAAACCAAGGATATATTTGAGCTCATGAGCTCGAGCTCTATCGTCTGGTATACATCGTTCATGGAGCCATGAAAATTTTTGAAATTGAAAACTTGCGCTCCATTGCGAAGGGCGGTCGCGGACAAGTTGTCGGTCGCAAGCCGTCGAAAGCCGTTGCGTGCTCACAATTCCTCTAATTTGAACTTCGCCAGCCACCGCGTTTTGGCAGTGGGTGGTCAAAAATGACTGGAGCAGACTTTTTGCGAATGGAGAAGTTTATGCTCCAGGACTAACATGTTCTCCAAGTAGGGAGTTTTATGACTCAGCCGGCATACTCAGGAATTGCTGTACTCTGTCCCGACGAAACTTTGGAGTATGCTGTGCACAATGTATTTAGAATCGAACCTATCAATCGACTGAGCACGACAGCTCGCAAATTGCACAGCGAGCGTGTTCTGAGCGCAATAACTCTGTCACGTTTGCATCTTTCTAGCTGAAACTTGTGGATTTTGTAAGCAGTAGAAAGCTGAATAGGCACGCTGAAAAACAGCAACGTAGCTTATGACTGGACAAAATTACGACATGAAAATGCAGGTAAACCTTGTGTGACACGATTTTTTTCCGATTTCGGCCGACCACTGTATGAAAACGCGATCAGCTAACAGCCTATGAATGCTTAAGCTAGCAAATCATTTAAGGTACTTCGCGATGAAGTGCTCATAGCTCTCCAGCTGCCTAACTTGCCTTAGTACCAGCTGCCATTTCAGAGCTGCGTTGAAGATTCTTCCACCCTTACTCGCCCAATTTGAGTTTTTGACATATAAGATGGTACCGTTCTGTTCAGCTCGAAAAGCACTATCGAACGGTGTCGATCTCGGCCAATCCCGGGAAAATTGATTTTTTTGACAGTTTCCCCCTCGAGGATGAGGGCGCTCTTCACCGAGCTTGCCCGAACGATGATGTCATCCACAGTCGACGATTTCGAAATTTGTCAAATGTCCTCGTCGAAAATTATCTAGGGGTTATTTGGTGCGCTGATTACGAATCTGACGTCCATTTTTGAAAATTCCGTCGACTTTGGTAGGTTTTGGATTTTCTCCTGGATAACTGTGGGTGGTCGGGTCAGGAACACCGATATTTTGCTCGAATTTCGAATAAGGGCAGTGGTTATTCAGGGCGCCGAATACCATGCCGAAGTCATTTGCCCGATTGTGACAGGAGACCACTAGATATTTGATCCGACGCCGATTTTCCGGATCATCGGATGATTCGGATAGCCCATTTTTTCAAGCCCGGATCTTCGGATGATTCAGATAGCGCCATTTTCGGCCGAGCTGCATTTCGAATATCCGATTCGGATACAACCGGATAACTTAAAAACATCAGTCGCGTTTAGTTCTTTGACCAGTAGAAGCCACGAGCGCGCAAAGCAGCTTGTAGCGTGTCACCTTGAATTAAGTGGTTATATACCCTGATAGGAAGACGCATGAATGCCCAATTACATCATTACTGGCCTAGCTCAATTCACCTCTAGAGTAGAACACACCAGTGCTACGTAAAAGATGTCGTGTTTGGCTGTTCTGCAAGGGGAGCCATCCCCAGAGCTACTTTGCGCCTCCAGAACATTAACATTACGAGAAAAGAGCATTAAAACCCCACCGAGCCAATACCCACTGATAGTGAGTTGGCAACGCACAGCGAAGCAAAAAAAGGACAGTGAAACGATTAAGAACCGTCTCGCATGAAATTTCTTTAGCACTGAAAAGTGAAGGGTCTGAAGGGTATGTCTGAACGGGGAGAGCGAGTCATATAGGAGGAATCATCACCCCTCAATTAGTATAAAGATGTGTTTATTTTTCGGTAAGTCGTTAAATCCAAGGAGTTGGGGGGTCCCTGAATTTACAATGAAATCGGCGCCTCACGAGTTCAGAGGTCTTGTACGCCCGCGATGGTGCAGGCGGATAGCGGCTCGGAGCGCAGTGGATAGCTACACAAGGGGGAGGCCGGGAGCTCGTCTTTTCTGCGCTGCTGCATTTTTGCATTTTAACTGATTGGTTGAGATTTGAGGAATTCTGAAGTCTTTACCCTTTTAGATGTTTTCTGCGCAATTTTTCCAGATGCATGTCGTGGAGAGAAGCTTTGTTTATTACTGACCGGTTTTTTAACTAAAAGGCAATGAGAAAGCTGATCAAAACAATGATGTATAAACGTTTAACATCAGTGATACACAAGCACAAAGTGCATTAAACAGAAGCATTCGTTACAATACAGATAGTGTATAAAGGCTACAGGCTTCTCACAGTTTGCTTCCATGCAAGGACCAATGATATCGGCTCCATAGACGAAATCGAACTGAAGACGTACCCTTTCCGCCGAAACAAGAGTTCCATCCGAAAACGATGTCATATGTCTACTGCTTGCTTGCCTTTCCACGTCTATCAATTTATCTTGCGAATCCCAATCTTCTTCTTGTTCGTTCGGTCAGGTTGGTATCATTCCCTTGAAGGCTCCTTATCTAAAGGTGGACCACACTTCAGCGTGAGCAAGGGGATCATCACTCGAGCGTCGGTGACATTGTTGGTGTTAGGTTTATGAAAATTTTCAGCAGACCTCTGATTTCCAGATGACAGGCAAAGATGAGAGAAAGAATGTATCGATGCCGTTTAGGTCAATTTGCGGGATCCACAGACTTTCTCGTTTTAACCACATGTATCGTCGCATCATGGTCTCTTTTGAAAATCCGAGCAGGATGGTTTTACCCGAGGTCATTGGCCGATGTGCAGAAACAGACTGAGAGGAGCCTGTAGCATTTATACCCTGCCCGTATTGTGTCCAGTGCTACTTTATGCACGTTTACCTGTGTATCACTGGTGTTGAATATTTATGCATCATCATGTTGAGTACCACAGCATGCAGCTGGAGAATGCGCGGAAAACGCCTGAAAATGATACAGACGTCAGAATAAAAATTAAATCCCTCAAATCTCAACCAATCAGTTGAAATGCAACAATACAGCAGCGCATGAGAATCGAACACCCGACCTCTCTCCCATGAAGCAACGTCACTACCCATTGCACTACAAGCTGCTTGCCTTCAGAGGCACCGCGGGCGTACAAGACCCCCGAGTTCGTCAGGCGCCGATTCCATTATAATTCAAGGGCTCCCCTACTTCTCGGGTTTAACGACTTGGCAAAAGGAAACATTTTTATTAGGTTGAGTCATAAATTTTGCAACATTTCTGTTTTTCCAAAAATTTAAAGTAGACTTACTAAAGTGTTATATTTGGTTTGAAAGCTTGTTTCCTCTCGATTACTTTGTGTTATGAATCGTTAATTTTCCTTGCGTTGTTGAGAAGTTTAATTCTCTAGAACAATGACCACTCAATGTGAAAAAAGTGGGTGATTTCATTTTCAATTAGTTCAAGTGCGGCAGCAACATTGCGACAGGATCAAGTACATTCAGGAAGTCACCGATAAGTTTGCTCCTAACCGAATAAATTATTGGAGATGGTATTAGAAGTTCCTTTCCGCCCCGAAGGGCAACAAAGATGAACTACTCCCGGGAATACAAACTGCTGTAAACAAAGGGCGTCTGCGCCAACCCATTGTTCAATTCTTCTCAAACCAGACTAGGACTGACCTCTGATCTCCACACCTCCCAGCGAACCATCCCTCATCAGCTGAAGAAGATTGGAAAGTCGTCAAAATCGCCTTCCTCAGTGCCTCATGCCTTGACGTGAACCCAAGTAAATCGCTTTGCTCCGACTGCGGAGAGGTTCGGCCCCGGTTCAAGCGAGGATACCTGGATCGAATCCTTGCTAGCGATGAAAAGGCAATGCTTTGCGGCAACGGTGAAGCCGGAAAGCAATGGCTGGAACCCAACGAGCTGGAAGTTCTGACGTCAAAACCGGAGCTCCACCGAAAAAAGGTCTGCTGTGCGTTTGGTTGATGAGTAGCGGTCCAGGGCACAGGGAGTTGCTCCACGTAGTCAAACCATCTTTGACGCTCCCTTTTGCCAACAACTCGTCTAGCTCCAGCAAATAATAGTGGAGAAAAAAGTTGATACAAGGCAATTGATAAATGAGTGAAGCCATATAATTGTGATAATTTAAGTATGAAAGTATGAAAAACAAAGAATGTTTCATCCACCAGAACAACAGCCGACCGCTTACAGCACCTCAAACGCTGGAAAAAAACATAGGAATTGGGCTGAACCAAAATCAAGCAACCACCATACGCCCCAGACGTTGCGTCGTCTGGCTGCCATCTGCTTCTATCGATGGAGCACTTCCTCCGTGTTAGGCGCTTTGCCGAAGTCGACGAGGTTACATGAATTCGTGGTACATGAATTCTTGAAGTCGAAACCGACCAAACTCTTCAGAGATGTAATTCACTCACTGCGTGAAAAGCGGAAGAAACTTATTGGAAATAGCGGCAATTGCTTTGTTTAAGTCAATCATTCTTCTTTTTTGTTATAGTATAGCTTTTGCTGGAAGTCAAATTTTGTTGCAAAATTTATGACTCAAACTAATATAATAATTGAGGGACCCTGCCAACCTCAAATGGCTGTAACATGCCAAAATCAGTGGATTATCAAAAACGGACGTCGGATTCATAATCGGCGCCCCAAATAACACCCTAGGCTGTTTTGGACCAAGTTTGGACAAGAAAATTTGGCAAAATTCGAAATCATTGACTTTCGATGACGTCATCGTCCAAGCAAGCTCCTCGAGGATGGAAGTTGTCAAAAAAGTTGTTTCCCCGAATTGCCGCATTGATATCGTTCGATAGAGCTTTTCGAGCTGAACAGAACCGTAGCATCTTAAGTGTCAAAAACTCAAACGTGGGCGAGTAAGGGTGGAAGAAACTTCAACGCTGCTCTCTGATAAATGGCAGATAGGGCTAAAGCAGTTTAGGCAGCTGGAGAGCTATGGGGACTTCATCGTAAAGTACCTTAACTGATTAGCTAGCCTAGGCATTCATAGGCCGTTAGCATCGCGCTTTTCTACAGTGGTCGCCTGAAATCGGAAAAAATCGTGTCACACAAGGTTTACCTGCATTTTCGCACCGCTGTTACTTTGTACAATCATAAGCTATGTTGATGTGTTTCAGCGCACCTATTCAACTTTCTACTGCTTACAAAATCCACAGGTTGCAGCCGGAAAGACCCAAAACTGACAGAGTTATTGCGCTCAGAGCACGCCCGCTGCGCAATTTTCGAGCTGTCGTGCTCAGTCGATTGATAGGTTCGATTCTATATACATTGTTCACAGCGTACTCCAAAGTTTCGTCGGGACAGAGTACAGCAATTCCTGAGCAGGGCCGAGAATTTCTCATAAAACTCCCTAAATGACCGAATTTTAGGCGAGTTATATCAAAAAGACGGAAAAACCGCAAAATCGCGGTTTTTGCGGCGTCTATTCAAAAGACGCGTCCGGTACTGTAGTGCATCCTTCTGTGTAATATTCGCTACACCCACTACGGTGTCTGATGGAGCAAATCCTCCTTCTTCTGATCTTGTTCAGTGGTTGGTTTTGTTTCCCCGGACACTGAGGTTGTCCACCTACTCTCTTTTCCCGTTGGGTACATATCATTGCCATACATGAAAAGATTGGTTAGGTTCATCGTCAAAAACCTTCGTTTGACGTAAGGCTAATTTTCAGAATATCGCCTCATCCACTACAAAGTTATCATAAAAGGTTTTGAAATTTCACGCAGGAAGAGATAATGTGTTTTCAACTGCAGGAACTCGAAGAAAAAAGAGCAGACTCACCTATGGCAACTCCTCCAGCGAGGGTCGAGCTCTGGATGTGTATCATGTTGAAGCGTCCGAGATTGTCGACCAAGGAACTGAGAATGAACGTCGTCACCGTGCCGCTTGCCATCGCAAGATACGTGTTCATGATGGCGCGGTGACGTGCGTCCTCTTAAATTGAACGATTATGGCACTAAAAGCCAGTAATCCAGTCGAATTTCGACATCACAGACTAGTGCAGGAGCAATGGGAGCATTTGAGGTGTGAAACGTTCTATTACTTGTTTTTCGGAAATGCTTGACCGTCTTGTCGTCGCTTAGCTTGTTAGAAATTGAAAGAGGGAAAGCGACTGCTGATCAAGAACTAGACAAAATGGCAAAACGGTACGTAACGGATAAAAGGATAAAAGACGGCGTTACTCAATCCGTTTCGAGATGCGCCACGCATTACACTTCTAAGAGAAGTCAAGGAGGCAATTTGACAATTTGAAAGCGTATATGACCTCTATCATAACTTCCGGTGGCCGGCCGATGGACACGTCACTGTTTCATCCTTCCCAGGCAGGTCTGATAAGATTTACCGAAACGGTGGGAGCAGTAATTATTATCAGACTTGGTTGGCCTGGGCGAGAAATTCAAACTAATAGGAACCTGGAATCAGCTGCGCGCGACAGCCGGCACCTTCGGCCACTCCACTCGTCTCAGAAACAGTGCATATGTACAACTTTTTTTGCTCTTTTTCCTTTTCCTCCTTGTCATTTTCGTCTTACCTGGTTCCTGGACTGCAGCGTTGAACGAAGGAAAGAAAACCCATAGAAGTAGTGTTCCTGTAACCTTGCTTTAAGTTATGCCGTTGGAATGAAACCGCAAAGCATGGTTTGAGCTGATCGCTATTTCATCTTGAACACACCTATCATTGAGAAAAGGTCCGAGTGGTGGATGGACCCTTGTTCGTCCAGCTCCATCACATTCTTCTTCTTGCCCACCATTGCAGCTGCTAGACCAAAGTAAGCGCCGAAGGCGTGCACGACTAGAGAGCGACCGCCGTCGTTCACCTGCAACGCTTCTGTTCATTACAGGAGGGATTCTCGAAACAGGTTCGAGGGCTCGACAGCCGCGCCAGGGACAGTATGTCACAAACATATTCGAGCCAGCCACGTCTTCAGCCTCGTCGATTCGCCCTTTTTGTTGAACGGATCACCATCCCAGGCGGATCTGCACTGTATGGATACCCAACTTGAACACGGTAGAAGACCTAATGGAACAGAAAGGTTTGACGAGCCAAGAATTTGACGGTAGTTAAATCTACACTCGGCATTTTGATTCTATGTCTTTCTCTACCTGTTTTCAATAACTCAGCAAGGAAGGAGAGTTGTAAACGATAACTTCTCCTGTAGCGCTAATAAACCCACTAGAAAATATTATTTACTACTATAAGTATTCACTACTTGTAAGGACAGGCTCGGCAACGAGTGAGTGTCGCTAATCATGCGGAAAACTGTGAAGTAGATGAAATTTTCCACTTTTAGAGAAATCAGTTACTACCTTATTCAGCATATCGAACCAGGAGCTGAAATGGCTCCCAATACGAAACACACCCTTTGGGATAAGTTGCTACAATGTTTATGGATCACTTTTGGAGTAATCAGGGCAGGCGTTGAGTAGATATTCTCGCACATTCGGGTCCGACGAGCCGAACAGTCTCCGCCCAACCACGCCCCTTCAACAGTCAACTGCGGTTGGAAACAGAAACTACGGTTGTTATTGTGTTGAAATAGCGACGTGTGTTGCTTTAACCTTGTAAGCTCGCAATGCACTGTTGCTATCCAGCCGCAGTGACTAGTGTGCTCCAATCGGATACGCTAGCGCAACTAGGAAGAAATTAGAGCTCATACGCTTTCGCGCTCTGCGCTAGCAAAGCTTCTCGACGCGGTCTTGGCGCAATCAATGCCGCCGCTGCCGTCGCCTAGACTTAAGGCCCTGCACACTTCTGCGGCGTTGCCGCTGCACTATCCTTCACCATAGCGGCGAGCGGCGTTGCCGCAAAAATATGTGGACCTTTAGCCCTAGTTTATACTTCCGTCGCCAAGCGGTGCGGCACCACGACCGCCATAGGTACCGATTTTCCGCGCCGATATCTATCCCGACTGTGGTGCCGCGCCGCGCACCGGCGCAACTATAAACTAGGGCTTAGGCTTTTAACACATTGACGACAACACGTACTTCGCAGTGCTGCGTGCCTGGGACAATCTTTTTTTAAGCTGGCCGGCGCGTACGCATCATTTGTTGTCTCACCGTACCGCGTTTTTGTTGCGTCAAGAGTATGGGCTGGATTTTCAAGCTATTTCGCGGACGCTCGCTCTCCATACCTCGAGAAAAGGATGCCTTTTTTCCAGGTATAAGATAAAGGAAAATAATAACAAAATAATAGCATTGACAACAGCTTTAAAAAGCTCTGGTCAGAGGTGTGTGGAATTTTTGTTTCCATGATAGAGCTCCGGCTTCCTGCCATTTCTATTCATATTCATATTTTTATATTCATATTCCCCCTGTTTAGAATGTAGAATGTCTTAACAGAAAGGTCTCCATGTGTTCGTATTAAACTGTGACAATCATTTGATTAGCAGTATTTCCAGTAAACAGTATTTCCACCTATTGCTTGTGTTAAATCCTAGATTTATACGCATACGTCTAAAGAACCCCTAAGGGGTTGGAAATTCAATGGTCATTTAAGCGATGAAAGCTATTTGTCGAAATCATGCATAGGTTAAAGTTTTTGAATCAACAACTTTTTCGACTTTCTTAGAACGTGTAGAGTTTGATTTGAATGGCAACCGACTAGAAGGAGAAGTAAAAGTAAAAAAATGGCAAGAACTGTTCAGCTTGAGATGAAGATAACACGTTAAATAAATCCCGGAACATATTGTATTAGCATGAGCAGAAAACCAAAAAAAATTTTGTTGTACTGCAGTACAGGTCAGGTAGCTCTTGCGGTTTGCGATTTATGATGATTTTTTCGTAATTACGATTTACAAAGTTTTGAATTTCATTTACGCACTTCTCTGGTCCAGACCCGAGGATCTCGTCGAGTGGGCAATTGGTTGTACACCACACCGAATATTAATAATAAATATTTTCTGTATCCTTCTATATCCAGCTTGTACATACATACGGTATATGGCGCACAAGCAGCGGGGATGCGTAGGCACGGTTATCCGACCGAAGGCACGATTATCCTGCAACCATCTAGCGATTGAAGCGTAACTGCTACTCGCGACCGCGATTGTGAACAAGGGATTTTGGTGCCTTCGTTCCCTTCCTTCGTGTCACAGCATTGCGCACAGCTTTCGCGGTGTTTGAACATTGAATAGAGCCGAACCGCCTATTCATCTGTACTAGCTTTCATCCTGGTGATAATAAAATCAAGCGAACCATAACGACGTTTTCACCTGTCCGTGCAGCGTGCTAGAATACTCTAGCAGATCCTGTTCCTTCAAGGGCTGGCGGCGGAGCTAAACTACTACGAGGAATGAGGAGCGAAATTGCGGGAAGACGGAGATTCTCCATACGCATTAATCGGCGGACGGTAAGCAGGTACACGCGCCCCCTGCTGGGGGCGTGCGATCTTCCTCTCATCCCCCTTGCTCACCCACCCCCAAGTCCCTAGGCGAGAATCTAACGGCTGCCTTACGAAACCTTTGACACGCAAAGCAAAAGCTTCCGGTCCGCAAAACAGCGCCTGTACCTCCTGACGCCATGCTCCGAGCAGGGGCGAGTGTACCTCCTATCGCACTGCTGCATTAATCGGTCAATTTCTGCATGAAGAATTCAGTCAAATGAACCTCCCGCCTCTAACCATAGGTTTCCACTGTCACCGCTATGCCATAGCTTCCACGGTAACAAAAAGATATTCATTCTAAAACATTGGATAAACTGTACCTATTGATTTACTCACGTGTAGAATGTTGAACACGACATGGTCGACAACCACGGATATGCTAGTTTCAAAGAAGGCTAGCAGCAAAAACTGCACTGGAGTCATGCGACCGAGCAGCACGCCCATGGTGATCAGCACCACTGCGCACGAGTTATCAGCACACATCATTCTGAAACATTTTCCAGTGCCTTTCTTTCACGAGGATTCACATTATATGTAGCTCTGTGCCCATCATCGGGGTTGCTTGTTGGCTGGATGAGGGCGACAGACACAGGCACTTGAGCTGATTTCTCAGAAATTGGATAGGATGCAACACTTTTGCTGACTGGCTGAACGAAAAATGGAAGAACAACAACTATCACCATCCGCTGTTGCTGTGCATGAGAGCCCTGAGCAGGACAGACTGCGAACGCTTTTCGTGCCCCTCGACTAAGGAAGACCAACAGGCCTAGTCGAAGACATGATAAGGACGAAGGAAGACTTTGATTCGACGATTACTACGACTGCGGTACAAGATCAGGATAGAAGATCGTAATGTGATGAACTTTATGCCAAGTGTCTCAAAAAATTGAAGCACTCTTTGACACCTTCCTTCTATTAACGCTCTTGTTATAACTTAGATCGTTGAAATTGCAAAACATTGAAAATTTTGCATGATAAAGGAAGGGATTGTACTGCCCTAAACTTCGAATTTTAGACTCGATTGATTGTGTAGGCACTGAATGCTTGTCACCAATCAACCATATTGCTTTCACACATTCATGTTAAGGTCTATGGCAAATGGCAGCGCACCACAACTTTTTGCAAAACAGGCGCTTTCCACAATACGACCACTCATGGAAGGACCATAGGTTGGTTTAAGCAGCGCTACTGCCAAGGTGAAGAGCTAGAATGAAAGGCCAAAAACCTATGAAGACATGTTCGAAACGTGGACGTATGAACGCATCCTCTAGGCTACACGCTTATTCGAGCGGTCTCCCGCAAGGGGTGTGCTTTCTCCCCTATTGTTCCTTTCTACACTTGCGACTTGCCCTCCTATTTAAGCACCGACCCACGTTTTAAGATACAACTCTATGCTGACGATATAAAAATATTTGGTATTTATGATGAATCTAACGCAGCAGGAGTTCACCAAACTCTTTCCCTTTCAATCACTAAAATGATGGAATGGGCCTTAGCTTGGGGATTCCTGTGGATTTGAATAAAACATATGTTCTTCATATGGGAGACGCCGAGAAAATTTACAGCTTCAATGAAAATGTTCTCAAGAGCACAAATGAAATACACGGGACCTAGGAATTCTCATTAATGTTGATTTAAACTTCGAACCACACATTAACTGAATGTTTGGAAAGAATTTGTGGTTCTTTTCAGCCTACGTAGAAGCACAACGTGCAAATCGCATCTACGCAACAATCCCCAAATTTTGGTCAAGTTATACAATGTTATACCCATGCTGAAAGACGGATCCCAGATCTAGAGCCTTGCTACCAATCTCCAGAATAAAATTGGAACGGTCCAGCAGACTTTTACCAAGATTCTGTTGTACAAGTGATTTCCTGACCCACACTACCCCCAAGCTGTGCCTTGCTACAAGACGAGATTAACATTTTCAAGCATGACAGTCTGCTTTACCGCCGCACTTTCAAGGACCAAGTGTTCTGCTTTAAGAGTCTTGAGGGGAATCGAAGTGGAAACCTAGCAATTTCTGGGTTTTTAAACCATGCAGAGGACGTCGTACGATTTTATCCTTACAGAATATCAAGCCAGATATCAAGCTTAGTTCTAGAGTCCTTAATACTAATATTCTCTCGCACCACAAAATGGACACAGATGCTGCTGTTTGAAATAATTAGTTCGCCTTGCAGCTCAGTATTCCGAACAAGACTGAAAGAGATCGACCTTTCATCCGTTCTGAAGATTTGTGATTCCTGACTCTTTGACAGCGATTGCGCTTCATAACTTCCATTTACGGAATAGTTGCAACAAGGTTCTGCGACTTCTTCTAGTTTGCCAACGCATCGTTTCAGGAAGTCGTATAGTAGGTGTTGGGGATGTCCGATGAAGCGTTTTTGCTGCTCGAGATTTCGTGCCACTTAGCCACGTTGATCTTGCTCCTACGTGATCTGGTATTTTCATTTGGTTTTGTTGCTGAGATGATTATTTCAATATATAACTTTTTCTGTAGAATTTACAACGACTCCCCTTCAGTTTCCTTTCCTGATATCCATCTCTTCCTTATCGATGTGAGTACCTAGGCTTCATATTGAGGCTGTGGCCCCTTGGCTGCTTAAACTCACCGCTGTTTTTTTCGCGTGACACAGGTGGTTTCTCCTAGTTGCCGGTCCCATGGGGCGGCCGCGCACCCATGTTCCCACGACTTTGTGCGCGATCGAGGTTGTAAGGTGGATCAATTTAATGAGCGGCCTAACGATGCGACCTGTTCGTCGTCTCACAGGCCTAGAAGTCTTTCAGGACCTTAGATTTGTTACCTGTCCAGATCAAACGCCTCTCACCCGCTCTCCATTTCCGATATCGCCTTGGGTGCCAAGACGAAAAACTCAAAAGCATGAGAAATAAACACATCCGCTGATCCACCTACTGTTAAAGAGGTGCGATGTCGCTGTGGTTAGAAGCCGAGTGGTGACTGAGACATATGTGCGGACATACTGTGTCATTCCGAACTGGTTATACTCACCAGGGAAGGGTCTCAGGCGTAGGTTTGAACGGGGGAAATGGATAGCCCTGCGAGAATCTCCACCCTTCATATAGTAGAAAAACATGTTTCGTTTTTGCTGTGGCCTTGAACCAAAAGAGCTACGGGCCCTCGAAGGGGGAGGGGGTACAGTAGCGCACCGTCAGCACGTGCCCACGTGCATGCGTGCGCGCGCTGTTGTATGGAACGCGGCGAAGGGCACAGCGGCAAGCGAGTCGGTGGCTCAGCGGGGTACGGGGCTACATGCAGGTACTAGGTCAGATGTTCGACTCCCGTGCTAGCCAGCTTTTTTACGTTTTTGATTGCCGCCTTCCTTACCGGTTTGCTTCCTACACATCTCCTACATATTTGTTTCACTCTAAATTGCCAAATAAGGATCAGATTCGTACTCAACGCGAGGTTTGGGCAAAAACGGTGACTGTGCCCTTACCATTAATCACCTTTACCTGCTGTAATTTAATATACTCCAGGGTAATACGGAAAACGAATGTCAGATTCGTCATCACTATCCCAAATAACCCCCCTGGGAAAACTTTGGGCGAAATCGGTGATTATGACTTCGACGGCCCAAGTCACACGTACCTACCGTAACCTACCGTAATCGACCGAAAATTGAAAAACGAATGTCAGAATCGTGATCAGCACCCCAAATAACCCCCCTGGGCAAGGTTTGGGCGAAGTCGGTGATTACGACCTCGACATCTTCAGTCACCCGTACCTGATGTAACCTACCGTAATCAGCAGAAAATTGAAAAACGGATGTCAGATCCGTGATCAGCACCCCAAATAACCTTCCTGGGCAAGGTTTGGACAAAACCTTGAAGAGATCATATGTACGACAGCTATTTTGACCACGGTCATGTAATGTAAATCAAAGTTGAGCTTCCAGTTATTAAGAAACCTAAATCTCATCAACCACCTTAAGATCGCATTTTGTAAGGTGTCCGTGCCGTGTTATTCGCTCCTATAGTCAAATAAAAGGATTTCTCTGGTGCAAGTGACAGATCGCACTTGTTAACACAATTGCTTATGTAGTCAAGAGCTGCTTAGACAGTGTGAGCGACCTAGTCTTCCTTAATTGTTTTGTAAATTTTTACCTCATCATCGTAAATTTTTCACTTCCCTCCCAACCTAGAGATTGCCTCTGGAACCTCGTGAAGAAAGAGCAGAGGTGAACGCATTCCGCCCTGTGGAACGCCAGCGTAGGCGTTGAACACATAGGAGAATGCTCCCTCAACCTTCACCTGCTATGTCCTTCCTGTAGCGTCCACTCTGTTATCATTGGATGACTCCCAACAATGTTCATTCCGAGCAATAGTTTGTCTATAGGCACCTTATCGAAAGCCTTTCAAACGTCTAGATATACCACGTTTACTCCATTTTTAGTTTTCATAGCTTCCATCCAGTGATTAAGTCAGCATGGATGTTTCTACAGACCTTCCGTGCAAAAAGCCAAATTTGTTATCAGAGATTATTTGTTGCAGAATCAGATAACCAAACATTTTCCAAAAAGTACGGGTTATCATTTAGAAAGGAATGGCGCCTAAAAGTTTTGTAAGGAAGCGGTCCTGGAATGAATCCTAAAACAGGTGCATTCATTCAACTCCCACCTACAATACCGCTCGCGCCGCACGGTCAAAGTGGGCGAAAAAACGCAAAAATAGCGTCGCAAAGCGTCGGATGATCATAACTCCTTCAGTTTTAAGTTTTTTGAACAATGGTTAAAACCATTCAATTCGTTTCTTCGAGATCTACACAAAGGTGTATAAAACTTTACCGGAACACCCATATTTTCGCCGTGGGTGGTCCAAAATTGACTGGACGGGCGGCTAGAGCAGCTTATTTCCCAGGATATGCGTGCCTTCGGAGTATCTCAATAAAAGCGTACGTCGCCAGTGCTCTGTCATGCCAGGAATGCCTCGAGAGTGCGCCGTGCACAATGCACACAGAACCTAACCTATCAATCGAGAGGGCGAGCGCATGTCATCTGCGCTTCTATCTTCTCTTACTGGGAAATGCGAATTTCTCAAGACTATTTCGAACCGTTTGGAGAAGGTTCTCAGAAATTTCTAGTCACTAAGGATTAGCTCCAATCTGTCCCAGCGAAATTTTGATGTGCGTCGTGTACAATGTGGACAAAGAAGAACCTTTCAACCGAGGGGGGGGCAGCTTGTAAACTGAGCGTTTGGAGAGTTTTGTCAGAATTTTCGGCCGCCCTAGTCAGGAGTTGCTCTAAGGCTGTCCAGCGAGCCTTTGGAGTGCGCCGTTAACAATGCATACAGATTCGCACCTTTCAATCGAAGGGGCGACCGCTCGCAAATTGCACGCACGGGCGTGTTCGGAGCGCAATAGCTCTGTCAAGTTCGAATCGTTTCGGCTGCAACTTGTGGGTCTTGTAGGCAGCAGAGCGGTTTACTAGTACATTAAGGTAGAATGGCTCAGCTTAGGAGGGGGCAACGTTAGAGCGGTGCGAATATGCAGGTGAGGCTTGCGTGACGCATTTTTTTCCGATTTCGGTGGACCACTGCGAAAAGACGCGGGAGCTAACGGCATCAGATGCGTATGCGAAGAGAGCACTTAGTGTACTTTACGGTGACGTGATCAGAACTTCTTACCTGCCTAAACTGCCTTAGCCCCATCTGCCGTTTTAGAGCGGCGAAAGCTAGCGATTAGAGTTTCTTGCGCTCCTACTCGCCCATATTTGGGTTTTCGACACTCCCAATAGCACCATTCTGTTCTGCTTGAAAATCGCTATCGAATGCTATCAATCATTTTTTTGACAATATCCCATCGAGGACGTGGGCGCGCTAGGTCGAGCTGCGCGGATGATGACGTCATCGAAAACCGATATTTTCGAAATTGGCCAAATTTCCTCGTGCAAACTGCATCCAAAATCGTCTAGAGGTTATTTGGGGCGCTGATAACGAATCCGTCGTCCGTTTTTGAAAATTCCGTCGACTTCGGTAGGTTTTGGATTTTTTCTGGATAACTGATGGTGGTCGGGTCAGGATCATCGATTTTGCTCGAAATTCGTATAGAGTCGGGAACTTATTCGGGGTGCCGAACACGATGACGAAGTACATTTGGACGATTACGGAAGGGGCCGCTCATACCGAGAACTGAGGGTGATCGATGATCCTGACCTGACCATCCTCAAACGGGAAGTAACCTGCTCAAGTGCGCGGAATTTTCAAAAACCAACGTCGGATTCATAATCAGCGCCCCAAATAACCCCTAGATTTTGGACGAAGTTTGCACGGTGAAATTCGGCCAATTTCGAAAATACCGGTTTCCGATGACGTCATCGTCCGCGCAGCTCGGCCTAAAGCACCCACGTCCTCGATATTGTCGAAAAATCGATTTTTTTGAAATTGGTCGAGAGTGATACCATTCGATAGAACTTTTCGTTATGAAAAAACGGTGTTACCGTGAGTGTCGGAAACCCAAATATGGGCGAGTAAGAGGGCAGGAAACTTCAACCACTAAGTCCGCCGCCATAAAACGGCAGATGGGGCTAAGGCAGTTTAGGCAGCTGACAAGTACTGATCCCGGCACCGTAAAGTACGTTAAGCGCTCTGTTCGCATGCGGATTCTGATGCCGTTAGCTCGCCGCGTCTTCTCGAAGTGGTCCACCGAAATCGGAAAAAAATGCTTCACACAAGCCTCACATGCATTTTCGCACCGCTGTAACATTGCCGCCTCCTAAGCTAGGCCATTCTACTTCAGTGTTACAAAAGAGAGTTCTACAGCCTACAAGGTCCACAAGCTGCAGCCGAAACGATTCGGAATTGACAGAGTTATCGCGCTCCGAACACGTCCGCGCGTGCAATTTAGCACAACAACGGCTGATGCTCTCCGCGCTGTTACTCGCCCAGATTACCGTTTTTCCCACTCCAAATGAAACCGTTCAATTCAGCATGAAAAGCTCTATCGAATGGTATCAAGCATGACCCAACTCGAAGACATCGATTTTTCGATGACGTCATCGTCCTTCCGTCGCGGCCTCGTCCTCGATGCGAAACAGCCAAAAAATTGAATTTGCCAAAATCGGTCGAAATTGATATCGTTCGATAGCGCTTTTCATGCTGAACGGAACGGTGCCATTGTAAGTCGAAGACTCAAATCTGGGCGAGTAGGAGCGCAAGAAACTCTAACCGCTAGCTTTCGCCACTCTAAAACGGCAGCTGACGCTAAGGCAGTTTAGGCAGCTGAGGAGCTATGAGCACGTCATCAGTAGTAAAGTACCTTAGGCTCTCTGTTCTCGTACGCATTTTAAGGCCGTTAGCTCGCCGCGTCTTCTCGCAGTGGTCCATGGAAGTCGGAAAAAAATGCGTCACACAAGCCTCATCTGCATATTCGCACCCCTATAACATTGCCCACTCCCAAGCTAAACCATTCTACTTTGGCGTACTAACAGACCGTTCGACTGCCTACAAAAACTACTAGCTGCAACCTGAAAGGTTGACAGAGCTATTGCGCTCCGAACATTCCCGTGAGGGCAATTTGCGAGCGGTCGCCCCCTCGATTGAAAGGTTCGAATCTGTATGCATTGTTCACGGCGCACTCCAAAGGCTCGCTGGACAGCCTTAGAGCAACTCCTGACTAGGGCGGCCGAAAATTCTGACAAAACTCTCCAAACGCTCAGTTTACAAGCTGCCCCCCCCCCCCTCGGTTGAAAGGTTCTTCTTTGTCCACATTGTACACGACGCACATCAAAATTTCGCTGGGACAGATTGGAGCTAATCCTGAGTGACTAGAAATTTCTGAGAACCTTCTCCAAACGGTTCGAAATAGTCTTGAGAAATTCGCATTTCCCAGTAAGAGAAGATAGAAGCGCAGATGACATGCGCTCGCCCTCTCGATTGATAGGTTAGGTTCTGTGTGCATTGTGCACGGCGCACTCTCGAGGCATTCCTGGCATGACAGAGCACTGGCGACGTACGCTTTTATTGAGATACTCCGAAGGCACGCATATCCTGGGAAATAAGCTGCTCTAGCCGCCCGTCCAGTCAATTTTGGACCACCCACGGCGAAAATATGGGTGTTCCGGTAAAGTTTTATACACCTTTGTGTAGATCTCGAAGAGACGAATTGAATGGTTTTAACCATTGTTCAACAAACTTAAAACTTAAGGAGTTATGATCATCCGACGCTTTGCGACGCTATTTTTGCGTTTTTTCGCCCACTTTTGACCGTGCGGCGCGAGCGGTATTGTAGACATACTGCGGTAGGGCAAAGTTTGCTTCTAAACAGATACAAACGGTTGGCTGGCGCTCCCATTAACAGAGGTGAAAGACATCACTTTGATGTGGTAAGAATGGATTCGCCCTCTCACTACATAGGGGATCCTACAACTACGTCACTTTAATCTTTCTTTCACTGAATTATTGATGCTCGCTAAGAAGATTCCAACAAATTTCAGCAAGACTCGGAATAGCTCTTAATGTTGCGGCTTTTTTTATGATGAATCCATAGATTCTAAACAGGTCGCATTGATGTTCAACCTTTTGCATTATCCTAGGACAGCTTTTATAGAGGTTATATGCTGTTAGAGGGCTGTTCATCCGCTATAAAGATAGAGAAAGGTGGAACCCAACCTGCACACTCTACATTCGGGTTTCATTAGCACCGGACAGTGCCGTTTTTACAAAATAAGATTGTCCTATATTTTAGAGGCCCAGGAATTAGTGTGGAAATTGTGGAAAACAGGTTAACAATGGGAGGGTGTAAATAATTTCTTTTGTAGCCTCAGTTTAGCTATTTTCGCATGCTGAAAATGCCGTTAGATTCAGTATTTCAAAAAATTCAACGTGAACCAGAACATGCTCAAATAAATAGGGCTTTTAGGATTGTGGATGCACACTTTTGACACTCATTGCACAGGCTGCAGAAGAGAAACCGAGAGACTTTCGTTTCCACGAAACGCTTTTCCGCACATGTTACCATCAATCCCCCATTATTCAGTTTGAGGATTGTTTTGATATGCGGCAACCAGGGCCAGATTCATCAACAACTTACAGCAATCTAAGGGTCAAAATACTGCTGAAATCCCTGACAGCGCGACTTATCACGCTATATGATGAACTGTTTCAATGTTTCACCGTATCGCTTGTTGACAGCCGCCCTATCAGGGATTTCAGCAGGATTTTCGTCGTTAGACTGCTGTAAGTCGCTGATGAATCTGGCCCCAGGCTACTCGATCCATGAGGACTTAAGCAATTGCAGAGAACATTTCGAGAAGCGTCGGGCAGTCTGTAGTACTTGTCGTTTGAACGGTCTAATTCATTTCTCTTCACCGTGCCGCAGAAATCAGTGCATCGATGAACGGCGCCGTCTTCTTTGAGCAGGAAGAAAATCTACAGTTGCTGGATTGATTGATTTCTGCACTAATTGGGAGAGCAGATGAGCGCTGTCTGTCCACAACAGTGTGGACGGACGGCACTCGTCTACTGTCTGTCTAGACTGTTTTGCGGGTCGCCCAGTAGAAAGGAACGAAGCCAACCAAGACACTACTTACTCGGGCACTCCTAGAGTGAAAATGCCGGTCTCCTGGAACTGCTTCGAGAGGAAGCCGCGAAGCAGCATGGCCCACTGGATCACGAACGCCGACAACAGCAGATTCACGGACACTGCCGAAAAGCCGTACCTCTGGAATAGAAAGAAGTCTGCTAATGTAGAAGTAGAAATAGAATAGAAATTTCTAGTAATTTTAACAGATTACAATAACGTGAGCGGTTCAGATACGATCTTTCATGGCAAAAGCCTCCTTAGATAGTGCAGGTGCAGGGAGGCTTTCGATGAAACTGCACAAACTTTTCAATAATGTGCTATCCTTCTAATATAATAAGCCGCTAACGTCTGTACGGGGCGGAGCGTCTGTACGGGGCGGAGCGTCTGTACGGGGCGGAGTGTCTGTCCAGGGGGGATCAGTGACGGTCTGCCTGGCCATCCGGTGCTAAACTGTGAGGGGGAATCGTGGGGGGAGGGGGGTTGTAGTTGTGCAACGTGCCTGGCGACTCAGTAGACGTGCCGAACACGTTGCCCAACGTGCCTGGCGAGTCAGTAGACGTGCCGAACACGCTGCCAAACGTGTCTGGAGATGCGGTGCTGGAGTCCTGTAAGGGGGAATCGTCGGAGGAGGGGGGTTGCAGTTGTGCAACGTGCCTGGCGACTCAGTAGACGTGCCGAACACGTTGCCCAACGTGCCTGGCGAGTCAGTAGACGTGCCGAACACGCTGCCAAACGTGCCTGGAGATGCGGTGCTGGAGTAGTGAGAGAGGGGGGGGTGTGTAGGGGGGGGGGGGGGTAGTAGTTGTGCAACGTGCCTGGCGACTCAGTAGACGTGCCGAACACGTTGCCCAACGTGCCTGGCGAGTCAGTAGACGTGCCGAACACGCTGCCAAACGTGCCTGGAGATGCGGTGCTGGAGTCCTGTAAGGGGGAGTCGTCGGAGGAGGGGGGTTGCAGTTGTGCAACGTGCCTGGCGACTCAGTAGACGTGCCGAACACGTTGCCCAACGTGCCTGGCGAGTCAGTAGACGTGCCGAACACGCTGCCAAACGTGCCTGGAGATGCGGTGCTGGAGTAGAGAGAGGGGGGGGGTGTAGGGGGGAGGGTGTATTTCGTTCAAGCGGTCCGAAACTTTAGCCTTGGTGGTAATCGAGGTCGCTGAACACGAATCTGATGTTGATCAATCAATATCGATCGATATTATCGATTTTTCGCGTATTTCGTTCAAGCGGTCCGAAACTTTAGCCTTGGGGTAATCGAGGTCGCTGAACACGAATCTGAAGTTGATCAATCGATATCGATCGATAATATCGATTTTTCGTGTATTTCGTCCAAGCGGTCCGAAACTTTAGCCTTGGGGGTAATCGAGGTCGCTGAACACGAATCTGAAGTTGATCAATCGATATCGGTCGATATTATCGATCTTTTGTGGATGCCACTCAAGCGGTGTGAAATTTAAGGCGTGTAGGTGGTGGAGGTCATCATCATCCTTCTTCCTTCTATATAATAAGTCGCTAAGGGGAGTGTAACTTCTGTCAGTCTGTACGGGATGCCGTGTCAGTCCAGGGCGACGTGTTTGTCCTGTCTGTCCAGGAGGGGTCCAGTAACGATATGCCTCTATCCGGTGTTGGAGGAGTGCGAGGGAAGTGTGAGGGGAAAATCGGTGACGATGGCATCGACAGCCTTAGTCACCGTTACCTACCGTACCCTACCATAATCGGCTGAAATTTCAAAGAAGGATGTTAGATTCGTGATCAGCACGCTAATTAACCACCCCCCCCCTAGGCGAAGTGTGGGCGAAGTTTTTTTCGTAGCTCTACTCTACCTCTGGAGTGAGCGATCTCTAAGCAGGAGGGTGCAGACACTGCACTCTACTTCCCTTCAGTGCTTTTTCCCAAGAATTATTGACTTGACGTTTTGAATTTAAAATTACGCGGGTGTTTTGAATCTAGGCGGGACCTAATCGAAGCGCAGTGGCGCTCTCTGACTTTGCCGACGGATTCATTTTCTCCTAATCAAAGCGCGGTGGCGCTCTCTGACGTCTTCGACGGATTCATTTTCTATTTCGAGGAGTTTGACTTGCTTTTTGGGTGTTTCGCTTTTGATTAGCCTCATTGATTACGCTGCGATCCGTTGAACAGCTGAAGGAGGCATGGTGATATCGCTGATGAAGGGGGGGGGGGGGGTGAGACAACGGCTCGATGATTCGTTTCAGTCAGAGGCTGAGTCATTTTATCAGCGAAATCGCTCCGAAGAAATCAAACTGTTGAAAAAGTCCGGGTGAAATGGTTAGAAGTTCGAGTGTGATTGTCTTCTTTTGTTTTTAATCGTTTCTGATGTTCGGCTCGCATCTTCCGACGTCTTCGACGGATTCATTTTCTATTTCGAGGAGTTTGACTTGCTTTTTGGGTGTTTCGCTTTTGATTAGCCTCATTGATTACGCTGCGATCAGGTGAACAGCTGAAGGAGGCATCGTGATATCGCTGATGAAGGGGGGGGGTGAGACAACGGCTCGATGATTCGTTTCAGTCAGAGGCTGAGTCATTTTATCAGCAAAATCGCTCCGAAGAAATCAAACTGTTGAAAAAGTCCGGGTGAAATGGTTAGAAGTTCGAGCGTGAGTGTCTTCTGTTGTTTTTGATCGTTTCTTATGTTCGGCTCGCGTCTTCTGACGTCTTCGACGATTTCGTTTTCTATTTCGAGGAGTTTGTCGTCCAATATGCTATGGCGATCCTGATCAGTAGCTACCGTGCTGCAGCGTAATACGAGAAATGGCTGCCAGATTCGTGTTTATCACCCCAAATAGCCCCCTTAGCGCTGGGGAGAATCGGTGATGATGACATCGGCAGCCTTTGTCACCGATACCTACCGTACCCTACCATAATCGTCTGAAATTTCAAAGAAGGATGTTAGATTCGTGATCAGCACGCTAATTAATCCCCCCCCCTAGGGGAAGTGTGGGCGAAGTTTTTGGGAGTGTTGGCGAGGTCGAAGTTCGTTTTCAGAACTTCGATCGCCGTCAATTGATACTGATCAAATTATGGGGAGCAAAAAAAAGCAGAAAATACCCGAGCGTCTTCTTCGTGCCAGGGGATTCAGAAGACGTGCGCAGTACGTCGCATGACGTTTCAAAGACGTCGCTCAACGTGTTTGGAGATTCAGGTGGACGTGCCGAAGGCGTCGTCCAATATGCCTGGGGATTCAGAAGACGTGCCGAAGACGTCGTCAGCTAAGGGGGATCATTGAGGGGAACCAGTACCAGTAATGGGGGAACGTTTCACTAAGGAGAACCAGTAGCGTGGAACCAATAGATCGCCCTATCATACTATATATTGCACGTACTGAGAGCCTTTTGTACTCCTAGGTAGGGAAAAAGCTGTACAAGTAGACCAGCTAGCTTGATGTTATTGTTCTTAGCTTAGAGATACTGCAACATCGCGCGAAGCGCGCAAGTGCGAGGCACGCCGATAGGCGTGACGGAGCACTTGTTTAAAATATATCACTAGTACCGGCATGGTCGTCTTCTCCCCACTCCAATAGAAGGTAGCATTACTTTTCTTTTCGTCTGGCACTTCCAAAAACTTGGAATGCTGGAAAGAAAGTTTTGCTGGAGCAAGAGATTAGCTGATGATTCTATTATAATGTTTCTGCGTTCAATCGTGTGCAATTGGTTGCTACAGGTCTATGGCATCACCAACCACTCTTGCCAACATCTGCGGTGTGTTCGAGGACGTCATCTCCTTAATTCATTGTTTGTTCTATCGGGAACTACTTCCTTCGGATACCAGCACTCTCAGGGACGCCCAAATTCCTCGGGCGATGGGGACTCTGCGAGGAGCCTTGGACGAAAACCCCAGTGCTACCAATAACGGGTCTAGGCGCCACTTAAGTGAGCGCAGAAGACCACCTTCAGTGGCTTCGAAGAGAGCTCAAAAGGGATCAACACAAAAGGATGGTCCCACTGCATTGTTGGTGAGATTCCAAAGGAGGCCTGAAGCGTCCGAAGCGCTGCAGTCTCACTCAGCGCACAACCCTACGTCGCCAAGGCAAACCGCCCAAATCCCGAGGTCGAAAGATACACCCATGATACTCTTTCCACCGTCTAGGCACGTATTCACTACAACCTATGTATGGTGTGCCTCGGAACGTTACCCTCTCGGCAAGAAATTTGATGATCAATCGAATTACTCGAAGATTACGTCCCCCACTTTCTCGACACGCAATCCAGTTCTTGCCCAAAGGAACAAAAAGCTGCCTGCTCTTTAGACACGAGACTGTACAGTTTAGTGAGTTTCCATTGTTATAAACTATGAATTTTCGAATCCAAAAGGAATTTCTATCATAACTTTTCCCTTGGCACAATACCATTACCGGCAAACCATGTGACACCGAAGCGTTGAAACATTGCGGCAGATTGAGGGTAAGGCAAAGATTAATGCATAAGGATAAAGGCTGGCGTTGATCGTTTCCTTGGTGGAATACATCATGCATTCCACTTCTAAGCGATATGATTGAATGAATGATGGCCAGTGAACCATCCTGCTCTAGCCAGCCAACGGTCTAGTCGGCTTCAGGTTCCATTCACTCGAAGACTAGCAGAGACCTAATACAAGGCTAGAACATCATCTAAGGCGAGGCACTATTCATAGTATCCGTTTTCGATAGTATTCGGTGTGTGGATTTAGCTTCCTGTTATCACGCAGGTCAGCAACAAAATGAGCAGGCTGGTTGCTGCTTAATTTGTCTACTCGACAATGTGGCATACAAACTATTAGTTAGTGGGTAGTGCAACTCAAAGTATTTGCTGACAGCGACCACTACGACTTTTTCAGCTTAGCCTTCTGTGCCTGAATACGCGACTTACCTTCAAAAATGCCATAAGGAAGCCAAATCCAACGAATATCATTAGGTGCACGTCCTGGAACACTAAATTGATTC
Source organism: Heligmosomoides polygyrus polygyrus (assembly GCA_947396885.1). Classification (NCBI taxonomy): domain Eukaryota; kingdom Metazoa; phylum Nematoda; class Chromadorea; order Rhabditida; family Heligmosomidae; genus Heligmosomoides; species Heligmosomoides polygyrus. The sequence continues at coordinate 35,144,240 of OX377204.1, read as the reverse complement.
ATTTCTTTTCCAATTCTCATTGCACGACTCAAAACTAATACTGGTTAAAGGATTTCTCAAAGCACGAGTATGGTTGTAGTCTTCAAACTGCTCTTGGTGGGCACGCTTCTATGTGGAGGCCGGAGGGAAGCTGGAATGCACTAGGGAAATAAGAGAGAGAGAGATCTCATAAAGTGACTGACATGTCGACGCTGTTCTCGAAATGTATTGTGCTCTTATAAGATTGATGAACGCCGATCTTTGTCGTTTGTGTAGCTTTCGAACAAATTGGCCAAATTAATGGAAAGGCAAAACTACGTAATAACTATACTACTCCTAAAATTCATATCATTTTTTCCACTTCCAGAATAAGCATTAGTGACCAATCTCTTTAGAACGAGCTTTCTCTGTCCACCAGTACTACAGTTACATGCACTACCGGAACTACCTAAGCACCCTAACTTTACCACAGTAAGATGCCGCTGAAGGTGGGATCTACTGTAGTATTTTTATGGCTTTCTTTTCCAATTCTCATTGCAGAACTGTCTTCATTACCAGATGTTGTTTGGTAATTGGTTCTTTTTCAAAGCAAAGGATACATCATAACAGAAACAACAAAGGCAGAAAATAAATATTTTAAATGCAGCGTTCCAATTTTTACTAGGATAGCCGATGAAAACGTCGGTGTTTTATCCTTTTCAGGCAAGTCTGGTACAAATTCACCGACCCCGAAGAAATGGATGGTTGTTTTGGCCTGGACGATAAATCCAACCACGAGCCCGCAATAGGATACACGCGACGGCCAGCGCCACCTCCGACCGCTACCACGTTTTTGACACTATTTGATAATATGGACAAATCATGAACAGTTTAATTATTACATATATATACATAACCATAAGCATTTTGCAGTAGGATACTTTTCCACCCGCAACGATTTCTATTTCACTGATTTCCATGTTTCTGCGTTCGCCTTCGTGAAGCAAGAACCAAGGCTAACGAAAGGAAGGTGAAGAATATGCAGGCTGCAAGACGTCAGCGAGCATCTATGAAAAGCCTAGCCTTCTCCAACCACTTTAAAGTAGTTACAGTCAATAATAGTTTGGGGTAAAAGGGTATGTCTGATGCTAACAAACCAAAGAAAAACTGAGAATGAAAACGGGGCTTTGGTGAAACTGCAACGCCAGCTTTGCCTATGAATCGGATCTTCGGCAAAACCTAGTCCTTGAATAGCACTGCCATTCAAACGATGACACCGTCTTCAAAAACGTGTCTGTTGTGTGTTCGCGGCTCTTCGCTTCTCCTTAGTGACTTCTAAAGCGAAACAAGTACGAGATACAGGCGCACCTGTGCTCGGCTGCTGTAGTTTTTCTTGCTATATCATTAGTGGTGGCGGTAACGGCATCTCACAAGGGCATCGGCTTTCGCGTAGAGCCGAGACAAGGTTCTTGGTTTGGGTTTCGGCCAACCAAGCAACAGCCGGGATTGGTGAATTGATACCAGGGGCCGGATTCATCAACGACTTACGTAACTTGAACGGAGAATTGTAAGCTGTGCGATACATGTAGGCTATGCGATACAAGCGATATGGTATGCGATAAGCCGCATTAAAAGCTCAGATAATGCGGCTTGTCGCTCAACATATCGCTTGATAAGTTTACAATTCTCCGTTAAAGTTACGTAAGTCGTTGATGAACCCGGCCCCAGATTGCACCTCGTTCGGAAAGGACTAAGCAACGATAAAACGTGTCCATCGGATGGTCACCGCAAGTGATTGTATAGGCCTCTACATTGAAATTACTTCCGCGACATCCCGTAGATGTAAAATGTGTGGCACACCCCAGAAAGAATTGATTAGCGCCGTCCTTTATCATTCTATCCGTTTTCTACTTTCTTGGTGACTGGGGAAAGATGTGAATACGACTTAAAAAACTGAGTGGTTCTCGTGGTGAAATCAGATATAAGCTGAAAAAGGGCAGTACAGAAATGACGAGGAACAAAAAGTTGTGGTTTTTGATGTTTGCAGTGAAATCGGTAGTGGAGCTTCTCGCACATTTGCGGTCTCCACTCAGTCCGCTGCATTTGGAGATGTTTTTGGAGGTGGCAAATATTAGGTTAAAAAATTTCTTTTCATTTTTTCAAAGATTCGTTAAATCTCAACAACAATGTCAAATCAATTGAGATAAACTCCATTTTGTTCCACTTCACTTATCCAAAGACTGGGTAATTTTCTAAATCCTCTCGCTTGAAGGACTGCAGTTCCTGAGTCGTACCATCGCTGAATCCAATGTTTGAGGTCTTCATCCGTTTCAAAATATTTCTTCCCAATTTCTTGCTTGAGAACACGAAAGAGATGGTAGTGGTAGGGGCGAGGCCAGGGCTATACGGTAGATGGTAGATGTGGCATTACCTTCCAGCCCAGCTCCTTTATTGTTTCTCTTGTGAGTTTTGCAACATGTGGTTTTGCACCGAGTGTCTGAGAGGCATGTGGAATCCAAGGTCCAAATTTCCATGCAAAGCCAAGACCCTTCAGATGGATTCCCACTATCCTATGAGAGGCTTCGAGCTTCTCTGCCAGTTGACGTGTCGTCTGCCTACTTCAGTGTCGTCCAATTCAGTTGGCCTTCCTGACCTTGCTTTGTCCTCTAGTGAATAATCTCCCTTTAAAAACTTCCCGAGCCACTCATAACAGGCGCGAGATCCCAAACTATATATGGATAATTTGATCGGCTACCTGACGTGCTGTAGATCCTTTAATGAATTCAAGAAGAATTTGAAGAATTCATGAATTCATTAAAGGATTCGCGTGCCGAGAATGGCCATGAGGTAGATCTGGCATTGAGTCCAGAAGATTGTATAGATAACGAAGTACAAGAAGGGTCTTGACCTATGTTCGCGTGCGAACGGTAGACAACTGTGATAGGATTACGAAGTCAGCAATCAATATTGGCTAGTTGAGAATTTTACGATCACTCGAGCATGTTAAGAGCTCCATACCAGGAAACCCTGAGAATCTGCTCGTCACCGGAAGTGCGAGTGGGACATTAGAAAGAAAATTTTTGAATTGCTCACCCATGCAAATTTCAAGTTTTAAAGAAAACCATAGCTTCTCTTGCTGAAACCTCACATGGGTAATCAGTCCCGCTGTAGATTCGTTTACTGTCGTCCAGCGGATCGATGTAGCGGCAAAATATCGAGAATAGCACGAGAAAGATCATCTGAAAGAACAGCGCGAGCAGAGAGAACTGCCGTCGCTGCCAGACGCTTTGCGTCTGGTCCGCCATGCCTGAACAATCTGAATAGGAGACTGCAAAGCGCAAGGAACTTTGCAGAAGCACTTTACACAGATTAGCGAGTCAATGGTTCAATCTGCAAGATTTAGAAGAATCTCCGGAAATTTAGAGGATGTAAAGCTGGTGGTGTAGGTACGTAGCATTGAAGAGTTCAGAAGTACCCAACGGAGTGATTTAAAGAGGAAAAGGCAACGTGATGATCTCAGATGGGGCGAGAAGGCGTCCTGAGGATCCGAACGTGTCAAAAAGTGTACTACCGGTAATGAGCGGAATCGATGCGCCGAAGAACAACGAGCCGGTCGCGGGTGCCCGGCCATCAACTGCGCGACCACCCCACCGCCGGCGACCGTCATCGTGCACTTACTCGCGTACAGTTTGATTGCGGCCGATAACCGATCACTACGTCGTCTCCGCGAGACGGTTCAATCCACTGGCACTGGGACGAGGACCGCTGATCGCCCCGGTGCGCACCGCAGCGGATCACCTCACCCAGGCTTAGAGTCTCTCAGAAGGGTGTAAGCACTGCTCGAGCGGGCACGATGCTGCTGCCATTGACAATACTGGCAATTCGTAAATCTTATATGAAAGCACATGCAAATAGAAACGCATCTATAACATGTCAGAGAGTGGCATTGTACCATACAAAATTTCAAGCCGTGCTTGTTACAAAGAAAGAAAGAAGAAAGAAAGAAAAAAGAAAAGAAGGAAGAAAGAAAGAAGTAAGAAAACTAAACTTCTCCGCTGCGATGACGATATGATTAGGATGGATCGTATACAAAATTTTCGTTTTATGAGAACAAAATTATTTTTAACCGAACAGACACCCATACCCATACGGATAAAGTTCTGTCACAAAAACGCCTTGAATAATGCACAGTGACAAAATCATGATTTTCTGGATCGAACATTTTCTGGATCGACCTTCAGTCGACTTTGCACGAAAGTCGTCGGAGCGGTAAAATTGAATGTTCACGAAAAGTTTCATAACTCGGTCATTTCCTCAAATTTTGAGAGATTGGCTACTTTTTCAAAAACTAGAATAAAAGCAGTTTCCTACCATTTGAGAATCATTGTCTAACCAGGAAACTATCTCGACGGTGGGTCGGAACGGCCCAAGTGTTGTATATGGGAATCGTCTCCGGGAAACACCAATATGCAAATATCTCGACCCCAATACAACTTTGCGCAGAGTTAGGAACGACGGAAGCTGGGTTGTTGGCGGCGTCAACCCTCGCGTGAAGGACGGGCTCAAGTTGACTGGAAACAGAGAGGACGATAATAAAATGTACGCGGACGATATAAAGGTCTATAGAGAAGTCGACAATCAAGAAGCCTCCTGTGATGTCCAAGCGGCTACAAATTTTGTAGAGAAATAGATATTCGAGATATTTGCATTTTGGTGTTTCCCAGAGACGATTCCCATATACAACGCTTGGGCCGTTTCGACCTACCGTCGAGATAGTTTCCTGGTTAGAAAATGGTCCTTACATGGTAGGAAAGTGCTTCTCTTCGTTTTTGAAAAATTAGCGAAATTCTCAAAATTCGAAGAACTTACCGAGTTGTGAAATTTTTTGTGAGCGTTCTACAGTACCGCCGCTAAACATTCAACCAAACGACGTTTGCGACGCAAAAACGCGTTTTTTGCGTCGCACCATGATAACTTTGTTTAAAATAAAGGCTTTCTCACCAAAATTTACAAAGGCTCCTAGCATCATCCTACCCACCAGTAGGCATGCAACCGCCATTAAAAAGTGGATGGAAGCCTGAAAACCAGTGCCGCAATTAAGGAGGGTCCTAATTACTGTGACCTGACCTAACACCGTCGCCGAGTCTCGCTTAACTATGTCCCCAGGCGCAAATAGTGCTGCCCAGTTGAATTTTAAAATTCTTAAACCCAATTAAATTTTATTTTCCTGCTGTTTATGACCTTCTTCTTGCTGCGACAATTTATTTGGTAAAAAATTTGGCAGGAAAATGTGCATGAGTCTGCAGCTGCTTCAACCGATTTTGTTTATTTCAACGGAAGCATTCTCAGTCTAAAGCTTGTATTGTAGCCTGCAATCTTCCCATCTTTAAGGAGGGAAAATGACATAGAAAATTTACGTTTCGAGTTCACTTTGGGCATTTGTGTGTTGGTTGCAATTCGTCAAAACTGCAAGTGAACCTTGGTAAAGAGCACTCCCTGTCGCCGATTTTGGCTGCGAATATCTACGTCCTAAGCAAATGAGCTAGTCCAAAAATATGTTGGCTAATCGTACGCAATGTAGAGACTCCAAGTAACAAATATCGAGAAGCCAGGTTATCAGACGGCCGAATTTCAGCTGGTTAAAGTGAAGACTTCTTTCAAAAGTGCGATTGAGCTTCTACAGTGTTTCATGCTCAGTCTTTGCAGAATGAATGCTGAGAGGCCCAGCATTCATATTAAGTATTTTTTCGCTCAAAATTTTCAACCAGCCCAGACGCCAATATTTTGACGCACCAGATCGAGCGCCGATGTAGAGGTCTTCTTCGACCATAATTGCACTGACCTGACATGCCCTACAGAGACATTGCACTCGGCTGCATGACCAACGAATCCCTCACTTCTCTTTCTCGTAATTACGGGCCTGTTCGACTTTATGCAGCTTACCAATATCGATCCATGCTGCCAAATCTCAATGGGTTTTTGGGTTTTCGGGATTGGCTAGATCACACAGATTCTATGATTCTCAAAATTGTGTGTCTAGCCGCAACGTAAAATACGCATTTATCATTTCCACGTCGAGTTGGACACTTTTCGAATTAAATTGGAATTAAACATCTTCCAAATTAAAACGAGCTGCTTACAGGTTAAAATACGAACACTTCAAGAAGGGTAGAATAATTTTTTTCCAAGAAAAATTTGATATAACTTTATTGAATTTTTTAAGTTCAGCTGCCCAAACGAGTGTAATAATTTTACACAAGTTTTGTTTCTTGTGAAAAAATAATAAAATAACTTTTGTCTCAAAGCGCAACAAGGCAGCAATCATTTAGTGCATCAAAGACCAGATTGCGCCCTGCACTTGAAAAGCTTGCCGCGAATTTTTATGATTGATAGTGTGAACGCTGCTTACATGAAGTATCAAAGTGAGAATATTTGTTTTACAATTTTCTTTGTCATGTTGTTTACAGGCGTAAAACTCTATGCAAACAGCGATTTTGCTATCAATCAAATAAAAACCGCGAAGTCTTCGACAATTGCATGGCGCAGTCCCTTTTTGGCGGTAAAAACTGCCGCTGTTCTGCTATTTAGAATACGATATAAACCATCATTTTCTACAAAAAATGAGAATTTTATAAAACTTTTAACGAAGTGTTCAGTTTTTGAGTAAGTGAATGAAAGCATGAAATTAATCGTACTGAAATTTTCAGCCAACAAATTCATGTTATTAGGTTGTCCGGAAAGCTCTTAGCGTTTTGCGTTGCTATCTTTCATTCGTCTATAATCAAGTAAAAATTCAACTTGTATTGCGCATTAACGTTACTTTCTGCACAGAATTTTTCGTTCTATCTGACTAAAAAAAATTATGTTTCAACATTGTTTTATATTTCTTTTCTTGAAGGGCTTATTGGTGT